>OX940909.1:3978372-5178372 GCA_954871355.1 Cabera pusaria | reverse complement strand
ATTAACCGTTTTGCCACGTTCACTTAATTCCTCGTGACATTTTCTTTTTAGTATATTTGCATCCCACAATCGTTTTGGATCGACATCTCAAACAAATTTGGTATACATAATAATGGGAAGACTAAATAATAAGATATGGTATAAGAAAGAACACATTTATTTAATCTCTCGTACTTGATAATATATCTCTTACCAACACTACGCAATGCTACGCCACACTATATACAATATAAATAATAGCTATGTACATCACAGAACACTGGGAATAGGTTGTCACTAGAAATTAGAACTTACACAGACGTCATAAGTTCTAAAATTGTGCGAATAACTTAAAGTTAAATTATTTATCTATTTGTGGGGAATTAAGTTGTCGACAATGTAGATTTTTTACAATAAGGAAAACATACAACAAACATTTATATTTAGGAATGTACAGGTGATTCTATTTTTAATTTCGTCAGTGGAGAAAAGATTGTAAAAACTAAAATAAAATATATATAAAGAGTAATTTTTATAAAGAAATAATTTATTTTAGAGTAGAGTTATTACTCTACTACTCTAAATGTAATAATAAAATCTATGCAGTATTCTGCATTCATAGATTTTATTATTACATATTTGTTTGTTCAAAACTTACGCATAAGTACTCAATCTTACAGTGAGGAAAATATTACTTTAGTCTCATTACCGTCGTCTATTTCCAGAGAAGCACGATACAATCTTAGACCGCATCGTCATTTAGCATCAGGTGGTCAAATGCTTCTCAGTTTGGAGTTGCTACTTCTCTAGAGTAAAAAAATGTATATATAAATTATGAATAAGATAGAATTTCATAAACACATTAATATTCCTTAAAACGTAACTTTTTAATAATATTTCTAGATTGTTCAAAAAGTCAGTTTCAATTCTCGTGACATTTTCAGGATTTTTTTTTATTTTTATTTTGATTTAATATCCTCCAAAATGTATGACATGGTTACTACGAAACATTTCCTACAAACATTCTCCAAATAGATCACTTATACAGTTGCACATTAAGTACATGATTTTATATTTACGCCAATTAAAGAAAACATACAAATATGGCAAAGAGTTTTTAGATATTCTGTTTCAATATTTCTTTAAAAGGAAATGTATGATACAAATCTTTAAATCAGAACAAAGTATTCATACCTCAATAGTAAAACCTTTTTTTGCTGACGTAATTATTATGTGTATTAAAATAAATACAAACAAAATTTCAAAATATACTTCTAAAAGCCTATCTTAAACAAACTTTTATAGAGTATATCTATTCTTATAACATAGTAAAAATATATATAAATGTATTTACAATTACTTATTGCTTCGATACACTATATTTAAGTACATTTAGTTTAATAAATAGCTACATAGATTGTATTACACTTCATACATTTACAGTTTTATTATTATTTAGGGCCGCTTTCACGAATTTTTCGCGCTTTAAGTTTTGGAGTGGCTACTTACTTGTCAATTAGTATGTATTGGCAAGGAAACCTAATCGCTTTAGGTCCAAGCGCTACAGCTATAAAACACCGCTTTTAAGGGTTCCGTACCTCAAAAGGTAAAAAAAGGAACCCTTATAAGATCACTTTCTTGTCCGTCTGTCTGTCTGTCCGTCTGTCTGTCCATCTATCCGTGTGTCACCACTGGTTTTCTCAGAAACAGGTGGACCTAGCAAGTTGCAATTTATACCTGATACTGAAGTCTATAGTCCCTATTGGGTGTATAAAAATCAAGGTCTTGAGTCAACACAATAAAAAGATATGGACTAATTTATATTTTCGCGAAAACTTCTTAGTACCATAACTGTACCTTAATTTTCAACTTTTTTAATTTTTCGGAATTTTTCCTTTACTTGTGCTGTAAGACCTTGCTTCTTGCCAAATTTCATGATTCTAGGTCAACGGGAAGTATAGGGTACTTCCCTGTAGGTTTTCGACTACATACATAGTTTACGCCAATTAAGATAGACCTCTGAGTTATATGAAAGCTGATACAATTTAAAGGTCTAGCTTAATTGGTACATACCACCGTTGGTACGGAAGCCTCGGTGGGCGAGTTCAACTCGACTTGGCCGGTTTTTATATCATAAAGGCGTTTGGTTTTTTTGGCGTAGAGTTTGGTTTGAAATTTCAATAGTTTCCGATCGGAGCATTGTGAATTGCAAAGATTCAAGTCGAAGAAGATGCAGGAAACCTTCCAATTATAATTAATTATTTTTCGAGCTGAAGTATCAATAGTTTCTTAGAAATTGCAGTTTCCAAATCCAAATTTGTTTTCGAATGAATATCTTTGTCCCTGCAGCTTGGCTATTCACTACCGTTTTATAACAAATCCAGATTCGGAAACTGTCTTTCCATCGACTAAGATTTTTGCAATTCTCAATGTTCCGATCGGAAACTTGTGATATCTTTATGAAAAAAATGTAATTATAATCGGAAAGGTTTCCATAACCAAACAGCTCACGGAATAATTAATATTTGAAATTAAAAATTACGATTCCGAATTCGAATGTATCCGATTTCTATGAGAATAACAATGCCCCTTATTCTCTCAATCATTCGAAAACATATTCAGATTCTGAAGATTCTGAATTTTTAGTTTTGAATATTGAAAAATCCATTAGCTATGTTTTCGCAGAAAACTTTACAATTAGAATCACTGGTTTCTTTAAACTTAAATATCAAAAGTAACCGATCGGAGCATTGTGAATTGCAAAGATTCAAGTCGAAGTAAAGGCAGTTTCCGAATACGTATTTGCTTTCGAATGATTGAGAATAACCCTGCAGATCTCTGTAATAAATCAGAACAGCCCAGTCTTATCCAGTGATAATTAAATTTCCATAACCTAAAGGTCATAATTTCAATACATTACTACTTCATATTATGTACTATGGTTTAGTTTCTCCAGTTGATACACCTCATTCGTCAATGTGTTTTAATCAATCCATTCGGTTGTTTAGAAGAGATTACATTACTTACATTAATCTCTTCTAAACACATCTATCTACATTCAATCTTATTAGATTGAATGTAAAACGGAATAAGGTTTTCACTGTCTAAATATAAGTTGTTTTTTATTGCTACCAATTAAAAAAAAAAACAATTCTCTGTAGAGACTTGACTTGACTACTCACGTGATGTGAGAAGTACCCTTAGTACGACTTTTCATACCAAACTCGATATCGTATATCGAACAAATTTTGTATGAAAAACAGTACAGCGCCTCTAGTGGTTACTACACTTCACTAAATGTAGACCAATCAGGGAGCCAGAATAAGTCGAAAACTATGTGAGATCTGTAAAAAGAGTTTACGATGAAACCTCGTACTAGGGGTAAGTAATGATATCGTGTTTGAGTGGAATCGAAAAACTCGGTAGAAAGATGAGGTACTGAACAAATGACCTTATTTGAATCTACATAGAGCAATTATTCCAACCCGTCTTCCATACTGAAATTCCATATTAAAGGCAGCAGTAAAACAAAGCGCTAGACAAACAAAATCTTTTGGTTTACAATACAGAGTTGTTCTATTCTAAATATACATATTCCTTCAGACCATCTGCAGACCTTTGCTCAAGCTTTCCACGTGTTCCTTTGCCTTCATCCTGAGGGCTGCGATGGAGGTGGAACGAGGGTCGGGAGGTGCGGGGGGAGCTGGCGCGGGGGCGGGGGGAGTGAGGTATGATGGGTAGCCTGAAGGAGGATGACTGAGGAATCCTGGAATGAAGAAAAGAGATGAAGATATTAGTCGTCATAATTTGGTTGGATAGATATAGATTGAAGAACGCCGGTGGCGTAAAGGATAGATGACTTGACTTCTAAGCGAGAGGTTCAAATCCTAGCACGAGTGTTCGTCCACAGGCGGTAAAAGCATATTTTATCGATGTTCTGCCTGCCTTTTTACCAAAAACTGGCTTACCACCATCAAGGAGAAAATCTGCCGCTATAACCTTATGGTGTTCCGGCTGTACTGTGTCCGTGGTGGTATACACTATCTAGTGTCCGCCTGGCCAGCTACCACCCTCAAGTTAGAAAATCTGTCACCAAAACATCGAATGTGTTCCGCCAGCCATCCTTGAGGGCCAGTTTCCATTCTAGGCCTAGCGTGCTTACCATCTTCGACCGCATCATCACTTACCAACAGGTGAGATTGTGGTCAAACGCTAGACTATAAAGTATTAAAAAAGAAAAAAAACACAGTCCTTGAGAGTCAGAGTAATATAGGCCTAGAGTGTTTACCATCTTCAACCAGATCATCGCTTACCACCAGGCGAGATAGTGGTCCGATTCAATCGACATGAAGACAACCCAGTACTAGATATATTATCTGATGTCAAGTTACGTGACGAGCCCAAGGAATCGTGCTTGCCTAGAAGTGGTATATAGCAGTAAGACGAAACTCTTAACAATTTATTTTGATTTTAAAATTATCGTGTATTTATAACATTATTATTGTTATATACCGGCTGTAATTCACGTACCTTTGAAGTGAGGTCCTCGGGAGTGAGGTCACGCGGTGAGATCGCGAACTCACCGCGTGACCTCACTCCCGAGGAAGAGCGACTGACTCGCTCGAAACCTAGGTCGAGAAAATTCGACTAAAGGTACGTGAATTATAGCCGGTATATAACAATAATAATTTATTATAGTGTAGTATACAAAGAGCTTAAATATTTCACCTCGTCTTCTAAATTTGCTAGTACATAACTCAATTAGCTTATTAGGTGAACTGTTTCACTATACTCTTTAGTATTAATTCATATCATTAATCATCCATAGCTAAAGATCGTTTAAAAACTAAGAGAACCGACTTGAATTGTTGCACTAGTCATTTAGTACCAAGTTTGAGATGTTTATCTCCATATCTCTGAAGATACTGAACATAATCTCGATGAAATTTAAATGGGACCTGGGAAGTATATATCTTTTCTATTAAAAAAAACATTCCAATCGATCTAGATATCTTTGAATAATCGGAGAACATACATAAAAAGAAACATTCAGACGAATTGAAAAAGGAGGAGGATTCTTTTTTAAAGTCTGTTAAAATAATTTCTATCCGGTTTAAAAATAGTGATACTAACCAGGCAAAGCAGTCAACAGAGGAGGAGCCAGCCAAGGATCCACCGGCAAGCCGAGCCCACTAAGCCGGGGGATTCCACCACCAGCCCCACAGCCGTAGTCAGAGAGACCCAGCCTGGCTGCCTCCATCTTCTCCTGACGACGCCATTTTGCACGACGGTTCTGGAACCACACCTGTAAAGGAAAAGAGATAATGGTTAAAGCTTGGTTCCTTGACATCTTTTCTTTTTGTATCCAGACTAGACTGATATTAAAACGTTTGTAACTCTGTCACTCTGTCTGTTTGTTACCTAATAACGCTAAAATGGACGATACGATCAATGTTTTAGATATAACTTAATTAACTCAGATATCACAAATGTACATTGACGGAGCTTTACAGTGATAAAATTCTTGGTGAACGTGAACGAAGTCGCAGGTATCAGCTAGTTTATAATTAACTCGCAAAGTTGCGAAAAAAATGAAGTGCTTCTTAAAAATGGCCAGATTCCCTGAATGTTAAAAGAAGAGAAGGATCTCTCCATCCTCTGAAAATAATATATATTGTGCAAACTTTAATATTATTTTTCTTTAAATAGAAACGCTTCAAGTACTAAATATTATCGGCCTGACTTCCAGTATAATAAACTAATTGTAATTGCCTTACAGGCTTAATTAATGAGCCACCTATTAAAGAATCAAACTTTTCCACCAACTCCCAATAACAAAAACTATAAAATGTTTGCGTTTACACAATAAATCTTTCACTAAACATTCATGAAGGCCAAACGAAAACGTGGAAGTATACGTTGAATACACGAACTCAATCAAATATTATGCTTTCGTGCTGGAAAGAATATAACTTTTATTGTTATTAAAATAGAGTTTGTTTTAGATTATTTTTATGAATATGTGGTGTCAAATCGTAGTGTGAAATGATATATTCAGTGGGGTACTGTCTGAAATACGCGGCGTTCGCGTGATGTCTTCGATTTCAAGCGAGACGTGGGGTTTGTAGCGACGCAGACTTGAACTATCATAGATTGTAGACAGACTGATCGTAGACGTTCTCTGAAGTTAGACCCCGCATTTTCAGGACTTTCTATCGGCCAAACTATCAGCCGATGTTAAGCGCATTTCAGACTAAGCTTATCATATAATTGCTTATAGCATATAGTTTATAGCACAATAATATCGCTCACCATACATTTATTTAGTACACATTCACACTTAGCTTTACTATGGGTCGGTTTGCTTGTAAATTGCTTGTCGTGCTTTACTATGTAGCGGAATAGTATAGCGTAGTCTGAAATGCGCTTAAAGTCGGTACAGGTCCGAAGGTTGCAGTCAGTACTTGGATTGATGATAGAGGGCGGAACTGATAACTGAATGTATGATTTATCACGAGTGCTGACGTGCTAGTGCTATTGAACTATTTGTATATGGCGGTAATCGCTGGACTGGTACGAGAAGCCCCTTACACGGTGCCAGTCACTGAAACTGGCTCTCAAAGATAGCTCCTGGAATACATTACATATTTAGCGACAAATTTTCTATTACTGCAGAGATTCTAGACACTAGGCAGTGTCGTACCACACAATACCGGGGGAAGAAACCCCCGGTATTGTGTGAATAGAATAACGAAGTTTTCACTTCACCGGAGAGCCACTGTGAAATTAAATTAAATTCAATTCAATGTATTGATTTCAGACTTTATCATTATTATAATGTCCATATTTAAAAAACTACTACATCCAATTCGATACACACACAAAAAAAAAATCATTAAATTATTCAAATTAAAAACCTAACTACCTAATATCATATTTGCTACTAAGACCAACAACATGCAATTTTCGCCACAACTGCATTATAGGGCAGTCAACGTCCATCCTTTTCGCAATAATCATACATACATTTTTACAGAGAAATGTACTTTGACGCATTGGGCATTTCAAACTGCTTCCACTGGCATCAAAGCCGACCAGGGGCTAATGGACCCTCGAAAATCTAATCAATATCCAATATTTACAGGTTAAAGAAAACTCCGAGTAGGTTCAGATAAGCGACAAGATATCAGCATGCGAGGTTTGACGACGTACCTGTCATAAGTATTAAATTTGTTTAACAGAGACAGGTTGGATATCAGATCGTATAGGATGGCTCTGACTTTATGGTGGTTTTGGTGTTTATTGTGATAGAGGTTTACAAAATAGTATTATTTTTGGAATAAGGTTTTGTGAGTCATCTATAAATATAGATAAAAATCATCACTTGAGAAACTGACTTTATACCAAAAAGTAGCCTACTTTTTGGTATAACTGGACCGATTATAACGGGACTTTTATTGGCAGATAGCTAATGTTTTAAGTTATCACTTCATCATAATTATCATCATTGTCTGCTGCTCACTGCAGGGCATATCACTTAGGCTACTTATATTTTAGAAAAATGATTAGGTATCTGCACATAAAATTACAACTCCTAAAATTATTAACGACGACAAAACCGTGGGATGCATCTAGTAATAATATAAATTGGTCTTTATGTAACCTATTAGTCTTTTAATTTGTTTAGGGAAATATATTGCCCCGCAGACAACTAAAATGCGTTGGTCACATCCCATCTATATCTATCATCATTTTATAGTGGTAGGGTAGGACTTCTGCTAGTCTGCCTGAGGCGGCACTACCACTTTGCCAATTAATTAAAGTAGGCAAAGTGTCCAGTGAAACTACATGCAACACTTTACATCTTTATGTCTCGAGGCACCAGGCGCAGTGCAGTGACATGCAAAATTCTGGCTATCCAGATATTTGCATGCCGCTGTATCTATAATAGGTAGACGTCATCGCTTACCATCAGGCGAGCGTCTTGCTTGTCCTGTTAACCAATACGTGGCTATATCTGCATATTTATAGTTTTATTTATAAACGTAGCT
Source organism: Cabera pusaria (assembly GCA_954871355.1). NCBI lineage: Eukaryota > Metazoa > Arthropoda > Insecta > Lepidoptera > Geometridae > Cabera > Cabera pusaria. Next base: position 5,170,342 of record OX940909.1, on the reverse strand, counting down.
TTCTTTGAGGAATAGCAAGATACCAAAATAATAAGTACCTGAATTCCAGTACCTAAATTCCAACTAATTTTTCAGCATTAAAAGTTCGATATTGCTTTATATAGGTGCCTAGAGTCACAGACGGGAGCAACATTTGTTAGCGACGTGTCGTGTCGTGCACGTCACGACACGACACGTCGGTGGCACCGACCGACACCATACTTCATACGTACTGTAGGTAGGGTTGCCACGTAACATAAATAGAGTATCTTTGTGTGTTTGTTTCAGCTTGTAAAATTTAAAAGGGATATGCATGTAATAATCATTTACTGTGTGTGACCAATGCCTCTATAGGCATTGTTCAATGTGTTCAATGAGTTCTATTTAAAGACACAGCAAAAAAAACAATGATTCGTTTAAAAGTAGAAGTTTTGAGTTTGTAGTATTACAGGCCACCTGATATTTGATTAACAATGTTAAATTATTTTGGTACTGCAACCAAATCACGTTATCATAAGAGACAAGCGGTTAATAATTAATCCGCTAGTCCCAAACCAAAAATAAAATTTTATGTAGGGCGGGGCTAGTTGAACCGTTTTTAACTTGATCGGTCACAGCTCAATAAAAAGTCTTAATGGCTTGTAATACATACTGAGAGTTAAGTTAGTTATTACTTTTCAAAGTACCTATAGTAATTTAGTTCTAGCAAATCACATTTAAGAGCTACAGCTGTTTAAGTAAAGAAAGTCAGAGATGCTCTACGTACCCGTACTACGTATAAGCGAGGTAAGTTGAGGAAGGGTATGGGGCAAATTGAGCAGTTAGAATTTCTAGACAAACCATGGGTTTAATGTATACTAGACATGAAATAAAATTTGTATTTGACATACAACTTTTTATTTATAGTCTTCTGTGACTTAACGGTGACACTATAAGTAATTTACATTTAATATTAAACCAAAAAATAGAATCAACAAAAACTCAACTTATCTCAAGCCAAAATTTTGGACAAAACTCAGTCTTTCCACTTGAAATCAGACTTGACCATAACCCATTGATGGATTACCACCTTTAAAAATCTTCTCAAAGTCATCAATTTGATAACCAATTCTTTGGTGTGGGGTTGGGGTTACTTAAGCAACTATTGCTCAACTTGCACAACCCCAACCCGAAAATTTTAAACAAAAGTGAGGTTATGAAAAAACTGTTAGGATTACATCCAAAATTTTTATACATATCAAAAATAGACTAAATGTATCTAAGTTCAAAACTTACCTGATTGAAAATGGATAATATTTCGCTATATGATGCGTTAGCGTGCGGTGTATAGTTTCTGAGATATTTCGATTGCCCATTGCAACTTACACCTATGCTCAACTAGCCCCGCTCTACCCTACTTGAACATTTTTGCATGGCAACCCTAAAATCATAAGTTAAGCAGTAAACAACCATCGCCGATGTAACTGTCGCTGCCACAGTGGCGGCGCAGTAGCGCAACTTGTCGTGTTTAGTGTTAATAGTTTTATTGGTTCATTTTTTGATGCTACTTTTTATTTCAACTGTTTTGAAAGTGTTACCGACCATTTTAGCTCTTTGTTTGAGGAGAGATAGTTGTTTTAGAAGTGAAAACTTCTTTAGTGGCTTTTGAAGTAAACACTTCTTTAGCAGCGTTGTGAACTTTTTAGGGGTAAAAAATGTTAAACTCGCGTCAGGACACGTGACCTGATCAAAAATTCGTAAGACGGAGGGAGACTTGAAACTTTTTTGTGATGGGTAAAAATTGTTAAACTCGCGTCAGGACACGTGACCTGATCAAAAATTCGTAAGACGGAGGGAGAGTTGAAACTTTTTTTGTGATGGGTAAAAAATGTTAAACTCGCGTCAGGACATGTGACCTGATTAAAAAATCGTAAGACGGAGGGAGAGTAGAAACTTTTTTTTTGATGGGTAAAAAATGTTAAACTCGCTTCAGGACACCGGACCTCATCGAAAATTCGTAAGATGGACGGGAGTAGAATTTTTTTGTGATGGGTAAAAAATGTTAAACTCGCGTCAGGACACGGACCTCATCAAAAATTCGTAAGACGGAGGGAGAGTAGAAACTTTTTTGTGATGGGCAAAATATTTTAAACTCGCTTTAGGACACCGGACCTCATCGAAAATTCTTAAGATGCAGGGAGAGTAGACCAAATGCACAACGTTAATGTTCAAGTTTTCACTACTGCTGGCACTCCCGAAGTTGGCAACCCGTTGTTTTTTTTTGCTATATAGGTTTTTTTCCTTGACAACTATCTCACCTGATGTTAATTGACGATGAGGTCTAAGATGGAATTGTGATTGTCTGAAAATGGAAGACGGCAAACATGGCGCTGGATAACTTAGTCTTTAGTTTAATTCACAAATATTGGAAAAAGCTATAGAAAGTAGAGATTCTTAGATCGTGCAAATATAACTTTTATAAAATAAGAAATAATTTATATACTTTATTTGCCAACAAACTATCTGTGCCCCGTAGCTTTGCCTGCATTAATAGCAACTTCATCATTTATTTGATAAGATGCTTTTCATGACAATAACAAACACAAGATAGAAGAATTAGCTAAACCGCCCTAGCCGTTTATGTGTGATGCCTTAACTAAGATGACTGCTAAAAACTAACATTTTAATAATCTACTCTTACACACTATTGCTTGAATTTAATTAATAAGTGTTGAGTGAAATATATGCCGTATCTTAATAAGTAATTTTTGAGAAATAGCGCTCTATATATCAGTAGTTTTCCATTCAGTATCGTAGATTTTTATAAAAAACATACATTTTTAACTCAATAAAAAGTTATCCCAATAAACCCATCATACAAAGAATGATCTTAGTAAACTAACCAAAGACAATTTCTCCCAGATTAAGAACCTTTCGTCGCAGTTCAACCCAAAATATAAATATTTGTAATTAAATGTGACATAGTTGAGTTGTGACAGAAGTGTAAGTTCGTGGAGCGAGCAATTTGAGTAGTAACGGGGCAGTCGACGCGATCGTTTATTTAATTTTTATTGCTCGTAGGGCTGATACAACTTTAGGGATGGGATTCGTAATTTGACATCCGAATTATTTTCTTTAACGCATGTATTGCGATACTATTAACTTCTCGGGCATCCGAATTAGCCACAACTTTGCTAATACTCTACGGTTAACATGTAGGAAAAAGAACGCTTTAACACAGCAACTTTATCAAAATGTACTGGTCCACTGCTAAAGGTTAGCAATTTGACGCGCAAATTCTTCTTTGGCATGCAGTTTTGTCAGACACTCGTAGCAAAGCTTTATCTAGTCTAGTCTAAGGCTGTCATCAAGTTCGACCAACATATCTGAGGTTTTAAAAGAACGCATTTCGAAAACTTATATCGAGTTTACGGCCACCGGCTAATATTGCGAGCTCATTTGTCAGTTCAACTTGCTAATCAATGATTTTGGTTATCTGTCAGAATTTAGAGGATGTCATAAGATTTTAACTCAATGCAAATAATTATCTCGAAATTCTTCAAATATTTTCGTATGGTGTGTAAATTGACGGTAAATATATCCGTAACTAACTACCCCATCCCTAGACAAACTTAAAGTAAAGCTAAACTTGTGTCGCGTGCGTCGGAAACACTTATTAACGATCGTGAATTAGTCATTTTATGCTTCAAGCGAGCCTTCTCGTTTCACCTAATTAGTGAAACAATTACATCTACCAGTTTTATTGCTCTGTGGTTAATGCAGCTTTGTATTAAGTTTTGATTTTGTTTGTGTTTACTTCAGAAGTTCTTATTTGGTTTTGTAAAATGTATTGTCAAGCAATATGAGACAACGATAGGATCATATTTTATTAGTTCTTCGTTATTTTTTGTCAAAAGATGCCTGGCTTCTTTTGTTTTTTAGTATTTGATTTACCTTTTCTATGGATATTACATACAGGGTTATACAATTTTTATTTATTAACAGCTTTATAGGTCTCTACTTACTTTCTCTACTCTTCTATAAACCACAACATTAAATGAGTGAGAGAGACAAAATATTATGTGTGTGAGTATTATGTGACCAAAAACCAAATTCCTGATACTTTCTTACTTCTGTATTCTGAGATGTTTCTATTGCCTTAATTCAGAATTTAGATGATAATCATTGTGACTTCTAACTACTTGTTATATTATAGTAACTGTAAACTGGATTGACTGATATAAAATAAAATCTTATTAAATTGAAAGACGTAAGTAACTTAAAGATCATTATTCAGTAGAACGGCATCTAATCATAATACTGCAGAATTATAAGTCAAGTTAGATACAAACCTACAAAAAACTAGGGGAAGCCTGTCAAGGCACTGGCCCAATAAGCGTCACGTCGTTGCCAAAGATTGAATAAAAACGAAACAAAACACTCACCGCCCGCGCCAACTGTCATGTTTCAAAAACGTCAAAACACTAACAATGGAACTCAGATATGACATCTGTCAGATTTGCGCGCCCGAATCGCTCGCTGCGATTGGTTTGTTTAAATAGTATGATTCGATTGTGTTTGTTGCGTTGGATTGGGCATAATTTGATTATTTTGCTTGTATGAGGTCTTTTTGCGTTAATGGAGTGGCAAATTGACTTGTTGTATTGTAACATGTGTTCGTTTTTTGAATCAGTTTGAGATTTAATATGGTTACATGTGATTGATGCATTAAGATTGATTGTGGGTACGCAAGTTAACGTTTTATATATTTCTTCGTTTGATTTAAAGTTCTGTTTGATGAGTGCCAAGGTAGCAATGTTATTTTTATGTTCATCGCGTTAGAAATGTCTGTTTTACAGTAGAATGTGGAATAAGAATATTGTTGATGATCTTAGGGCACCATTACGTTATCGCCAGTGTTAGTGTTTTGATGTTATCGGTTATGCATCCACAAACAAGTTTTTTTGTTTTAAATTGACGGTCAAAGTGTATTTAGGAAGTAAGTGCCAGCCAGTAAGATAGATGGATTGGTATACTCCGTGGACGAGATTGGACTTAAGTCGGTTGTCCAGTGCCTCGACTCGTCTCCTTCTATTCCAGATAAAAACAATTCGATTTTAGACTGCATCTACAGTTAATTTCAGAAGATAGCGTTCTAATGAAGTGCCATAATGCATGAAATTCTTATAATGAGAGTATTAATGATCGACAAATTGTTTCGGTATCGGAGATACTCGAGATCCTGAGGAAGGTTTCTGAATTTTCGGAACAATTGTCGATCGGTATATCGAAATCGCGTAAGTCACATAAAATTCCCATTTAAAAAAAAGCTTAAAATGAACGTGGATTTTATAATAAAACCTAGATATTTATATGTCATATTTTACATGCATTTATTTTTTTTATTTTTTATTTTATTTATTCCGAAAACAATTACAAAATTGTGTTGGAAATATGAGCGACGAACATTACATTGACCTCACTGCTATTGACATCCTACTTCCCACTAATATTATAAAGGCAAAATATATTCGTTTATTTATTTATTGATAATTAGAACGGTTATAACCATTTACACTAATTAACACATTACATTCATAAAAATAATAATAGGTAGGTAGTCACATTAAAAATTATTACAAACAAAAACATTAAAATTACAAGGAACCATCGAATACAGAATAAGTCAATTATCAAAATCAGCTATAGCATAACTATTGGTCAAACTATAAATAAATTAAGTACATAATAATTAATTAAAGGGTCTCACTAAAATTCTGGCAGATTGCCAAAACTACCCTCCATTCGTCCGCAAAAATATCAAAGCCCGGGTTCGCTTCGAGCAGAGCGTTGAGTGCAGAAAGGACGCGCGGAATAGGTGAGTTGCTAGGTGCCAACGTGCGACTCGGTGGCACGGCAAACATCGTATGTCTCCGAGCACGGCAAACATCGTATGTCTCCGAGCACGGCAAACACCGTATGTCTCCGAGCACGGCAAACATCGTATGTCTCCGATGATATGTGTATGTTTGTTACCTCTTCGCGCTAAAATAAGTTATACAACTGTTTGCTTTTTTTTTGCTTTTGCTGTTTACAGCTGAAATTAAGTAATAATATAATATAATAATAAAAATGTTTATTTTCTCTCACAATATTAGGTTCTTACATTGTATTTTCAGAATAAAATTTAATCATTTGAATATGCAACCTATCTTTGTGAGAGACTGGTGCCTGAAATAGGTTTGAAAAACCTGTAGTACAGGTCACCAGTGCCCCCCCCCCCCCCGCGGATCGTTGAATATAATAATGTATTTAATTTTAACGTAATATACTTAAACCTCATCATTTTCTATGAATGTTGTGGCGAGAATAAGAATCTTAGTTCAAAGTTAGTCTATAAGATAATTACTATCTAAGATTATATTAATACAGCACCTTTGTTTGTATTTGTGTGTGTATGTGTGTGTGTGTGTGTGTGTGTGTGCGTGTGTGTGTGTGTGTGTGTGTGTGTGTGTGTGTGTGTGTGTGTGTGTGTGTGTGTGTGTGTGTGTGTAAATGGAGTGAACTGTGTTGGTGTGAAGGGGTTTAGGTTTGGGAGATTAGGAAAGGGAAGTGCAAGGAAAAAGGCAGAAGTAGAGGGACTGATACAATGTTTTTAAATTAGTTAAATTGCCATATGAAGTAGATTTTCAGTGCCATCATAGTTAAGGCTTTTGAGGTATGTTGAGATAAGTTGTCTACAAATGAATGAGTTTTTTGAAAATATGGAAAGCATGTTGTTTAGTTCGCTGTAGAGATACTGACCTTGAAAACAGTAAAAGTGTCGGGATAAGGATGAATGAAGGGATTGTGGTTGCCATTTGATTGCTTGTCTTCGTCGATTCTTCACCATATTTGGGTCAAAGTTAGTCTGTGCGTGATATTTGAGAACTGTTCGTAGAATGAAACATTGCCTAACACTAAGAACATCCCATTTCTTATAAAGGGCCGTTGTGGGAAACATGTAGGGAAGGCCCTACATGTTTCCCACAACGTATAGTAGTACGCATAAGTATGTAAATAGCTTAGACCCTGGAATAACACATAGGGTATACTGCGTGTGATGCGGCTAGGTTTCTGTTCGACATTGTTAAGCACCATAGTTTATAAGTAGATTGTTATGTTTAGGGTATGATGGGGCTGGCATGCCTTTGGGTAAAAGTCCCTAATAAATACAGAAAGAAAAAAAAAAAAAAACATAGGGTATAGGTACTTTGTATCCCGCGAGAACAATGTCTACGCGGGTAAAACCGCGGGGTACAACTGCTATTAGTAAAATTATTAAATGAAAAGTGATCTATTGAGCTTTCACTCAAAGGTATTAAAACTTAAGAGTATGCTCAATATTTCTTCAAGATATATTCAAGAAACCTATTTTCCTTAAAGTGAGTAAAAGTCAAACATTCATAGTTGATTTAATTGAACAAGAACAACATCGGTCAAATTAACTGACTATTCGAACAAATTTAATTTTTACTACGATTTTCTTATCTGCGGGGTGAAAGTGGGTGAGGGGTGAAATTAACGTGTTATTGGGGTGAAATTAAAGTGGTTAAACATTTCGTGTTGAGAATTGTTGGCTAATTGGTCCCGCGACGCACGCGTTTTGGGATTTGGGATTTTATGGAGTTTGGTGCGGTGTGTTTGGGACGGTTTTGGTGTGACAAGGGTAACTTCTAGTTGATATTGAAAAGTATTAAAGAAGACTTAAGAACTGGTAATGGAATTAAAATACCGTAATGTGTGTTTTAAAACACCTTCATATCTTCTATGAATAATATTTTCTACACTAGTTTTAAGATACTATGTCTAGATGGTCAATTATTGGTATACATTTTTTAGTATTTTATCACCAGTTTTTTTGATGATTTTTTTATATGTGAACGAAATAAATAATTGAATTTTGTGTAAGAGATACTGTCATAAAAATAAATCAGAGTTTTGTGTTAAAATATTCTTGACAGTCTGTGCAAAAAGAGAACCGTCGTAGATATTGAGGTCGCGTCGGTTGTCTTCATTTCGTCGTTTTAATTTACTGTTTTTGTTGCATTTACAACACTATTGTCATTACTAGTACGAATAAAAATGATTGATACTTGGTAGATACCTACTCTTATCATTATCGTGTGCTACTAGGTAGACCGTATGTGTACTTACCTTCCTTCCTTACCTTTGCACGTCAGTTCATCGTAATGCCACGATGGTTCTCTTTTTGCACAGACTCTATGATCAAATTTTTAATAGAGATTTTGCTAGTTAAAGGCAATGAATCATATCTCTGTATTTCTCGACTGGAACTGAGTAACAAAATATTTTATGTGAATATGTACTAAACTAAATGTCGTAATAATACATTTGACTATCAATAACACAACGTAAGGTTTTCTGTAAAATTACTAAAGAGGTGCGCTCAACTCTATAAAGATATTAAAAAGAGGCTTTACTTTTTAAAGGCGCATGTCACTTGTGTTTTGTAGGTGATACATCACTGAAATTATATTTGAGAGTGGGTAGAGCATAAAATATAAACTACCGTCTGTGTTTACTGTGACTACCGCAAATATGTTTGACATGATACATGTTTCATACTAGATATTAATGTTATATTTTAGCTGTACTGAAATGCATAGCATAGAATGAAGTTTTTGACTTCTATACATATTTGCGGCCGTTTTTAATGTAAAAGTTATTTTTAGGTTTCCGAACCCAAAGGGTACCAACGGAACCCTATTACTGAGACTCCGCTGTCCGCCTGTCTATCTGTCTGTCCGTCTGTCTCCAGGCTGTATCTCATGAACCGTTATAGTTAGACAGTTGATATTTTCACAGATGATGTATTTCTGTTGTCGCTATAACAACAAATACTAAAAACAGAATAAAGTTAAAAATTAAAGGAGGCCCCCTTACAAGAAACGTGTTTTTAGGGTTCCGTACCCAAAGGGTAAAACGGGACCCTATTACTAAGACTCCGCTGTCAGTCTGTCTGTCTGTCTGTCTGTCTGTCCGTCTGTCACCAGGCTGTATCTCATGAACCGTGATAGTTAGACAGTTGAAATTTTCACAAATGATGTATTTCTGTTGCCGCTATAACAACAAATACTAAAAACAGAATGAAGTTAAAAATAATAGAGGGTCCCCATACAATAAACATGTTTTTTTCGGCATTTCACGCCATCTATGAACGCTTAGTTAGGTAAACGTCCCATAGATGGCGTTATATTAAAATGTCGATCCCTAACACCTTTGTTAGACGTTAGATGGCGTTATAATAAATAAAATGTTTTCAATTATTATTTTTTGCTGGCGAAAAATGATAGTGGTATTTTTTGCTCGATCTTATAAAATACTGTAGTGTGGTTCGGAACCCTACTAGTGCGAGTCCGACTTGCACTTGGCCAGTTTATTTTCTATAGCGCTATCTTTGAAACGTTGTTCACGTTAGAAGTTCATTAGATATTCGTTAGATGGTGTTGTAGTAAATAAGCACGCGGCTCCTATGTTTTAATAAATGTTTAGTATTGACTTGATGAATTACATATGATACTTTACATAGTACCTAGATTATCAATGCTTGATTATGAATTATGGTGAATGTGAAAGCGAAAAGCTTCATTCAGATAGATATAATGTCCATATTGTCCATCACAAAGCAGTAGGCTATAAGTTAAGACAAGTCATTGAGGGCCCGGTGGTGTAAATGGGAGAAGCGGCTTTAATACGAGTGGTACTGAGTTCAAACCCCGTCGGGCACGAATGGATTTTTCTATCGAAACATTTTTGTGCGCTATTCACAGTGGCCCCCCGGTGAAGGAAAAACATCGTTAAGAAACCAACAACTCCCGCATGGTGGTAGGACACTATCTAGTGTCCGCCTGGCCAGCTACCACCTTCAAGTTAGAAAAAAACATATAATGTGTTCCAGCAGCTATCCTTGAGAGCCAATTACCATTCTAGGCCTAGCGTGCTTACATCTTCGATTGGATCATCACTTACCAACAGGTGAGATAGTGGTCACTAGCGTTTGACCACTATCTCAATATATCCTATAAGATGTAAAAAAGTCATCATTTCGAATTTGAGAAAATGCACCTTGCTGATAAAAGTGTATCATTATATATATTAATGTTCCTTGGTTCCTTTTATAATCTTCATAAATCACATGAAACTCCAAGAGTGTCTTACTATATTATTGGCATCCGCAAAATGATCGTAAACTCCCGATACTCAAACCAGATCACATCGGTAATTTACCGGAACTGTGTGTCACTCGATCACACCTTATTTCCATGTATTTCCTGATATTTAGAATTCCTCGGCTCCTTATTGAGGGAAATCATTTCATTGTGTTAGGAATTGTAAACTGTGAGCGATTTTATTTTGTCTTTTTTAGATCTGCAAATTCAGTAATTGGTTCAGTCGTTAAACAAGGCGCGTTTCGACAGCTATCCTTGAGAGCTAGATCCCGTTCTAGGCCTAGCGTGCTAGCATCCTCGACTGCAACGTCAATTAAGCGGCAATATCCCAATGGCTAAGGCGTCGGCCTAGCGATCGAGAGGTCGTGAGTTCGACCACTGCATGCACTATTGACGTGAACCTACTCCAGAATACTCCAAACACAAGCATACTTAGCTTAATTGGAGAGGTTAAAAGATAACTAGTAATGAGCAATCCACATTGCTAGTACGAGTTTAAAAAGAAAATTACCAACAAATTAGATAGGTGTCAAACGCTAGCGTATTTGCTATTAAAAATAGCTACTATCTCAAACGTCCTTCTGTACCTACTTACTATCCAATCATAAAAAAATAAACTCTTCTTCTAAAATGCCGAAACATTATGTTCCGGCACGATTTCTATTGAGTTAAAAAGACGGGTTGGAATAGTTGTACTATGCGGATAGGACTATTGTCAGTTGTACAGTGCCTCGTCTGACTGCCATCTTCACCTAATATGTTTCTATACCGATAATCTTCAAAAAAATGTACCTTAATAAAATACACAAAACAAACATTTATATCTAGCTTCCTAATCCAAATCTACAAATAACGATACCTAAAGACCCGCAGCTATGAAATATTTTAAAAAATATTCAGATTTTGTACTCTGCATATCATTGTGAACTTGAAATAGTCTCAAACTTAAACAACCATAGACCAACAAATCTATAGACACGTGACACGTCTATTTCCACCCGTCACCTGTCAGAACCAATAACTAGATATGACATCAAAACAAGACAATCGAATAGACTACGGATAGGTGGTCAAGGAAACAAAACGAAAACGCAATACGAGAAAATTGGAAAATGGATGGTAGCCTAGAAAAGTAAAAATTAAGGTAGTAGGTATACTTTTGACGGGACGAATTTCCGAATATATAGAATAATATTGCCAAAAATCGTGTTTAGTAGCGTGTAGTTGGAGAGGCCTAGCACTGGACTAACATAGGTTGATGATGATGAAATGTAGGTAGGTGTATTCGGTCACTCTACATCCGATTGTCTTATTTAGAAATAATTTGAAACATGCCTATATAATGCGATAAAATGGAGGAAACATGAAACAGTATCACTGCATTACTCCACAACAAAGTACAAACTATAATATTAAAAGAACCAAAAAAACAGAAATCAATCGTTTTGAAAGCTCAAACTGGTTTCAATTTTCAAAGTAAATGAATATCAAACAAACACCACTTAAGTAATGTAAAGTAACAGCTTAAACTGTCTAAAAGCCTTACGCCAACAGCCAATTTCATTACGTAACAAAGGCAAATTGTAATAAAGACACAAAAGAAAAACAAAGCGAAGATCAAGGGTGAAAAAAAATTCAATTTAAAACACTTCCATCGATCGACCAAACCTATTTGCTCAAGAAACGCAATAGACTTTAATTCACTCTCTCACTCCGATCCCCTATACAAACAAGAGCAAAAAGTATTTCGCATTCTTTCTAATATACAAGAAAACAACAGAGATGGAAGATACAATTCCAATTGAGAAAGAAAGAGATAAGACCAAACGCCATCTTAGATGCAAGCCGTGGACCAGAAGTTAGCCAATAAACTTCGAAAGGTCTTAGAGAAAGTGGATTGGCGGAGTAATTTGTGCTTTATCCTTTATTGGGTTAAGTCGATTTTCGCTTGTAAGTGGTTGAGGTAAAATTAATAATAACGTTTAGGGACACTTAAGGGGAGGAACGTGGACTGTATAATGATATACTGTTTGTGATAGAATGTGATGAAGGTCTGGTTTTGAAGTGGCTTCTAATAAGAGGACTATTAGTTTGACTTGCTTTTGTTTGGCTGACGGGGTTCACAAAATGTAACAATTACAAACAAGTTTTGAATTGAGAATTGTGGATTTTAGGGCAATGCAAAATTATAATGGCGGGCATGGGAGTTTTTTCGAAGTGTTTTCATATACTGCAGTAGTACATTACAGTATTGTACTCAATAAAGAGCTGTACCAAAAGTCGGTACAGGCCAACATCGTGAGTTCGTTAAATAAAACGTACCTACCAATGTATTAAAAGTGTTATAAAAACTGTAGAGCATTGAAAATGTTGATGAAATACTGACACATAATAAGAAATTTCAATAAACATTTATATTTTGAACAAGCAATATGCTTACATTACACTTTAAGAAGTAGAAATGTCTGCCAAGATCTATTCATGGCATTTGAGAGACAAGTGGATACATGCTAGAGTCAGTATTATCGCAGTGCGTGATTAAACAATGACTTTGTCGACCGCAACGTCACTTAAGATCGGGTGAGATAGTGGTGAAATGCTTACTTATGTTATATGAAAAAAACTCTGATACTCTAATCGATAGCTGATATTTCTTTTCTATACCTATTCAAAATTGTTCATAATTATTATATTCTATCTATTTTTTCCATTTTGCAGTAAAATTAGTACCAGCACTACGTAAATTTCATTTCAAAGTCTTGTTTTTATTAGCTTTTTATTAGCTTCACCTGTATGTTTGTATGTTTGTAACCGATTTCGTTCAAACTTTGTAGATTTATCGAGGACCGATGACAATACACTAATTTGATAAAAAATTATTCCATTTTTCAATTAAAAAGTAGAAAATAAATAATAGTTTAAAAAAACGAAAACACACGCTTTTTATAGAAAACCGAACTAAAATATAGAAAATAAATTTTAATAAATTTTAATTAAAAATAGTGTCAATAAAAAAATATATTTTATTTTTAAAAAAGCGTGGGGTGCTTTTAAGATATTATCAAAATGATAATCACTCTACTCATATCTGTCAATAAAATATTTATAACTATTGACACCATTCACCTCACGCTATTTTAAAAATAAAATATATGTTTTTTATTCACACTATAATTAATGTATATTTATTGAAATTTTTAACACTATTCTTTATTTAAATTTATTCAAATTTATTTTCTATTTTTTAGTTCGGTTGTCTATAAAGAGCGTGTTTTTTAGTTTTTTAAACTATTATTTATATATAATGATAATTTAGGTATAAATAGTCCGTAGCATCTTTATCAATTGTTTGTTTCCGATTTGCCAAGTTAACAAATAAATAGATAATAATCTATTTATTCTATTTATGGCCTAATTGAATCCTCAGTTGTAATGTTTATACAAACCTCAAATTCTATACAAAGGTTGTTTGAAAGAGATAGATTTCGACGTTTATACCTTTTATTACCTATTGGAACTAGCTGGTACCCGGAACTTCGTCCGCGAGGATGAAAATTAGCCTATAGTACGTCTCCAAGGTATTATTAATTTCTATGCTAAATGTATCAAAATTGGGACAGCCGTTTTGAGGTGAAAACGGAACATACAGATGTACACACTTGTGCATTTATAATATTACTAGTTGATACCGGCGACTTCGTTCACGTACACCAAGAATTTAGTAACTTATGTTCATCCTCATGCTATAAAGTATATCTCCTTGTTAAATTTTAGTAAGATCGGATCGTCCGTTTAGGCGTGATTAGGTTACACACAGACAGAGTGACAGAATTACAAAAGTTTTTAAAATATTAGTATGGATTAGTAGGATATTATTTTTGGTTATTATTTAACTAATTTAATTTTACATTGCATATGCGAAATGGAGAACTGTTGACGTTACGTTTTTAAGGACCTTATGCTTCTACCCATGTCTTACTTTCACAGTTTATACAATAAAAAGCGGCAATAGCCCAATGGATAAGGTGTCGGGACTGGCGATCCAGAGGTGGGTTCGATTTCCACCCATTGTACTATTGACGTGAACCCACTCTAGACACAAGCACATTTAGCTTAGTTGGAAGGGTAAACAAGAATACTAGTAATGTTTAACCAACATTGCTTGTAAGGTTTAAAAAAATAATAAAGAACATTTTTATTCCTAATACCTACCTAGCGAAAATCTCCTGCCCTCACCACAGAATGCCGCCAAACATGCATCTACCCCAAACATCAATCACTCAAACTGAGTTAATCCACAACTAAATTAACTCACGACAAACATCCCCTTAACAAAACAAACAAAACAATCTAATCTCAACTCTATTTCTTACACAATAAAGCTAAATTCACATTAAAGCTGTTGATGTTACAATAGCTAGAGTAAATAAAACTTTGATACAATTGAGATAAGAATCAAAATGGATTGGATTGTTGCTTGATCATTTAGTCTATGAATAAACGGTATTTTCACGGTATTTTAAGATGTGATGTGAAGAGATGGAAAAGCGTGACTCCCAATTTTCTAGTAATAGGTTTGAATTAGTGACTTTTTTTTTTGAGGTTTAATATAAAATTAAATAGACAGTTTTAAAGAAAAATAATTGTTTTGCACTGAAGTATTAGATTAAGGAAATCTAAATTAAAAATTAAGAGGGCCGATATCACATGCACCCATTTTATATGCAAATTTGAGGTATTTCGTTTGTTATAATATTTGTTCACGCTGAAATGTATTAAATATAAATATAAGGGACCAACGTATCTACAAATTGGTACTTAAAAAGCTTTATTTAAAATTTTCCTCTAATGCTTATGTTTTATATCCTTCAACATAAAATGAGAACCTTCTCTTTTCATAGAGTTGGTCAAAAAGTGAAAAATCATTTCATTAATTTATTAAGAGAGAAATTTCTTAGTCTCGCAATTTTTTTGAGTCTTTAGAGATTTTCTCTTAAAGTTTTCAGTTAGAATTTATATCTATATTTATATTGTGTACCTTACAAAGCTTACCTATAATATAAAAATATATATAAAATAAAAAATACAGATACTAAATAAACCGTCACTAATCGACTATCCACGCACAAAACGATCATGAAAAGGGGCTCTTAATCGACACCCTGTATAAAAGACTTCAACGCGCTAACACAAACAATTTTCTACTTTATTACCAGCGCAAAACTCTCATAATCGCTTGTACAGGTAACTTTGTATCCTGCAACTTAAGAAGCATAGCAATTTAAACCTTACTACTGTTGCAATAAAGAAGATAATAGCTTATCATAAACACCTTAACGCTTAAATGAAACTAATGGTTTATTTTCAAGGCAATTTGTGCCGTTTTACATATAGCTTAGATTGATAATCGCTTGCGGTTTGGAGATGAAGTGTTACAGAATAGGTAATAGAATGTTTGCGGTTGGTTTGGTTTTTATTCCGTTCATTAGAGGATATTTATGAGCTATTATAAGGTTTAAATAAGCGTTTCTTTTGCTGTGGTGTTAGTGTTTATTAGACGAGTTTCGAATTCGAAGTTCTGTTTTTTTGTTGTATATAGGGTATTTGGCTTAGCCAGTTCAGTGCATGTATGTAGGTTTAGGTACTAGAGAGGTTAATAGCACCGTTTAGACGGGTCCTAATATCACCTCCTTTAATGTATTATTTGAGTCACAGACCTATGACTTATATTAGTAGTCGAAAACCATATTTTGGTTTATTCCTGTTTGGCCCCTTAATCTGTCCTCTTAAGTGGACAAACAAGAAAAAAGTTCACGCTGTCCCCTTACTCGTAGCAATGGTACATAGCGGACAAAAATTTCACGCTGTCAGGGGACAGCGTAAGGGTAATAGTAGCAAGGGGACAGACCGCACATTAAAGTTACCTTGCTACGAGCAAGGGGACAGCGTGAACTTTTTACTAAAATATGGGTTTATTCTTGTTTGTACCCTTAAGTGGGCAAACAGGAATAAACCCATATTTTGGAAGGTGATGTCTTCCATTCCAAAAAATCGTGATTTCATCTTAAATCACATTTCCACTATCCCTCAGTTACCCCAAGACCAAGCCAGTAGGAATTATAGAAACATTAAGAGCTTCCACTTGTGAGCCAGTTTTCGCCGGAATACAGCAAATAAAGCTTGACGCACATACATCGTAAAGTGTAATGTAATCGCCTCGCTTTGGGACAAGCTTACGAACCTCAAGCGGCGCGCGGTCAACTCGCCGTAGCCGCACTTGCGATCAGTCGTCAACGCGCTTATATATATCTCTCCCAAGCGGTTCCAAGCCAAGAGGTTACAACATCGACGTTATTGCTATGACGACGATGAGTTACAAGGAGAGAGAACACATTTTTTTTTAATATCTTATAAACTGGCGTTTGACGCGATCGAAGATGGTAAGCACGCCATCTTCGATCGCATCATCCTAGGCCTAGAATGGAAACTGGCTCTGAAGGATAGCTGCTGGAACACATTAGATGTTTTGGCGATCGATTTTTTTAATTTGAGGGTGGTAGCTGGCCAGGCGGACACTGTATAGTGTCCTACCACCATGCACATAGAAAGAAAACCTATTTTGCGGGCCATTCATTAGATAGGAGGTTATTTTTAATATCTTATAGGCTAACTTTTGACTATTATCTCGCCTGGTGGTATAGGATACTGTGGTCAAAGATGGTTGTCAAGCTTGAACATACGCTGCAATTCCAAGTTTCCCAAGAGTAAGCGCAGCGTCACCTAGCCGTAGCTGTGGTTACTTGCCGGAGCTCCAGTGACATTCCGTTTCCTCTACGTATAGTGTGCGATACCGTATCCATCGCGTCTCGACGCCATTCCTAGGTATGATATTAAAGCTTTTTTCTAAATAAAAAGTAGAACTCGGAAGTATATCTCTGATTAACTTTTATCTCTTATTGTATCTTTGTTATTTTTTTTTAATATTAGTTTATAAATTGTACGCTACCGCTGTTTTTATGTTTCTGTTTCTATACTTTTTTTCATGTTAAGTTTGTCTGTGAGAAATTGCTGTAAGCGATAAGATTGCCGACTGTATTGCCATACATCTAATATTTTTATTTTTAACCGACTTCACAAAAAAGAGGATGTTTCTCGATTTGTCGGTATATATTTATTTAATGTTTGTTCGCGTATAACTTTTTCTATTCCACTCCATACCCGGTTGTCTGGAAGAAATCGCTTTTAGCGATATGACCGCCATCTGTACTCATTCTTATAATTTGTGTCTGGTTCTATCTGTTATATTTTCTTGGTGTGCAAATAAAGAGTTATTGTATTGTAACTTCATCATTTATGAACAGATTTGGATGATTATTTTTTTGTTGAAAAGGAAATATTCCAAAGATAGAAAGTAAAGTAAACTAATTTCATTGAGATCTAATACGTATCTCCAGAGATATAGAGATAAACACCTCAAACTTGATACTGAAATTTAATAATAGCGCGTAATAATAATAATTAAATAATGTAATAATAATATTAAACGATCTTATTATGTTTGTAAAATTTTTAATATTGGTATTGTAACATAGAACTTAGGAATTATTTCTTAATTTTACTTAGAACTCAAAAGTGCATCTTAATTTAAGGCCTAGCGTGCTACTATCGAGCTCAGTGGCGTGCCATAGGAGAGGCCTATGTCCAGCAGTGGACGAATACTGGCTGTTAATGATGTGCTACTATCCTCGACCACATCACTCACCAATATGTGAGATTGTGGTCAAACGCTAGCCTAAATTTAAAAAATCCCTTAGAACTCAAAAGTTTATCTCTCTATCGTAAAATTAAGTCAATGAAAAAGACATTACATCCCTCTTGCAAACATCACACAAATGAATAGTTCTCATATGATCCGTTTGCAATTACTGGGCCGATCCTTTGTGCAAATAAATAAGTCGTTATTAAGTAGTCTCTCGATAAATAGAGGGTGCCACCCCTAATAATGTAGGGTGACTATGAATTACTGGATATAAAGTGCGAACAGCGTCTCGTGTTAAAATATTTTTTAAACTGCCAGACACCTTTGGTATTCATAGAATTAAAATTTTAAAGAATTATTTTGGAACATTAATATGCGCCTCTGCATCAAACATTATTTTTCTCCTGAAATTGGTTAGTGAAAAATACACTAAAACTGATCATATGACAACGGTTTTGAAGTTATCGACAAAATAGACTTTTTTAAGAATAAGAAAATATATAAAAATAGACTAGAATAAAAATACATAAAAAAATGGTAGGTAGGTAGATAAATAAGTAATTTTTACACTACCCGCGACAACAATAGTTTAAACCATGCGCGGCCAAACTCAGCTATTGTTGTATTAAGGTGCAGTGACGGGAGGGTAGATAATAATGTTTGATTTTTACAGGCCTGGCTGTCCACTATTAAAAAGTTAGGTAGTTTGAAAACTAGTCTTAGAAAATAAAAAACTTAAATATCCTTTTTGTGAGAGAAAGGAGAAAATAAATCATTTTACTTATAAGCAATAAATATATAATTTATGTATAACACAGTATATACAAAGAAGTATCTATGTATATTGTAAATAACAGTATTGCCTAAAATATCACATATTTAGGAACAATCAGTTCTAGAATACTCAACATATTTGTATTAATCATTGTATTATTTAATTTTTTTCGTGAATAAATATTATTATTATTCACGTTATTTATTTTCTTTCTTAGTTTTAGGTTTTTTTACAATAAAGATATCCAAACAAAAATAGAAAAAAATCATAAACAATATTATAAAAAAACCTAAACCTAGAGTGCCGTCAGCAGCGGGGCACGGCCCAAGCTACCGGTGGTTAGGGCTGCAGAGAGAGGAACCTCCTGACGATGCGTGCCGTGTCAAGAAGTACCGCCTTCTGTATCTGGCCCTTGACCCAGCCGTCTAGCGAGAGTCTCTTGAGATGTTGGTCGAGACTCTTCGCTATTAGGCCGTTCGCAGAAACGACTATTGGGACTATTTATTATTATTATTATTATTATTATAATAGCCAAAACGTAATCCACAGAGCACAACCATCTCTAACTATATTTAAAAATCACAACTAAAAATATCCTGCAGTTACATAAACACACAGTCACCGTATAAGTAAAGCGGCCGCAACTAGTGAGTGTGTCCTGCGTTTAGCGTGATGCAATAACCCCGAGCGAAGTGTGTACACCGCCTTATTGAATTTGTTCACATGTACCTACTATGTACTACAGATCAAGGACTAATGAGGATCTATTACATACATACATACATAAAATCACGCCTTTTTCCCGTTGGGGTAGGCAAAAATTATTTCTTTCCACATGCTACGATCCTGAAATACATCTTTCTCTTCTTCAACTTTCATGAGCGCAGCTTAATACATGCTCGCCGGTAAAAGGTACTTTTGACTTGACCTTTCTTTAAAACGTCTCCGATCGGGTTGTGATACGTTTGCCTAGGTCGGCCTCTATTGTTGTGGTATATTATGTTTTTACGTTCTATCAAAATAGCAAGTGTACAGGTATCTTCTAGGCAAGCGTGCTAGATCGTTAAAGCTATTAAAGTCACTTAGAATCAAGTGTCAAACGTTTGTCAATCAGATATGAAAAATTAAGGTAAACAGACAGTGAATGAAATGACATTTACACGGGAAATTTTAAAACTAATAACAGACAAATTGGGTGACATAAAATGGTCAAGTGCGAGTTAGACTCACACACATACGGTTCCGTACCACAGTGCAATAATCGAGAAAAAAATGCCTAAAACACGTTTCATGTATTATTTACCCCATTTTCTGTTTCATTTTTATTTTTTTGTTTTATAAATGTATTCTGTTTTTAGTATTAATTATTATAGCATCCAAAGAAACGCATAATTTGTGAATTGCCTACCTATTACGGCTAAGAAGATACAGTCCTCTGACGACGGATGGACGGAAGGACGTACAGCGACGTCTCAGTAATAGGGTCCCATTGGTACCCTTTGGGTACGGAACCTTACATGTGTGACTGACTCGCACTTGGCCAGTAATTTTTTTATACGATAGATTGTATCACTAAATAATTGTATTATTATTTATTATCGTTGAAAATTGCTATCGCAAAAGCCTTAAAATTCTGACTACAGGGCCTAGCCACTCAGCATTACTTAGTAAGTTAAAGTTACACAGTTTTGATCAAATTTAAATAAAATCTATTCAATCCGTATCAAGCCCTAATAAATCTAACAAATAATTACAATCCCTTTATACTATTGTCCTTTATAGAAGGGTCCCTAATTGTTCCGCAGTGAATGTGGTGAGAACATCATCACAATGGGGCCAGCATTAGCTGAATGGAGTCATGTTTTTGTCACGCTTTTCGATTTGTGTTACATTTTACTTTTGTGTTAATGCACATTAACGTACATGCAATAAAAATGGTTCGGAGGAAGAAATTTGATTTATTTTTTTGATGGAATTAGAAGTTACGGGATATTTTCCATGACGTTCGTTTATTGTGAGTTTTGCAATATGAAGACATGTTAAATATCCCAGAAATAATTTTAATAATGGTGTGACATGAAAACATAAAAACTAATTAACCGACTTCAAATGCCGCTCTGTACTAGTCATTTTCAGTACTAAGTTTGAGATGTTTATCCATATCTCTGGACTCATCAGATATCAATGAAAATACAATGTTGCCAATGTACACCGTCTTAAACGAAAAAATAATTTTATAAATCGGTTTTTAAATGCAGGAGCTCTGAGGATACCTATTAAAAAAAATGTCAAATTAAAAGCCTTCACAGATATATACAATATATCTGTGAGAACCTTACTCCTCCTTTTTAGAAGTTATTTAAAAAACTACATCCTTTACACATTTTACAAAACTTTTACAATCTGACAAACCCAACAAAAAGTGCCAAAATACAGACTGCGTAACTACGCTGAAAGCAACGCAAACTGTTCCTCTTTTATTGATTTTACATCTACAATATTTTCATAGGAATACCTCTCGCAATATTTGTCGACGCCCAGTTTAAAACAGTATTAAAAAGTAAACACTGTGGCTTAATAAAAATCTCGCACAATTCCGTTTCATTATGACCCCGCTCGCCGCACAAACAACTGCACATCGAGTTCCCAAAGTAATTAATTTTCCTCTACAAAGTTGATTCGATTGCTGAAACTCGTTTATTTTTTACGGACAATGTTACTAACGATTCAATTTTGTGTGGCACCGTAAGTAATTTGTTTTCGATTGAGTTCTTTATTGGAAAACACCGCATTGTGTTTAGTTTGTGTCTTCATACAATTTGAAAGCAAGCTCAGTAGAATCAATTACGATGATTAGCCTATTATAGTATAATTTTAAGTTTATTGGTTAAATAGGGGTGTTACTTTGCGCAGGCTATTGATGCGGAGGCCGTGACATCTATTTTCATGATCGAAAAAGTTCAGAAAAAATGTGGTCGTTATCTGTACAAAAAGTTATACGAATATCATCCTTTCCTTTATCCATCTCTATCCGTAGCAGGCATGTTCGGCATAAATACATTGGAACTTAGGCGTAAATGTGCGATATAGATACACTATTTTCTTCTACTAAATGGAAAAATGGATAGCCTTTCAGCTCTGCTCGCTTTTCATTCTTCCTACCAGATCAGTTGACTAGGCTGCGCCGGCGACGTTTGTTCGCGACCCCATCGGTTCGTACGCAAGCCGCTCGGGTCTGCGCCTACACATTCCAAGCTACGAGTTTGCACTCATTACTCAGAACCCAGACATATGTATATTTTGTGTAAGATTTCATGCATTCTTAATTTTTAATTTTAATTTTATTTATTTCAGTAATCATACAGCGATTTTAAAAACTAAGTAATAGGTGTATAACTTATAGACTATGGCCAAAATTGATTACAATAGATAAAACATTATATAAGGATAAAAATGAACAGTAGTAGATTTACGAGTTGTTACGTGCATTGTGTGCGTGTGTGAGTGTGTGTGTGTGTGTGTGTGTGTGTGTGTGTGTGTGTGTGTGTGTGTGTGTGTGTGTGTGTGTGTGTGTGTGTGTGTGTGTGTCTTTCTAGTGGCAAGTATTGTGTAGTTCTTTTATTTTCAATTTTAAGACACATTTAGACAAATGAGAGAGAATGAGATTAAGAGCTTCAATAAGTTTTTTAAGTTAATTAAATTTAATAGGAATGACCTTTGTAAATGTTTAGCTGGTTGTGCGATTTGGCTCGACTGTATAAGCATAACAAGCACTTGATTTTTAAATAAATATATAAATTTGATAAATTGTAGCAAAGATATAAATGTATATATATATGATCCCTTTTGAAAACAATGCAGTGGTTACAGGGTTTAATAAGCCCCGTACCGCTATTATAATAGTTTTCGTACGAGGTCTTAAACGTCTCGTACCGCAGGAATGGAAAAAATAAAACATTGAGCCGCTGCCAACGTATTAATACATAAAGAATAAAAAACCTTAGGGCATTTATAAATATAACATAAGTATTTATTAAGCACCTACCTGATAAATAAATCAATTAACAAGCCGAGTAAATTAATTAAAGTCGCTAATAGCTTTAACCTTTCGCTTTCGATTGATATATTGATTAACATGTATCAATAGAGCTGTAAACCTTCGAAGAAGGTTATTTCACATTAAAACGAGTGTTACTTAGGCTTAATACATAACAGCGTTGTGGCACTGCGCCGTAAGGCCTAGCGCGCACAGCAGTTGCGATGCGGTTATTCTACAGCACACATATTCGGTAAAGTATGGAATGTCATAGAAGTGCGAGCATCGCGGTAAAATATTTTGGTATATAGTTACGGTAGAGTAAACACACCACAACCGCTGTGCACGCTATAACGCAACGTGCCACTGAGCGTTATCTGTGGCGTTATATTGCATACCGCGTGCTTCGTACAAACAGCTGCGGTCTGCGGTCAGCGCGCGGTCAATTGTGATGTATGGAAAACAATGAGATGGTCCACCTGTTTATACGGAACTTTACTGCCATAGTTTAGCAAAGTGACCATTTTTCTGTGGTTCCTGAACGGTAGCTAGACGTATCTAAAATAAAAGTAAGTAGACACCACCAAACAAAACTAGTATCACCTTCATCATTCTCACCGCCAGAACAACAAAACAAACAACGCGCGTCCTACTCAACGAACAAATGACAAAATGATATCGACTGTTCTAAAGATTAGATATACAAATAAGTAACGTTATTCGAGTATGAAAATATAATTAGTAACTAATCATAATCGATTATCAATATTAGTAAATAGCAAATGTTTCGATTTTGTAAATCATTCATGATCGCCCACGACTAGTTTTTTTGTCACTCAACTGTGACATCACAACGCCGTAATGCACGCAGCGTTGCACTAGCAAGCATTCACGCGTTGCGGTGAGCGCACCGCCGATTTCGATGGTGCGATTCCGCGACGGGTTATGTGTTCTGGCCCTTATAAGGCCTCTTTCGAATGCCCGAGTAAAATTTCAATTAGGGTGACGAATAGTTAATTTAACTGAGTAACATTTACGGATTTGTAACTGATTAACTATACACTTGAGTTTCTTTTTAGGGTTCCGTACCTTAAAAGGAAAAAAAAGGAACATTTTGTTGTCCGACTGTCTGTCTGTCTGTCCGACTGTCGAGACCCTTTATTTCAGGAATCCGTAGAGGTATCAGTTGAAACTTATATCTACGGTATCTTTCGGCTGTGAAAAAAACAAACGTATAAGTCAACGCGATCAAAAGATATGACTGTTTAAGTACCATTTTTACGCGTATTTTGCTATTATATAGGGAATCATAACCTATAGGGTACTTCCCGTTGCCTAGAATCATAAAATTTGGCAAGAAGTAAGGTCTTGAAGCTCTTAAATAGAAATAAATCTGAAAACCGTAAATGTGTAGTGTAAAAAGTATAAAAAGTTAATTTACTAAAACAAACTTATTATATGTAGTTGGAACAATACATTTTCTATGGATCGAACTACAAAGTTAAATGTCCTTTAACCTAGTCTGCGGAGTTGGTACGGAAGCCTCGGTGGGCGAGTCCAAATCGACTTGGCTGGTTTTTTAGGGTTCCGTAGTCCTGACAAGGAACCCTTACAGTTTCGTCATGTCCGTCTGTCTGTCTTTCTGTCTGTCTGTCTGTCCGAGGTTTTGCTAAGAGACCGTTAATACTAGAAAACTATAATTTTGTGTATATAAATTACACCGACAAAGTGTTGAAATAAAATTTTGAAAAATATTTTTTTTAGGGTAGCTGCACTATATATGAGAAGTGGGGATATTTTTTTTTTCATCGTCTACCACATCATGTGGGGTATTTTTAACCGACTTCACAAAAAAGGAGGAGGTTCTCAATTTGTCTGTATGTTTTTTTTTTATTAGGTCTTTTAAAATGATTTCAGAGTTGCTAATATCATTTTTCGATTGAATGCTCCATTTACGAAATATAAAAACTTTAAAGTGCAAATTTTTGTTCCAGTAGGGCGTCCCCCTCCCCCTCTAAAAGCTAAACTGCTCGCTTGAAATATCTGAAAAAATTCGTGATAATAGTATATTTCATGAACTTTTAAGGAAAACTATAGCGGTTAAGATAACTTCATTAGTTTAGCAGAAATAGTCGTTGAACTTGGGTGTTGGATAATTTTGTACCAAATACAAAATCTTTAATAAATCCTTTAAAGTGACAAAGACGGAGTACCTAGTTACTTGTTTATAACGGGTAAATATTTGCATTGAATAACAGACTACTACGGAACCCTACACTGCGCGTGGCCCGACACGCACTTGGCCGGTTATTTATGTATTAAATACTCACGCTTGCCCATTATCTCACCTGATGCTAAGTGACGATGCGATCTGTGACGGAATCGTGCTTGTCTGAAAATAGTAGTCGGTACAGAGACGCAAGACAACTGACTTTTGTCCACTCAATTTAGCGCATTAAGTTGTAGCAATAAAGTGTTTTGCGTGCCACAGTATCTGTCATAAGCAAACGTCATCGTTATCCATCATGTCTTGTTTGTCGTGATACCCTCTATCTAAAAAACTTTTTGCGATTTAGAAATTAAATATCACCAAATCCTAACAGAAGTTTAACCCCCTAAACTCAACATTAATCTATGCCCCAAATGACAGACTAACATTTAATAACAAGAAACAGTATCATTGGTGTGGCGGCCCCACGTGGCGGCCACGTGGCCGGCAACTAATTACGGAACGTCACACGCAACGGCCAATTTTATGCAATGAACTGTTTGTACTGTATCGGGTTACAATGGGGTGGGTAAATCTGTGATCTTGACTTGTTCAAAGTTTGAGGGTAGCAGTGATGTCTTTTTGACCTCCAACGCAAAAAGAAGGGGTGTTATAAGACTTGTTAAAAGTTTGAGGGTAGCAGTGATATCTTTTTAACCTCCGACGCAAAAAGAAGGGGTGTTATAAGATTGACATGTGTATCTGTGTATGTTTGTGTCTGTCTGTGGCATGGTAGCGCCTAAACGGAAGAACCGATTTTGATTTAGTTTTATTTTTATAGGTTTTAAATTCAGAGAGTTCTTAGCTTTGATTATTGGCTATATAGCTATTATGGCTATGAGCCTTTTTCTTGGTGATGACGCTGAACTTTTGTAGCTCTGTTTAATTCGAAATTCCCACTTCAATGATATTGTTAGAATAAGTTGGCATTGACCTGATGCTTGGCATCTTTTCGATTCGGAGCGGAATACTCTACTCCTCACCAACTCACGGCAGAGATGTTGTGTTTGGGCTCATTGAAATGGCCTTAATGAATTGATTATAAATAGATCAGTCGGGGCTGGTATTAAATTGTGAGTGTAAGTTTTAGGTATTACTGAGTTTGAATGGATTCTCAATACGTAGAGATGTTAATTTAGAATCTTTGCATTAGAATTTCATGTGGGCTAATTAACAGAGCACGTGAGACGGCCATATGCGGCCATGATGGCTTGACTTTCAAGCGACAGGTTGCCGGTTCAAGTCCTAGCACGGGAATTCATACACAGGTAGCAGGAGGTTTATAGGCTAGCGTTTGACCTCTATCTCACCTATTGGTAAGTGATGATGCGGTCGAAGATGGTAAGCACGCTAGGCCTAGAATAGGAACTGGCTCTCAAGGATAGCTGCCGGAACACATTAGATGTTTGTTGACAGACTTTCTAACTTGAGGGTGGTTGCTGGCCAGGCGGACAGTAGAAAGTGTCCTACCACCATGCGTGGGTTGTTGGTTTCTTAACGATGTGTTTCCTTCACCGGAGGGCCACTGTGAAAAGCGCACATATATTTATATTCCTGACTTGCTACCAAGGAGTAGCTTACAGCCACCATCGGATATCATCAGATAAAAGAAAAGGTATCCGCTGCCGGATTAATCGAAATTAAAAATTAATTATGAAGCAACCGAATTCGAATTTATCCGATTTTAGTTAGAACACTTAATTTTAGAGAATGCATCTATATATATAAAAGAAAGTCGTGTTAGTTACTACACTTATAACTCAAGAATGGCTGGACCAATTTTTGTGATTTTTGTATTTATGGAATTGTGTTTGTCAGGAATAGGATAATAAGTATTAAAAACAATGAATAATTGACCTAAAAAAAGATTTATTAGACAATTTATTTTGCCAAAATGTTCCTGGGTTAAAAAACTGCCAATCATTTGATGTTCAATTGTTTATCCCGTCGATACGGTAAACCGCAAATTAATAAGGGTCATCGCTCCACACGATTTATGTATTTAGCCAGTGTCGAGTACAAAAATTCTTCAAGTTTTTGTGATTTCAAGTCGTGTACATTTTAAAAATGTTAATACATTTTAAATACTGTTAGTAATGACAATTGTATGACATATTTATTGATTGTCAAATATGCGTGCGTTTAGAAATGTATGCTTACGAGTTTTTGGCGGGAACATGGAAAAGTGTGTGTGATCTCATTGTATTTTTTCCTAAAACTGGTGTTCTTCCGCGTGTTAATGTGTAATAAATGTGGATTATTAACCATTAAATGCTGGTGAATGTGTGCGAGGGAAACAGCACAATGTTGCAAACATGCTATTTGCGTTCTCACCTAAATTCCACTGAAAATCTTCAGTAAACACCACATATTTACTGAAGGTATGACTTGACTAGACTTTTACTTGAAAACTGACCTGAAATGTGACTTTGACCCATCTCTACGACTTAAATTCATTAAAACTTGCAGAATTTTCAATACTCGATACTGTCTAAATACACTAATCGTGTGGAGCCATAATAAAACTAAAATAAAAAATAAAAAAAATCAATGCCTACTCAATATCATATTTTGTCAGAATGTAGGTAAATACAGAGATATGCAAGAATGTGATAGCCAATTTATGAATGCCGTATGTTTACAGTCTTATCCATAAGGCAAAAAAATATTAGACAGTTTATTCATGAAGTAAGTTCTATACTATACTTATTCAGAATGAAAATTTAATACTGGTGATTATATTTTTACAATTAAAATTAAACTCAATCGATCTAATTTCAAGTTAATAACTTATCTATAACAATAAAAACATTGTTCCATTGCATCATGTCTTGCTGACACGCGGTTGGAGTACTTGATTGTTGTATTTTTATTCTATTTCTGTATTGCCATAACTTTTATTATTTACTTGATAATCAAAGTGCCATAATACATTACTAAACTTAATATCTCTTTTGTATTCATTGTATACGTTCATAAAAGCCTACATTAAGTTCATCTAAAAGGTAACACGACAATCATTGTCTGTTAGGTGGTACGAAGTTCACCGGGCCAGCTAGTTTACTTATAAAAATATACAGGTGTGGCGTAAACAGTAGTCAAGCCGTCACCTGTGGATAGAAGGCTTTATGACTGATCAGAAAATCAAAACTTGTGTTCAGTATAACTATCATGGTTTTCGAGTTATTGACCATTTTCAAAAACATCATAATAACCCTTGGTGACTCTTTTCGATGGCATGACCACAAATTAAAATATTTTTTTAATCAGATTTTTAAGAAATACTACTCTTGGATAAATGCGCTATCAAATGGTAAACTGTCTATTTTATACCGTTACCTTAATTTTTGTATTATTTAACATTTACTTTCAAAATTTACTGAGAGGTATAAGAAAATTGAAAGTTTCAGCGCCTGTGGTGTAAAAAAATTTTATGGAAACATGTGCGACAAGCTACCAAAAATTTGCGTATTTGATTGAGATTCCAAAACAATATAATACATGGTATGTCAGTGCATACCTGATAGGCTAGCGTTTGACCATTATCTTGGCTGATGGTGATTTTATTGTCATGACTATAAGTGCCCCGCGGTTTCGCCCGCGTTAAAAACTCCTTTACTTACTTAAAACATTTCTTTTGTAAAAACGATTCTATCATTAAAGACATCAAATATGAATTAGCCAAATCGGTTCACCCGTTTTCATGTTATTGCGTGACTAAGGTAAATCGGGATTCATATTTAAAAAACCCGAAAAACCCAAATTTTCAGAGTTTGTTACCTACCCCATTCCCAACACGAACTTACTTATTTATTTACAGAAGTACTTATGTGTAAAGTTTTGAATAAAACAGACTATCTCAGCTTGTTTCGCCATACAAACTTTGAATCACCGTTTCGTATCCGGGAGGATTTTTTAGAAAATCCTTTCTGAGCGGATACCTACGTCATAATAACTATCTTCATTCTAAATTTTAACGCAATTCGAAACAATATTGATTTTCAGACTTTGTTACCCCAGTTCACCCTCTTAGGGTAGCATTTCAAAAAGCATTAAACTCGTATTTACTTATTAATAAGTACGTCACTTGTGTGAAATATCGAATAAAATCAATATCTAAACTTTGAACCCCCGCTTCATTCCCTTGAAGAGTGAATTTTGAAAAATCCTTTCTTAGCGGATACCTACGTCAAAGTAAGTATCTGCATGCCAAATTTCAGCGCAATCCGAAACAATAGAATTTGTTACCCCTTTAAGGGGTGGAATTTCGAAAAAGCCTGAAACACGTATTTACTTATTTATTTACTTAAGTACTTGTGTGAAGTTTCGAATATAAAAGACTATCTTATCTTGTTTCTACATACAAACTTTTAACCCCCGTTTCATCCCTTTCAAGGGTGAATTTTGGAAAATCCTTTCTTAATCGGTACACCCTTACGTACTAAGACAAATATACCCTTCAAATTTCAAGTCTCTACGACCAGCGGTTTAGGCTGTGCATTGTCTGTCAGTCAGTCAGTCAGTCAGTCAGTCAGTCAGTCGGTCAGTATATCAGGACAAAGATTCTTATAGTATTAGATGTCCACAATTCATGTGCCATAAATCATTTTATTTGTCAATTTAATAACAAAAGTTGAATTTCTATTTCGAAAAAATCGCCCTTGGTCTCCTTAACCGGCATTTTCTTTGAACTGAAAGCTGAACATACCATGTATTATATTGTTTTAGAATCTCAATGAAATACTCAAATTTTTGGTAGCTTGGTCGCACATGTTTTCATAATTTTTTTTCACCCCAGGCGCTGAAACTTTCTATTTTCTTATACGTCTCAGTAAATTTTGAAAGTAAATGTTAAATAATACAAAACATAAGGTAACGGTATAAAATAGACAGTTTCCATTTGATAGCGCATTTATCCAAGAGTATTTCTCAAAAATCAGATTGAAAAAATATTTTAATTTGTGGTCATGCCATCGAAAAGAGTTACCAAGGGTTATTATGATGTTTTTGAAAATTGTCAATAACTCGAAAACCATGATAGTTATACTGAACACAAATCTTGATTTTCTGATCAGTCATAAAGCCACCTATCCACAGGTGACGGCTTGACTACTGTTTACGTCACACCCACAACATTCACTCAAAAACTGCCCTTTTGAGTTGTCCCTTCTTCTCTTCTAAGTCTGATAATGATAAAGTCAAAATATTTAGTCCGTACATAGGCAGTCCAGAATATAATTAGACGCATATTTTTATTATTTTATTATATCAATTTATTATTTATTTTTATTATTTTATTTACAAATATTTTCGCATTTTTTTCATCACCCGCAGGCTTGTCTGAAAATCAGCGTCCAGGTGTAAATCTAGACATAATGTGCTGAGACAAGCCTTTTTGACACCTCACATTGTTTCTTGTTTTTTCTTGTTTCATTGTTTTAGTAAGTATTTTAATGTGTTATGTCAAATAAATGATTTTTCTTTCTTTCTTTCTTTCTTTCTTTCATACATTCTTCAACCGACTTTTAAAAAAAGGAGGAGGTTCTCAATTCATCTGTATGTTGTTTTTATTTACTTTTTTGTTGTATGTTACGCAATTACTCCGTCATCTGTGAACCGATTCAAATGATTCTTATTTTAATTGGTAGGGTACATTTTCAAAGTGGTCTCATTGTTATTTCATTGAGATCTGATAAGTATCTCCAGAGATTTATCGATAAACGTCTCTTGCAAGTTTTCTAACTGACTCGCGCGGCATGGAAATCAGTTGTTTTAGTTTTCAAACACTCTTAATTATTAAAGTATTTGAAACGATAAAATGAAGTCGTTTTAAAATGTAAAAATGCCTATACATATAAAAGAATACCTACATCAAGCAAATTTCACCTATCAATATAAGTAATTGCTATAATAACAAAACCAATTTGGTAGGTATATAATGTACGGAGCCCGTTTACATAGTCGGAGTACCTACTCTTGCTCAGCGCTAATTAATTTATTGTGCTGCCAGAGAGCTCGGATAGCGTGGAGATGGCTTTTTGTAAAATAATGCCCATTGCATTCTTGTACTGTCTGGCCATAACTGATGTACACTCCCTGAGGTATGCGCGCGGCGAGACGGGGGGGACGCGGGTATGCGCGCGGCGAGACGGGGGGGACGCGCTCCGTCAGTCTGCCTCTGTTTCCCCGGCTCCCACCTCGCCGCGCATACCTCAGGGAGTGTACAGCAGTTATGGCCAGACTATACCCTACTCACAAAACAAAGAATATCTTTCGTATTTGAAGTCGATTAAAATGTATGTTAAAACTAAAAGATGTGTCTATAAATATACATATATAAAAAAACTATTTTAAGCTTTTAGCGACTATAATAAAAATAACAATATAAACTCTTTTAAGCTTTTAGCAAAACTAGTCATACGACTATGATGTTTTTAGAAGCTTACTAGTAATGTAGGTTACACATTACTAATAGTCTTGTTAACCCCTCCAACTAAGCCAAATTGCTTGCTTGTATCTGGAGTGGGTTCACGTCAGTAGTGCAATGGGTGAAGACCGAATACACGACCTCTCTATAGCCAGGCCGACGCCTTAGCCATTGGGGTATTGCCGCTTTCGAATTACAAGTTAAACCATTTAATATGTCTTAAACAGTAAATCAATCAATAACAACCGTTCGTATAATAATAATTCTTAAATAGTGCAGCAAATTCGATGTATGTGTACTACGTACGTTTACATAGTATATCTCGCTGCGCAGCAAACGAAATGCCTTCTCCACTCAAACCTATCGACGTAATCCGAAATCCTTAATTAAATTTCGCACTAACACCAACTCACCCGCCATACTTGCTTGGCTAAAAGGTTAATTTAGTATTTGTCAGCTTTCAGTGTCATAATCTAGAACGTCCTAACTACAAAGATGGCTTCACGGGAATTACGTTCTTAAAACGTTCCACAAAAAGGATGACAATCACGTGATTAAGAAAAGTAGACACAGAATCTTTAACGTTGCAACTCGTTTAATATAAGTGTTAAAGAATTACGGGTCTTTAAGTAGGTGTATATAAGGGTTATAATCGTTTGTTTCTGAGTATATAAAGTTGTTTGAATCTTTCGTCGCCTTATATTTTATTAGTCCCCATTAAGATCCTTTGAAGGAGGCGAATTGTTAATTAATTCTCGAGCTTTGGCCTAATTGAAGTAATTATGTTATTAAGGAGGATTTGCCTTAATTTGCCATTGTAGCTGTTGGAAATTCTTATTATATTAAACGTAAAAATACTTTATTCTAAGAAAAAGGTATTCATTTTACATTCGCGAATATAGACAGTTTCAGATACATTTATATATTTTTTATTCTATTTGATCACAAACTAAGCAAGACATTGTAGAGCCTGGTAAACGATGATGTTTCTTATATATTGTAGGATGTTTGACCACTATCTTGCCTGATGGAGAGCGATGATATGGTCAAAGATGGTGAACACGCTAAGCCCAGAATACTCTGACTCTCAAGGACTGCGTGCTGCCGGAACACCGTCAGGTTATGGCGGCAGAGTTTTTCCTTGATGGTGGTAAGCTACTTTTTGGTAGCAAGTCAGGTGGAACATCCATATAATGTGGTCCTACCACCTGTGGAGAAACGTCTGTCTATAACAGAAACTATGGCACGAAAATATTATAGATTACCGGGATATTGCACGTCACTGCACTGCATCTGTTACTATTGAGACTGTTTGCATAAACCTCTCCATAGCTCGCTGAGCGACTTTAAATTGGTGAACCAGTCGCACTGTCAGTGTCCACGTCTTAGCTTCGTAAGTAATTACAGGTAGGACGCACCTCTCTACCGCCTAGCCTAGATAATTCCTCTTTACTTTAGTATCCATATGGTTTAACGCTCAGAATTGTAGTATAGCAGGTAGTAAGTATTTCATCTTTACTGTAATTTTACGCGTTTTTCAAAGCACAACCCATAATTGTTGATTCACAAGTTTTTTTTCCTATTTCAGATGCATTTTGTGATCGTGAACGCGTGTTCATCTGACGATTACGAGCAGTGGCCTGATATGATATGATCTGGAGTGTCCGTCTAAAGTCGCAGCCAGCTGCTCTATGATCTGTCAATCTACTGCGATCCGCCACCTTGGTCTGATAACGACCCAAATTAAACGTGTAACTGGTGCTTTAGCGTTCGAGAGCACTGAGTCTGTGAGATCTCATAAAAATATTTGTGAAAACGGCCGTAAGTTACAGTAAGCTGGCGGCTATGAACAAGATAAGGTCAATTATACACTTTACAAATCGATAGGAAGTTTGGGACATCAAATCAGTTTCAAATTGTACAAGTTCTTAAATACAAAATTCTTAAATCACATCAATGGCGGCTCACACTCCATTGAAAGCCAACAACAAACAAATCTTCAAATTATCCTCACATAATCCTCATTCAACTCCAAGAATTTGATACTCAAGGACTTTTATAAAGACCTTATAGTCTCTGTGTCAGTTTCAAATATCAGAATCGTTTACAACTACCACTTTAACTACACTCTACTATCTGTGAAATAAAGGTCAATTTTGAATGTTTCTGTGGTACGTGTAAAGTTGTAAATCCTCTTTATAAAAGCCGATAGTCGTTGCCGAATTGAATAGTTTTGAAAGCATTGAAATTGGCCGAATAAGTTTCGCTCATTGGAATTTCACAAATTTTGGGGAAGTCGTGTATTTTGGGTCATACAAGATTTTAATTTTTGGACAATCTTATATTTCTAAGAAATTTTATTTATTAATTACACTTTATTTAATTTTATTATGTTTCCGTATCCGAATAAGAAAAAAGGGAACCTTTCTAGATTGGTCATATCTGTCTGTCCGTCCGTATGTCACAGCCACTTTATTCCAAAACTATTAGGACTACACAATTGAAACTTGGTAGATAGGTGTATCCTGTGAACCGCTATACGATCTTTATACAAAATGAACACTTTCAACGAAAATTGGTTTAACCGAGATATAGTAAGCAGTTTTTGAGATATAACAACCGCAAATATAACTTTGTAATTCATACAAACACTATGAAAAACAAAGTTAATTTTTAATAAATTGTTAAACACAATCCAAAATTTCATCGTACCGACGGGACTTGAACCCGCAACCTCCGGAATAACATATTCCGGTGCTTTGCCAATTAAGCCACGGTGCGAAGTATCGTTACGACGAAATTAGTGGATTGCATTTGTTAACCCAATTATGCATTCGGGTCATAAACGACGAAGTTATCCGCGAACAAACATAAAAAAAAAAAAATATATATATACGGTCGAATTGAGAAACCTCCTCCTTTTTTTGAAGTCGGATAAAAACAGAATAAAGTTAAAGATAATAGAGGGTCCCCATACAAGAAACGTGTTTTTTCGGCTTTTCACGCTATATATGAACGCTTAGTTAGGTAAACGTCCCATAGATGGCGTTATATTGAAATGTCGATCCCTAACACCTTTGTTAGACGTTAGATGGCGTTATAAGAAACGAAATGTTTATTAATTATATTTTTTTGCTGGCGAATAATGATAGTGGTATTTTTTGCTCGATCTTATAAAATACTGTAGTGTGGTACGGAACCCTACGAGTGCGAGTCCGACTTGCACTTGGCCAGTTTATTTAAATTTACTGTAAAGATTTATTTAAAATGATATATTACGAAATTGAAACATACAATGACTAGGATGGCCAAACCGGATAGGAAACAAACATGTAAAGTGGACAAACGCCCTAAGGCTGCGCAGAAGCGTAGGTTATGTGTGATTATGTCTCACACTGTGCTACAAAAATATTAACACATGTTGAACATTTTTAAAATAAATATAGGGAACATAAATTAAATGAAAACAATGAAATAATTCCTTATTCAAAGGGTTAAGAATATTTATTTTAATTTAAATAATTTTACTAAAAGCAACGAGGTAAGTCGTTTTGACTTTTTTTACTATTACGCTAAAATGAAAGCTAATTATTGCACATATCATACAAAAAACTGCCATAAACAAAACGGAAATATCAAGTTTAGAGTTCCGCCGGCAATTCTCGAAATCCACACCGACATGATATGTATGGAACCCACTATTACACTCATTGTGCTTTACCTCTTTGTATTAATACCAATATAACTTGACCTTTCGCTTTCGAACTACTCATTCAACGTATTGAGTTTATAATAGGTCTTAGTTAAATGGACGGTATATTATAGCCAATAATTGAATTACCTTTATTTAGTTATATCCGGTTTTTTCTTATTTTTTTATAGGATGGAGCTGTCAAATTTTAATCAAATTATTTGACTGGCAAGTTATGATTAAAAATTCAATTGAAGTCCTTTTAAGTATTGATTATTATAATGGATGAATAGGGTTAATTGGTAGTTTGATAAAGGTTATTTTCAACTGACTTACAAAAAGGAGGAGGTTCTAAATTCATCTGTATGTTTTTTTGTATTTATGTTGTTGTTGTGAACCGATTTGAATGATTATTTTTTTGACAGGTAGGCTTTATCTCCAAAGTGGTCCTATTTAAATTCTATCGAGATCTGATACGTTTTTTCAAAAAAATATGACGACATCTAGATGTCTCAAACTTGCTAGTGAAACTCATTCGCACGGCATGGAAGTCGGTTAAAGACAACCGACTTCCATGGAGTAGGAGGACAACATCCACAAAAAGGAGGATCTCAATTCGACTGTATTTTTTTATGTTTGTTACCTCAAAACTCCGTCAAATCTTGACAGATTTCAAAAAATATTTTTTTGCTTTAGAGATTTTGCCTCTTATTTGGTTCCATTAAAATTTTATCGAGGTATGACAATTATCTCCGGAGATATAGAGATAAACATCTCAAACATACCTTGACGACTACTGGCTATTTTGACTATCGCGGAATGTGAAGTCAGTTTTTTTTCGTTGTATACGATCATAAATTATATTTTTTAAACTATTTTAATTATTGAGTGCATTATTCAACACAGATTTAATATTCTACGAGTATAGTGGTTTTCATTGCATGACTTCTTTCGTTTTGCGTTTTGTTAGTCAAATTGAAGTAAAGAAAAAGTTATTTATAAACACACTAAAATATTACAAATAAACTGCATTTATGGTTTATACAAAATCAATTCCATACGAGAATTTTATGAATCATACTATGCTATAGCTAATTAATTATACTACAGGTATAGGTCCTATAAAACCAACTGAGGTAGGATTAGGTTGTGATCATAAGAAATTTCATAAATTGCAATATCCAGAATGTTTACTAAAAATATTGTATACGCTTTCCGATATATGCAATCCAAGACGATTTTGTCTCGAAAATGCCAAGATCACCCAATATCTATTATATTATACCATTATATCTAGTTGTATGTTAGTAAATTATGATAATAATGATAAATGCAACCTCCTTGATCCATACATTTGATGAATTTCTTTTGCACAAAAAAGTTGCAACATATCGATACAGAGTTATACCTAAGCACTTAGATAGAGGTAACACATGATTCTCCCAAGACCCCAAGCTCCGTGGGAATAAAAGTGTGCCGTCAATTTGTAACCGGTAAATTGTTTTCCACGATCGCATTTGCACTCATTTCATTGCCGGGGTGGATCCAGCGAATTATTGTAATGCCGGATTATATTACCATCGTTTTGTATCGTAGTGTATTTTGTACCGTTTTCTATGACTATTGATACGATACAAATAAAATACGCTATCTTGATGATATTACAGTTATTAAATTAAAGAAATATAATTAATTGCTTCACAACCTCAATGTTAATTTAGTTTGGTACAGTCACTTTTGGACTTAGATTAACTAGAAAGTACACCAATTGGAAATGCAATTTGAATCTTTTTG
The DNA here is from genome assembly GCA_954871355.1 of Cabera pusaria. Taxonomy (NCBI): domain Eukaryota; kingdom Metazoa; phylum Arthropoda; class Insecta; order Lepidoptera; family Geometridae; genus Cabera; species Cabera pusaria. The sequence continues at coordinate 5,133,401 of OX940909.1, read as the reverse complement.
GCAATGTGTAGGTATTATATACATAAAAGAAAGAAAATGTTGCTGTTAAATAAAAAAAAAACAACGTGTTGCACTCCGAAGTGCCAGCAGAAGTGAAAACTTGAATACGCCATTATTGAATATTTTGGAATGACACCTCACGCAAGCGCCCTGCGCAACTTTAACCCGTCATTTATGAATGTTTTGGAATGACACCTCGCGCAAGCGCCCTGCGCTCCGTCTTACGAATTTTCGATCAGGACGCGTGACCTGACGGAGTTTAACATTTTTTACCTATCTCAAGAAAAGTGCACAACGCCGCTAAAGAAGTTTTCACTTAAAAATAAATACAATTAAAACAGTTTACAAAAAAAAAGTGTCGATAAAAACATAAGTCAAAATATTGCAAATAGATTCTGAAAGACCACTACCTTAACCGCAACCTCTTCGAATATGAGTTTTATAATTAGTGAAAGGCATTTTTAAATTTTTTATTATTGCTAAAGGCAAAGAATTTATGCTTTTATAAAGCGTTACGTTATATCAAATAAGAAAGAGCGCTTTGAATTTATCATTAAAATTACTATGAAATTGAGCTAAAAAGGAGCATTACCAAAAGCATACTAATAACACTTAGATAAACATAACCTTATATTATAATGACTAGAGGGCACAAGTTTAACACCGTGTTAGTCGCCGACGTAACTGAATTATATACAAGCTCATGCGTTAACTACTATCTCACTAGAAGTGACACGTTAAACACATCAGACACGCTAGACAAAACTACCAGCACTTAATAAGATTTCTTTCTATCAATTTTCAGAGAAAGTATTTGTTTAATATATCTATGTATACAAAGCTTTACACTTTTCGGCATTACAGTATCGGCAGCGCACAACGGGTATTCTAGGCCTAGCGTGTTCAGTTTCACCACCTTCAACCACATCTTCGCTTACCACCAGGCGAGATAGTACTAAAAAACGCTAGGCTTTAAGATATAAATACTTTATGATCGTACAAAACGAAAAAACCGACTTTACATGCTGCGATAGTTAAAATAGCCACTAACCATAATCATGTCATCAAGGTATACAACTTTTTTTTTGTATGGGCTGACAAGGCCACCTGAAGATCTTTCACAGCCTACGCTTTTTATTAACGTTCATTTGGATCACAGTTGCGTCACACAACCAATGTGTCTTCTTTAGTAAAATTTAGTGAATTGAAAGTTGAAAATTATCGTGAAATATATTCATCATTTAATTTTATACTGCGAATTCTATCTGCATTCACTCATGTTTATTTTTTTGATCTACCTTAACCTGTTTAGATCCGTTTAGATTTTCCAGAATATCGTCTAGAGTTAGTTATAATGAAAGTAATCATTAGTCGCGTAGCGTACGGCACGAGAGCGCTAGGAAGCCCGAGGGGCCTCAGGGGTTGAAAAACTGATCAAATTAGACTTACTGTCGCTTCTAGGTATATAAAGCAAGTGCTGAGCTGGATTAAGTTATAATAGTTTATAATTGCGCGCTAACGCGATCCTCGCTCCACTAATCGAATGTTCTAGACGTGGTGTTAGTTGTTCAGTTTGCTAATATTTTATTTACCTTAGAAGTTAAATTATGTAGTGTGATTTTGAAAAGCCACGATGTAAAATCGAAAGTTAAACATGTCTTCCTATTTTACTAAAATACAAAGCCTGGAAAATTGACAAGTTACTACATATAAGACTGTACTAAATGATGACAATTAAAAGGTGCAAGCCAAATAGAAAAGAAGTAAAGTGAGAGCGCACATAGGACGACGGAAAAACGGGGCGCGGACGCGACTATTCATGTTTTAGAAAAGAAACGAGCATAGGACGCACATAATAAATCATCCTACTAATATTATAAAGGTAAAAGTTTGTGTGTATGTTTGTTACAACTTCACGTTGAAACTACCCAACTGATTGGGTTGAAATTTGGTATGTGGATAGCCTAGACCCTGGAATAACACACAGGGTAATTTTTATCTCGATATTCCCACGGGAACGACGTTGACGCGGGTAAAACCGCGGGGCACAGATAGTTTTAGTATAAAGGTACTGAGCAACTATTTGAATGACACGGTCGGTATTCCCCTGCACTCTGCGCCCTATTCACGCACCCCAGTAACGTCTATCCCAGTCCTCGCCTCGTCTTCTCTGTATGTTTTGCAATAGAACAGAGACGCGTCTGCGCCTTGTCAACGCCCAATCTTCTCTGCATGTTTTGCATTGCGAGACTTCTATACATTTTGTATGAAATTCAAATGAAATTCACGTCTTTGCCCCGCCTGCCCCGGGGTCCGCTATCTTGCTTGCGCCTAAGCAAATTTCTAAATTCTCAAATGTCCATAGAAAACTAATAATAAACACCTTTTACCTTACCCTAATGCAACCTCTCTCGAGACCCAGTTCCACAACTAGTAGGTTTTTTAGTTAGTTTAAATTCTGCACAATTTTGGTACTGAGTTTTTTTGCGAATATTTTTTCAGCTCATTTGTAAAAATATTCCCAATTTATTATTACTGTAGCACTCGTAGCAAAGAGCTACAAATGCCACGAGGCAGAGTAGCACTATTATCTTGCTTGATGTTCATGCAGTCTGATGTGGAATCATCCTAGACTGTACAAGACATAACTGCGACGCTGGATAACCGACTTTAGACCAATCCACATAGCCCAACTATACACTATTTTGGAATTCGTGGCGATTAAAAAGTTAGCACTTATGTTACATAGTAACTGTATACTCATCTGTTTCAATGATACGTCACAGCTGCATACGTGCACACGCGTGGGTTAGGGTGACCATGATCCTGTAATGCGGATCATTACGCAGATCGGTCACGGATTACCGTTATACGAGGTTGATTATGCGATGCAGTTATGAGTAATTGTTATTTGTATTATGGACTTTTTTGTAGTAAAAACGTTTTTAGACGTGCTGAGCACTTCATTTTGTGGTTAGTGAATGAGACTAAGCCGTCACGCTCGGCTATGTAACGGGTAAAGTTTGTTTGACTCGATAAAGATAATTGATATTATTACCTCACCCTGATAAAGTTTTCACTTCTGCCGTATGGTCTTGAGGTACGGCCACACCGCCGCGTACTGCGATCTGCGGGCGCGATATCAGTACATTTCAATTTTTTTCTGATCGCGTTTGGTGTGAACCAGTCGATACAAATACTACTGCGCTATCTGATCACCACCTAGATCGCGCACGCAGGACGCTGCGGTGTGTCCGTACCTTTAAGAACACGCCAATCTTTTTATGACATAGCTTATTATATAATTATAGATAACTTAAAATACTCATTGATAGATATTTTGTTTGTCATAATTAACGACCAGAATACTAACACCTGTATTCAAAAACAATCCCATAAGGTTTGACAGTGCTCGCGAACACATTGTCATTTGAATTGAACCGATATAATTTATTATTGATAATATTCCAGTGAAGTCCACCAACGTGTTTATAAAACTCTTTTAGGATACGATTGTAAGTATCTCCTCTTAGCGGTAAATCTTAATTTAAGACTTGTAGTGCAAGTGATTTTTTCTTAATGCAGTGACTAAATATGTATTCTAACTTCTAAAAAAAAATAAAAATTGATTCAAAGGTTAAAAATAAATTATGTGGTTTAAACATTATTACATTTTTACAATTACTCTTCTTTATGAAGTCGAATTCTTATCCAACTGGGATCTAAGGTATTCAAAAGACCGCAGACTTACATAAAAGTTTATATAAACTACTTTTACAGCCACTTAAAGTACTAGAGAGTAAAACTAGAGTTACTACTCTAGTTTTGCAACTAATTGCTTTCAATCTACCACTTCGCCATCTTACTAACGAGTACAATGACGTAACAAAAACTACTTATAATAGCTTCTCCAACCCTTTCTTGTAATCAGTCGGCTAAATTACCGGATCCATTACCAGCAATACCGGTAATTACCGGCTATTGCTGGTAATTACCGGTTATTTACACCGGTTTTGGTAATTTTTGCTAACAGTGGTGTTTAGGTTAAAAGGTTCTTATGCTCGTGTATAGGCGTTGTGCTAAGTAAATGTATATTAACATATATTTTGCGTCGAATGCATTTATGCATTTATCGAGGTCGGATACCGGACACCGTGAATGAACGTCACACGTCGTCGTAAAATTAACGTGTCTTATGTCTTAGTAAATAGGTATATTATGTATATGCTAGTCTGTAAGGTATTTATGAACAATATGGGTCTTAGTATAACATTTCCTGTTTACATTAGTTACCTGAAATAAAGATTTATTTAATTTAATTTACAAATTGCTATTTTTCGTCTTAAAGTAACGACCAAAGTATTTGAATATGCACGTATTTATCTGACAGTTCTTGATATTTTTAACTGAGCATGCCCATTGCCCACGCACGAATAATAAAAAGACTATTAACTATAAAAAACGCATACAAAAATTTAAAGCCTCACTATCAATTCAGCATAATTAAACTTTTTCAACGCTAACAAAACAATATCATGCCTTTAAACAAACACTAAATCTCATTTCTAACCACCCTTATACGGACAAACTACAACAAGCTAAAATATACCATAAGTGCAAAAGAAATAAGCCTCAGGTTGCAGTGGATGATATTCTGTTTACGGCAAATTTATATCTCAAGCTGAAATAGTCTTTAGTGCAAAAAGAATAAGACCCAAGTTACAATGTTTGGTTTTTAGTGTAAGGGGTGTTGCAAATGGAGTATAAAAAGGTTTATTAGCACATTTCGAAGCAAGTCGAGCATAGCGGTGATAAGTGACAACCTATTGAGATAGTTGGGGTAAATATGTTTTTAGATAAACTAGGATATGGATAGAGAAGCACGCAAGATAACATTTTATATATTTATAGTTATTTTTGTTTTGTTATGGTATGATAATCCTTACGAGACGATCCACACACTTTTTTTAAGATGCCTTAAGGTTTCTTAGTTTATTACTGAGATATTATAATATCTTCCTTCAAAGTTATAAATAGGATTTGGTTTAACTTATAAAATCTTTCCACGCTTTGCGAACCACATATGTGTTTTGGTTAGTGTTATTATCAGATACACATAAGTATATTTAAATATAAAGTATTTAATCATCTTATTTTGAAAAAAATATATTTGCATAGACCCATGTAAATCATCTTGTAAGAAGACTGAATTTCTAGTGTCCTATAAAAAATGGCTTATTTATTAATTCAGACTGACTGAGATACTGACCCGTTTCCTTGCTTAGAACATAATCTTTGTCCTAAAAATCTCCCACATCACGGTCACCCTAGTCCCAATATAGCGCACAGCGCAGTGAATTCGATTACCATCGCTTCTCTCATTGTGTCTATTTGTCGCTAAATGCTCCCTAAACGCATTCAATGACCAAACTAAATAGACCCCTTCCCCTCTACTATATCAACCACTACACGGTTCAAACAAAACAGATCACCGAAACACATAGAACTCTCACTTGAAACTATTCTAATCAATAAACAGTTCTTTCTTATCTGGTCTCAATACAAAACGTCCAAGCGTTGAAGAGCTCTTCTGTTGAGCTAAATATTCTGACAAATGGTTTATTTTATGCTGGTAAATGTTTATGTGTGACTGACTCTATGAAATAGTAATTACTTTTTGTTAAGGATGAGATGGTTTAGATAAGCTTTTGTTGAATTTAATGGATTTATAAGAAGAAAGGGGATAGATTGTATCATTGATCATACCACTTAAGACCTGCATACTTGAACTTTTGTGACAGCTGGTATTATTAAAGAAAAGAATTTTGCAAACGGTTAGCGCCACTCCTTTCACTTTTTAACCTCTGAAGCAAAAAGAAGGGGTGTTATAAGTTTGACGTGTGTAGCTCTGTATTTGTGTGTCTGTCTGAAACATCGTAGCGACCAAACAGTTTTTTAATTTAGTTTGTTTTTGTTTGATGTTTTTACATGAATATTTTTATCTACAGTGATATCTTGTTATTTATTGAATAACTGAACGTATTTCGATTATATTTTTTTACAAAGACTGTTAAGGGTGAAGGTAACTACTAAGATACTTTGCTTAGCAATTACTTTTTATACCTTGTCAAAAAATAGGTAAAGCATTAAGTACAGTCCATACGAATTAACTTGAAATAATAATATCGTTTAAAAACTAAAAAAGAACCGACTTCAATGCCGCGCTATTCATTTTCAGTACCAATTTTGAGATGTTTATCTCAATATCTCTGGAGGTACTTATCAGACCTCGATAAAATTATCATGGTACTACACTTGGGATCTCTCCTTTCGAACAAAAAAAGAATAATCAAAATCGGTTCATAAACGAAGAAGTAATCCGCGAACATACACAAAAAAAAAAAAAAAAAAATACGGTCGAATTAAGAAACCTCCTCCTTTTTTTGAAGTCGGTTAAAAATCAATGATCGTGTAATCGAGTTTAGTTTTCAATATACCACGTGATAACAAATAATAACAACAATGATCTGGGAAACACAAACGTATTGTAGTTAAAGAGATTCTCCTAGAAATCTTGAAAGTAGGATAGAAAAATGTTCAACGCCTGCTAGCCGAAACGAAACTAACTAGTGCTGTTGGATAATTTCCTGAACGTATAAAATCAACGATCGTGTAATCGAGCGTATTCTCGATACACGACGTACGGCGGACATCTACCGACGCCCGGTAATTCAGTTAAATCTAGTTCCGATGCCGGGGCCTAGGTTAACTGGTGCTAAGGTACTTTTGGTGTAGTGTAAAGTTGAACTTGCTTTTATTAAGGGAAAACACGTTGATATTTCGTAGTAGTAACTAAATGATTGAAATTGAATGAATCTCGATAAGCTAATATTAATTTCAAATCAAATCCATGCTTTTAAACTTAATATTGAATAGGTCACGCTTCACCATCAGCCTATACTAATCCAGGCCTCTCCAATTGTACGCTACTGATCACGATACTCGGCTACTCTCATCCAGCTCTTGCCAGCCACCTTGCAAATATCATCGCTCCACCTAGTCTAAGGCCGTACAATACGTTGGTCAATTCACGGTCTCCACGCAAGGATTCGTTTACCCCAGGGTCGTTGGTTCTTCGGCTAATATAGCCAGCCCATGCTTATTCGGTGGGCTATATCTGTGACTTTGTTTCTTTATTGTTAATGTAAGTAGGTACAGTTAGGTGACACTTAATACACTAATTAGGGTCTTAATAATGCCGATGACTGAAACGATTTTGAAATAAATTAAATGTTCTGCTTGCATTTTGTTTTGTGCATTATTGTTATAACATACAATCTAAATTTCGCCCGTGTTGCCAAGTTGGTTACAGCGCTAAGGCGTGTTTGTAACCCAAGATTTAGAAGCTTTAAAATAGATAAGTTGATAGACGTTCAATAAATGTCTATCAACAACTAACAATTCAATCAATCAATTATTTTGCCGAGATATACTATTTTTTTTAGTATCTATGTCCAATATTAAAATGTCCTCTAAATAATTTGGATTCAATTAAAATACGATTCTCCTAATATAAATGCCATCTTCAAATGTAATCTTCTTGGACCTAAAGATACAACACAGAATTCCACCAAAACTACACCAATAATGCGGTCACATACAACCTTATCACAATCTACTAAATACCATTTTTCTATAAACGTACTCGTTTACACAAAGCAATTAAGACTAGACCAGTTTACAATGATCTCTTAAATCGTTTAAGTTCTGCGAAGATGTTTGAGCACAGAGGGTAGATGGGGATTTTTTTAGGCTGGTCGGGAAGAATAAGGCTGACATATGTTCAAATAGCTAAGCCAAAGGGGATTGAGTGGCGTAAGCCGTGGGGTTCATTATTGGCCCTTTACCCTTTTCCCAAGGGCTCTTGAGGACTTGTTTGCCAAGTGTTCGATTCACTTCATTTTGGACGACGTACCGTTTGGTGGAGTTTTATATTGAATAGTCAAAAGTCGATTAACAATTGGAATTCAATTTGGGGATGTTAATTTTAATAAGCTTTTTTATGTGCTAGTAACTATAATCAAAAGGTATCTTCTTCGTAGAAGCTGGAGGACACTGTAACTGGAATACCCTGCGTGAGTCTGACCTTCCGGTTAAGTACAATAAGTAATATAGGGGTCTTCAAGTTGCGAGTGAACAGGTATCTTCTGGGTAAACCTGCTTCGTCATCGATCCCATCATCACTTAACATCAGGTGAGATAGTGGTTAAATGCTACCCAGTTAAGTATAAAAAATACATGTATACTTTATTCTCTAAAGTAGCGCCGTGGCGGCGACTTGCAAACTCTGTCTAAGTATAAAAACCTTAAGGAATTTATGAAAAAAGAAAAACGTCGTTGATGTCACTATGCAAATTTCTAAGAGTATTAAATATCTAAGAGATTAAATCGCGCTTGATTAGCCAATCAAATAGCTTGAATTTAAACCTTAATATCGCTCTATAATGCTAGCCTAAACGCTCTTCTGAGACAAAAAATTGCGCAACGAGACGAGTAGGTACTTTTAACCGGTACCTACTCAGTATCGATTCCAAAGTAACGATACTAAAAGTACTTGGATTCAAAAGACAAGTGCATTCTTAGAAAGTTGAATAACAATAATTAAAATAGTTTGAAAACTAGAACAACCGACTTCAATGCCCCGCGAGTCAATTTCAGTAGCAAGTTTAAGACGTTTATTGTCATATCTCTGAAGATACATATTAGATCTCGATGAAATTACAATGGGACCACCTCGGAAACGTACCTACCGATTACAACAAGAATCATTCGAATCGGTTTACAATTGACGGAGTAATCGCGTAACATACACAAAAAAAAAACATACAGACGAATTGAGAACCTCTTTCTTTTTGGAAGTCGGTTGAAAATAGCCTTGTGTGAACCTGGTAATAGACAACAGGGACTATGACGGTATGATAGTGAAACAAACGACAAGAGATTGTTACCTAGTGTTACTATTAGTCAAGATAAAGAAGAAAAAAGAGAAGAAGATAGAAAAAAACCTTCGGGTAGATAGTGACAGATACCTACTCTTTGTAAACGTGTCTTTTTAATCAACACTTATATTATAAATGCGAAAGTAGTTTGTATGTTTGTTTGGGACTTCTTCACGGTCAAACGGCCGAACTGATTTATCTGAAACTTTGCCTTTGTATAGCCAGTATTATGGATTAGGCTTGGATTAGCATTATTTATTTTTTATTATTTATGGATTAGCCAGTATTAAGGATGGCATATAATATCACAACTCCTTTAGTCTGGAGCCAAATCTTTGTGTTCCAAGAGTTTTTATGTATGGCACTCGATGCGTCTCAGTGAGGCAGTTTTTGTTTTTCGATTGTAGTGTAAAAAAAAATATACAGAGGTGCCGTTTTCGAATGTTATAATGTCAATAGAGTATCTATATAGTAGATAAAATAAATACATATTGAAACAATGATTTAATTTCTTAATTATCACAACTTTCGTTAATAATTTTGGAAAAAATAAAAAAATTGCTAACCTTTATTTTCAACTTGAATTTGGCAATACATTTAATTTTATATGAAATAAAATAAAATTTTATTTCATATATAAATTTTTTATTAATTATACATTACATTTTAGCTTGTTTCAAAACAATCCTAACGATAGTAAATAATACGTAGATTTAAAGCAAACATATAGAAGTTATCAGCATTTCAAGTGGCCTCGCCCAAAAACTGAACATTCGAAATTAGGCGCGCGCCTGCGGACCGGATAGAATACTCTTTAAGGCGAGCGAAGCAGCGGGGCACAGCTAATATCACATTGTTTTAATTTTAAAATTATCGTGAATTTGTAACATTATTATTGTTCACTGAGAGTGAACATCGCGATCTCACCGCGTGACCTCACTCCCGAGGAAGAGCGACTGACTCGCTCAAAACCTAGGTCGAGAAAATTCGACTAAAGGTACGTGAATTACAGCCGGTATATAACAATAATAATATCACATTGGCTAGCGTATGACCACTATCTCACTTGTTAGTAGGTGACGATGCAGTCGAAGATGGCAGTGATGTGGTAGTGCTGTCATATAAATATAAAGCAACTAACCTGTACTCTGACTTCAGGCAGGTTGACCTTCATCGCCAACTCCTCCCTGGAGTACACGTCAGGATAGTGACTCTTCTCGAACGCTCGCTCCAGCTCGTGCAGCTGGTAAGTCGTGAAGGTCGTTCGATTTCGTCTGGAAAATCACACAGAATATACTACATTTTTAAGTGACTGAAAAAAGGAGGAGGTTTTCAATTCGATTGTAACCAGACTAATATTATAAAAACGTTTGTAACTCAGTCACTCTGTCTTTATGTTACCTAACTGACGATCCGATCTTACAGTCCAGCAAGTATAACTTGGCGTGCCTGTGCGCCACTGTGCATTTACTTTGTACTTATAACAATAGTATATAAAGATAACAACTTTTAATTACTTTTGGCATTATTGAACTATTTTAATGTAGCAGATTTATCAACAATAATGTCGCGGTAATCTCTCAAACGTCAAACTCACAGTTTCAATTAAAAGAATTAGTTCCAAAAACCACCACCGCCAAGTTATACTTGTGGCACTGTACTGAAATGTAACAAGGAGATATTTTATAGCATGAGGATGACTACTAAATTTTTGGTATCTGTGAACAAAGTCGTGGGTATCAGCTAGGATTTTAAAAATAATTTTATTGTTACCATAAAACTCCGTCATTTGGGAAATCCCATTTTAGTTTGAGTTTTTTATATCTTATAAGCTAGAGTTATACCACTAATCGCTGGTGGTAAGCGATGATGTAGTGGAAGACGGTGATCTCTGATCACTTTGGTGATACTATTTGGTAGCTAGCCAGGAGGAACATCGATTTAATATGCTCCTACGTATTAAATAATTAAAAGTAAATAAATAATTAAATGAATCACTAAAGGTACGGCCACACCGCGGCGTTCTGCGATCTGCGGGCGCGATCTCAGTACTTTTCAATTGTTTTCTGATCGAGTTTGGTGTGAACCATTCGGTACAAATACTACTGCGCTATCTGATCGCCGCATAGATAGCCGCACGCAGGACGCCGCGGTGTGTCCTTTAGTACTTCGTTCGCGATTATTGTCTGTGATTCAATTGCTCATGCTCAAGGAATCAAAAAGACGATGAATGAATGGGTTAGCGTAACTAGTGAACGAACGAGTGAGATGCACTCTATGCTATTTTCAACTATTTTGAACATTATGGTAACAGTCATAGGGACTATTTTTAATTGAGTAATTATGAACTATTGTACTAATAGTACTAAAAGTCCGAACTAGTACAGTTAAAAGAAAGTACTAGTTCGGAGCGATCCCTCCGCGATGACCGAGCAAGATCAAGCCAACGGTTCATCTAAACTCAATAAAAATATGTATACCTGTGTTTTTTCTTATTGTCAGCAGCAGAACCTGGCCTAGGCGTATCGTCATCACTGCCGGGGGGTGACTTATCGTCGGGGGGTGTTCTCTGGCTGTAACCATCGTTGCTATTGCATGAACCTTCACCTGAAAATAAATGTGTTTACTTGATGAAACCGAAACAGCAATAATTAAGATAGCTTAAAAACTAAAACAACCGACTTCCATGCCCCGCGAGTCAATTTCAGTAGCAAGTTTACCGTCATATCTCTGGAGATATTAATCAGATATCGATGAAATGACAATGGGACCATCTCGGAAATGTATCCTACCGATTAAAAAAAGGATCATTCAAATCAATTCACAATTGACGGAGTAATCGTGTAAAATACATATAAACAAAAAAGAAACATACAGACGAATTAAAAAGCTACTTTCTCGATTTTTGAAGTCAGTTGAAAAATGTAAAACGGCGACGCTTAATAGATGTCTGAACGTCCATAGGCCAAAGAACTGGGCTTACCTTGGCCAACGGATTAGCCTAGCATTTCAACGAGGTAACTAAACGTCCATAGACCAAAGAACTGGGCTTACCTTGGCCAACGGATTAGCCTAGCATTTCAACGAGGTAACTAAACGTTCATAGACCAAAGAACTGGGCTTATCTTGGCCAACGGATTAGCCTAGCATTTTAACTAGGTAACTAAACGTCCATAGACCAAAGAACTGGGCTTACCTTGGCCAACGGATTAGCCTAGCATTTCAACGAGGTAACTAAACGTCCATAGACTAAAGAACTGAGCTTACCTTGGCCAACGGTTTAGCCTAGCATTTCAACGAGGTAACTAAACGTCCATAGACCAAAGAACTGGGCTTACCTTGGCCAACGGATTAGCCTAGCATTTCAACGAGGTAACTAAAAGTCCATAGACTAAAGAACTGAGCTTATCTTGGCCAACGGATTAGCCTAGCATTTCAACGAGGTAACTAAACGTCCATAGACTAAAGAACTGAGCTTACCTTGGCCAACGGATTAACCTAGCATTTTAACGAGGTAACTTTTTTTATGATATAAGGTAACAGAACAAGCACGACGCTCGTCTGATGGTAAGCGATGACATCTATCTATTACAGATACAGCGGCATGCAAAATTCTGGGCAGTCCAGAATGTTGCATGGCGCTATAACTGCACTGTGCCTGTTACCTTGAGACATAATGAATGAGATAGAGGATGTTGAGTGTCCTGTAATTTCACTGGACACCTTGCCATTTCAGCCGAAAAACATTCCTATTTCACGGCTTAAAATTAATTGTCAAAGTGGTTGTACCGCCCCAGGCGTAGTAGCAGAAATCCTATCACTACAATTAATTAGAAAAGTGGTGGTACCGCCCCAGGCGGACTAGCAGAGGTCCTACCACTACAACGTAAGTTATTCCCTGTCCTCCGATCGGAACTTCGATTGGTAGCAGGAGCGGGAATATTTTTCCCACATCTCCGATTGAGTATCATTGGGAACGTTACCCGCAGACAGCGACTAGGTTCTGTTTTTTTATTTATAGCTATTTTTTATAAATAAAATTTTATTTGTTATCAGTTACAAATAGTTTTAAGCATATTTTTTTAAAAAGTTGTATGTATGTACTGCTTGTAAATAAATTAAAGTAAAAAATTGATAACCTTAGATTGCAAATTCAAACCAATTTAACCGACTTTAAACGCTGAACTAATTATTTTCAGTACCAACTTTGGGGTGTTTATCTCCATATCTCTGTAGATACTTATCAGGGCTCGAGAAAATTACAATGCAACGAAATGGAAAGTGTACTACTTAAACAAAAATAGATGTTTTTAAATTGGTTTATGAATGTTGGAGTTCTGAGGTGATAAATATATTTTAAAAAAAAACAGATGAAATGAGAAATTTCTTCTTTTTTGGAAGTCTGTTAAATAATATCGTTTAAAAACTAAAAAAGAACCGACTTCAATGCCGCGCTATTCATTTTCAGTACCAATTTTGAGATATTTATCTCAATATCTCTAGAGATACTAATCAGACCTGGATAAAATTACCATGGTACCACACTTGAGATATCTCCTTTCGAATAAAAAAATAATAATCAAAATCGGTTCATAAACGACAAAGTTATCCGCGAACAAACATAAAAAAAATATATATATACGGTCGAATTGAGAAACCTCCTCCTTTTTTGAAGTCGGTTAAAAATAGAATAGCTACTCCTTGCGTTCTTTTATTTTTCATTTATGAGACTACTATGATTTATTCTGTAACTATACCGATTAGCTATGCTACGCCGTCTACGAGTGCTATGCGGGGGTCTACAACTCCACACTCTACGACATTTATACGTATAACTACTACTTTAGCCAAAGAATATAGTAATTTCACCTAACATAAGGTAATATCCTAGAGTATTTTTAACCCCAACAGACTAGTACTTAACCACGTTAAATTACAGTGCAGCTTAGTTTTTTATTGGGCTTGTCAGTAATTAGAAGACGGCAGAAAGGACGTCACCACTGACATTTATTCAATCGAGATAGCCATACTGTCTCTATATTAATATTTTATCATTTGGGATGTCTTATTTTTGCCATTCATTTGTTGTCTATTTATAAGTTATTTCAACTATTTAGTTGCTTATATTATTTAGTAGTTTAGAAAAACAAAAGATTTTATGTAGGTGGTATAAAGCTCACCAATCAGTATGCTGTAATAATACACAAAACTTAATTGTAAAAGTAGAAATTGACATTTTCTTATGTTAATTTTCTTATAAAACTGTAAAGGTACGACCACACCGCGGCGTCCTGCATGCGCGATCTAGGCGGCGATCAGATAGCGCAGTAGTATTTGTACCGTCTGGTTCACACCAAAAGCGGTCTACGGCGATCAGAAAACTATTAAAAATCAGATCGCGAACGCGAACGTTGACGCAGGATGCCGCGGTATAGTCGTACCTTAAACCCCTATCTTAGGCAATCTACCACCCTGAACAACAGAAATGGTATAATTACAGTGACAGCTAGTCATAAATCAGAACAATTTGTCTGTTTGTTTATGTTAATGTTGTTGCAACGAGTAATGCAATTATATTCAAATCTGTTCAACAATGGGTCGACTGAGAATTTTATGGAATAAAAGTTTTTGGTGGCAAAATGGTAATTAATTAATAATAAACGGGCAAGTGCGTGTCGGGCCACGCAGCGTAGGGTTCCGTAGTAGCCTGTTATTCAATGCAAGTCTTTACCCGTTAAAAACAAGCAACTAGGTACTCCGTCTTTGTCACTTTAAAGGATTTATTCTAAGGATTTTGTATTTGGTACAAAATTATCCAACACCCAAGTTCAACGACTATTACTGCTAGACTAATAAAGTTATCTTAACCGCTATAATTTTCCTGAACTTCAAGTTCATGAAATGCGCTATTATCACGAAATTTTTCCAGATTTTTCAAGTCAGCAGTTTTTAGCTTTTAGGGGGGGGGGGGGGGGGCATTTTATTTCAGCACTTTTTCGGCGTCATTTATTTACATACCCCTACAAACCTCGGACAGAAAGACAGACAGACGGACATGACGAAACTAAAAGGGTTCCTTGTCAGGACTACGGAACCCTAAAAACGACATTATATTAAAATATGATTAGATTAGCTATTTTGTGCTATTGTTAATGCTACAGAGTTTCTCTGAAGTTTGGAATCCTATAATTTAAGATCGTTTAAAAAACTAAAAGAACGTCGCGCTAGTCAAGTAGTCAGTAGCCAGTATCATGTCATCGAGGTATACAAATGCATTGATAATTGTAAACGGGACCACCTGGTACTGGTAGCCACCCTTTGAAACATAAAAAATAATTTTCCAAATCGGTTTAGGCAACTTCGGGTAATCGGTGAACATACATAAAGATTCCGACGAATTGAGAACCTCCTTCATTTTTTTGAAGTCAGTAAAAAAGAGGTTATCTGACAGAGAACCAAAGACATCGACATCGCCCATCGAATTAGTAAGCTGAAGTGGCAATGGACTGGCGACATTAGCCGAAGAACCGACAACCGCTGCAGTTAACCAGTTCTTGAGTTGGCTTACTACGAAACGGCTGGACCGATTTAACTGAAATTTTACATAAGGATAGCCAGTACTAATAGGCTATAGGATATTTTTAACGCGAGCGAAGCCAGCGTGGCTCAGCTAGTACAATATAAAAGAAAAAAAGGCTATCCATATGAAATACATACATACATAAAACCTCGCCTTTTCCTTTGGGGCAGGGTAAACAGAGACTACTTTTTTCCACATGCTACGATCCTGACGTACCGCTTTCGCTTCTTCCACTTTCATACGCACCTTCATACTAAATAACTTAGTAAAATTACAAACAAAACAGATAGAACTACAAACTCCAGCAATTTTCCAGTCAAATTATTTAAACAAACATTTGTACCGCATATCATTACACAGTGGTTCAACGTATCCAACACTGGGCATAAATATCGTATAATTTGTATCATTTATCATGACGTATCGTTTGCATCGGGGAACCATAGCGGCCGCTTTCGTGGTTATTATTTTCAACATGAAAAGTATTTATCAATCGACTTCTAAAAAGGAGGAGGTTCTCAGTTCGTCATTTTGATATAAAAAAAATTGAGATACATTGAGGATTTAATGATATTCAAAATTCTAGCAATCCAAAGTTTTGTGTTTCAAAGTATCTGTAATACCTACACAAACATCAACGATTACCAACGTACCAGTCTCTTGTTTCACCTCTTACCACATAACATAACAAATCGAGTAAAAATGTCATCTTAACATTCATAAATTGACATACACAACTAAGTCGACAACTTATCGACATACAAATTATTATCATCACCAAATACATAAATACATATCACGCCTTTTTCCCGTTGGGGTAGGCAGAGACTACTTCTTTCCACATGCTACGATCCTGACATACCTCCTTCGCTTCTTCCACTTTCATGAGCGCCTTCATATATGCTCGCCGGTTATAGGTACTTTTGACTAGGCCACCAAATAAATTAAATAAATAAATAATTAATTAATTTATTATTATTTAAATAAATTATTATCATCACGAAATAAAACTCAAACCTCATAAACTATCCTAACCCCTACAAAAACCACCTTGCTATTAATACTGGTACATATTCTGTGTCCCTAAAAGTAAAAGGGGTAAGTAAACGGAAGCAACACATTTAACAAACGCCATTATATTGTCCGCACCGACTGATTGATTGCACCACTGTGCACTAAGTATTTCTTATTTGGTTCGGAGCTGATTGCCGTGATTTGGCAGTTTTTTTTTTATTTTAAAAGGTTACAGGACTAGCACGACGCTCGCCTGATGGTAAGCCATGACGTCTCCCTATTACACAGCGGCATGCAACGTTTTGGACTGCCAGAACCTTGCATGTCACTGCACTGCGCCTGTTACTTTGAGATATGAAGATATTAAGTCTCACATGCCCTGTAATTTCAATGGACACCTTGCCTGCATTTCAACCGAAAAACATTCTTATTTCACGGCTGAAAATAAATTTACAAAGTGGTGGTAGCAGAAGTCCTACCACTACAAAAAGATTACCCACCTTAAGACCTATTACGACTACTCTTTTCACAGCTTCATTATATGTATTGAAAACTTTAGTGATAATGTTTTTTTTACGTGGCAGCTGGCGTCACATAAAATTTAAATTACTGTCATCAATCGCTAGCGCCATAAGGGAACAATATATACATGGGCTGATAAAATCATCGCCCTTCCTTGCGTCGCGCAGTCGGGCAAAAAGAAACATATTTAAAATGTTTCAAAGGAAAGTTTCCATTAAGCTTATAGGCTAGGCTGTTGATTGAATAGCTAATAAAACCAGTTAGCTATGACATATACATATAACACTTCAGGCTCTAGAAAATGATTGCGAAGGAATGAATATAAACTTACCAGTCTAAAAAAGCAAACTCTGATTTCTAGAGTACTATTTCTGTCGTCAAGCAAATATTTTCCAGGTAAAGTAATCAAAGTTTAAAATAATTACCGTAATTACTATATTCGTAATGACTGCTTTTTTATTATAAGTAAAAGATTAATTTTAATCCCTTTCGAATTTCATATTGATCTAACTAACACCATCAAGGTACACCTGTCATTCGAATCAACGATTAAAAGATCAACTGACATTGTACGACCCTGACACAAGATTGAACGATCAGAAGTCAAAACAGACTAACAACTATCACTCTCACTCTTTCCCTCCTACCTACTTAACTGTCAATGAAAAGAGACAGACGTCGCATTAAGATCAAACTGATTAGAGGCAGACAGCAAAACAAATAAAAACATTATGGGTACATTAAGACGTTTTACAATATCATGATAAGAATCTTTTTTTTTGTGTTAAATTATCGTTAATCTGGTAACACTCGCTCTATAATGGATTGTGTCGTTGTTTTTTCGATGTTGGTAACCCTAATCATGTGTCAGATTTATTCGGGCGCTCTGTAGTATTAATGATTTTACAAAATGGTGTCTTTATTCGATTATTTTTGGTTTAGGGTTCGTTTT
The DNA here is from genome assembly GCA_954871355.1 of Cabera pusaria. NCBI lineage: Eukaryota > Metazoa > Arthropoda > Insecta > Lepidoptera > Geometridae > Cabera > Cabera pusaria. The sequence goes on along the minus strand of OX940909.1, from coordinate 5,115,334 downwards.
TAATGGGACTGTGATTTATAAGATTACTGTTTTACAATTAAGATATTTTTGAGTTTTCGGAGTATTAAAAAATATATATTTAGTAAATACTACATATAATATTTCATTACATTATTTATTATAATACATATTCACAAGTTATGGTACTTTTTGATCCTTTTTTAAAGACTGCTTCTCACAATATATCTACGATTTTATCGATGATTACTTTAATTACTCGTTTTAAGTCCACTCGTTTTCCACATAACATTTAAATACGAAATACAAAAAGGTCACAATATATCGTTAGTACTGTGTGTCGCAATGGCAACTGTGGCCAAGACATAAATGAGGGCAGTTCCAAAAACTTTCAATCATAATAATACTGATACCCACAATATCTATTTTTTTCGTGACCACGGTAGTATTATTATCTGTTCTGTACCACGGTCAATGTTACTTTTTCGAAACGTCGACGCAAATGAAAGATGTTTTAACGCACTTAGTCCCGTTTTACAACATAGTAATAATAATGTATATAGTTCAAAAACTAAAACAACCGACTACCATGCCACGCGAGTCAGTTTCAGTTGCAAGATTGAGACGTGAATCGACATAATATATCTAAAGATACTTGTCGGATCTCAATGAAATTACAAATGTACGACATTCTGGACTGCCCGAACCTTGCATGTCACTACTGTTAGCGTTTTGCTGTAATAAAACCTGCATGGTGCGCCGAGTGGGTGGCGCCTCTAGCGGTGAAAAATAGAAGATCGACTACGAACTCTGTGGTTACAGAGTAAAAGAGGGGGAGATCAGTATTGTATTATGAGCGAAAATAAATTCTTGTTTATAAATTGTAATACAGATTTGTATTACTACACTGCGCCTGTTACCTTGAGACACTAAGATATTAAGTCTCACATGCCCTGTAATTTCACTGGACACCTTGCCTGCATTTCAACCGAAAAACATTCTTATTTCACAGCTGAAAATAAATTGGTAAAGTGATGGTACCTCCCCAGGTGCACTAGCAGAAGTCCTACCACTACATAAAGATTACCCACCTTAATAAGACCTATTACGAACTTTATCACAGCTTCATTATATGTATTGAAAACTTTAGCACAAATTATGTAATAATTACTAAATTTAGTGATAATGTTTTTTTTTATATGGCAGCTGGCGTCAGATAGAATTTTACAAGTTTGGGACGTTAATCGACATAATATCTCTAAAGATACTTATCGGATCTCAATGAAATTACAAATGTACGACACTTGAGATATCGCCTTTCCAACAAAAAAAGAATCATCAAAATCGGTTCATAAACGACAAAGTTATCCGCGAACACACATTAAAATTATTTACGGTCGAATTGAGAAACATCTTTCTTCTTTTAAGTCGGTAAAAAATCATCTCAAACAATATTACATTCGACACAACCCATCTTCTTGCGTCACCGTAGTCGGTAAACCATGTAGCCGGCTTAACAAAACTCGACTCTCTTTTTTGCTGCATAACTTTATTGACAGCTTAATAACTTTAATATGTTAATCATAATTTCATAGTCCGATATTAATTGGTACATTATTAGAAGTTTTAATTTAGAGAGGCAAAATGTATTAAACATTAATTATAATTTTTTAGCAGCTGTAACACAGGTTCGACCTAGAACGGCTGCTAATGCTCATGTCCTTATTCAAAGTAATTTAGTTGTATAAATAATTAGTTTGTTTTAATTAGATAACTTTAAGGTGTCAAAATGTAATTTCTGTTTTTTGATGAACAAAAAAAAATAAAAAATAAGTAGATATTAATGAAATAGTGTATGAGTAGTAAGTACCTATTTACATAATACATTTGCAGTTCTAAAGTCATTATCACTATATATTATAAAAATAAATCCCCCGCCGCGTTTGTCTGTCTGTCTATCTTTCTATCATCTATCTTATAAACTGACTGATACATAACGGATTTTCACGCGGTTTTCACCGGTAGGCAAAGTGATCAATGAGAAAGGTTAATTGTGTTATTCGTTAAGGTTTTGTGTAAATTTATTAAAATGTGATGATGAATGTCGAAGAATTGTTAATTCATACACGACGCAACAAACTGATGCGTCATCTAACGGCTGTTAAAAATAACTTACTAACTTTAAACCACTAGTTAAAATGCCTACCTGCATTTTAATAGTATTAATTTGTTCATATTATTTATGTATTATTTTTACATTGTATTCAGTATTTTTACAATGACGCATATTTACGTTTAAAACCTGTAACGAATGATATTAAAATACATTACTATAACTATGAAAATTAACAAAGACATGAAGATTTTGTTATTGACATAGCAGTAACTGTCAGTCATACTTCTACTGGTAGCTACTGCCAATCCAAAGTAAATACTTTTGATCCTGGCAGAAAAACACCTTGCAGCGTTTAAAAGCCATAAGAAGAAGAACAAGAAGAAGAAGAATTAAAAGTAAGTCGGTCATTGTAAACAGCCGTACGAATATGTCAAGCCATACCTAGTGTAGGGCCAGTTTCGCCGATTTATGATATTATTATATCTGACAGATGACGCCATAATTATAAAAGTAGTCAAAAATCTGTCGGATAAAACCCAAATAGAGCTATCAGGAACCGGTGAAACTGGCCCTTAAGATATTATATTTATATATATTCAATTACTCATCAGATTAAGGTGAAATTACAATTAGATAAAACAGGAATCTCTAAAATAACAAAATATTTTTCCTAATCACAGAATTATGAATATACAGTCGAATCGAGACCCTCTTCCTTTCTGAAGTCGGTTTATTAGGTACTCGCGTGGCATGTAAATAAGGTTTATAAGTTTTTTACGATATTAACATGTCCCCAGTCTCACACTAATTATAGCAAACAATATATTACAATAATCTCTTCAATAACTTGACCAGTCCCAACTATCGATACATAACCAACATAAAATCGATACCGTACGTTATGGCCATTAGCAGTGATCGAATAATCGTTCAGCGGTCAGCCCTCGTCCATAATCGAATGTTCACAGTAATAGCGCGCGCGAATCGATTGTAAGCCGCAATCGAGTTGACTATCGTGTTGTGATTGGTTGATTACTACGTCCCTAGCGATGCTGTTATTGGTCAATTTGTGAAGTTAGTTTACATTTTGATGGCACTCTTAAAATGTACCTAATTTTTTTTACCCCTGAAGCAAAAAGAAGGGATTTTATAAGTTTGACGTGTGTATCTGTGTATGTGTGTGTCTGTCTATTGGCATTGTAGCGCTTAGGCGCTGATGAATATACATGTGTATGTATTTTGATTTAGATTTTTATTTAACAGGTGTCTTAATCGAAAGTGTTCTTAGTTTTGATTCATGAAAATCCGTTCAGCTGTTTTAAAACTTAGTTTTTTTTTGATGATGACGTTATGAAATCAAATTTTACTATACATCTGATGCTAATTGGAGATGCTGTCTAAAATGGAATGGTGCTTGTCTGGAATTGGAAGACTGCAGTGAGGCGAGGCGCAGGAAAACAGACTAACCACTGAGATATTTTTAAGTGAAAACTTTTTTTTTAAAATAAGTTATAGGCTAGCGTTTGACCACTATCTCACCTGTTGGTAAGTGATGATGTGGTCGAAAATGGTAAGCACGCTAGGCTTAGAATGGGAACTGTTTCTCAAGGATAGCTGCCGGAACACATTAGATGTTTAGGCGACAGATTTTCTAAACTGAGGGTGGTAGCTGGCCAGGCGGACACTAGATAGTGTCCTACCACCATGTGGGGGTTATATATTATTATATTGGTTTCTAAACGATGTTTTTACTTCACCGGAGAGCCACTGTGAAAAATGCACATAATTTTTTTGATAAAAAAATCCATTGGTGCAGGGCGGGGATTGAACTCGGTACTTCTGGCATTAAAGCCGACCGTTCTCCCGATTACGCCACCGGGCCCTCAAAACTCAGAACTTCTTTAGCGGCGTTGTGCACTTTTCTTGGGATGGGTAAAAAATGTTAAACTGACGTGCTCTGATCAAAAATTCATAAGACGGAGCGCAGGGCGCTTGCGCGAGTTGTCATTCCAACTGAGGGTCTCAGGTCTTTGTCAGCCTCATACAAAATATGTAGTCCACAACAAGAAGCGTGAAGATACTGTGAGTTTTGTGTGTCGTGAACGAGTTTCATCGATAGCGAATGGTAAACCGAACGACCGACTAAAAAAGCGGGTAGATCGCTTTGTTTGCTTATGATACCCTCTTCACCCGCAATCTTCAGTTCGTCCGTAAACATGGCGTTTGTAACAGCACCGAAATATCGGAAACTCAAATCAAAAGAAAAACATGGTAAATATCCCGAAAACAATATTAATAATAATTCCAACGGAGCACAAGGCGCTCGCGCGAGGTGTAATTCCAAAATATTCATAAATTACGTGTCCAAGTTTAGCACTTCTGCCGGCACACCCAGAGTGCAACCCGTTGTTTTTTTTTAGTTTTTACCGACAGACAGACAGTCTTGGCCATTGACATTAATTATGTTACTAGCGTAAGGACCAGCACCGTAGTTGTACCCGCTATGACACCAACCCTATTGGCCCTAAAACCGCTACAGTAAAGCAAAGAGATGGTCTTTGTAAAATTTTAGCAATCGTCGATTCCTTAATAAATTATTTTCCGTCTAATATAAGTTGACCCCTCGAGTCTAGTGGTTTTAACCCCTTTAATTAATAAGTTAAATGTTCTTTTGGTCATGATCCCTATCCCATTATATGTCATGGCCAAATTTTAATACAAACATATTTCTAATAATTTAAGATCGTTTATAAAACGATTAAAAACCGACTTCACATGCCACGATAGTCCAAATAGCTAGAAGTATCATGTAGGTACGTAGTGTGTTTCAGATGTTTATCCCTATATATCCGGAAATAAGTGTCACACCTCAATAAATTTTGAATGGGACGGACCATTGGGAGGCATAGTTTCTCAAACGAAAAAAGTTTTTTTTTTTATCGGTCAAGATTTGACAGAATTCTGAGGTAACAAACAAAAAAAATGCAGTCCAATTGAGAACCTCCTATTTTTTGTGAAGTCGGTTAAAAAACCAGTTGTATTACAGAAATAAATAAATACCATCGGCTCATAACATCTTATCCTGACTAACATCACCAGCAATTATTTACAAGTTATATTTTTCGAGATTGCTTCGTCATTTTTATTACAGTACAGACTTAGAAGTAAAATATAAACCTTGAAAATTCTATTTTCGTTATTAGTAACCTAAAACATTACAGTACAAAAGTGTTTCATGAAGGAAACCCGAACATTCACACAAAAACAGTTTTAGTGAAGTCATATGGTGTATTGGCCTTATTTCCCATAAAGCTACGAAAACAAACCCACTCAAAACTATTCAATTAAATAAAAAATCTCGAACGTAAATAATCACAGAATCTACGGCAATTACCGAGAAATGCCTAACAAATAAATTTTCATTAGTAAAAAGGCCGACTCTGAACCCCTATCACGCTACCATAGAATGTCGATCGAAACTCGATAACACCTAACTCGATTAGCTAATTACGAATTTCACACAAATTATAACGACCTCGAAATAACATTTGACCTCGTTCGTTATTTAAAATATTACGCGATTTGGAGTATTTTAATGGTAACATAACTCGGTTAAGAATTTGTTTGGGTTGGAAGTTAATAAAGAATTAAGTGGTATGTAATTTAATAAGAAATAAATAGAATTTATAAGGCTATTGGATTTTATTTAATAAATTAATGTAAGCAGAGTTTAGGCTTATCTCTATTTATGTATAAAGTTTTCCGCTATAATTTGCTAATCTGTTATTTGAACACACATTCTAGTATAATGAACTAATAAATAATTAACAAAATTTTTATTCTATCTTAAAGTGCTATAAAAAGCACATTTTCATAATTTCGCGCGTAATTTGACGAAATACGCTGGACGCAGTGGACGCCATATTGCTATGTGGTCATGACGTCAGTTGGCTGTGTAAAATAAATGCCCTGGATATGATAGTTGACAGTTGACACTTCTATGTTATATATTATACATAGCCATATGACGTAATAACATGGCGACATGGCGACTACTATATAACTTAAACTAACCTTTTCCGACTTCTTTTTGCCTAAGCTATTTCAATAATACATTTTCAGATTATTTCTCATATAGAGCAAAATACCCTATTCAGTCTCCACTCTTTTGATCTTGATGTATATTTACAAGCTTTTAGTTAACTTGCCGTGTTAGTATGCATATTTGTGTGTATTTGTGCGGGTCAAATCTTGGAAGCTACATAATAATCACTTCCTGATTCTCGATTGGACTCGAGTCCAACCTCGAGTACAATGGTACCATATTATTGCATTGTCAACGAAGATACACAAGTATACCAAATTTGAATTTGGTATACTTGCGTATTTTCGTTGACAATGCAATAATATGGTACCATCGAGCTGACCTGATGATGGAACCGGGCTGTAAGGACTGGAACTCTATTATCTCTAACTCTATAAATGGTTAGCAGTTGAATTTGGAGTAGTATGTATTGTTATAATTGGTACTTTTTATTACATACGATAACATCTTTACAATAAACTGATTTTATCTCGTTCATTATATAATAATCGTTCATAATTTATATCTATATCGTTTTTATTGAGATCTACAGCATATAGTTTTTTTTTTAGATTTTTCACTCTCTTAGTTTAAACGATCAATTAATCTTTTATTTGTTTATTTTTGTACAAAAATCCTAGAGCGGTTCACAGAATACCTAGCATGTTTGAACTGTGTAGTCTTAATAGTTTCGGAATAAAGTGGCTGTGACATACGGACGGACAGACAGACATACATGACGAATCTATAAGGGTTCTGGTTTTTGCCATTCAAATTCAAAAAAGCCTGTGCATATACAAGATTTTCGCGTTTAATTTATTAGCTGTACCTACTTATAAAAATTTAGTGTTGTTCGGCAACAGTTTAGTAAAATTAGACCAAAAGCCACATAATGATTAAGGATTAACGGCATAACGGCTTATTGAAATATTATTATACTAATTATTAACTACATTCTATTTACAATTTCTAGATCTTGATTCTGTGTCTGTTTGTCGAGTAGGTAGCAAGTTTCCCATAAACATTATAAATTAACCCAATAAACATAACCCCACTATGACGTAATCGCCAAAAAAAAATAACGTAAGCGATTTCAATAACCGGATGCAAACATCAACGGTAGCTAACAAAGTAATTGTGAAATGTAATGTTTTACAAACTATTGGCAATCAACACATTAACTCGATGTTGCCGGGTTCGATCATTCGGGCAATCGATTGATAAATCGATAGATAAACTCGATAGATCGTGCATCCGGTTGGGTAACGTTAAGTCGCACGGTTTAATGGAACTGAAGCGGTGGAAATAGATCTTATTTAAGGTTCCGTACTACAAAAAGGAAAAAAACTGGCCAAGTGCAAGTTGGACTCGCACTCGTAGGGTTCTGTAACACAGTAGAGTATTCTATAACTATGATTTTTCGCAACTACAATAATAACTTTGTTTTTCATAGTGTTTGTATGAAAAACAAAGTTATACTAAATAAATAAATCGTTTATAATCTTTCACAAAAGGTTCTTAAATATTAGATACTTACATTATTGGCTAATTTTATATACATGAATAGCAATCTATCTTTGTGAAAGACTGGTGCCTGAAATAGGTTTAGAAAAACCTGTAGTACAACAGCTAGGCTATTCTGTAAGATATCTCGACAGCGGAATCCGTGGTGTGATTCGAATCTCGATACTACGAAATTCAATCGTATCGCGTTCGTAATACGGTTGAATTTCGTCGTACGAAATTCAAATCTCACCGCGTATTCCGCTGTCGAGATAGCTTTCAGAATAGCCTAGCAGGTCACCAGTGCCCTCCCGCGGATTGTTCTATGTGAGTACTTATAGAGCCTTATAATGTAGACTATAAGTATTGTCTTGACAAAAAAAAAAGATTGTATTATAACTAGATATAAACCAATATTAACCTAATTAAATTTTAAGAATTGCAGCCTGTGTGCCAATGGAAAAGTATTTTGGTGGGTGATTACATGGTATGTATTAATTATTTAAGGTGTTTGATCACTTACTGTTCTAGGTGAGTATACTATACTTGCGGTCGCTATATCTCAACAACTGCTGACTGTATCTCGTTCAAACCAATTTTCGTTTAAAAGTTTTTATTGAGATCTACAGAATATATTTTTTCTAGATTTTCACTCCCTTACTTTAGAAGCTAGAGGGGGAGGGGGGGGGGACACACATTTTACCACTTTAGACCCGCCTACCTTTTAAATTATTGACTTTGAGAAACAATGATTTTAGAAACCTCAATGTCATTTTTAAACACCTATCCATAGACCCCCACACGTATAGGTTTGAAGAAAAGAAATTTTTGTTCCAGTTCCATGTATGGGATGTATGGATGGGATGTCCCTTAAACTTTTATATTTTTTATTTTTGTATGTAAATCGGAAAGCGGTTTACAGAGTACATCTACCTACCAAGTTTCAATTCTGTAGTCTTAATAGTTTCGGAATAAAATGGCTATGACATACGGACGGACAGACAGACAAACCGACAGACAGACAGACAGACAGACATGGCGAATGTGTAAGGGTTCCGTTTTTTGCCATTCGGCTACGGAACCCTAAAAAGGAACCCTTATAGGATAATTTTGTTATCAGTATATCCGTCTGTTTGTCTCTCAAGACCCTATTTTTCAGGAGTGAGTTGAAACTTATATCAAATACTTAGGTCTAAGGTATCTATCAACTTTCAGATGTGAATAAAGAGAAAAGAGAGAGAGAGAGAGAAAATATGTAAGTCAACGCAATTGAATATTAAAACATTATCATATTAATCAGCACATATCAAACACACCAAGCACACAGCCAAGGAATGGAATTCCTTGCCGGTGTCTGTGTTTCCCAGTAACTATATCCCGGGGGTCTTCAAATCGCGAGTGAACAGGTATCTTCTAGGTAAGCGTGCTACATCGTCGATCGCATCGTCACTTAACATCAGCTGAGATAGTGGTCAAACGCTTACCTATCTAGTATAAAAAAATAGGTATTTATAAAGGAACAAAACTGGAAACCGTTAATTAGTAGTTTAACAACAAAAAAAGCGAATTTACTTTAACAAACGTATTATTAGCTATTTCGGCTGCGCCTGCCTTGAGACATAAATATAAGATATTTTACATGCCCTGTAATTTCACTGGACAAAACCACAAAACAAAACCAAAAAAAAGTCCTATTTTACGGCTGAATAACTGACAAAGTGATGGTACCGCCCCAGGAAGACCACCCCAGGAAGAAGCCAAGTCCTGTTATGCTTCTTTATAATAATTACTATAAATATTATGACGACTAGTAGCATAATTGTTTTGTGCCATATTATAGTATTGTTTATTTTCAGTGTTTTAATTTTAAATACATCGTGTTTAACATTGCGCGATGTTCTCGAATTGTTTAGTATATATATTTATATATATATATATATATATATATATTTATATATATATATATATATATATATTTAAATAGCATTTGACCACTATCACACTTATTGGTAAGTGATGATGCGGTCCAGTATGGTAGCATACTAGGCCTAGAATGGGAACTAACTGGCTCCCAAGGATAGCTGTTGGAACACATTAGATGTTTGGCGACAGATTTTCTATCTTGAGGGTGGTAGCTGGCCAGGCGGACATTAGATAGTGTCCTACCGCTACCAACATACGAATACATATTTAAAAAAAAAACTATTATATAATCTGTGCCAGTAGTTAGTGGTGAGTCGTCGAGATAAGTAAATGCATCGTAATACAAATGTTGATATATTAAAAATGGCTCGACCGATTTCGTTAAAATTTAAATGGAAACCAAGGAAAGTGTATCTTTTGAATCAAAAAAATAATTTTCCAAATCGGTTAATGCATCTTCGAGTAATCGGTGAACATACATAAAAAAAGGTTCCGACGAATTGAGAACCTCCTCCTTTTTTGTGAAGTCGGTTAAAAATATAAAGTGTGTAGGTAACACTTCAAGAAACATCATAATTAATCTGAAAAAGATGTGAGCCATTTTCCACAATGTTGTAACCTTTTTTAAACCGACTTCACAATAAGTTATTTAAAAAAAAAATAAAACCGACTTCATAACCACAAAAAGGCACTCAAAAGCGAAAAATAATTTACTTAAAATTATTATAAGCGTTACCCATTTCTCTATTTGAAGTCGGTGCCCGCCAAGTCTAATAGGTAGTAGATAGATAATACCTACATGTATCTACCTACTTACTAACCTACTTACTACTACTACATACATAGTTTCTATCTAATATACAATAGGCTTGGCTGGCACCGACTTCAAATAGAGAAGTGGGTAACGCTTATAATAATTTTAAGTAAATTATTTTTCGCTTTTGAGTGCCTTTTTGTGGTTATGAAGTCGGTTCTATTTTTTTTTGAAAAATAACTTATTTTACCCTTTTTAGTGCAAAAAAAGTTTTAGTGAAATTACATGCATCTATTAAATTTCGTATCTGGGCCGTTATACACTGACGGATATATACTTTTTGAAAATTTCAAGTATGTACCTATAACGGTTAAGAAGATACAGATCTGTAAAGTGCGCACATATAGACACACGGACGGACGGACGGACGGATGGACGGACGAACAGACAACAAAGTCTCAGAAAGTGTTCATTTGGTAGCCTTTGGGTTCGGAACCCTAAAAAAATTGACTTTAAATGCCGCGCTAAAGTGAAAATATTCACTAGTAATAATGATGTCATCAAGGTATCAAAGGACAATGTCCAAAATGGCCCTGTACAATTAAAACATCTGACACACACGATAGTTAATTGTCTATTTTATTACAATAATTCCTAATACTTTTATAACACGGACTAGTTGTATTTCAAAATGAATATTAAAAAGTATTATTTGCGATTATTAACATTAATTGCCGCCATATGGCCAACAGAGTACTGAATCACTCTACTACGTTATAAGAGGCACTTCCCTATATTGTGGATACCCGAATTATGAAAGCACTGTGTAGCCAACCTAACAACGGAAAGTATTATTTACGTAGTAACTATTATATAATATGTGGTTTTATGCTTATAATTTTTTTTTGCTGTGTTGATTGGTACAAAGTACGTTCATAATTCTGAGTTATTTAATTATGTATGCAGTGTCGCGGGACTGAAATGGCCGCCATCTTCGCCAAATGTCATGTCATGTCAAAAAATATTAGGTATGTTTAAAAAAGTTTGCACCCTAACAAGACTTTGCCCGGTAGAACATTCCTGTGAAGACAAATTATTTATATTTATATATAATTATTTATTATAATTATTAACATATAATTATTTATTGAGGGCCCGGTGGCGTAATTGGGAGAACGGTCGGCTTTGATGCCGTGGTACCGAGTTCGAACCGCCGTGCACCAATGAATTTTTCTATCGAAAAATATATGTGCGCTTCTCACAGTGGCCCTCCGGTGAAGGAAAACATTGTTAAGAAACCAATAACCCCCGCATGGTGGTAGAACATATCTAGTGTCCGCCTGGCCAGCTACCACCCTCAAGTCAGAAAATCTGTCGCCAAACATCTAATGTGTTCCGGCAGCTATCCTTGAGAGCCAGTTCCCATTCTAGTCCACTTCTCTATCTTCGACCGCATCATCACTTAGCAACAGGTGAGATAGTGGTCAAACGCTTGCCTATAAGATATAAAAAAATTATCCTCACCTTATTTCTATCTCGCTCACAGTTACCGTAAGAATATCTTATATGCAATAGCAACCTCCATTGTGTATAATCTTCTTGGGACTCTTCTACTAAAACTAGTACATTCTCCTATGTTTGAGGTATTTATCTCCATATCTCTGGTGATACTAATCAGATCTCGATAAAATTTAAATGGGACCACTTCGGAAACGTATCCTACCTATTAATAATATCGTTTAAAAACTAAAAAACAACCTACTTCAATGCCGCGCTATTCATTTTCAGTACCAATTTTGAGATGTTTATCTCAATATCTCTGGAGATACTTATCATACCTCGATAAAATTACCATGGTACTACACTTGGGATATCTCCTTTCGAACAAAAAAATTATAATCGAAATCGGTTCATAAACGACGAAGTTATCCGCGAACAATCATCATCATCATCATCATCATCAGCCTGTATCAGTCCACTGCTGGACATAGGCCTCTCCCAAGATGCGCCACTGAGCCCGATCTTCGGCTCTTCTCTTCCAGTCACTGCCCACCGCTTTGCGTATGTCGTCGCTCCACCTGGTCACAGGACGTCCTACGCTACGTTTGCCGATTCGCGGTCTCCACTCTAGGACAAGTCTGCCCCAACGGTTATCAGTCCTGCGGCAGATATGACCAGCCCACTGCCACTTCAGCTTGCTAATCCGTTGAGCTATGTCGATAACTTTAGTTCTCTGGCGAATTACTTCGTTCCGGATTCGATCCCGCAGAGAAATACCGAGCATAGCTCTCTCCATAGCTCGCTGAGCGACTTTAAACTGGTGGACCAGTCGGACTGTGAGTGTCCACGTCTCGGCTCCGTATGTCATCACAGGTAGGACGCACTGGTTAAAGACTTTTGTCTTTAGACACTGTGGTATAGGCGACGAGAAGACTCGACGGAGTTTTCCGAATGCTGCCCAGCCCAGCTGAATTCTTCTCTGGATTTCCTTCTCGAAATTATGTTTGCCTAGTTGGAGCGTTTGCCCTAGGTAAACATACTTAGTGACAACTTTGAGTGGGATTCCATCTACGGCAATCGGTTCCGGAACAACGTGCTCGTTGTACATGACTTTGGTTTTGTCCAAATTCATCCGGAGACCGATGCTACGAGAAGAATCAGCTAGGCCATTCAACATCCTTTGTAGGTCCTGCAGCGTCTCTGCCATAATGACGATGTCATCTGCGAATCGTAAGTGAGAGATGTACCTGCCGTTGATGTTAATGCCACGATCTTTCCAGTCCAGCGTCTTAAACATATCCTCCAAGGCGTTAGTGAACAGTTTCGGGGATATGACGTCCCCCTGTCTCACTCCTCGACGCAGGTGGACATGTTTAGTTCGCTGGTTCTGTACTTGTACAGTCATCGTTGCGGCATTATATAGACATCTCATCACTTCGATATATCGCCAGTCGACTTGGCAACGCTGCAAGGACTCGAGAACAGACCAGGTTTCGATTGAGTCAAAGGCCTTCTCATAGTCCACAAATGCTAAGCACAGGGGCCGATTATACTCTTCGGTCTTCTGTACAATCTGCCGCACCGTGTGGATGTGGTCTATGGTGCCGTAACTGCTTCGAAACCCGGCCTGTTCCGGAGGTTGAAACTCGTCGAGTCTTCGCGCAAGACGGTTCGTGATGACCCTTGAAAACAGCTTGTAGACATGGCTCAGAAGCGAAATCGGGCGATAGTTTTTCAATAGGGTTTTGTCTCCTTTTTTGAAAAACAAAACCACCATGCTTCTGTTCCATGCCTGTGGAGTTCTCCCAGTAAAAAGAACGGAATTAAATAGCTGCTGAAGCTGTTGAACTGCTGGAGCTCCTCCGGCTTTTAAAAGCTCCGTTGTGATTCCGTCTTCTCCTGGGGCTTTTCCATTTTTGAGTTGTTTAAGGGCCATCACGATTTCGTCTCGGCTAATTTCGGGCAGATCTTCTGTGAAGTGGCGGGTTAAGGTGGCTCTAGAATCCTCAGTATCGGGTTCGGGCCTTGAAGCATGCGATGCGTAGAGCTTGCCGTAGAAGTCTTCAACTTCCGACAGAATCTCCGGCTTGGATGCGACGACGTTCCCGGTTGACGTTGTCAGCTTTGTGAGGTGGCTTCTACCCAGAGGCTGGACGAACACTTTCGACCCCCGATTTTGCTCAATTGATTCTTTAATCAAGAGCGTGTTAGAGGATCGGAGGTCGCGTCGTACCAGCTTCTTTATGGATTTGTTGCGCGCCAGGTTAGTTGACAAAGCTGACAAAGGGTCTGTTCGTCTCTCTTCCATTAGCCGAAGTGTTTCTGCCGAGAGTTTGGACTTTTTGCCCGTACGCTTGCTCTCGCAAAACTTCGTCCCTTCATCCCTGAGGATTTCCACCACTTCTTCGAGTTTCTGGTCTACGTCATCTGTGGTTTCCAAGGTAGCGAATCGATTTTCCAATTTTAATTGGAATGTTTCGGACCCAACAACGGTTTGGAGTAGGTTCGGACGGAGCGTAGACTTCATCAATCGGAATCTCTCGGCTTTAAAGTCGATATCCAGAGTGCCTCGTACCAGTCGGTGATCACTTCCAGTATTAAACCTAGTGATCACTGAGACGTCTCTGAATATGCGCCGTTTGTCCGTAATGATGAAGTCAATCTCGTTTTTAGTCACAAAGTCGGGGCTTTGCCACGTCCATTTCCTTTGGGGCTGTTTCTTGAAGAACGAGTTCATCAAGAAAAGCCCCTCTCTCTCGAGGAAATTGACGAGCATTTGTCCCCTGTGATTCCTACTCCCAAATCCGTGGGGTCCTATAGACGATTCGCCGCAAGTTTGTACTCCCACTTTGGCGTTAAAGTCTCCCATGACAACGTTGTAGTGAGCCTTGGATGTGGTGTGTAAAGCTCTGGAAATATCTTCATACATGCTCTCCACCTCGTCATCCAAGTGTGTCGAGGTCGGTGCGTAGACCTGGATAACCTTGAGGCTGTACCTCTTGGTTAACTTAATTATGAGGTACGCTACCCTGGTCGACACACTGGAGATTTCTACAACGTTGTCACTGAGAACCTTGTTGACCAGAAACCCGACGCCACCTTGGGATGGCTGATCTCCTTCTCTGTAGTACATAAGATGGCCCGATTCTAAGGTTATGGTGTCCTCTCCCTGTCTTCGGACTTCACATAACCCCAGAATGTGCCATCTTATGTGTTTCAGCTCCTCCTCTAGCTGCGCCAGATGATCGTCCAGCCGAATCGTGCGTCCATTGTACGTTGCGAGGGTCAGTTTGTTCTGGCGGCCTACCGTAACCCGGGGATTCTTAGCACCCCCTGCCCTGCCGTTACCGTGACCGCCGCCGTGGTCAGGAATAGCAGGGCGGCCGGGAACTGGGGGCCGCGGCTTATTATGACTTTCCATATCATGCATGCATCCCTTGGGAGGGATATGCCCTAATCGCCATGCTGGGCAGGCGTGTTGGCGATCGCAGGACGTAGCTTCTCGCACCGGTGACGCTGCTGCCCGTCACCGGCCTGTAGAATTTGGCTACGCCATAGATATGAAATGGTTATACCGCCATTTGTCGGTCGCCAGAGCCCCGTCTGTTGGTCAGCAGGATGCACCACGGGCAGGTGAGGTTGGCTGGGAGCACCGAGGTCGTATTTGTGCTCCCTTACATCCCACGAACAAACATAATAAAATATATATATATATATATATATATATACGGTCGAATTGAGAAACCTCCTCCTTTTTTTGAAGTCGGTTAAAAAAGGAAGAGGTTCTCAATTGGTCTGTTTTTTTTTAAATATTTGTTACCTCAAAGCTCCGTCCGTTACGAACCGATTTGAAAAATTATTAAAATTTGCTCTTGCACAAGACAACTATGACTAAGTAAATAGACTTTTTATAGGTGATGGTAGAAACATATGATATCGATGTTTGATTGATGAAAATGTTTATGATGAAAATTTGCTGATATACATTTCCGGTATTCCGGCAGCACACAGCCCTTGAGAGTCAGAGTATTCTAGGCCTAGCGTGTTCACCATCTTTGACCATGCAATCGCTTACCACCAGGCGAGATAGTGGTCAAACGCTCGCCTATAATGTATTAAAAAAAGATAATAACAATAAATATTAATAAGCCGCTGTCATCCAATAGTCGTGTGTGTGTGTTTGGTCCGTATCACTCAAAACTCGGTACAAGTAAATCTTAAAATAAATTATACATGTATTTTTTATTTATTCAAATCTACCCAATCTATCTCTAGTAAAACAAAATGTTGCTAGGAAAAACCATAGAAAATGTATTAATGTTTGTCTGTATGTCCGTCTGTCTATCTGTCGGTCCATCCGGCTGACAAGACTCTTTTTTAACCGACTTCAAAAAAAGGAGGAGGTTTCTCAATTCGACCGTATATATATATTTTTTTTTTTTTTTATGTTTGTTCGGGGTTAACTTCGTCATTTATGCACCGATTTTGATTATTCTTTTTTTGTTCGAAAGGAGATATCCCAAGTGTGGTACCATGGTAATTTTATCGAGGTCTGATAAGTATCTCCAGAGATATTGAGATAAACATCTCAAAATTGGTACTGAAAATGAACATTGAAGTCGGTTCTTTTTTAGTTTTTAAACGATATTATCTAAAAAACGCGTAGGTATATCGAATTGAAACTTATATCAAATACTCGATTATAGGGAATCTTTTAGCTGTGAAAAAATAAAACTTGTAAGTCAACGCAATCAAAATATATAACCGTTTATGTCGCATATTTTCGCATATTTTTCGATTTCACAAGGGAATTAAAACCTACATACTTCCTGTTGACCTAAAACTTTGAAATTTGTCAAGAAACAAGGTCATGCAGCACTTCTATAGGAAAAAAAAAGTTAACATGTAGTTTAATAACAAAAAACAAGCGAATGTATTATTACAATCATATTATTTGCGGTTGGTGGATGAACATTGTTAAGGCATCGGTCTAGGGATCGAACTGCAAAGTTTAGTTTGTGCTACCTAGTTTGACAAATTTGTACGGAAGCCTCTGTGCGCGTGTGCGAGTCAAACTTGCACTTGACCGCACCTAAGTACGTACTTACCGCACCGTGGCGTCCAGCGATCTGCGGGCGCGATCTCACTGCTTTTCAATTGTTTTCTGATTGCGTTTGGTGTTAATCAGTCGGTACAAATACTACTGCGCTATCTGATCGCCGCCTATATCACGCACGCAGGACGTGTCCGTACCTTTATGAAGTCTAATAAATAATTAATCCACCATTTTTAATAATCTCCACTTGAATGAAAATAAAAATTTATTAAATTTTTCATTATATAAAAGGCTTTCAAAAATAAAATTATGATTACAGCCAGATTTATGCATATGAAAAATCTTTAAAAATTATTTATATTCAAAAGTAAATCTTTAAATCGCGTAACATTAGGCGTAAATTTAAAAACAACCGTCCAAATATTTCTCTAACTTCTTAAAACAATATTTCTGGTTAACCAAGCTTTTCCGTGACTTTTGAAAAAGCATTAAAGTGATAAGTATAAATAGATATATAACACATTTATAAATATAATAGATGCATAACTATTATATCAGTACATAGCTAAACGATTATTTTGTACAATTTTTATTTATGGGTATAAACATCTATTATTATTATTATAAAGTCCAACACAGTCCGTGAAACATCCTTTTACAATAACAGCACAATATTTTTTATTCCGTCGGCTGAAACCATGCAAAAGCCGCCGCAGCCGCGGCTAGCCGCCTTGCTGGGCGGATATAGCCGCGTCGGGGCGGGCGGGTTATTTCAAATTGCAACGCCTATATTACCACGCGAAAAATTCTGCACTTTTGTGCAAATGTTCGATTTTTTGGCAAAATGTTTTGGACTACTGTTCTTACAAATATTAGGCTTAGATGATGTTCTTAATGTTTTCCTACTAACTATATATTATTATTGGGACGAAATTGCTAAGATGGTATTGGATAGATTTTATGCTAGTGCGAATTTTTATTAAATTATAAATAATACTTTAATAAGATCTTTCCACACGGCTGGTTGAAACGACACGGGACCAAAATGCTGGCATGTATTTAGCTCAGAGACTAAGCATCGCCATGCAACGGGGGAATACAGCCAGCATTTTGGGAACTTTACCTACTGGTAGTGGTTTGGTAGACTAAATTTTAGTTTTTATGGTTTTTTATTAGGTATATTTATTTGTTTATAGTTAGGTAGTTTTAAAAATATATTAATGTATATAATGTAATTGATAGATTGAATATTAAAGTGTGTAACTTTAAGGATTACCTAAATAATACTAAACATCATCTAGGTATAAAAAATATTTATGTAAGTGTATGACAGAATTATAAGACCAATAAAAACCTATTAGGTAACACTTACCTAGGTATTGGTTGCTTAATTTTAACTAGCTGCTTAATTTTACCCTTTTACCGACACGCAAGCGACGGGTACATTTATTTTGTAATATGTCGATTTATTAATTTATACAAAGCCTTATTAAATTATCTTATAAATTGTGTTTAACTTGTGATAAAGTGACTGATATTCGAATATTAAAAAACCTCATTTAATTATGTAATTTGTTTAATACTCAAATAATGCATATGCTTTTGGAAATAAAATATATCTATATTTTTATCGTTAAATGGCAAAAGCGACATTGAAATTTCAGTACATAAATAATTTATTGAAAAATTGTATTCCCCAGAATAGGTACTTATATCATTAAAGTAAAATAATCTAAGAAGACTAGTAGCGTACCCTGGGAGATGAATCTAAGTAATCGTTCTAAAGTGCAGTCATTTCACAGATTCATGGTGATTTCATAAGTTAACCAGTTTTCATTAGATAGACAATTAAAAAATAATAAATGAGTTCGAACATTGGCAAAAACTTAATAATCTAAGTCAGCAGTATAAGAAATTCTTAGATCAGTTGAAATAAAGTAGTGAAATGTAGAAGCGTGTGCTTGAAAAATGTATTAACTACCGAAACTTACCAGCACTTTCAATAGCTCCTGGTGACACCGGCACAGCCTCGCACTCCCGATCCTCTCTCCTCTGTTCAAACTCACTCACTCTGCTCACCTGCCTCTGTCCATTTAACCCTAAAATAGCGTCTATCGTATGCCTAGGCCCCTGATTAACACCGCCCGGCACTTGCGTTAACCCCAACCTAGTCTTTACAGCGTCAAAACTCTGATTCAAATGCATTTGTTGAGCGTGGAAAAACATCCCCATTCTATTCAAAGTCTCCAAGTTTTGCTGATGCTGTGAGAGCGAGATAGATTGGTCAGTCACGTTAATAGATGAAGTTGAATTTGGACTACTCATATGAGATCGCGGGCTATTTGTATCGGATCGGTCCGGTGTCGAGTTGACGAAAAACCGGTCGTCTGACGCGTCCATATCGGAGGCTTAACCGTACGTCACTGGCCGACGCTTGACTCTACCAGACGCGTAGGGGAAGAAAAGGGCGGGGCTTAATAGGGGGAGGGGGGATCGAAATTGCCCATTGAAAGTGCGAAATTTGGGGTCGCGAAGTGATTTTGTTTGGTAAGAAGCAAGAAGCGGCGTATTAGCATTTTCCCCCCGGAGTTTCTTTGTAGACGGTTGAATAGTTTTCTTTCTGTTTGATTGGGTCGATTGTGCTAGGTGTTAGTTTGGAGTTTGTTGGGATTCTTTGAGGGGGATTTTCGCTACTCCTTTGCATTTGTTGAGGTGTTAAAAGTTTGCGGTGTCAGCGGGCCGTGTGATCTATTGTTGGAAGCTGCTTATATTGTTAAGATGCGGATTTAGACACGGTCTCTTTGACATTTTTATGCGCTAAACATTTTTAATAAACTCACTTACTAGTAAGTATATTTCTTTTAATTATTATTCTGTTATTGAAACTTTAGCTTAGCTGTCAAATTGTTAGACTATAATTAGCTACCTAACCTAATTGCTTACTCATTATTATTTCATATGGCATTACCAAGAACCAAGATTTTTTGCTACACATTAACTACAGATAAGAGACCCATTACTCAATTACGTACGCACAAAAAGCGAAGCTAGCAATCAATTATCCATACTAACGAGGTAAGTACTTTATCAATAATTAATCAATCAATACGGCCAATCAGACGCTACCTGTCTCTTGCATCAAGTCAGAGAGAGAACAGGACATCTGTCTGTTAACAAATTTAACCAAATCGGTTAACCTGTAACCAAACAATAACAGCTTTTCAAACTGACCAACTATTACACACAATCAGACGAAAATCTAATCGAACACAATCCCAATTTTACTTTATGGTTATTAAAATTAGGCACGAAATTGTTTGATATTGATGTGACGTTTATAACGTTTTGAATAGAGTTGTCAGCTCGTCAATGTGATTCTATCTTGTTCGCACTTAAGAGATCTCGCTCTCTCTCATCTCAGGTGTAGCGACGGTTGCTAGGGGGCGTCAACTGGTGACGTCACGCGTTGATCGACCAATCAGAGAGGAGCATTTGTTTTTTTCTTCCCGCGTCTTCTATTGTCGATGCGTTTCTTTTGTTCGATGGAGGTTTGGACGATCGTGTTTGCGCGCGGCTGTTACAGGGTTAACTTGGGGATAACAAGCTACTTTACTTTTTATATAAATGGATTATGATGAAAGTTTTAGTTGGAATAGACTTTGTTTTGAGTTTTTGAGATTTTATTAGTTTCTGCTTGGAATTGTTTTAATGAAAATTGTTTTATAGATTAGAGACTCAATTTTGTTCATAAACTTTTAAATATATTTTTTGTTGCTTTTCAACCAGGAATATCTTTTATATAACTATATATGTTTAAAAAACATAAAATTATCCAAAGGGTACCAAAGGATCCCTATTACTGAGACTTCGCTTTCCGTCTGTCTGTCTGTCAGAGTGCTGTATCTTCTAGACCGTATTACGATTTAAAATATGCACTTTGACAAAATATGTATACAGATATTAATAACAAACAAATACACAAAAAAATTAAACAGAAAAATAAAATAAAAATTAAAGGGATACAAGAAACGTGTTTTTTGATAAATTTTGTTCAATCTTATTAAATATTGCAACATACTTTAGTAGGAAACCCTATGTGTGTGAGTCCGACTCACACTTGGCCAGTTTATATTTAAGCTGGATAGGGTTACAATAGCTTCGCTATGTAATTGGATTAGAAGTCAGAAGTTTAGAGTAGATACGCAGACCGACACTAGATAGGTAGCGAATAGCGATCTAGTGTCCGCCAGATCAGCTACCACCCTCAATTAAAAAATCTCTCGCCAAATATTTAATGTGTTCCGATGTTCCGGCAGGTATCCTTGAAAGCCAGTTCCTAGTCTAGGCCTAGCGTGCTATCATTCTTGATCACATAATCACTTCCCAACAGGTGAGATAGTGGTCAAACGCTAGCCTATATGATATATACAAAAAAAGTTATACCTAGCGACCTAACTGTAATGATTATCTAAAGCACATCAAAAGTATGACATACAAATAAATAAATTACAGGCAGAGTCGAGACGTGGACACTCACAGTTCGATTAGTCTACCAATTTGAAGTAAGCTATGGAGAGAGCTAAGCTCGGGGTTTTTCTGAAGGATTGAATCCGGAACGAAGTAATTCGCCAGATAACTAAAGTTATTGACATAGCTCAACGGATTAACAAACTAAAGGGGCAGTGTGATCGTCATATTTGCCGCAGGACTGATAACCATTTAGGTAGACTGGTTCTAGAGTGGTGACCGCGAATCGGCAAACGTAGCGTAGGACGTCTTGTGACCAGGTGGAGTGACGACGTACACAAAGCGGTGGGCAGTGACTGGTAAAGAAGAGCAAAAGATCGAGCTCAGTGGCGTTTCTTTCGTTCGTTACGTTTCAAACGCCACGAGCTCGTTGGACATAGGTCCAACAGTGGACTGACTCCGGGTGATTATAATTGTGATGTTGTTAGTTGTAGATATAACATAAAAATAGCATTCTAAATGTAACACCACCATTCAATTTTCGTAATGAATTTTCCAATCATAGTTTTAAATCATTTTTATAACAAAATTACCTGAAGTCTAGATTGTAGATAGCTTGAAAACAGTGCAGCAATACACTTTTAGTGATTGCAGTTACACTGAATTATTTATTTAAAGCTCTGCTTCCACGGACGACTGTGTCGCCTGCAATCTTCTTGTAGTATTTTTAACTAACATTTTATTTTATCCAACGTATCGTGAGTAACTGTAGGTATAATTTATTATTAATTATATATATATAAGCGGTAGTAGATACTCACATAATAAGGTCGAAAGTCGATTACGTCAAAGTCAAGTTACAATTAATGTTCGACCTTATCACATGGGTAGTTTTCCTGTTATGTAGTTATAATTTAAAATATTTTTTACAATTAAACGTAACGCTCGTATTAGAATAATTTAACTTTTCATAAAATATCCATACCGGGTACCTTATATGTAAATCGATTCTTGAAGAGTAAACTTCAAATAACCGGCCAAGTGCGTGTCGGGCCACGCGCAGTGTAGGGTTCTGTAGTAGCCTGTTATTCAATGCAAGTCTTTACCCGTTATAAACAAACAACTAGGTACTCCGTCTTTGTCACTTTAAAGGATTTATTCTAAGGATTTTGTATTTGGAACAAAATTATCCAACACCCAAGTTCAACGACTATTACAGCTAAACTAATAAAGTTATCTTAACCGCTATAGATTTCCTTTAAAGTTCATGAAATGCGCTAATATCACGAATTTTTTCAGATTTTTCAAGCCAGCAGTTTAGCTTTTAGAGGAGGGGAGGGGGACGCCCTACTGGAACAAAATTTTGCACTTTAAAGTTTAATATTTTGTAAATGGTGCATTCAATCAATAAATGGTATTATCAACCATATCAGTCATTCTTAAAGACCTATTCAACGATACCACACACAATGGGGGAGACGATGAAAAAAAAAATCATCCCCACTTCTCATATAGGGGAGCTACCCTAAAAAAAAATATTTTTCAAAATTTTATTTCAGCACTTAGTCGGCGTAATTTATATACATATAACCACAAAATAACAGCTTTCTAGTATTAACGGTCTCCTAGCAAAACCTCGGACAGACAGACAGACAGACAGACAGACAGACGGACATGACGAAACTATAAGGGTTCCTTGTCAGGACTACGGAACCCTAAAACAACTTCAATGAGGAGTAGGTACTTCAGGGAACGAGTCTTTTTGTTTTGTGAAAACGTTTCCTCAACTTAGTCGGGAGTTGCCAGCTGACACGGAATATCACGACCGGAACTTGGAAATTTGGTAAGATAATGTCAGTGTAATGGTACATTTGTGTTAGATTTTTTTCTGAGGAAGGATTGTTTTGATTTGTTTTTTTTTTAAATATCATATAGACTAGCTTTTATTTATTTATTTATTTATTTAAAAGGTCTACCAACAATTGTTACAATAATACTTACTTCTAATAAAGGTACAATTTAACTTAAGGCTAATTGCACAATCACTTAAAGGTAAACACCGCTAAATCAAATTCGAACTAACTAAAGAAGCAATAATTACAGAAATTGGCTATATTAAGCTACGTCATCTGTGGTTATTATTTTGTACTATTCAATTCTTGAATTACTTACATTTGCGAATCCAACTATTAGGTACTATGAACCGTATAAAGTAATTTCCTAAAAAAAATAATGTAATGTGGGTAGGTGTCACAAATAATAGTATACTGCTTAAAAATGTAACCAAATAGAATAGCTATTTTACCTAAACATTCAAAACTAGAATCAGACAAAAATAATATATTATGTTCAGAATAAAAAGAACTACGTTGTATACATACTGTCACTTGGTATTATATCTCAAATTAATCGCAGAAACAAAACGACATGTTGGAGGACAAGGAAGGCATTTGTTGCTGTGCACAATGAATATGTGTCATAGAATAGAACAACCGAGTTGAATCATGATATATATTTTTTTCAATGTTTCCATTCTACCGGTAATCGGAATTAATTAGTGATAACATTTTAAAAATTGAATGATATCGTAATATTATACAAAAGTAATTATTAATTTACAAGAAGTAAAAGAGCAATGTTATTAGCATATTTACTAATATGTATAATAAATGCAAAAGTTGCGTAGTGCCATCACTCCAAAACTGCTTAACAGATTTGAATAAAGATTATATGTATATATATATAGCCCATAAATATTTACTAACCTGGATTGTGAACAACACTTTTAGACCTACTTAAAAAAAAGAGGGTTTTTTTACAAGTACCATTCAAAAATACCATAGAATATTTGAGAACAACTAATACTTATAAAATAAATTTTATGTATATTGATGACATGATTATTATTAATTTGATATTGCATCCAACAATTGCTGGCGGAATGTATATAAGGATACAGTGTGAATGTCAATAGTGTCACTAAACTTGTTAAGTGATTTACTTAATCGGGCCACTGGAGAATTAGAACCGAGATTAGTCCTACGATGGGGGGGAACTAGGGGAACGATGGGCTTGCGCGGATTACATTTTCTTGGTACTCTAAAATTAAAATAACTGAGAAGCTGAGGGCAGTCTACGTAATTTTTTAGTATTTTGAATAGGAACGTAAGATCAGTGACAGTTCGACGTTTGTCTAGAGAATTCATTTCAAATTGCTTGAGTCTATCAACATAGGTTTGAGTTTTTTTTGCCGTCTTGGAGGTACGCGCTAGATGCCAAAGAAATCTTTTTTGAATTCTTTCGAGGCGTAATGAGTGATTGGCGTAATGTGGTCTCCAAACCACACTACAGTACTCCAGTATGCTTCGAACTAGGCCGTTGTACAAAAGCTTTTTTGTTTTGTATTTACGGAAAACCTTACAATTTCGTATCAGGAACCCTAACATTCTAGAAGCTCGTTTACTTATATGTTCGTAGTGTGGTACAAATGTCAACTTCTTGTCTAAAATTACACCTAAGTCTCTTATAGTGTCAACTTCAACCAAGATGGTATCATTGATCCTATAAGATGACTGAATAGTATTATGGTTCCTTGTAAATTTAATGAGGAAACATTTACTTACGTTTAGCTCCATTAAGTTGAATTTGCACCATTCCACTAGTCTATCCAGGTCTTGTTGTAATAAGACGGCATCAGTTTCAGTGGTTACTTTGCGGGAGATTTTGAGATCATCCGCGTAAAGGAGTGGCAGTGAATGAGAGAAGCAGTCTATTACATCGTTGATAAAAATGTTAAACAAGATAGGTCCAAGGTGGGAACCTTGTGGAACACCCGACGTTATGCTACGCACATTAGAGATGTACCCATTAACAACTACAAAAAAAGATCTATCTGTCAAGTAAGATTCTATCCAATTCAATATGTTGCCAGAGATACCGTAGCTAGCCAATTTGTTAAGTAATATCGAATGGGACACTTTATCGAAGGCCTTGCTAAAGTCCGTGTAGATGACGTCAGTCTGTTGTCGATTGTCAATAGCAATAGATAGTTCTTCCACAAATGATACAAGATTGGTGGTCGTTGACCTATTCCTCACGAATCCGTGCTGAGAAATGGAGAGAAATTTCTGAAAATATTTTTGCACGTAGGGACAGATTAGGGATTCGATAAGTTTAGCCAAAGAGCTTAATATTGAGATAGGCCTGTAATTGGACACTAGATTGTCATTACCCAATTTATGGATAGGTACAACTTTGGCGAGCTTCCAAGCATCGGGAAAAACGCCTGTAGCAAAAGATTTGTTTATGATTTGATACAAAGGAAATGCTAAGTTATATGAACAATTTTTAAGAAATATTGGAGGCAAATCATCGGCTCCTGCACCCTTAGTGCCATCAAGATTCTTGAGTTTCTTTTGAATTTCATTTTGAGTTATATACAGCTCTGTGAATTGAGAGCTACCGTTCTCAATAGATGTTAAGTTATTAATTGTCAAGTTACTTATAGAGTGTTGGGTACCATTGTCTCTGTAAACTTCAGAGAAACAATTAGCAAATAAATTACATATACTTTTCCCATCATTAGCAACCTCTGAGCCGTTAGTCATGGATGTAGGGTACACACTGCTACCTCCTCGTTTGGCTTTTATGTACGTCCAAATATATTTAGAGTTCCTCTCAATCATTTCCTCAATATTGTCTACATATTTATTATAACAATCACTAGCTAAACTATCACATCTTTTGCTAATTATTTGAGATTCTATTTTATCTCTCGGATTTTTAAATGTTTTATATCTCATTCTTAGTTTGTTTTTTTCTCTAAGCCTTGCAATGAGTGAGTTGTTAAACCAAATAGGGTAATGTTTGGACTGTTTGGTATTGCTGATAGGTACAAATTTACGTATTGCTTCTCTTATAGTGATATAAAAAATATCAACCATACTATTGACGTCAGAGCATACATCAAAGATTGAACTCCAATCTAAGGCACATAGATATGCATTGATGGCATCGTAGTCAGCCTTATGAAATTTAAACTTAACATTGTGTGCGTTGGGTGTTAATTTAGAGGCGCAACCTACGTTACAGTATGAGATGCATATTGGTGGATGCAGCTTTTGATCACTATCTTACCTGTTTGTGAGATAATTAAAGAATTTAGCTGCTAAATTGTTAAACACAATCCAAAATTTCATCGTACCGACGGAACTCGAACCCGCACCCCCCGGATTACACGTCCAGGTGCTCTGCCAATTAAGTCCCGTCGGTACGATGAAATTTTGGATTGTGTTTAACAATTTACAAAAATATAAAGTGTGAGACACTTCAAAAAAACATAATAATTTAGCTGCTATTTTAGTATTTTTAAAATGTCACTTTTTAGTAGGTATAGGTATGCGTATTGAAATAGGATATTGTTAGTTGATTACTCCTTCACGCAAAACGCCTTAAATTGGCTCATAGATATTATATAACCTGGGTCAACAATGAGATAGATAATTTTTTATACTCACGCTTCATAACTTAAAAATAACTCACTTCATTGTTACAATGGGCAGCTTTATATATATATATAAATATTTATTTAAGTAAGGTAGAAATATTTTTAAAAGATGTTTTTGAACACGGCAAGCTGTAGAAAACACTTAGTAAGTACTAAACTAACAGCATTTTTAAGGTTACTTTTAGTTAACATTAGAAATGATTAATTTATTAATGAATATAAACTTATCTGACAGCCTTATCCGAGAGATTTTTGATAACTTTTATATGGTGCCATCTGTCATATAAACTATCTACTACCTTATCATAAACCAGGGAAAATTGTCCTTTTTTAGCCAACCTGTTTGATCCCACTGATCCAAATGGCCCTTAGTATTTATAAATAAATAACTACAGTATTATAACTTAGTCATAAACTTACACCTTATGCGTTTCTTTAAGTTGCGTTTCACTTTTTTTTTTTTAATTGTCTGAAGTACTGAAACACACAGTTACATGTATGGTTGGTTTTAACCCACATTAATATTTTTTTAATAGACTGACGTAAACGATTGGATGACAGCTGAATGGTTCATTACTTTTGT
This sequence comes from Cabera pusaria, assembly GCA_954871355.1. NCBI lineage: Eukaryota > Metazoa > Arthropoda > Insecta > Lepidoptera > Geometridae > Cabera > Cabera pusaria. The sequence goes on along the minus strand of OX940909.1, from coordinate 5,087,884 downwards.
TTTGTTTTTTTTTTAATTCAAAGCGTTAAAATTCTGCTTTTGCTATGTTCACTTGACAAATGGTTATGATTTATTTTATGATTTTGACGTAGATATGTGCGTATATTAATACTGCCTAAATACTGAATAAATCTTTGATTCTCTTAACGTAAGAAGGTATTATAGAGCACCTAAAAATATGGGGTAAATTTTTTCACCAGGCAACACTATCAAGCTTTTTCCTCGATTGAAGCACGCCACTGCAATTGAATTGTTTTATAATTGCTACTGTTGGATAACAAATTAATTTAAATGGAATTTTTAATGATTTGATATGGCAACTGACGGGGAAATCAATCATTTCAGATTTTAATCAGGACTTTTATATGAAAAGTATTTATTAGCAGATTTTTTAATTATTTTCTTTTAATTGATATCATCATAATCAGCCAATATTAGTCCACAGCTAGATAATTGGTATAATTTTAATTAATTATAATACATTTACATAATTTGTAATAGTGTGTTTTTAGGGTTCCGTAGCTGAATGGCAAAAAACGGAATCCTTATAGATTTACCATGTTTGTCTGTCTGTATGTCTGTCTGTCCGCCCGTATGTCACAGCCATTTTATTCCGAATCTATTAGTACTACAGAATTGAAACTTGGTAGGTAGATGTATTCTGTAAACCGCTTTCCGATTATTAAACAAAAAAAAAAAACTTTAAGGGTCTATTGTTTAAGGTTATATTGTGTCGAAACCATCCCATACATGGAACTGGAACAAAAAAAATATTTTTCTTCAAACCTATACGTATACCTATACGTGTCTATGGATAGGTCTTTAAAAATGACATTGAGGTTTCCAATATCATTTTTCTCAAAGTCAGTGTTTTAAAAGATCGGCGCGTCTGAAGTGGTAAAATGTGTGCCCCCCCCCCCCCCCTCTAACTTCTAAAGTAAGGGAGTGAAAAATCTAGAAAAAATATATTCTGAAGATCTAAATAAAAACTTTCAACGAAAATTAGTTTGAACGAGATACAGTCAGCAGTTGCTGAGATATAGCGACCGCAAGTATAACTTTGTTTTTCATACAAACACTATGAAAAACAAAGTTATTTTTGTAAATCATAGTTATAGAATACTCTTTTGTGTTACGGAACCCTACGAGTGCGAGTCCGTCTTGCACTTGGCCAGTTTTTTTTTTTCAACTCCAGTTACAATGATCTTAACAAATTTTGCCAAATTACTATCATGTGTTCTGATAGCAATCTTAACAGCCAGCTAGCATGTAACCATCCTCGACCACATCATCACTAACAGCTAGTCTATTCTGTAAGCTATCTCGACAACGGAATCCGCGGTGAGATTTGAATTTCGTATTAAGAAATTCAACCGTATTGCGAACGTGATACGATTGAATTTCGAAGTACGAAATTAGAATCTCACCGCGGATTCCGCTGTCGAGATAGCTTACAGAATAGCCTAGCAGGGCCCGGTGGCGTAATCGGGAGAGCGGTCAACTTTGATGCCAGAGGTACCGAGTTCAAACCTATTCTATGTTCATTTTTCTATCGAAAAATGTATGTGCGCTTTTCACAGTGGCCCTCCGGTGAAGGAAAAACATCGTTAAGAAACCAACAACCCCCGCATTGTGGTAGCAACATCTTATGTGTTCCAGCAGCTATCCTTGAGAGCCAGTTCCCATTCTAGACCTAACGTGCTTACCATCTTCGACCGCATCATTACTTAAATTTAACACCATTCTATAATCGGACAATGACACAAAGAGGGAGCAGTGATACAAAGAGGCGCCACCGCTTCATGGCAGATATACCATTCACGCGTACAAAGCGATTCGTTTCTTCTTTCATCATACGTACTGCCAAGGAATGGAATTCCCTGCCCGAGTCTGTGTTTCCCATTAGATACAACTTAGGGGTCTTCAAGTCGCGAGTGAATTGGTATCTTTTGGGTAAGCGCGCTACATCATCGACCACATCGTCACTTAACATCAGATGATATAGTAGTCAAGCCATTTACGCATTAAAAAAAACCATACCAACAGGTGAGATAGTAGTCAAACGCTAGGCTATAAGATATAAAAAAAACTACAAAAAATTGTTAGGTATACTGCCCGGGCAGACTAGCAAATGCCCTTCCCCACAGCTTTACATAGCTTACTTACATAATTATTTTGGTAATTATATTGTGTCGAAACCTTTCCAAATAATTAGATCTAAATCTAACCGAGATCGTGTTCCATAAGCAATTGCCTATCTATAGTACACTAGGTACTTATAATGTTTGCACAACCGTTAGCCCTTTCAGGGGGTGAAATGGGGTTAGGAAAGGGGGAGGGGAAGTTCAAAACCAATCAATGTCAGTTAATTGGGGCTTTAATGCTGCCTCATTCAACAATTATAGAGTATGCTGTCAACCTAACTAGGGTTTGAAATTATCGATATTTTTTTGACATTTATTTATCGATGATTTATAAAATCTGTAATCAATTTAAAAAAATATATAATACCTACAGGCGAACGTTTGACCACTATCTTTCCTGTTGGTAAGTGATGATGCGATCGAAGATGGTAAGCACGTTAGGCCTAGAATGGGAACTGGCTCTCAAGGATAGCTGCCGGAACACATTAGATGTTTGGCTACAGATTTTCTAACTTGAGGGTGGTAGCTGGCCAGGCGGACACTAGACACATGTATTTTAAAGTCCATCTTGTAGCAGCCTATACATGGTACTTACTATCTAATGCCCCCCTGGCCAGCTACAACCCGCAAGTTAGGAAATCTGTGGCCAAACATCTAATGTGTTCCAGCAGCTGTCTTTGAAAGCCAGTTCCTATACTAGGCCTAGCATGTTCACCTGTGATAAAGGCCCAGTGGTGTAGAGGCATAATGATCGGCTTTGATGCCAAGGGTACCAAGTTAAATCTCCACGGTGAACCAATGGAATTTTACTGTCGAAAAAATTATGTGCGCATATCACAGTGGCCCTCCGGAGAAGGAAAAACATCGTTAAGGAACCCCCAAGCCACGCATGGTGGTAGGACACTATCTAGTATCCTTCTGGCTAGCTACTACCCTCAAGTTAGAATCTCTGTTGCCAAACATATAATGTGTTCCGGTAGCTATCATAGAAAGCCAGTTCACATTCAAAGCGTACTACCATCCTCGACCACATCATCACTAACCAACAGGTGATATAGTGGTCAAACACTAGGCTATATTATATTAAAAAAAAGCCTGTTCGACTACATAACTAAAAACAAATTCATCTATGACCAGTCCCCTGATGTTCAATCATTCGAAAATCTGTTTGGATTCGGATGCTTGTTTATTAATTTGAATATTGATAAGTTCGTAAGCTATTTTGTCGCGGAAACCTATACAAATAAGAATCACTACTTTTTTTCGAATCAAAAAATCAAACGTAAGCGTTCGGAGCAATGTAAATTGCAAAGATCCAAGTTGAAGTAAATGCAGTTTCCGAATCCGTATTTGCTTTTGAATGGTTGAGAATTAATAAAAACCTCTGGAGAGCTGACAAGACTACGAACAATAACCGGCAAAATTAGTTTCAGAGTATTAAAGAAAAAATCGTCAGTATCGATATAGTATTTCCCCTCCCTACTCCCAAATTGCTATATGGCCGTTGGATTAGCGCCCCCTCCCACTTATCCCAATCAAGCCCTAACGCAAACTCGGTTAATCCATCGATTTGTGATTAAACAGTCATTATTATATTCAAACTCGTTATTGAAGCTAGGTTTGCCTGTTTTGTTAGGTTTAGTGATGTGCAACGATACATCGATACATACTTAACTTATTCTTTTATTGATACATTTTAGTTACTCTTATTTAAATATTTATTTTAAAATAATATTAACTGGAACAAGCTGTAAGTATTCTGATGTTATTATGATATGAATTTGTGAAAAAAGCGATTTTATTGTTGTTAATTATGCAATTTAAAAAAAAATTGGTGTTTTGGCCATAGTGAGGCAGTACTTATAGCCACGATAGTTGCTGAGTTTGTATCAATTACAAATATGATCATGCATGTCTGCTAAATATCAGTCAACAACAACAATCTTGTTGGCAAAAAGCTTCAGAGCCTCGCCGCAAAGTTGCCTGTTTATTGATCTTTTATCGGATACATTTCGGAGTGTGCCTTTTGCACGAATTAATTCCGCCGCCTCCCTTTTCCATCGTACTACCAGGCGAACAGACATGCGCCTCTGATACTGTAGATATTCTATATTGGCGCATAAAGTACTATGCATCCATTCATCATACGCACAGTTGTTTGCCTATATTTCCTGTTATACACTCCGTACATACACTCCGTATATACACTTTGAGGGTCTACAAATCACGAGTAAACAGGTATCTTCTAAGCAAGCGTGCAAACTTGTCGATCGCATTGTCACTTAATATTAGGCGAGATAGTGGTCAAACGCTTGCTTATAGCGTATAAAAAACTGTTTTTTTACGTGATTGAATGACTAACATCCGAACTGTCACTTATTAAGTCACTTATTAATAGGATGAGTAGTGAATACACGTCTCATCCCTAAAATCATAACAATGGCTGTATAAAAAAACAAAAGATCCAATCAATGTTATTTGATTAGAACCTGGTTAACATTGTTCAATAACGATCTTGGAATAATTTCAATCATAATATTTAATGACTGTAACATTATTTAATTTCATACACACGTAAATTCATTCAATTCATTTATTCAATTTCAAAAATTACAAATTCTATATTTATCCTAAGACACAAAAATTAAAAAATTAAAGTACATTCAATTTCTTACACTATTTTAACATATTGAGAATTATTTTACATATAATTTTATTTTATAAAATAGTATTGGATCACATTTATTATTATTCTTAGGATGGTCGTTAGAAGCCGTACTAGGAAAACCTGTGTTACAGCTCCTACGATTCTTCTCTCGGAACCTACTATTTTTAGAATTTTCCAATGTTGACATTGTCTTATAAAGTAGGTAAAACCAAATCCGCTGCTTTGATGTGATAATAGAGGGTATGTAGGCAAAATACGCAGGTGTTTAAATATATGGGAATAATGTTCTAGTCTAACATGGAGATCTTGGCAAAAGGTTGAACATGGGTTAAATACGGATGCTTACAATAAATTGGCTAATTGCAAGTCGGACTCGCACTCGTAGGGTTCCGTACCACACTACAGTATTTTATAAGATCGAGCAAAAAATACCACTATCATTTTTCGCCAGCAAAAAATAATAATTAAGAAACATTTTATTTCTTATAACGCCATCTAACGTCTAACAAAGGTGTTAGGGATCGACATTTCAATATAACGCCATCTATGGGCCGTTTACCTAACTAAGCGTTCATAGATGGCGTGAAATGTCGAAAAAAACACGTTTCTTGTATGGGGACCCTCTATTATTTTTAACTTTATTCTATTTTTAGTATTTGTTGTTATAGCGGCAACAGAAATACATCATCTGTGTAAATTTCAACTGTCTAACTATAACGGTTCTTGAGATACAGCCTGGTGACAGACGGACAGACAGACAGACAGACAGATAGACAGACAGACAAACAGACAGACAGACAGACAGACAGACAGACAGACAGACGGATGGCGGAGTCTAAGTAATAGGGTCCCGTTTTACCCTTTGGGTACGGAACCCTAAAAATGAACTTCAATAATTAATTATAATATGTAGTATTCATATTAAATGAATTAGTATATCACCACCAAATGATTTGTTTGTTTTTTTACCCGACTGCGCGACGCAAAGGAGAGGTAATGTGTTTATCAGTCTATATATGTATGTATGTATGTATGTATGTATGATTGTTCCTTTGTGGCACACTAGAGACCAAACGCGTGGGTCGATTTTGATAATTGGCACGTCAATAGATTCGCCATGCTAGCGCGAGTGTCAACAAAAACATAAAAAATTGAAAAATTCAAAATGGTGGATTTCAGACGCCAAAATTTGGGGTTCAAAAAAAATTATTTTTTTCAAAACCTATAGATTGGGTTATCAAATTAAAGGTCTTAAAATGGAGATTCAAAATATATTTATAACAAATAATTTATGATCGTACAAATCGAAAAAAAAATGGATTTTACATGCCGCGTTAGTCACTTTCAGTAACAAGTTTGCGGTGCTTATCTCTGAAGTTACTTATCAGATCTCAATAAAATTACAATGAGACCAAACGAAAATCATATTAACTCAAACAAAAAAAGAATTTTCCAAATCGGTTAAGAATTGATGGAGTTCTGAGGTAACAAACAACCTCTTTCCTTTTGGTATAGTCCTTTAATAGTACAACTGTAAAGTAAGAAAGCTTAAAAAGGGAAAATGTTACCGTTTATATTATGTTGGAGTGTAACTGTTCATAAATTACAAGGTACTACCTTGGACAAAGCTGTGGTCGACTTAAGTTCACGCATTTTTGCGAAAGGCCAAGCCTATGTAGCATTGAGCCGGGTTAGATCTTTAGATGGACTAGTAATAAGTAGTTTAGATCCCCGGAAACTACTCAATAATTTAATCCACATGACATCAACTCTCTAAATGAAATGAGAAAATTACGGAATTTGCCGTCTTTTACTTAACTAAAAAGTCTAAAATAAAACATTGTTATTATGCACGCATTCTATTGTTATTATCACAGACCTAGCATTTCACTTAAGGTACGGACACACCGCAGCGTCCTGCGTGCGCGATCTAGGCGGCGATCAGATAGCGCAGTAGTATTTGTACCGACTGGTTCACACCAAACGCGATCAGAAAACAATTGAAAAGTACTGAGATCGCGCCCGCAGATCTCAGGACGCCGTGGTGTGTCCGTACCTTTATAACGTAGTGAAATCCTACGTCTGTGGTTATTATGCAATCGGCGCAATCGGTCCTAATGTAAGTACGCATTCAACCGCCTCAAAATTCGATGGTGGTCTATTACCAAGTGCTTAAATCCGTCCAAACTAGCATTTTAAAACTCAATTTTACACACAAAATTGCATAAAATATAGCAGTACATCGCAAAATTCCACGCAACCTTCTATTTAACTTGAATTGAAATAAAAACATTAATACATTAGAACCTATATTGCCCTCAATTCTTGTTACTTGTACCATACGTAAATTTAAACCTACCGCATCATAAAAAAAAACATTAAATTAAAAAATCAAAAAACCCGACTGCGCAAAAAGTGAAGTGTTAAAAAACGAACTGAAAAGAAAAAAACAAGTAAGTCTAGTAGTTTAGACATCTGTTTAGGGATATCAAAAAACTATACCATTTAAATTCTTTCTCGGTCGATACACTCATAAAATAAATTATACATTGTTATATGGAATATAGAGACTTTAACAGTCGGGACACATTAATCCCCATTCGTTAAGCCATTAATGTGTCCCGACTGTTAAAGTCTCTACATTCCATATAACAAAGTATAATTTATTTTATGAGTGTATCGACCGAGAAAGAATTTAAATGGTATAGTTTTTTGATATCCCTAAACAGATGTCTAAACTACTAGACTTACTTGTTTTTTTCTTTTCAGTTCGTTTTTTAACACTTCACTTTTTGCGCAGTCGGGTTTTTTGATTTTTTAATTTAATGTTTTTTTTTATGATGCGGTAGGTTTAAATTTACGTATGGTACAAGTAACAAGAATTGAGGGCAATATAGGTTCTAATGTATTAATGTTTTTATTTCAATTCAAGTTAAATAGAAGGTTGCGTGGAATTTTGCGATGTACTGCTATATTTTATGCAATTTTGTGTGTAAAATTGAGTTTTAAAATGCTAGTTTGGACGGATTTAAGCACTTGGTAATAGACCACCATCGAATTTTGAGGCGGTTGAATGCGTACTTACATTAGGACCGATTGCGCCGATTGCATAATAACCACAGACGTAGGATTTCACTACGTTATAAAGGTACGGACACACCACGGCGTCCTGAGATCTGCAGGCTCGATCTCAGTACTTTTCAATTGTTTTCTGATTGCGTTTGGTGTGAACCAGTCGGTACAAATACTACTGCGCTATCTGATCGCCGCCTAGATCGCGCACGCAGGACGCTGCGGTGTGTCCGTACCTTAAGTGAAATGCTAGGTCTGTGATAATAACAATAGAATATAAATGGTTAAGTCGAGTTGGACTCGCCCACCGAGGCTTTCGTACCGACTTCTCAAACTAGGTTAAATGACAAACTTAACTTTGCAGTTCAATCCATAGAAAATGTACTGCACTAACAGCAAATAATACGTTTGTAACGGTTTTCAGATTTATTCCTATATAAGTGGTTCAAGACCTTGTTTTTAGCCAAATTTCATGATTCTAGGTCAACGGAAAGTACCCTACACGTTTCGATTCCCTTGTGAAATCGCAAAATATGCGACATAAACGGTCATATTTTTTTATCGCGTTGACTTACAGGCTTGGTTTTATTCACAACCAAAAGATATCGTAAACCCGAGTGTTTAGTATAAGTTTCAACTTGATACCTTTACACATTCCGGAGATAAAAGGTGTTGACAGACGAACAGACGGAAAGATGGACAGACAGACAGACAGACGGACAACAAAGTGATCCGATAAGGTTGCTTTTTTTCTTTTTAAGGTACGGACCCTTAAAACGGCTAGCCTCGCACTTAGCCGCCTACAGGGTTACCGATAGTTGTGTACGTGGTATGGGCGCTAAACCTACGACGCAGTTGACATTTAACTCCATGTTTGACATTTAACTTAGTATGTCAAAGCACAGAATAAGTAATAGTACATTTTCCAATCCAGTTAAAGTTATGCATTAAATTAATCGAATTCAAGGAATTAGGTAAACTTGAGGCATTTTAATGAAACGTTATTAAAACTCAACAAAGGTGGAACTCAGAAATTAATTAGACTTAAAATCCATTACCGTTTGATGGGTAAATAATCAGGGCTTCTGTGATTAGCGGTAGAAGGAGTTATTTACAGTATGGAACGTAGGATTATGCTTTCATTTTCTCACTAGGCTACAACTATTATTTCCATCACATAATGATGTCTACCTTTGTTCATCAATAACCCAAGTAAAAAAAAGCAACCAACAATAATTATAAGTAGGTACTTCTCACTCACCACAACTTTTCACACATACACACACACACACACACACACACACACACACATACACACACACACACACACACACACACACACACACACACACAAACACGCGCGTAGACGCTCACATTGACACAAAAGCTGCAACGTTTCATGTAATATTACGAAGTACTTACGTATTTCCTAGTTTAGTTAAATAATTTCAGAGCTCATTAAACTTTTTACCAGGACATTTGTAATTTATTTGCTTTACTTATAACTTTTATGAGGCTCTCAATGTTATTTATACGATCCTCGGGAGGGCACTGGTGACCTGTATTACAAGGCAACGGCACATTTTTACAATCATACAGTTGGGATTCGCCTTTGATGTTGGACGAAACCGCCGCGGTCCGCCGCCCGAGTAGGTACTTACGCTATCAGCCGCAAATGTGCAAGGGTTCTCAAAAAAAACCTACGAGCTGATAATGTTAACTGACAAAAAATGTTATTGATTTTTAAACTAATCATTTTTAAATGATTAGTTTAAAAACTAAAACAACTGACTTCCATTCCCCGCCAGACGTTTATCGTCATGTCTCAATGAAATTACAATGGTCCTACCTCAGAAATGTGCCCTAAACAATTTCCCCATACTGTCTAAGCAATAACCTAGCGTTAACTGGCAACAATCACGTCTAACCGGGTAATAAAACAGGCTTGTTCAGCGGATAGATAAAGGATAATTCTGGGATCAAAGCGTGACAACTACAGGTGCGGTGGGGTGACCACGGTTTCATGTTTGACGGGATAAGTTGGGAGGCTAGATAATTGTGTTTCGTGCAATCTCAGTTGATCAATAAGAAAAATCATAAGTGGTGCCCCGTGGGTATGCCCCACACAAACCATAATAAACCCCTGAACCATATTTTACTCATTTAATTTCTTTTCATAACATCCTTTTCTAACGGATCTTTACTCACTCTCAAAAACTAATTGCAAAATTTTACCTACATACGGTCATATTAGAATTAAATATACCGCTTTATGTAAGGCAATGAGCACAATCTTAATTTATATTATGATTATTATAAATTCTTATAATATTATCATGAATTATCTAATATTATGTTTCTTTGAAGTGTCTCACACTTTATATTTTTTGTAAATTGTTAAACACAATCCAAACATAATATTTGATTTACGCAGTGCAACATCTCTCGTCGGATTTGAAAACTGTAATGATTTCTTCCGAATGATTAACTTACGTAATAAGTAGTCATAGATGACGCCACCAATGCATAATTGGGTTAACAAATGCAATCCACTAATTTCGTCGTATCGATGTATCGAACCGTGGCTTAATTGGCAGAGCACCTGGACGTGTAATCCGGGGGGTGCGGGTTCGAGTCCCGTCGGTACGATGAAATTTTGGATTGTGTTTAACAATTTACAATGAATTATCTAGTTATAAAAAATCATAGACACCCACCGCCCGCTGTGCCCAACCTAATGGATCGCGGAGCTCAATCAATTAGAGGGCACGTCTCCTCCACTCCTCTATTTTGTGGTCAATTCTGTACCTTTGATGGTCATTGTGATCATTATATTGTATGTTCTATGTAAATGTTTGTATGTCTTTTTAGAGTTCCGTACCCAAAGGGAATAACGGGACCTTATTGCTAAGACTCCGCTGTCGGTCTGTCTGTCTGTCTGTCCGTCTGTTACCAGGCTGTATCTCATGAACCGTAATAGTTAGACGGTTGAAATTTTCACAGATGATGTATTTCTGTTGCCGCTATAACAACAAATACTAAAAACAGAATAAAGTTAAAAATTATAGGGAATAAATTAAAGAAACGTGTTTTATCGGCATTTCAATATATAACGCCATCTATGAACGCTTAGGTAAACGTCCATAGATATCGTTATATTGAAATGAATATTGAGAAAGCGTAGACGTCAGATGGCGTTATAATAAATAAGCACGAGGCTTACAACTCTGTTTTGATAAAATGTTTATTAATTATTATTTTTTGCTGGCGAAATATGATATTGGTATTTTTTGCTTGATCTTATAAAATACTGTAGTGTGGTACGGAACCCTACGAGTGCATGTCCGACTTGCACTTGGCCAGTTTATTTATTTTTACATGTTGCTAAGTCATGGAAAGTCATAAAATCTACAACGCACACTTTTGCTTATTAGCAACTACTATAAACACGTTTTTCGAAACACAACACCTTAGCATTCAATAAACACTCAATCCAACTGCTTCACGAGCGTTTAAACAGTTGAGGAACAATATTACGTGAACGTAGGTAAATGTAGGAGCAACACAAACGTCCAATCAGCTGGTCATCTCGCAGCGGAATCGAGTTAGATGGTCGTTGCGTGGTCGGTCTCTTGGTCAGTTGACAGAGTAGTGTAGTTACAGAGAATACAGTACATGACGTGAACTAATGATTGTGCTGTGTGCATTTATTCAGACCATATTGCTGCATTTTGGGGATAAAGAGCAACTACTTACTTTAGGAAAAACTGGCGTTTGCATTCGACTTCAGTGGTAAATCTTATTTTAATTGGAATCTAGACTTTTACTACTAGAATTGTCAATAACGTATTATTCTGAAGTATGATTAAGAAGAAATAACCAGAAATAGTATATAAATTATTGGTTAGCAGCAGCTTATCAATTTTGTCAAAGTGTCTTGGTGTAGTTAAGTGTACGTAAAACTGAATATTGCGGTCTCTAAACGTACTCTACACAAACAGTTCTCTAAAGCTCATTGAGTATACCCCTTTATTTATCTGCACTAATTCTACGATGAAGAAGAATTTTAATCTGTAGTCTCTGTACAACTCTACTCTGTGCAAGCAGTCCTCCAGGTAATGACAAGACGCAAACAAGTAACTATCCAACCGCTGCAATAGTGCTGCAGAGATGAACTAACGACCGATAGTGTCGCACACTATACATGGCATGGCTAAACTTGTTGCATTATAGTTTGGGAAATGTTGAACGGCATTAGAGAAGAGACTTATAACGGTTTTGTGGTATTCCATTCGATATGACCTTTAAAGCAATTGACCTCAACCATTGGAATCACCATAGACATTCTCATTTAAATCGGATACTTTCGAATGCGGAAGCGTCATTTTGAATTTTGGATTTATATAGATTTATTGCGCAAATCTTTTCGATTAGAATCACGAGTTTTAAAAATAAAATATCAAATGATCGGATTTTTGATAATTTGCGAAGACCCGAATCGCAGAAGAGGCATGTTAGGAATCCAAATTTGCTTTTGAATAAAATGAAACAAGAATAGCCCCACAGATACCATTATAAGCTAGATACTTCTCTCTTAGGTCTAACGTCTAAGATTGTGATTAAGTCATTTGGTAGGAATGTAAATTATGCGTTGTGGATTGCTACAAAGCTTAACTTATATTCCTACCATTTTCTGGAATAGATTTTTTTAATACTCGAAGACTCAACAAAGTGCTTCGCAGATTACCCATATTATTATAAAAGCTTACCAAAAACTGCAATTCATCAAATTATAACAAAAACGACACAAATAGCAAAAAATATAGCCTCGTGCCGTCACTTAGCATTCTTTGTAAAAACTCAAGTATACTTAAAATCTTGCAAATAGTAATTTTGATAGCGATCTCTCTGATCTTTGTCGATTTTGTGCTATTTAAAAGTATCGAGTCATTTCGTGATTTGCACAAGTTTAGAATATTATCCAATTTATCCATACTATCCATCCATATCTATATGATATGGATTTGGATGGATAATATACCTACTTATCCATACTGTCACTCTGTCTGTTTGTCACCTAATCACGCCTAAACGGATGATCCGATTATACTGAAATTTAACAAGGATATACTTTATAGCATAAGGATGAACATAGGCTACTAAATTCTTGGTGTACGTGAACGAAATCACGAGTACCTATCAGCTAGTTTAAATTATAAAATAAGCTTTATAAAATTAGCTCGCATTTTTATTTTATGAATATAAAATAATGGTAGTAAAGTTAAACAGCTTTATTATATTATTCAGGATCAGAAAACATTTTAAGCCTATTTTTACTTAGGACAGACAAAAACGTTACCCCTGTTTTTCTGTTGTTAAATGAAGATAGAAATCGTGTTTATCTAATATTTTAAGATCGTTAACATTACGAAAAAAAATCAACTTAAAATAACGTGATGGTCAATTTAAGAACAGTTTGTGGTTTTTATCTCCGTATCTTTGGAGGAATTCATCAGATCTCGATAAAATTACAATGGGACTAAACGGAAGGCATACTATCTCAAGCAAAAAATAATTTTTCATTTGATATCGATGTTTTGTTAACCTAACTTGTAACTAAAAAAAGTGGCTTACCACCACCAAGGAAAAAATCTGCCGCCATAATCTTACGGTGTTAGGGTCAGCTCAGACCGCGACGCGACGCTGCGCGCACTTATTAAGAGAGTGATACAATAAATAACTTTACTTACTACACAAAAAGATACACATTTCATTGAGATAGTTCGGCGGCTTCAGGCTGCGCCGCGTGAAGTCCCGCTGCGCCGCGTGGCACCGCGCTGCACCGCGCTGCACCAGGCGGCTTCTAGCTGCTCTGCGCGGCGTTGCGCTGCACCGTGCAGCGCAGCGATAAGCCGCGTAATAAACGATTGAACTTTATTAACTACACAATAAGATACACATTGCATTGAGATAATTTGGTGGCATCGCGCGTTTTGCTGCGCCGCGCGGATTCTCGCTGCGCTGTGCGAAACCAAAAGCATTGTCACGGCGCGTCGCGTTGCGGTGAGAACTGACCCTTACGGCAGCATATATAACCTTTAAGAGTCAGATCATTCTAACTCTAGCATGTACGCCATCTTAGATCACATCATCGCTTACCACAAAGCAAGATATTGGTCAAACTGTATCAGATAATAAAAATAACTAGAGAAGCATATAGGAAAATTGTATTTATAGTTGATGAGAAACTTAAAATCCAAGAAAAAATCGTTACAACTACAGCATCCGAATTCAATTTTTGCCTTATTTTTGAAGCTGATAGTACCTACTTTATGTTCGTACAAAACGAAAAATCCGACTTCACATGCCGCGATAGTCAAAGCACTGGCTAGTTATAAGCATGTCATCAAGATATACAAATTTGCTTATATTGTTTATCCCCATATCTCCGGCGATAATTGTCAGGTCTCGATAAAATTTGAATGAGACCTAACTAGAGGAATAAGCTCGCAAATATAAAAAAAATTAAGGTGGTTAAGATTTCACGGAGTTCTGAGGTAACAAACATTTAATAAAAACAGTCGAATTTAAAATCCTCCTTTTTTGTGAAGTCGGTTAAAAATACAATGAGATGGTTAGATGCTCTACAAATAATCCAATATAATCTTAACAACTCCAGACGTAAAATGCCTACTAGCATTATAATTATTAAAGGCTCTCTTAATCAGCTCCTAATCACACTCCTTGGACCAAAGCCATATCTCAGCTCCACTTTCACAAGTCATGGTTTGTCAAATCTAATCCAACAAATTGTCATCAAATTACAGCCAATCATAAAAAGATGAAGAAGGTCTGGTAATGCAGTTCACTAATGGACCAAACATTTGATCCAACTGCCAAACTCGCCAGTCATCCAATCCATCATGTATCATTATAACACTCATTCAAATTAATACCTGCCCACACAAAAGTAGTAATGAAGAGTAAAGACCAGTTTAAGTAGAACTCTTAAACTTGGAAGCAAGAGGCTTTTATAGAAAGACTTGTCTATACAAACGTAATCCCAAAATAATTGAACATTGAAATATTATTTTCTCATATCATAATCATCAGCATTTGAGGGCCCGGTGTCGTAATCAGGAGAAGGGTTGGCTTTGGTTAGTTGCCAGAGGTACCGAGTTCAAAATCCAATACATGGATTTTCTGTCGAAAAGTTTATGTTTTTCGCTTTTCACAGTGGCCCTCCGGTGAAGGAAAAACATCGTTAGAAACCCCCAACCCCCGCATGATGGTAGGACATTATCTAGTGTCCGCCTGACCAGCTACAACCCTCAAGTTAGAAAATCTGTCGCCAAGCATCTAATGTGTTCCGGAAGCTATCCTTGAGAGCCAGTTCCCATTTTAGGCCTAGCGTGCTTACCATCTTCGACCGCATCATCACTTACCAGCAGGTGAGACAGTGGTCGAACGCTAGCCTATAAGATATAAAAAAATATATCAGCCTATCTCTACATCCATCTATGTGCCAGGTCTATGTCCACTGCTGGACATAGACCATGATGTTATTTGGACCTTAGTATTTATGTATCTTATTTTAAACCGACTTCAAAAAAGAAGGAGGTTCTCATTTCGTCAGATTTTTTTATTTTTTATGTATTATATGTTAACAGATTATTCAAAGACGCCTGAACCAATTTGGAAAATTCTTTATTTTTTTGAAAAGGAATACTTTCCAAGTAGTGTCATTTAAATTTCATTGGGATAAGTTCAGTATCTCCAGAGATATTCAAATTTAAAATTACTAAACAAAGAAAGTCTACGCCTCCTAGGAGCTCCGATCCTTCAAGAGTCATTTCCGGTTTTTGTTGAAGAACATCGTCAAAAATTTGACGATATGTCTAAGCGTCTCACCGAAATTCATAACCACATGGCTTACCATCTAATTCGATTTTGTCTTTTTGTGCTAAAATT
Source organism: Cabera pusaria (assembly GCA_954871355.1). NCBI lineage: Eukaryota > Metazoa > Arthropoda > Insecta > Lepidoptera > Geometridae > Cabera > Cabera pusaria. The sequence goes on along the minus strand of OX940909.1, from coordinate 5,072,029 downwards.
TACATACATACTACGCTGTAGTCCTCTTTGGAATCATCAACCGTTACTACTAAGTTTAGATGACGCGATCAAAAATATTTTAACACAAATTCTAAATTGTTCACTTTCAAATAATTCATGGTGTCAGGCCTCTCTGCCTATTCGGTTTGGAGGCATTGGCATCCGCAAAATTTCAAGTGTTTCACTACCGGCCTTTTTATCTTCTACTAATAGTGTTTCATCTCTTTTTAAAAAAAAATATTTCAAATTCATCATCCAACATTTCTATAGCATACATGGAAGAAGCTAAAACCGCCTGATCTTTGGCTTGTCCAGGTGAGGTCTTACCTATAAAACTTAGTTTACAAAAGCAATGGGACGAGCCCCTTTGTAAAATTATTCAGGATGAACTAATTCAAAATAGTGTTGATATTAGGGACCGGGCTCGTCTCCTTGCCACACGTGAAAAAGAATCTGGATACTGGCTACACGCATTACCTTCTTTCAACATAGGTACCCTTATGGACGATGACAGCTTCTCCATTGCTGTGGGATTACGTCTGGGCATCGCCCGGACAGTACCTCACAATTGTCACTGCGGCAGTGAAGTAGACAGATTAGGCCACCATGGCCTGTCATGCCGCCGCAGTGCAGGGCGTCTCTCACGTCACGCCTCCTTGAATGACGTCATTCGTCGGGCCCTTGCCACCGTGAACGTGCCGGCTATATTAGAGCCGAACGGTATATCACGTGACGATGGTAAGAGGCCCGACGGTATGACGTTGGTTCCGTGGTGCCGAGGGAGACCGTTGGTGTGGGTCGCGACGTGTGCTGACACATTAGCGGCGTCCCACATATGCGGGACCTCACGAGCAGCAGGTGCGGCAGCGGATGCGGCAGAAACCCTCAAACGGAGGAAATATGCTGCCATTGGTGATGGCTACATTTTTCTTCCGTTTGGGGTCGAAACAATGGGTCCGTGGGGTCGAGATGCGCGAGGTTTTGTAAAGGAGCTGTCCAGACGATTAATAGACGTCACTCGTGACCAAAGAGCTGGCGCTTACCTCGGCCAACGGATTAGGCTAGCAATTCAATGAGGTAACGTCGCCAGCTTTTTGGGAACGTTACCGGCAGACAGCTGCGACCTAGGTTCTGTTTTTTATTTATAACATTTTACGTATTTTTATCAGTTTAAATAGTTTTTATCTTCATTTAGTTTTAAGTTGTATATATATGTACTATTTGTAAATATTACAATACTTACTTATTAATATTGTACTAATTATATTTAATTGTAATCTCCAGAGATATTAAAATAAACACCTCAAACTTGGTACTGAAATATCTTGCGTGGCATATGAAGTCGGTTCATTTAGTTTTTTAAATGATCTTAAAGTATTCCGAACATTCTTACCTAACGCTTCCTGTAGACTCTGTAACCAATTACTCAGCTACATTACGATCCTATTAATACGACGAATCTAATGAATTGCATTTTTAGCCATGAACTAAGTGTAACAATGTACAAAAATATGTATAAAGTCTGTAACACACACAAAATAATAGCAAATATGTATTTCACGCAGACAACTGCATGCTGGGAAGTCCCAGAGTCAATGACAATTTTTCTTTTAACGTGCGACATCCTCTCATTACAAGATTTTTTGAGAAAAAATATGTATGGAATCGTATTACCAAACATGTATCAAAGGAGACCTTTTTATTTCATATAGGCTAGCCGTTTAACCACTATCTCGCCTAGTGGTAAGCGATGACGTAGTCGAAGATGGTGAACATGCTAGGCCTAAAATGGTCTGACTCTTAAGGAAAGTGTGCTGCCGCTATACCGTAAGGTTATGGCGGCAGATTTTTTCCTTGGTGTTGGTAAGCCTCTTTTTGGTAACAAGTAAGGCACAACATTGATATAATATGCTACTAGCATATGTGTGTGTGTCTATTCATCATCATCATCATTAATAGCCAGTATTCGTCCACTCCTGGACATAGGCCTCTCCTATGGCACGCCACTGAGCACGATCTTTAGCTCCTTGTTTCCAACCGCTGCCAGCCAGCTTGCGTATATCATTGCTCCACCTGGGTAGAGGGCGTCTTACGCTTCGTTTACCGAGCCGTGGTTTCCACTCTTGAACTCGTCTACCCCAACGGTTATCGGTTCTGCGACAGATGTGACCAGCCCACTGCCACTTCAGCTTGCTTATCCTTTGACCTATGTCGATAACTTTGGTTCTCTGCCGGATGACTTCATTTCGAATTCGACCTTTCAGAGATATATGAAATGAAATGAAATGCAATGAAATGAAATGCATTTATTCAGCTACACACTAAAAAACGTAGGTATTTAAATAAAAACAAAAACTTAAACCTAGTAGTACATAAAACAAAAAATCATAAATAATAAAACTAAGCTATTTGTGTGTGTGTGCTGAACAGGACCATCTCAGCACATATGTTCAGGTTTTAACCGGAACGCTGATTTTCAGATGGACCTAAGCGGATTGGACACGAAAAAAATTACAAAAATAAATAATATTACAGAAACATACATTCAATCAAAACACATTTAAATAAATTTATAAATAATTAAAATACATACAATTTTATACAAAAATATACTTTTTCTTAAAAATTGGCGCACAGGTTATGAACGCAGCTTATTATTATGCTGTCATTGTCACATTATATTATATGCCTGTCACTGTCAGATCAGATCTTAGACATGACGGTGAGACATTTTCAACAAGAGAAAATTGTAAACAAAAAACCACGTAATAAGTTAAAAACTGTAAAAAGAGTTCGTACTAACATAATACCCTAAGCTAACTTGTAATGAGAGAACAACGATCGAGAACAGGAACTTCACATATTATTATGATTGATGTAAAACTAGCAATCTAAAATCGAAATCAATTCAGTGGTGCATTGAGTTTGCGAGTTGATTTTCTGAAGCTGTTTTGGAAAAATAGGTAAGTCAAAGTGTGTGACGTGTGTTTAATAGCTATTAGTTACCTACTGATTTTATTTAGATAATGGACACATCTGGCTTTATATTGCCACGGTTCCTTTGCTCCACCACTAAGAATTGCTTTAATTTGTATTTAAATGAGCCTAATGTTTTCAGATCCCTAATTGGAGGCGGAATATTGTTCCAACACTTAGTAGCAGAGTATCGAAAGGACCCGCGAAAGCTAATTGTTCGATGTTTCTGTATGGACAATTGTTGAGACACATGGCGTATGGAACATGACCTGCCCTTGGCAATATAATTGAGCTTGTTGCGCAGATATGATGGACTTTCTAAGTTTATTACACCAAAAAGAAGACATGCAAGATGGAGTTTGCGCCGTGACTTCATTTTTAGTGCATAGTGCTTATTGAGGAAGGGTGTAATGTGACTTTGAGGTGGGATGTTGAAACAGAATCTAGCACAGGCATTCTGAACCCTTTGTACTAAATGTTGAGTACGAGACAATAGTCGTGGGCCATATACTGTGTCAGCATAATTAAGTTTTGAAAGCACTAGTGTTTCTACAAGTTGCGTTCGGAGATCTTCACTTAGATATGGTCTGAGCTTGTAGAGCATTTTAAGCCTGTATAAACAATTTCTAACTGATTCAGCAATATGTTCTTCATATCTCAAATGTACATCAACCTTCAGGCCAAGATTGCGAATTACATAGACTCGCTCAACTTTTTCACCCATGAGTGACAAATCAACAACACTAGGCAGTGATAAAAGCTGGTGTTTACTACCTAATATCATAAATTTAGTTTTTTTTGGGTTTAGTAAGAGGCAATTGCTTTCTGACCATTCTACTATTCTGTTTAAGTCTTCACGAAGTCTATGTAATGCAATGTCTAGATGTCCTGGTTCAAAATCAATATAAATTTGAATATCATCTGCGTAAATATGATATTTAGAATTTTGTATGCATTTAATGATATCAGCACTGTACAGAACAAATAGGATTGGACCCAAGATTGATCCTTGTGGCACGCCTCTTCCTACTTCGGTCAGTGATGATTTTAAAATTTGTCCCGACAATTGCTTAAGCTCTACATATTGGTGTCGGTTGCTTAGGTAGCTGTCAAACCATTTTAGGGCGGCTATGTCAAAACCATAATAATTTAATTTGGCAAGTAATAGAGATATATTTATGGCGTCAAATGCGCGGGAAAAATCAAGCAACACCAATAATGTACACTTGCCCTGGTCTTGAGAGTTCAGAATATTGTCCGTAACATCTATTAAGGCAGTTGATGTACTTCTGCCTCTTCTAAAACCTGACTGCACCTCTGGTAGAATATCATGCTTTTCTAGGTAGCTAGTCAGTTGCTGACATACCACCTTCTCCATAACTTTGGACATAAAGGGTAAGATGCTAATGGGCCTAAGATCCTTAAGCTCATTAGGATTGCTTACTTTAGGCAAAGGCCGTACTATGGCTGTTTTCCAAACATCTGGGAAGGAACAATTGTTAATTGAAGTATTTATAAGTGAGGTAATGGTATCGATTGAATTTGGAAGTGTTAAAAATATCATGTTTAAGGTAATTAGGTCACAACCCTCTGCATTAGATTTAAGGTTTTTCAAAATTTTATATACAGTGTCCGAAGTTATAGTTTTAATAGAAAATGTATTTTGGATGTTATAGCGAGTAAATTCATAGAAGGTGAGATGTGATATAGAGACGTTAGTATTGCCGGGGACATTTAAGAAGTGGCGGTTTATTGCATTCACATCAGTGATATGCGCTGGGAGCTCTTTGTCATGTGAAGAAAATAAGATGTTTGATTTTAAATTTTTCCACAGTATTTTGGGTTGATTAATTTTGTTGTTTATATTAAATTTGTAGTAAGCTGCTTTTTCAAAAAACATTGATTTTTTAACTAATGATTTTAATTCTTTGTAATATGTTAATTTTGTATCTAATTTAGTCTGCTTGTATAAGACAAGAGCTTCATTTCGTAATCGCATCATCAACTTAATATTATCAGTAATCCACGGATAACTGTGGTCTTTTACAGTGATGATTTTTAATGGTGCATGTACATCAAATAAATGTAATATGGTGTTATTAAAAAGGGTGACCATTTTATGAATATCTGTCAAGTCTGATATTGAGTTCCAGTTGATCAAATTTAAGTCTTTAGCAAATAATTCGTGACATATGTTTTTAATAGGTCTGTAAGATATTGTGTAAGGAGAAAACTTTTCTCTTTTTATATTAAGCTCGCATATGATGAACGAATGACCAATGAGTCCTAACGGTTCAACTGTAACTAGTTTCACTTGTAGGTCTGTGCATACCACGTCAATAAGGGTCTCACTTTTTGCTGTAAAATGTGTTGGAGTTGTGACTACTTGTTTTAAATTTAAGCATTGAATTAAAGTATTAAAATGTTTTGTTTTGTTATCATTTACGTCTAGCATGTTTATATTAAAATCACCAACAACTATAATGTTATCACAACCAGAAAAGAAATTAACTGAGTCTGACAAGGCATCTAGAAACAGCTCCACATTTTGCCATGGGGGTCGATAAGCAGTACCAACTACAATACTCTTGCCATTAACAGTGAGTGAGAGCCACATTTGTTCGACATTCTTATGGTGAGGATCAGCGGGGTGCACACGAGTACGAACGTTTACTCCACGCTTGATGTAATAGCCAACGCCACCTCCGCGACCACCACATACGTCGGCGGGCCGCGGCACGTGACGTAGACGGTATCCGGGAACTCGGGGTGCTCGCCCCTCCTCACCAGACTGAAGCCATGTCTCATTAATAGCCATGATGTCAACATCATTCCTAGCCATTGCAACTGTAAAGTCATCATGATTGGTGCCTAGTGACCCAGCATTTAAAAAGCCAATTTTTAAAAACTTTCTGCTCTGCATAAGCTGTATAAAATAGGTAGGTATAAGTATATTTATTCGGACCTATGCTCCAATTTCAAGTATGTGTATAATTTAATTAATGTGTATTTGTTTCGTATATATATGTTCTGTATAGTATTGTAAGTATGTATAGGTATTGATAATACCTTTTCAATGTATTCCTAATAAATTGTATAACAACTATTAAGTTTTTTATTTTTATATTTTACTGTCGGATGTCCACCCTGCCAATTTTGTTATAATTTCCAGAGTCACTAAAATACATAGAAAATATAAACTTAGGTAGGTACTGTTAACTAAACTAAACAAGCGATTTTTTAACATAATTATATGCAAAATAGTACTTACCTAACTTATCTACAATTAAAAAATGTGCCTAATGTACTGTTTGTTTCCTTTAATAAAATAAACAAACAAAAGTTAATCATACATATAGGTACCTATCACTTATGCTAACTATAATCTATGTCTGTCTACGGTCTAGATCTATGTCCTCTATAGATAATTAACTAATAAAAAAATAAAGATTCCGACGAATTGAGAACCTCCTCCTTTTTTGTGAAGTCGGTTAAAAATAGAAACATGCAAGCTTGAAAATCTTAAAATGATGCGCACAACCGTCATTTATTTGACAAATAAATTGACATTGTCAGCCCAGCTGACTTGAACAAGTGGAGCAAAGAGTAACATAATATATACTAACTAGTGGAGGGATTGTGTAATTGTAAACAAAACTTACATAATATATACTAACTAGTGGAGGGATTGTGTAATTGTAAACAAAACTTGTACAATGCATGTTTCTAAAGTCATTTTAAAATAGCTAAAATAAATAATTTGGAACAAATGAGGGTGATCTCGTGAGAAAACTGCGGAGGTAGAACAACTTTAGTATTGTTTACCCTCATCCAAGATAAGAAGCACGACCGAAGAAACAATCAAGACTTGAGATCACTCACTTTTTGCTTGTCGCGGCTCTTCTAGCCCTGGTAACCGTGGTCTTTGACCCTGCCGAAGCTTTTACTGATTCCTTGCGCAGTTCCGCGAGGTCTACAAAGCACTCAGAGGAGCCTGTGAGATCTGCGGTGCACTCAATTCGACGCCTGCTACCATTTTGCTCCATCACAAAGACAACTCCGTCTCTTGTCCAGGTCTTCGTGATACCATACTTCTGACGCGCGGCCAAGAACAAGTCCTGGCGAGATTTGGTCAGAAATTCGGAGATCAACAGCCCCGTGCCTTTCAGTCCAGTTTTCGACAACCATATCTTGCTACGAAGATTGATGTCCCTGAGCTTAAATAATATAGGGCGAGGCTTATCATTGATCGGAGTACGGCCCAGTCTGTGGCACTGAGTGATGTCCTGTACAGTGAGACCACTCAACTTTAGGTGGCCTGACAAAGCCTGAACCACCGCTGCACAAGTGTTCTCTTTCTGCCCTTCACTGAGGCCATGGAGAAGAAGAAATTTCCGCCGCCCACGCATTTCCTGCTGATCAATTTGTTTCGCCATGACTTCAATTTGGCTCTGTAGAGATTTGAAGGATGTGATAGCGAAGACTTTGAATGCCTGAAATTCCAGTGCCAAGTTCTCATTGTCAGGAGTGGGGGTGCCTGGATTTGATGCTTGTCGCTCCTCAAAAGCATCCATTCGCTGTCCAAATGTCAACATCATCTGATTTAGACTTTCTTGAATGGCATCCATGATAAAGTGTGTGAATAAAAGCAAGCAAAGTGAAGTGACTTACTAACTCTGTTTACTGTGCAATTTTGGGTGAGAAAACACTGTGGCAGGTGCGGTAACTACTTATTTTCACATATACATATAGACTTTTGTATTCAAATTTATGGTATTATTTATTTAGATTAATTAAGTAAGAGCTACAAAATATCTGTTTTACTTCATTCGCGCCTACCCGCTTTTTTTTAGATACTCCAAGCATAACCCATTTCATAGCTCGCTGAGCGACATTGAATTGGTGGATCATTCGCACCATCAGTGTCCACGTCTCGGCTCCTTATGTCATTGGTAGGACGCACTCATTAAAGACTTTTGTCTTTAATGTTGTAGTATGTCTTAAATGAGTTTTTGACTTTGTGGTATCGGCGATGAAATGACTCGACGCAGTTTTCTAAATGCTGCCCAACCTAGCTGTATACTTCTTTCTGCTTTCTTGAATTTTTTCTACCCAATTGCAACCAACTGCCCAAGGTAGACATATTCTTGAACAGCTTTGAGAGGTACTTCTTTTAAGGCAATCCGTTCTGGAATAATCCAAGTTCATCCGGAGACCGATGCGTGCAGAAGAATCAGCAAGGGTGGTTAGCATGTATTGCAAGTCCTGTACGGTTTCAGCCATGATGACGACGTGTGTCTACTAACTTAATTTAAGCCCAATTCTAACTTACCTCTGAGAGCTCAACTTAAAATAGTCACCGCATAGTACAGTAGTAGGCTTATTAGCGATGTTAATTTTTAGGTTAGCCCAAATGAAAAAATGCCCGAATGAAAGCTATTTAGAGTGCTTTTAGGATTGCCACTGATATATTTACGGACAAACTGACCTTTTTGTTTCATTTCTATTAATGTTATTAAGTTACGTAATTTGACAACAAAATTGTTGAGGTTAGGATAGTATTTGCATTTTTACTTTTGAGTTATTATGCTAATTTCTATAGACCCTGTTATTTGGTTAAAATATTACTTATGATAAATACGTAAAAAATATGATAAAACTACTTGATTATTTTTAAATTCTTTGCACCCCCGACGCATAAATAAGGGGTGTTATAAGTTTGACGTATCTGTGTGTCTGAATGAAGCATTGTAGCGCCCGAACAGCTGAATAGATTTTGATTCACTTTTTTTAATAGGTGCCTTTCGTGATAATAGTACATTTTATAAACTTTAAAGGAAAACTATTAGCGGTTAAGATAACTTTATTAGTTTAGCAGTAATAGTCGTTGAACTTGAGTGTTGGATAATTTTGTACCAAATACAAAATCTTTAGAATAAATCCTTTAAAGTGACAAAGACGACTTGCATTGAATAACGGGCTACTACGGAACGCACTTGGTCGGTTATTTATTACCAATTTTATTTCCTTGAAAAACATAGTTTTTAAAGTATTTTTTCACACCACTTTTTCCCTTTACTAGAAGTATGGAGAATATAATAATGGTCACATTGAAAGAAAGAAAGAAAGAAAGAAAATCGTTTATTTGGCAAAAACTCACATAGTAACAAATTTAATTAATTATAATAATAATGTAAAACATAAAAAGAAGAAAGAAAACAAGTTTAAAAATAAGTTTATGAGAAATGAGGTGCCAAAAAGGCTTAACTCAGCACATATGTCTGGGGTTACACACCTAGACGCTGGTTTTCAGCTAAGCGTGCGTGTGATGAACTAGCGCGAAAATATTTTTATTAAATTTAAATATTATATACAGTGTAATATAACATATATAAGTACAGTACATATTAGTAAGTTAAATATATACATAGAATATATATATATATATATATATATATTATATATATATATATATATAATATATATTATATAATATATATCTATATATATATATATATATATATATATATATATATATAGATATACATTGTATCATATAATTTCCGAAAATCCAAATGCCATACTAGTACAAATCGTAATTTTTTTTTTAACGTCTTGGATTAAGTCCGACAGTCGTCCGCCCCATGTCTACAATCTGGAATATTTTTTTAGGTACATGTACATCCAACGAACAGAATACAATGATTCCATGATGTAAAAAATGATTTTACGTATTGTACAGTCGTATTTTCAAAACGTTTCGAATAAATAAGTTTTTAAAGTATGGCAGCACTCTTTCCCCCTATAAGACGTATGGAAAATGTAATAACGGTCACATTTTATTAAATATTTTCCAAAAATCCAAATGCAATACTAATACAAATCGTTTGCGAAAAAAAAACTCCTTAGCCTGGAACAAATGGTTGAATTGTTTTTTTTTTTTAATTAATGTATTTGCGTCGGTATGGCGGGCTGTAAGTCACACCGGAGAAGTATGGCATTACGCTACTGCCTACTTATTTTTTTATCGACTATCGGAAAATACAAAAATTTTTGTGGAACAAATCGTTCGACGCTATTATTTATCCGACACATTCGATTAACGCCCACGCGATTGGGCCGCCGGTACCAGCGCTATGATCATAATTTTCTTTTCTGTCATTCCGTAATTAGACCCCTAAAGAACCGCCATACTGGTACGAATGACCAAGTATTTTCTGTTACCATCTCCCGGTCTATTAGGATCCTTATCCAAATGGAAAGAATTCCATTTTGCATTTTTTGACAGCTGCTGCTTTACTTGCTTGACATGGTGACAAGTAAAATAGTAGATTATACAACAAGTGAATAAAAAGGCAATTTAATTCGAGATACCAATACTAAGTTGGATCCCGAGAGCAGCAAAGGATCTAGAGTATAATCCCGAGCGTAGTGAGGAATTCTAGATTAGAATCCATAGCGGAGCGAGGGATAACTGGGACTGGAGGGACTGAGATTAAATTTTTTATTCACGAGTCGTGTAATCTTCATTTTACCATTTTCTGCGAGAAAATAAATAGTAGTACCTACTTATATAGTACTCATTTATATTTATAATATGTTATTATTAATGTGTAATATATGTAGATTATTAACCATTTAGTGCCGGTGATTGTGTGTGTAGGGAAACAGCACAATCTTGAAAAACATGCTATTTGCGTTTCCACCAAAATTGAACTGAAAATCTTCAGTAAAGTTTACATCTTTACTGGAGACGACTAAATAACTAAATACTGTGACTTCAACTTGCTCAGTCACTTCAACTATATTGTCTTGACTTGAATTTACAAAAACTTAAATAATTTTCATACTTTATGCTGGCTGAATACACTAATCGTGTGGTCTAAAATAAAAACAAAAAAAAATTAACCTAAACTGGCGGGATTTTTATTTTTATTCAATTATATAGCTTCTTTGGTATACCTCCATGTAGCCAGCTAGTAGGCACTTTCATCAAGTTTTATTTATTTTTTGTACATTATTCGTATTTCGTGCTTGGTGGTTCGTTCAACATGGCTAAAGCAGACAACAATATATTTGTAACTCAAGTTGAAGAATACCTCAAAGCCACCATTCAGGACACTAAAGAATGTAATACCCTATGGAATGAATTTCACTCGTTTTGCATAAAGACTACCACTGCGACACTAGGTGTTAGCAAAGGAAAATTAAAAATTAATAAAGACCCTACCTGCTGGGATCAGATTATCCAAACACTACTCAAAGAAAAGAAGACTTCTTTTAAGAAATGGCAAGAAAGTAAGCTTGACACCGACCGAAATGAGTACAACATTACAAAAAAGAGAGCGAAAAAATGCGTTGCAATCTCAAGATCCATAGCTAAGGACTCTTACTACAAAAAATTAGAAAATGCCAAATCAGACTCAGAAATATTTAAACTAGCAAAATCTCGACACGCACAAACAAAAGATATAAAACGAAACAAATTCATAAAAGACAGCAGCGGCAAATTATTAACATCAGACAAGGATATCAATAAGAGATGGGCAGAATATTACCAAGCTCTACTTAATAAAGAATTCCTACAAGAACCATCAACGCCATTACCACATGTAAAGGGACCAGTCGAGGCAATCAACCCCCAGGAAGTAAAAGCAGCGATCATGAAAATGAAAAATAACAAATCGCCAGGACCAGACCAAATTCCAGCCGAACTGTGGAAGCGAACAGGTCACTCTGGTGTAGCCTGGCTTACAAAACTATTCAACGAAATACTCAATGGCGGAAAGATCCCTAATATGTGGAGAGCTAGCAACCTAATACCCTTCTACAAGAACAAAAGAGACGTCGCCGACTGTGGTAACTATAGAGGTATCAAGTTAATTTCTCACACCCTGAAGATCTGGGAATGTGTCCAGGTAAAAAGATTTACAACCATAACACAAATAAAAGCAAATCAATGTGGATTTACAAGTGGCGCAAGTACCACGGACGCTATTCATTCGGTAAAAATTCTTATGGAGAAGTACAAAGCCCGAAAATCAGATTTACACCTCACATTCTTAGACCTTGAAAAGGCATTTGATCGAGTTCCGCGGAAAATCATATGGCAGTCACTCCGATCACAACTTATGCCGGAAGACTTCATCAAGCTAATTTAAGACATGTACCACAATGTCACAACAAGTGTGGTCACACCTGCAGGCTCCAGCGGTCCTTTCGAAGTTAAAGTAGGTGTACATCAAGGTTCTTCCCTGAGTCCTCTACTATTCAACCTAGTAATGGATTACATAACCGCAGATATCCAAAAACCAGTGCCGTGGTCACTCCTGTACGCGGATGATGTGGTCCTAATAGCCGATTCGCTAACAGAATTGCAAAGCGATCTAACGACATGGCAGACAGCACTAGAGCGAAGAGGATTAAGGGTTAGCAGACAAAAGAGCGAATACATGTTTTGTGGATTTTCCGGGACCGATGCGAGTGTCACGTGCCGACAATCGAAAACACGCCTCTAAATAGGACCGAAGAGTTTAAATACCTGGGATCCATTATTTCTCCAATAGCCTGCACGGAGAAAGATATAAAGCACAGAATCCAGACAGCCTGGATGAAGTGGAGAACACTTTCTGGCGTCTTATGTGATTCTCGTATGCCAATAAAAGTCAAGGGCAACGTATATAAAAGAGCAGTAAGACCCGCACTACTCTACGGATCAGAATGCTGGCCTGTGAAAAAGGTGGACGAACATAAAATGCACGTAACAGAAATGAAGATGCTACGATGGTCCGGCTGTGTCACTCGTATGGATAGAATAAGAAATGAGCACATCCGCGGTACATTCAAAGTAACAGACATACACGAGAAATTAAAAGAGAACAGAATGCGTTGGTATGGCCATGTGATGAGACGGAATGATGACCACATGACAAAATCCGTACTAAACCTCGAAGAAGGAAGGAGAGGCCGCGGTCGACCCCCTGTTACCTGGATGAAGACAATACAGAACGACCTTAAAACTTTGAATGCAACAGATGTGACAACCCACAACCGTGCGAAGTGGCGCAGAATTACTAGGAGGGCTGACCCCAAATAAATTGGGAATAATAGCCAGGAGAAAGAAGAAGATTCGTATTTCGTGCTTGTTCCAAATTCAAAATGTTTTTATTTAACGAGTGAGTAAAAGAGCGTTTTATTCACTGATGAATAAAGTTCTCTTTTTTGAGTGGCAATGGTAAAATAAATATTTTTTGTCATTCATCAGAAATGTTAATGACCGGAACAGAAAGAACTTTGTGAACAAAACTAGAGCAGGTACCTATCTAATATTATATAGCAGGAAACAAAAATAACGAGTTCACACATAATGCATTAAGATTCTCTCTTAAATAAAAATGAGAAGTGTTGAGTAATGCAGCTTATTATCGTGTAAGCACAAGATATTTTATCTGATTGAACATGTTGTTCGTATGGTTTATATAATTTTTTAGTCTTGTCATGTTACATATTATGTTTCTTTCAAGTGTTACACACTTAATATTTTTGTAAATTGTTAAACACAGCCCGTTCCCAATCACACAATCAATGTTCACAATCCCGTTGGTACGATGAAATTTTGGATTGTGTTTAACAATTTATAAAAATATTAAGTGTGTAACACTTATATTTGATCTACGTAGTGCAACATCTCTTGTCGGATTTGAAAACTGTAATGATTGCTTCCGAATGATTAACATACGTAATAAGTAGTCATAGATGGCGCCACCAATGCATAATTGGGTTAAAAAATGCAATCCACTAATTTCGTCGTAACGTTACTTCGCACCATGGCTTAATTGGCAAAGCACCGGAACATGTTATTCCGGAGGTTGCGGGTTCAAGTCCCGTTGGTACGATGAAATTTTGGATTGTGTTTAACAATTTGTCATGTTACATTTGTTGAGCTCCAACAAATTACGTTGTTGGTATGTTATCCTGTGAAGTTACCTTAATAATTGGTATTAAGGTAACTTCACAGGGTTTTCAATACCCTCTTTCTTTATCAGTTAGGTAAAAACACCTTAATAGAGGTGAAAACCCTGATGGAAATATTTCGGTGGGAAAAGTCGTAAGCAGTGCAATAGGAAAAGTAATTTGACATTGCCCACCTTCCATTTTTCATATCTATTTGAGCTTTTGCGTATTATCATCGATATATATCTTCAATTTGTTACAAATTAACAATGATTGACAAGTTTCTTGCCTGCTGTAACCTATAATGGAGTTCTGGCAAAAGTTTTTGGCACTGATTTTGGCCCGCGAATCACTTTTCCAGCTTTGACACGTTCTGTCGATCATCTGGAGTTACGTTGCCGACGGACTTTTACGCAGTGCTGCCAGCAATATGTGAAATATTCTACTACTGGCCAAAAAATAATGCCACTAGAATAAATTGCCATTTTTTATCAATTTTTGTGATTTGATTTTGTTTATTCAACCGGGCAAATTTAAATCGATTGAGCAATCTTGTAAGGTAATTATGGCATTACGCTACCGCCTACTTCTTTTTTATCCACTATCGGAAAATACAAACATTTTTGTGGAACAAATCGTTTGACAATAATATTTATCCGACACATTCGATTAAGGGGGTACGATTTCCATACATCGTACCCCCTTCTATAATGCACAAATATGAATAAACGGACCAAAAATATGCACTGAAATCAAAGCTTTTGGTCTTGTATAAGTTTTAACATGTCGGGAATTATATTTATCTACATGATCTACTTTCCTTTCTGAAATCGCAAAATATGCGACATAAACGGTCATATCTGATCGCGTTGACTTAATTAATTTTTAGAAGTTTAATTTTCACAAATTTTAATAAGAATTTAAATTTTATTTACGATTTTATTTAGACACGAAATACTCGCGAGTATTTGGTGTCTAAAATCTATAGTTCAAGTTTCAATTTGATATATATACGCATTTCTGAGAAAGAGAATCTTGATAGACGCACGGACCGACAGACAGACAGACGGACAACAAAGTGATTCTAAGAGTTCCTTTTTTCATTTTGAGGTACGGATCCCTAAAGCCATTTGTAAAATATAAACGTTGAGATTTACCCCGGCAACGCTTGTCTACAAATTAGTCTATGCTCTTACAAGATTATAGAGTTATTATGTCTATGATTTTATCTCAGTGACATGTTCTTGTTACGAGATGAAATTCTCGCTGCGTCGCTTTAATTCTGTTTAACTTTGTTATTAATGTTTGTGCTTTTATGTTCTATTTGTAACAGAAAGGTGTGTTTCTATATATATAGTTTTCGCAAACGATTTGTATCAGTATTGCATTTGGATTTTTGGAAAGTATTTGATAAAATGTGACCGTTATTACTTTTCCCATACGTCTTATAGGGGGAAAGAGTGCTGCCATACTTTAAAAACTTATTTATTCGTAACGTTTTGAAAATACGACTGTACAATACGTAAAATCATTTTTTATATCATGGAATCATTGTATTCTGTTCGTTGGATGTACATGTACCTAAAAAAATATTAGAGATTGTAGACATGGGGCGGACGACTGTCGGACTTAATCCAAGACGTCAAAAAAAAAATTACGATTTGTACTAGTATGGCATTTGGATTTTCAGAAATTATATGATACAATGTGACCATTATTATATTCTCCATACTTCTAGTAAAGGGAAAAGGTGGTGTGAAAAAATACTTGAAAAACTATGTTTTTCAAGGAAATAAAATTGGTAATAAATAACCGACCAAGTGCGTTCCGTAGTAGCCCGTTATTCAATGCAAGTCTTTACCCGTTATAAACAAGCAACTAGGTACTTCGTCTTTGTCACTTTAAAGGATTTATTCTAAGAATTTTGTATTTGGTACAAAATTATCCAACACTCAAGTTCAACGACTATTACTGCTAAACCAATAAAGTTATCTTAACCGCTAATAGTTTTCCTTTAAAGTTTATAAAATGTACTATTATCACGAATTTTTCAATCCAGCAGTTTAGCTTTTAGAGGGGGGAGGGGGGAGGAACGCCCTACTGGAACAAAAATTTTTTCACCACTTTGTCGGCGTAATTTATATACATACCCCTACAAATTGCAGCTTTCTATTATTAACGGTCTCTTAGCAAAACCTCGGACAGACGACACGAAACTGGGTCAAGACGAATATAGGATCCTTGTCAGGACTACGGAACACTAAAAAAGTGCGTTCCCATACATTATGGTTTATAAACACGATTACCTATCTACAATTCGAAAAATCTTTCGAGCGCCGGTAGCCGTACAATATTATACGACATAACATCTGGTTATAAGACAATTGCCGCCACCTTGGTGTTTGAAATTTTCTATTTATATTTGTTAAACCTCTAACTTACAGGAAAAATTAGTGCCATACTGGTACAAATCGTGCGAAATACGAATAAAATCTTAGAATTTTGAAATAATAATGTACACATTTGCCACCTCCCACAGGTATGGCATGATCAGACTTCTATTTATGATCATACAGAGAACTGTTAAAAAAAGTTTTAGACTGTACAAATCGTTTAGCAAAAAAAAATTTTACTCCTTATGGCGGCTATTAGGAACCGTCGGAAAAGTATGGCAAGGTGATTTCTGTAAATGGCTACTCAACGATGATTAGCTGTGCAAAAATTAGCCTAAAACAAATGGTTGAATTGCTTTTTTTTAAATTAATGTATTCGTGTCGGTATGGCGGGCTGTAAGTCACACCGGAAAGTACCGTTAACCTTACAACATTGCCCGAATTTCTTTCCTTTTTTTGTTCAACACAATTTTTTTTTTTTATTATCATTCATATTAATTCGTGTGTCAGCTAGATCATTGTTAAATGTATTGCTCCTTGCACGGAATATATGATAATATCAAGTAAATGCAAATTTGTACCTCAAAAACCTAAATTTAGAGAGCGGGCCAAATTTTAGACATTTTACAAATTTGTCCATTTTGCAAAAAAAGTCATGCTTCCGCTGTTTTCAACCTTATGATTATGACAATCATAGTATATTTTAAATTAATAGTCTTAGTAGTATAGGGTACCATCAGTAAACGTTTAAACTTTCATATTACCTGCTAAATTTAAATGAGCAAAGTCACAACATTTTTTTTTTGCAACTTTTCATAGAAAGATATTGCTGGGCTAGGGTTGTCACTTTTTATTGTTAACATGTAATTAAAAAAAAAAATATAAACTGACGGAAATTACGTACACACATTATAAAACATTATTAATAATAACTCAAAAAAGGTTTTATAGAAAACAATATCTACTTAATATATAAATAATCAATACGAGATCAAGCAAACCTTATAAATTATTGCAAAAAAGAAGCAAATCAAAATGTTTTTGAATACTTATACCCAGCAGTAGAAATACTGTGAATGATGATACTGGTGTTGTAATATAATAAATGGAAAGGTTAGTACACCCAAAGTTAAAGGTTTCAATACCCTCTTTCTTTATCAGTCAGGTAAAAACACCTTAATAGAGGTGAAAACCGTGATGGAAATATTTCGGTGGGCAAAGTCGTAAGCAGTGCAATAGGAAAAGTAATTTGACATTGCCCACCTTCCATTTTTCATATCTAGTTGAGCTTTTGCGTATTATCATCGATATATATCTTCAATTTGTTACAAATTAACAATGATTCACAAGTTTCTTGCCTGCTGCAACAGCAATATGTGAAATATTCTACTACTGGCCAAAAAATAACGCTACTAGAATAAATTGCCATTTTTTAGGGTTCCGAACCCAAACGGTACCAACGGAACCCTATTACTGAGACTCCGCTGTCCGTCTGTCTGTCTGTCTGTCTGTCTGTCTGTCTGTCTGTCTGTCTGTCTGTCTGTCTGTCTGTCTGTCCGTCTGTCACCAGGCTGTATCTCATGAACCGTGATAGTTAGACGATTGAAATTTTCACAGATGATGTATTTCTGTTGCCGCTATAACAACAAATACTAAAAACAGATCAAAGTTAGTTATATTTTCTTTTATACCAAAAATTATAAGCACTCTCAGTCAAAACACCTACTTTACTCACTCTTTAATTAATATTTTCTTTAAAAGTATTTTTCAAACTTTATTTTTTTCCTTTACTGAGACTTCGCGACTCCCTTATAGAGGCTTAGCGACCCCCCAGGGGTTCGCGAGTGGCGCGACCCACACGTTGAAAAACACTGTTTTTTTGTGTTAACTAGAGATGCGCTGAATATTCGTTTGGTATTCGGTATTCAGCGTATTCGGCATCTTTTCCATTATTTGTATTCTGCCAAATTATTCGGTTTTGGTGCCAAATATATTCGGTTCAAGCATTTCTATTTTCGTGGCTCATGTAGCCAAGGTGTAGAACTAAAAGACACAACTTCTTATATAAGACTTATGTTATATTATAAGTCAAAGAATACATATTTACTTCTTAACCTATAGTTACTAGGTATAGTCAACCTTTTAAACTTAAAATCAACATTTTTATAAACCTCAATTAAATCCATCCAAGTTCCTAATCTAACCAGCAGCGGCACGTAGCGCACATGCTAGAACTTGTTTACGCGGCAAAACAATGTAATTGTAAACCGAATAATTCAGCCGAATATCTGTTTCGGTAAAGGTTAAACCGAATAATATTCGGTATTCGGTAATTCGGGGAAACCACTATACGGCGTATCTCTAGTGTTAACGTTCACTTAGTTGGCGTTAGAAGTTCGTTAGACATTCGTTAGATGGCGTTTTAGTAAATAAGCATGTTTAGTATTGACACGGTATTTATATTATCGATGTACTTTGTGCCTTATTTTTCCGGCAAATTTTGTTTAATCGGAACCCTACTTGTGCGGGTCCGACTCGCACTTGGCCAGTTTATTATCAATATTTGTGAAAATACTCAACCGGGTAAATACAAATCGATTGGGCAATCTTGTAAGGTAATTATGGCATTACGCTACCGCCTACTTCTTTTTTATCGACTATCGGAAAATACAAACATTTTTGTGGAACAAATCGTTTGACACTAATATTTATCCGACACATTCGATTAAGGGGGTACGATTTCCATACAAAACTATAATGCACAAATATGAGTAAACGGACCAAAAATATGCACTGAAATCAAAGCTTTTGGTCTTGTATAAGTTTTAACATGTCGGGAATTATATTTATCTACATGATTTATATAAATAATATACATATTTATATTTATCTACATGATTTATATGAATAATATAATAACATATTATTAAATCAATATTTTTTTGGTTTAACTTGAATTTTACTATTATTAAAAATAATTTTATCTCAATCAATCAAATCATGTAGGTAAATACATTTCCCGACCCGTAAATACTTATAAAAGACCAATAGATGTGATTTCAGTGCAAATTTTCCCTCCATTTACTTATATTTGTGCATTATACTTTTGTATGGGAATCGTACCACCTTAACGCTCACGCGATTGGGCCACCGGTACCAGCGCTATGACCATCATTTTCTTTTTTGTCATTCCGTAATTAGACCCCTCTGAAGAACCGCCATACTAGTACAAATGACCAAGTATTTTCTGTTACCATCTCCCGGTCTATAAGGACTTTTATGACCTTATGGATCCTAAGGACCTTAATAAGGTAGCTAGGAAAAAACCATGGAAAAAGTTTGACTTTATTAAGATTATTGGTTGACAAGGCAAAAATTGCATCCTGCAGAGGAGGGCATTTAAAGGTGAAATTCTGCTGTTTAAGTAAGTTGTTAAGTCTGCTGTTAAGTAAAAAAATGTAATTAATTAAAATTAATTATATTTTTTAAATAATTTAATGAATAATAGCCTAATAATAATATATTAATCGATAATTTAAAGATAGAAAAATATTTAATTTAAATTCAAACGTGGTTGTCGAAAATATAATAATAATAAATTCATTTATTTCAGGCGATTACAATGTCTGTTACATTAGCCCATATCTAAGCAGACCTTATAGACTAACATACATATAAATACAACATTTTAAATAATATAGCAAACAAATACTTCATATATCTTACACACATTTACGACCAATTCATATTATATAATCTGTGCCAATTCTACAGACTGCGAAAATATCAATACATTTCAAAAGGGTTTAGAAAGGATTAACGACATCTTTTGATCAAATAATACACATAAGAAGATTTAACAACAAGCTAATAATCGAAATCGAATAGGCATCACTTTCTGTAAAATAATTTTAAATGAGGCTTTTAATACTTTTGTAAAGAATTAGATAGATGTTATTTCATTCATAAATTAAATTGTATCATTTCACTACCTGCTACAACGCTACCAAAAGGCCTGAATTCCTCTGTCGCTGACGTCGGTCGCGTACGTCGGTCGCGCGTAAGAATACACGTTGCGTTCTATATAGCACCACACTGTGACGCTGACATCAGCGGCGCGCGAGTTGCTACGCGCCGCGCATGGCGCGCGTCGGTCTCGCGCGTCAGCGCCGCGTACGTCGGTCAACTGACGCGCTATAGAACGCTATGAGGCCTGAATTCCTCTGTCGCTGACGTCGGTCGCGTACGTCGGTCGCGCGTACCAATATGCGTTGTGTTCTATATAGCACCACACTGTGCCCCACTACCACCAGTGGTCACCCATTTAACACCCCTCTGGGTTCAAAAATGTATGTACCTACTGTGTTAATTATGATTTAAGCCTTCGGAAACATTGTCCCTCCTACGTGTATGACCCTGAAAATACCTAAATGAAAAAAGCGAAATACACCTTTCTGTTACAAATAGAACATAAAAGCACAAACATTAATAACAAAGTTAAACAGAATTAAAGCGACGCAGCGAGAATTTCATCTCGTAACGAGAACATCTCACTGAGATAAAATCATAGACATAATAACTCTATAATCTTGTAAGAGCATAGACTAATTTGTAGACAAGCGTTGCCGGGGTAAATCTCAACGTTTATATTTTACAAATGGCTTTAGGGATCCGTACCTCAAAATGAAAAAAGGAACTCTTAGAATCACTTTGTTGTCCGTCTGTCTGTCTGCCGGTCCGTGCGTCTATCAAGATCCTTTTTCTCAGAAATGCGTAAAGATATCAAATTGAAACTTGAACTTTAGATTTTAGACGCCAAATACTCGCGAGTATTTCGTGTCTAAATGAAATCTAAAATAAAATTTAAATTCTTATTAAAATTTGTGAAAAATTAAACTTTTTAAAAAATTAACTAAGTCAACGCGATCAGATAATTACCGTTTATGTCGCATATTTTGCGATTTCAGAAGGGAATCAAAACGTACAGGGTACTTTCTGTTGATCGAGTCATGAAATTTGGCAAGAAACACGGTCTTAAAGTACTTATAATAGAAAAAAAATCTTATAAAAACCGTTAATGACAAATAGGTGAGGTAGGCGTGGTCTAACCCTAAAATTAACGAATTTACGATTACAAACATATTATCTGCGTTTAGTGCATTAACCGAGTTCAGGTATCAATCTAGTGCTTGAACTGCAAAGTTAAGTAGGTAACCTATGACAAGTTTGTACCTACGAAAGCCTTGGTGGCGTCCAACTCGCAATTGGCCGGATTTTATAAGGAAGATTGTTGAGAATCCTTCAGCGTAAAACAAAAGAGTAAGAACTCTATTACTTAGCACTGCTCCCGTAGTGGCCAGTAGTTGCCATCTTCAAACTGAGCACCCATTCTGCAATTTATTTTATTTTATTTTTTCTATGTATTTTACACGATTACTCTGTCAATTGTCAACCGATTCATTTCCAAGGTGTAATTGTAATTCCGTTGTAATTATATTAGGATCTGATAAGTATCTCTAAAGATATGGAGATAAACACCTAAAACCTAAAATTTCTATAAATATTCAATCTAAATTATGATGGTATATCCTGTTAAAGCATAAAATATTATATATACATTAATAATTATGTATAGGTATGGTAAAGCCTTCAACATGGGTATTGAGCCGTTTAAAATGAAGACATTAATTTAGCCAAACATAACTTTAAAAAAAAATCTTTGGCAATGACATTTCTTTCTATACCAGAAATGTTTGTCAACGTCACTTTTATTCCCATACATATTGAAGTTGCGTTTGGCGTATACCTATTATGTATTACAAATAAAAAAATATTTTTGCTTAGACCTCCCCTATGGCACACCACTGAGCTTGCTCTTTAGCTCTTCGTTTCCAACCGCTGCTTTTACTCAGTGTTACTTAATTCTAAGTATTTAAACATATATTATCCCGCTTAAAATCCCTCTGAAACTTGCCCCTGAGTAATATAACGGCAAAAATTGTTGGACAAATCACTGGCGTTTTTTAATAATTGTTTTATGCTCTAACAAATGAGTCTGAAATTGAATCGAGCGCCGAGCGCTTACAAAAATGGATGCTTAACATGATTAGAGAGAGCGGGATAACGTTAGCTGTGGAAGAAGGATGGATATAATCGAACTGAAGTTTTTGTTCTCTTTGATAGCGTTTTGTTATTCAGTTAGTGCGTAGTTGTGTCGTGATTAATATTGAATTTGTCGCTCAATTTGATAAAGGTTTCTTTGTTATTACACGCTTTTTTATATAGAGACTGCATTATGATATTCTTTAACTGTGAACTTCAATTACTATTTGTCTCATTATTTGTTTTAGTTTTACTATTTGATAGGCTAGCGTTTGACCACTATCTGGCCTGGTTGTAAGTAATGATGTGGTCGAGGATTGTGATCACGCTGGACCTAGAATGATCTGCCCCCTGATACTCTATCATTCGTAAATATATTCGGATTCGGAAGCTTCATTTTAATTTTGAATATTGATAAATCCGTGAGCTATTTTGTCGCGAAACCCTTTCCAATTAGAATCACAGACTTTTTCGAATTGAAATATCAAAAGTTACTGATTGGAGCATTGTGAATTGTTAAGATCTATTCAAGTCGGAGTAAAGGCAGTTTCCGAATCCGAATTTGCTTTCGAATAATTGTGAATAACCCTGTTTTCTAGGTATGTGCTGCCGGAACACTGAAAGGTTATGGCGGCATATTTCTCCTCAAGTCAGGCGGAACATTGATTTAATCCTTCTACCACCTGTCTAAAATTATTATTTTACTATGCATGGAATAAATAAAGATTTTTCTTCTTCAAAAAACTATGTAGTTACCTACCTAGTAAAAAATAATCGTCAAATTTCTCAAGCAAAAATCCGTTAAACCTCCAATATACAATAACAGAGTATCGTTTCGGTCGATTTGTACGGAACACTGCGTAACATGTAATTAGGGTTCAACATGGATGTTAGCGCTGCGGGAAGCCGCTGTGACAATCTCGCGATCTGTGATGGGCGGGGTTGGGGTTCCGTAGGGTTGCTAAATGAAACAGGGAACTCTTTACGGTTTAGGTCTTAGTTATATAAAGTATTAGGTTAGTAAGTAATTATTCTTATTATTAAATTTCTCAAAGGTCGGCAACGCATCAACAGCGCCAATGGTGTTGCAAATGTTCATAAGCGACGGTAACCGCTTTCCATCAGGTGGGACGTCGGCTTGTTTGCCTACTCTAACATAAAAAAATACATAACTTTAATATTTCGATATTTTTACAATAGTCCAAAATTGCGAGACGTGGAAGTAAGAGAGGGAGGTTTTTTCTCTGCAGTGGGACAGTCCAGTTTCCGCTGTTAAGCGTATGTATGGTTGGTTACATTATGTCATCTGTTTTTTTTTACTAGCCCCCGACGCAAAAAAGCTGTTTTATAATTTTGACGTGTGTATCTTTTATGTGTGTGTCTGTATTTTTTTTTAATGATGATTTTTAATGACCGATCAACCGATGTTTTTTGTTGGATAGGTGTCTTCATCGAGAGTGTTCTTCTTAGCTTTGTTTCATAAAAATCCGTTCAGCCATTTAAATATGATCGTCACCCGTATCACGAAAACCATTGAATGAACGAAATGAACTAAATGACGGGGACGGAGCTATACAGCCTACATAGCTGCGTCCCCGTCATTTCGTTCATTTCGTTCATTCAATGGTTTTCGTGATCAGCCCCCAGCTCTTTTTTTGGTTGATGAGACTACGATAGCAACTTTCGTAGCCCTTTGATCGCTAACGTCAAAAAAATCAAAATGGCGCTTCTGCGCACTACTTACCCGCCACTCTGAAATGTCGTGTTTAGGCTCATTGGAATGGTGTCAGTGACTAAAGTATAGATATACAAATCAGTCGGGGGACTCAGGTATGGTTTTTAATTTTACATTTAAGTATTATTTATAAGTGTTTGTAACTTTATTTTCATTGTGTAGTATATGCCGAATAAACTACTCGTCTTTCTTTCTGTTCACAGGAGTCTGACAGACTTGGAGACTAAGTGATAGGCAGGCGCACTAAGATTATAGCAACTTATAGGTATATAAAGTTACGCTTGGATAGTTAGGTCTCATCACATTGCCATCAGGCGTTAGGCAATTAACTAAACACCAGTTTTACCGGTGCCTGATTTACCCCTTAGGAACTTATTTTTATTACAATTGTGTCTTGATAGGTCGTTGTTTCTGCTGTAGGTAGCGTAATACGAAATCCTACGGAACCATCCCAACCCTCTCACGATTCACCCACCAAACAAAGCAAGCTCCACGCCCGGCGGGGGTTCGATTCCGTACTATTTAATACTGTTACGGATACCTACCCTGAGGCAGACAAACAGATAGACGGGCTCTAACTTAGATATTACTTGTATATGTAATTACCGCCCGTAGGGTAATTAAATGGAACACATTTGATTTTAGGATGGATTACATATAGGGTAAAAGGACCAAATATTGACGCTATTCCAGTTTTTGGCACCCAAGTTTTAAATCAAAATTGTGAGTTATTGTATATGACTTTTGCATTTCCAAGTAGGTACTACAATATTCGTAAAATGTATTCCTTATATTGTAATAGTAAAAGTTGGAAATGTAAAAATCACTCTCAGGTGCCAATAATTGAACCAGTCCCAGAATTTGGCCTTTTTACCCTGACTACAACTAGCGGTTCTATTTGAAGGTTTATAACCAGGATTAAACGCGGGCAAGGCCGCCGGCCGCAGCTTGTTAAATAATACATTACGATACGTGTGACTTAAGTACGGCGTGAAGTTATATATTATAAACACCGTGCAATAATAGACAACTTAAATCACGAGTATCGTATATTATTGTGTAGCTGTCAGAGTGATATAAGCCCGCACTTTACGCTTGCTACGCTTTT
Organism: Cabera pusaria; assembly: GCA_954871355.1. Lineage (NCBI taxonomy): Eukaryota > Metazoa > Arthropoda > Insecta > Lepidoptera > Geometridae > Cabera > Cabera pusaria. The sequence continues at coordinate 5,046,762 of OX940909.1, read as the reverse complement.
CCGTCAAATAGAAGATTATTGCACGGCATGAAGTTGGTACCCCGAGCGCAGCGAGGGTGCTAAAAATCGTACTATAATCGACTATTTAAGTCACGGTGAAAGCGTGCGTAGAGTGCGGGGCATATAGGCCTCTCTGATGCACGCCACTGAGCTAGATATTTAGCTCCTTGTTTCCAACCGCTTCCAGCCAGTTTGCGTATATCATAAATTCATCACTCCATCTAGCTGGAGTGCGTTCTACGTTTTGTTTACCAACCTGCGGTCTCCAGACCAAGACCTATCAGCCATTAAAAAAATCCAAGTAATCCCAATCCATCTCGAATACTAAATTTTATTAAACCATCCAATTTTCATGCTACACGAATAATAAAATGATAATACAAGTTATTGTAAACGCAAAAGATTCTGCTAAAACCCATCTAAATATTATTGGCATGAAATTGTCGCACAAATTGAAATTTAAAACAATCCTGCCAAAGTGGGGTGAAGAACACATTTACTTGGCACGCCACAGTGTAAATAACTCAGTAGGTGCTATAGACGTAGAGTGGAAGTTTTTTAACCTTTATATCGTCCCACTGCAGAACATTCCCCCTGCCTCACATCAACATCTATTACTTGTTGGGTCCAGTCAAAAGCAAAAGTAAATGAACTCGCCAAGTGCGAGTTGGACTCGCACACGAAAGCTACCGTACCACCGTACAATATTAATAAGATTGGGCAAAAAATGCCGAAAACCACGTATCTTATATGTGAACCCTTTTTAAATTATTATTTTTTTACTATGCTTAATTTTTGTTTTCAAATATATCAGATACTGCGAATATTTTTTTTAGACGGAGAAAATCGGAAAAATTGTACAAAAATAAAATGTTCAGTTAAAAGTAAAGTATACTTTCTTTTTCTGAGGAATTTTCCTACAGGGTAATTAATGTCTGTCAGGTTTAATATTTATGATGATAAGACTAGATTAAGTCTAATAAGAATTATAAAATAAATTAAGTCTAATAAAGAATAGATAAATATCTTATAATATATTATAATAGTTATTGATACTAGTGCGGTAAGTTGGTTTTTACAAACGAGTAGACGAATGTAAGCCCGAGACGAAGTCGAGGGTTTACCATAGTCACGTAAAACCAATATCCGCACGTGTGTCATACAACCTTTTTCAGCAAATTATCGAGAAAACACTATAATTGGTAATAAAAAAACATAAATGAAATAATAAAAAAGTCGAAACAGTCTTTGACGTTTCTAATATGAAAATGGCGCGAATTTGCAAATGGCGCCACGTGTATTAAAAAAGCGCTTTCAAGGAGGTGCTATCATTCAGCTTATTTATTCTCGCAATATGAAACTCTTTGGTGGAATTCGTATGTAGGTTATACGGAAATAAAAAAAAAGTAAAGGATACGCACGGTGCCACACAAGGAAGCGTGCAGTAAGTACTTACCGCACTCGTGCGGTAAGTACTTTCTGCACGCTCCGTTGAATAGTGCGTAATTTAAAAAAAAAATTAAATTAATTAATTATTAATTAATTTTTAAACTTTCGAACAATGTATATAGGCTTCGTAAATACACTTTTTGAGCAAATGTGCTGAAAAATATATTACATGTATAATTATAAGTTAAGTATATTATGTACTTGTAAGTTATGATTATGTGAAGTAAGTTGTATGTGGCGTCCTACTTCATAAAACATTTTAGTTACCATTATACTCATTGTATCTGTCAGTACCATCAAGTATATTAGGTACATTATTCACATGCCAAATAGGCAAGATATGCTGAACCCATACAATTATGAACATCTTTTTATTGTAACCGTATCTGACGGGAATAAGTTATTTTTGAATTTGAATTTTCGAATATTAATAATCTTAAATCAATCATCTAATTAGCTAATTCGCTGCACCCTTTTATGTAGTGCAGTAACTTTGAATTAACACCTCAATTAATTATGATTTTAGATTATAAAAGTGGTTGAAAATAATAATGTATTTTCTGTCTACATATATCTAGTACATTATATAGTATAAATCTATGTTACGTTAATTTTTAGAAAATATCGTTAATACTTTTGTTATTCTTGATATGTACTATCGAGGGACAATAGTCCAGTAGCACCTCAATGTTCATAGTAGCCTGCACGATATTTCTGTCGAATGTTCCAACGCAAACAATAACACGTAAGTACGGCATAGATGGCATGCTTACCCAGACCACAGACGAATAAAAAGGTGAAACGTAGCGTCAGATACATTTGGTAAAGGTAACAATATTCCACTGTATACTAGTTTTCTTTTTGATGAGTTAACATAACGTTGAGAAAGCTAGGCAACAAGTAACGGATGCTTAAATTCGAATGTGTCATAAATGGCAGATTGGTCGAGTGGTAAAATGAACTGATAAGGAAGCATGAGGCCCGAGTTCGAATCTTGCATTGCATGATTTTGTTATAATTTTGAGGGCCCAGTGGCGTAATCGCGAGAACGTTTTGGTTGAAATTTGATGCCATAGGTACCGAGTTCAAACCGCCGCGCAACAATGGATTTTCTAACGAAAAATATACGTGCACTTTTGAAGTTTCTTTTTGGTTTGAAGGAAAAACATCGTTAAGAAACCAATAACCCCCGCATGGTGGTAGGACCCTATCTAGTGTCCTCCTGGCCAGCTACCACCCTCAAGTTAGAATATCTGTCGTCAAACATCTAATGTGTTCCGGCAGCTACCCTTGAGGGCCAGTTCCCATTCTAGGCATAGCGTGCTTACCATCTTCGACGGCAACATCGCTTACCAACAAGTGAGATAGTGGTCAAACGCTAGTCTATAAAATATTTAAAATAAAAAAACAATTATTAATAGCTTGTATTTTTTTATATCTGTTTAAACAAACTTCGCTACTATAGGTAAATTGGTGATCTATGTTATATGTAAAATAAAATAAATAGCACGGTGATGTTATCTTAAGTTTTTGAGGAAATGAATACACAACAACAATGTTTTTAAATAAACTGATTTACGAAATATCATAAACTACTATTTTTATTTAATATTATATTAAATTGAAACCGTCTTCATTGACAATTTTCTACTTTGACAAAATAACACTTTTTTGGTTGCATCTAAGAATTGCTATTACCTATTGATTATTTAAGGTTATAAGCTTAATTATTCATTTTCTCTAGGAAAAGAGGATTGAAGCTTAATCCTTTATAATCATAACTTACACAATTACTTATTACAAATTATCACAGCCGGCACATCGCCTAGTTTGTATATACTTTTAAATTAATATTACGTGTGACTTCTATTGTTTTCGATGCAGATAAGAAGCCTTTGAGTATTCAACCAAGAAGCCTTCGTAATCCACTATATTCGCACATATTATGTCTGTCACGTCAATTTTCCCCAAACTAGATCCAGGGGGACTACAGCCAAGTAGCTATTATATAATCTATGCTACAGTTGCTCAGGACATCTCTCGTCTCGCGCTCATCTTCGCATTATTAAACCCCATGGCATAGAAAATAATAATATGCCCATAGGGTGCGCGGCCAACATTCATTATAATTGCGAATAAAATCCGTCTGAAAACACCAAATCTTATTAACACACTTTATTAACAATTTACTTTCACAACTAGGATTTCTCAACACTTATCAGTTATCACTCAGCAATAACTTACACTTATGCCGCTTTCACTATATATTTGAGATAATATAATTTATTTAGTCCATTTCTATGCAATGCCTCAATATTCGCTGTCTTTAATAATTATATTTGCTTGCATTTTGATTTTTTTAGTTATTTTATATTATAGTTATTAACCAAACTTCAACCACCACCAAAGTTCACCAACCGACAATGTTATCTTCATACATTTATGCCATCAATACATTTTGTTTCAAATCTACCCTCATTATTTGTAAAACTGATAAAAGAAGCGAAACTGGTCTAGCTATTCGACAATTAATACATGCGCTCTTTCTAATGGATTCATAATGAGAGAGTGCGATATATGGGCCTTTCTATCTCTTCTATCTTTCTCTTTCATTATGTTACTTTCGAAACGTCTTATAGAAAAAGGTCGTATGTGCATATTTTGCTGTCATGCTATTGCTTTTTGAGACTGCTTCTCCAATTTTGACCGATACTGTACATTGTGTTACTTGCTCTTCTCTTTACTATACACTGTGTCGCATTTACACACAAAGGGACCGCGTAAGATGCTATCAACAAACGATTACCGATTAAAATCGATATAAACATTGTTCGCGATAAATTACTCGGCAATAATCGATTATTTTGTAAACGTTACTTTGAGCAGCTGGATTTTACATTGTATAGAGATAAAAAGTGTGGGTTTGTTCAGTAATTGGTACAGTTTCAGTTGTGAAAGATTTTTGTTAAGCTTCTTAGTGTAGTATCACGTTTTTGTCACTTGTTCGACTATGGTTATATATGGATTTTGGTTAAAGACCTTGCTCTTAACCAAAAATTCTGAAAAATAAAAATAGTCGAAAATTAAGGTAAATTTTGGTACTTACAAGTTTTCGCGAAAATCTAAATTTGCCCATATCTTTTTATCGTCTTGACTCAGAACCTTAATTTTTATACACCTAATAGGGACTATACATTTCAGTATCTGGTATAAATTTCAACATGCTAGGTCTACCCATTCCTGAGAAAATCAGTGGTGACAGACGGACAGACAGACAGACATACAGATAAACAGACTGATAGATAGACGGACAAACAGACAGATAGACAAGAAAGTGATATTATAAGGATTCTTTTTTTACCATTTGAGGTACGGAACCCTAAAAATAATTCAATCATAATTATTTACAAGAAAACTAATGGGGAAGGATGCGGTAACGATGACGCGAGCTTCACACTTTCTGTTCACCCAAAAAGTACACATACATATACAGCATATATATATTTATAGCTAATGGAAAGCGTTCGGTGACGATAATGCAAGCTCTATGATTTTTATATATATATTAGAAATTTGCACATCAAAATTAAACTAAGGATTCAAACATATAATATGATTAACGGAAGACTTTTATGAACATTAAAATGAGAATGAAACTGATTTTTCGACCTTGCGGTAAGCTTCAAGGCCGTTTAATAACTTATGATAGATGTTTACGTGTAACGGGTGCACTGTGGTGACAGACTTTACCAAACAGAACGCGTACTTTACGCGACGTCGAAGCGCTATTACATTTCCTAGATGTAAAATAACAGTGGACAGGAAACTTGTATTGAACGCTCTAACGTCGCGTTAGATACGTCTTCCGTTAGGAAAAGCCTTAAATTCGGGCAATCGAAAGTTTCAATTGCTACACGTAGTACGTAATGGTGTAGGTAGATGTGATCATCGCTAGTTCACAGCTCGTTGTCAACTTTTGCCTATCATTAAAAGAAAACACTACACAGTGCCTCTTTTACATAATGCAGAAAGCAAAATCCAACACAAAATGAAAACAAAAGTAAAACACACAGTGGTCGAAACATCAACAAAAACTGGACAAAAACTTTGACAATCGACCAACCTAAAACCACGTAACAAAACAAATGATATTATATCATTTTTCTCTTTCCTACACTTCCATCTCTCTCCCTCAGGCTTCCCGCAGACTCGTTAGCGAACTAAACACTGTAACACAATAAAAACAGAAATAAGTGTAAAAAATAACCATTGACTTATTCGCAAATATTTTATGCATTTTTATGAACCATAAGTATTTCTGTTAGAGACGATTTTAGTGAATCAGAGTCGAGAATAAAGTTGTAAATGGTTGCGACGAGTGACATTTGTTTGAGGCGTTCACCCAATATGGTGTAGTGGAGAATAAAATTGTATTTTTCTATTTTTAATTGGGACAAATTGTAGTTAGAGGGGACTAGTACAAAACAAATTATTTTTAAACGAGATTTTTTATTTAGTTATTTGAGTCGAGCGGGAAATTTATTTTGAGACAAATCTATTTTGGAAAGGATACCTGTTGTTTTATAACCGACTTAAAAAAAAATTAGGAGATTTCTCAATTTTATTCGACCGTATTTTTAATTTTTTTTAATGGGTGTTCGCGGATAACTACGTCGTTTATTAACCGATTCAGATGATTTTTTTTTATGGAAAGGAGATATCCCAAGGTTGGTACCATAGTAATTTGAGATCTGATAAGTATCTCCTGAGATATGGAGATAAACATCTCAAACTTGGTACTGAAAATAATAGCGGGGCATTTGAAGTCGGTTCTTTTAAACGATCTTAAATTATTCATGTATTTATTTTTAATTTTATTTTGGAATTTAGTTATCTGTGGAAAGTCGTATTCCATATATAATCCATAAGGATGGATGATATAAAATAGTCTTAAAATCTTATATATCCAGTTTTTATATAAAAGTAAACTTCCTATACAAGTATGCATAAAGTCCCGAGGATAACCGATGTGCAAGCAACCACTCAAAAAGTTTTAATAACCTAGTTTCATGTAACATTCAAAACACTATTCACAGTTTTTCTTGTAGAGTATTATATTACTTACTTCTAAACATTTTCGGTAAGTACAAAGATGTTTTATAAAACTTCGGAGATCTTTGTGCAACATAATCTGTGTTTGGAATCGGGGATTTGTTATTTAGATGTTTCATATTACTGTCACAAAAGACGGTTCTCTAACTAGTAATCAGTAGCCGCAATCATCAAAATCAACTTTTTTTTGGAACAAATTGTTGAATGCTATATAAAAGTACCTAGATAAATCAGTTATATGATGTATAGGTTTTGGTTTTATTACAAGAAGAAATACAATCATTTAAGGTCGTTTACAAAACGAAAAAAACTTATTTCAAATGCCGCGCTGGTCATTTTCAGTACGGACAGTCGAACTGAGAGCTTCCTTTTTTTGTGAAGTTGGTTCATAATTAGCTTAATTGTATAATATATGCTTCAATATAATGTCAGTAATCATTTTTATGTTGACTTTATTTTATTTTTATTTTAGTTCATTATATTTTAGAATGGTGAAACGTAATTATTTTTGTGATCAAAAATAATTATTTTGCCAATAATGCCTAACGTCTTTAAAAAATCTAAAATAAGATCAATAAAAATGAATATTGAGGATTATAATGCGTATGATACATACACACTATAGCCACTTGAATAGCTATAGCACAAACCCAAATTAAAATTTAAAAAATCGTGCAAGTAAAAGCATCAAAAACCATCGAGCAATTTCACTACAAAACTAAACTTTTACCGCGAACGCCTCCAAACAACTCCTTTTGTAGTTAAAACCGAATAATCTACTCAAAATCCTTTTAAGCCAACAAAAAATTAATACCACTAATAGAGCCGCAAGATTTCTGAGAAGTTTTTGTCCACGTGTTAGCGAGTAGTTGACCACTGTGCGATGAGATCGAGGAGCAAGCTAGGGTAAGCGTGCACTTATCAATTAGCTTTTATAAATAATATTATTATATTTAAAAAAAACTGTTGTATGGTTTTATATAACAATGCAAGTTAAACTTTTTCTCGGATCGTAGGCGTTTAACAGATTTGTTTTTGGAAAATTATTACGATTGTTTTATTACAAGTGTTTAGCGAGCGCCTTGTAATGCGACATGCGATAGATGGACGAAAAAAGCGGCGAAGGAATAAAGCTTCACTTTAAAAAAAAATATTTGAAAGTTACTAGTGGTAAGAATTTTGCCAATCTCCCAAATGGAGTTACAGATACTTTATCATTATACATTCGTGAAACAAGATTTTTTAACATGCTTCACTTGTGAAAAACTATCTATGTACTTAATCAAATTTTGGAAGTCAATTTTAACCTACTTTTATTTGTCGTATCGAAATGAAACTGTGGCATATAAGAATATAATACATAATTCGGATGACAATACTTTAATTTTGTGTGTTGCAGCTTCTGATGATGGAGCAAGAAGGTTGATAGTAGAAGTGTTCAGTGATTACTAGTAAGCCCCCCGAGTTTGGGCTCATATATTATGATGACTTTTTAATGGTCCAATAAATAGTACTATCTACTTTTTTGGTTTTGAGTGTGTTTTTTTTAACTGTACTTTATTAGTGGTTTGAAGGATACATTCTTGTTTTGAAAGACAGAGTGTCAATTGAAATTACAGGAAATTTATAGTTATAAATAAAATATCTAACTGAAATATTTAACTGTAATACTTAACCGAAACACCCAACTGAAATATTCAACTAAAGTTTACAGGAAATTTATAATGAAATTTAACAGCTAGTGTATCTTCGATTCGAAAGTTTCGATGTTTTGAACCGTGACATCTCAGAAGATTCGTATCAAAATCCACCTAGCAAATGTTCAAAGATTAACAGTTCGCCTGCAGTCCCTGGTCTTATTAGGCGGCCTGCCGTCCAAAGTCTGCATAGCCAGGTATGGCTATGGACGGCAATGGACGGCAATGGACGGTAGGTCGTTTTAGTGATTGCGCTAAAACGATGATTTCCTGCCGGCAGCCTGCTGGCCTGCCTGCTAACTCTCGGTTCGAGTTTGTCGTCAGATGGTCGTCGGACCGAAACCTGTGAGTGAGTGGCCTGTTGCGATTACTGACAGGCTGTTGTCGTCCGGTGAACTGATAGTCTGTGGGGCCCTTAAAAGGCTCAACCTAGTGTGCGTTTACCACTAACCACGCTAACAATTCGGTGGTGTAAAATTTCAAGAGTCTCGAGTATCTTTACAAAAGGTGTGCGAAATGACCATTACAAGGATTACATTGTATTCACTGAACATATTTGTATATTGTTAACATATTGTTAAGATCACGCCCATTCAAGATTTTTTCCATGGCCATACTCGAGGCCTTCTCTTTGAGTATTTGGAATATTATTTTGCGGATAACTACATTCAATAGATAAATAGTATTAATAGGAATAAAACATCCCTGGCCTGTCGGGTAATTTTTGAGGTGAGTTAGGAAAAAGCTGAGAGTAAATTCCTAAGTTGCGCGCGCACAGCAAAATAATAAATAGCTCGTAGAGGTAAAATTAAATGGAGAAGAAATTAGCGTATACGATGAAATAGCTATACTGATATAACCCGACTAACATGATGAACACGTGATACATATGCCAGCTATAAGATAAAATGAACAACGTAACTTGGTCGGGTCATACATGACACCGGATAACTGAATACGACATAACTAACGTCAAACAATTTATTTTAAAAATAAAACAACTATTAACATTAAAATCTTATTACACTGTTAAAAGATACAACAATATAATACATTTCTATAATATCCTGCTCCTGTTTTCAGCCTCTCTCTATTAATTTTATAATTTTGCATGTTCCCAACAGGGTCCATAATGATCTCGTGTAAGTACCTAGTTTTAGGACCACAATATGTACAATATATAAGATAAAGTATTGAATTATTGAACTGCACTATGACGTTAGCCTTTAAATCTAAAGGGAATTTGGCTAACTTCATGGTGTAGTGTAAAGTGTTAGGTATCTATATTCATGATATTTTATTTCGCTATTTCTATATACAATACGTGTTTTATATGGATGAGTGAAATAGTCCTGCCCATCACGACAGTTGATCATTGAATGAACGAAATGAACTCAATGACGGGGACGCAGCTATGTAGGCTGTATAGCTCCATATCTGTCATTTCATTGATTTCGATCTTTATCAAACTTCGTGATAGGCCTGCTGATGAAAGCTCAAGTCACACCAGTCAATATATTTACACTTTTATTTAAAAAAAGGCCAAAATGTATGATGTGACAGTTTTGAATAAATCCTTAGCTAAAAATGACATAGACATTTCGCGGACCTCGTATTACACTAGCGCCTCTAGCGGATAATTCACACACACCAGCACCCATTATTCTCATACGCCCTCTGCATTTTTACTACTCCGTTTGTAGAAGTCCGTTAAAAATAAATGATATCCAACAAACAGCCAACAGCTAACCTAAAAACCTATTCCAACCATATTTCCTTAGTAAAATCTAGGCACCAAAACCCAGATAAAGCGAATAACCCTCCCATATGACACAATACTACACGCCCATACGAAGGTGTTCGGGGGAGGGGGTGAATTCGATTCCCAGCTATTGAAAAGTTTCAAGAGGCGAAAGCTTCGACAAACGAAGCTAAGTGAATTTCGTGCCCTCGGAGAGCTCAGGGGTGGAGTGAGGATGCTGTGGATTAAGTAGGGGGTAAAAATCTATTATTTGTCTCTCTACCCTGCTGTTCTACTAATATTATAAATGCGAAAGGTTTCTATAATGAGTTTAAACTTAAATATATTTAATGACGAAGCAAGTACAAACTTCGCGATAAATAGCAATTGTGCGATGCAGAATTTGATACATTGAGGCAATATTTACAAGAAAAATGACGCAACAAACTATAGCGCCATTTAGATGTTTTAATATTAAGTTAAGTTGGTAAATCTACTTTAAATGTATGGATGGATGTTTTTACTCTTTCACGCTAAATGACTCAACGGATTAATATGTAATTTTGCATACATACAGTATATATAACCTGAATTCACAGATAGGATGCTTTTTAACGCGGGTGAAACCGCAAAATGTAGCAAATAAATTTGGGCTAAAAATTAAATGGTCAAGACAAGTATACGGTTGGTAACAAGAGCATCTTACTAAGGAATTAATTTCACAAGGGTAAAATTTGTATCACATTTAAGCCCTAAGTGCGTCCCTGCACAAGCGGCTTGGTTCCAATTTTTATCAATCCCATTTCATTTCCCCTTACGAAAGTTTTCCTCCAATTTCGCGTTCTCGCCCCCGCCTCAATAGAGATGAGGATTTGACGCCATTTTGTATGATTTTCTGTCGATAGTTTGGGACTAACAAAGTGAAATAAAGTTAAAAAGTTATGACGTTATATAGATTTTTTTATCACATGCCAGCTTTGTAATCAAAAGCTAGTGTTTAGTCACCTGTTGGTAAATTATGAAAAAGAAAGTATCAATAACTTCAAGTCAAAACCACGCAGCTTTATTTTTAACCAACTTTACAAAAAAGGAGGAGTTTCTCAAGAGTTTCTCTACATAATGAGGGATATTAAAACACGATTGTGTTAGGCGAGGTTTTTACCTAGTATACCTAGTGTTGTGCAGTATTATACACTGTTCAAATATAAAACCAAAGTTAGGAATAATGGTTGGATTCGTATGCATTGGTTAACCACGCATGCACCAAGTAAACCCGCGCATGCGCCCTACCGCGGTCCCTATAAACAATGATGAAATTCAAACTAAAACTCCTTGGTCAATCTTATAAAAAAAAAAAAAATGGCACGCACTATTTTGCTAAGAAATCTGTATCATAATAAAAAAAATCACTTAAGTCATTTTATTGTTATAATAATGATTGAACTGACATATTTAATTTTTTTTTACAATGATTAGGACGTCAATAATGTGACTGCTATTTTGGTTTGTGTTATGAGTTACTTGTTTAATAAATAAATAATAGTAACTAAGTTGTACGTACTACATGCATCAAGTATGTCATTATGCAATTATTTTTTAAATTTATAATCAGAACTTCACGATATGAGTGTAGATCACAGACCTGCTACATATTAAACTCGATCGCGCAAAGTTTTGCCCCCATAAGAACCACCTTGAACGGAGTTTGTCCCTTTCTTTTGTATGGACAACTTATATATATATATACTATGCGTATACCATACATATAGTATAGAACATATATAGGACGATCAGGTTATTAGACAAGGACACACTCCCACCGTGGTGTCTCTCAATTGGGCTGTTTTATTCTACAAAGCAATTACAACCTTATAGTTAAAGCATACGGATTTGATTGTCAAAACAACAACAAAATTGAATTTGTCAAAACATATGCAGTGCACCATCCTTTTTATTACGTGGTTACTACTATGGTGTAGATAAAATAGTTATTATATTTTTCTATTAAACCTAGATTAATTTGTATTCAATATCTTTGTTTTGTTATATTATTGTCGTTCCTGCAAATTTTATAGCATTGACTCGCAGACTAAAATTTTGGAGTTATTTTGGTTTTATACACTCACACACTTTTTTTAACACGTTTTTTTCTATTTTTAATTTTATCGAACACTGTCTTAACTTACCCCATCTCTAATCTGAGAGCATTAAAGCATTTTCTCAAGCGGCCGTATCAGGAGATCATTTTGGCGTTATTACGCTGCCAAACTCGATCGAGGACCTTTTACATTGACACTTCCTTATTAACTGACCTCTTTACGCGGGCAGGGTTAAAATCGGGTTAAATAGTTTTGGTAACATAATATTTAATATTATATACACATAAGGCTAGTTTCACCAGTTCTGATAGACACGCTGGTAGCCTATTAAGAACACTTACCTGCTAGAATGCTAGATACACTACAACTTTTGTATGGCACTATATGTCAAATAACTATGTAACATGTCTTGGCAGGCACGTGAAATAGTGCGTGTAATCGCATTTTATTTTAAGCTTATTTCACAAAAAAGAGGGGCTTCTCAAGTTGCCTGTATTTTATATGTTTGTTACCTCAGAACTCTGTCATTTTGTACCCGATTTAGAACATTATTTTATTTAAATATTATGTTTCTTGAAGTGTTACACACTTTATATTTCTGTAAAAAAATGTTTAACACAATTCAAAATTTCATCGTACCAACGGGACTCGAACCCGAACCCCCCGAATAACACGTCCAGGTGCTCTGCCAATTAAGCCACGGTCCAATCCATCGATACGACGAAATTAGTGGATTGCATCTTTTAACCCAATTATGCATTGGTGGCGCCATCTATTACTTGTTTCGAAAGTTAATCATTCGGAAAAAATCATTACAGTTTTCAAATCCGACGAGAGATGTTTGCATTGCGTAAATCAAATATTATGTTTCTTGACACACTTTGTATTTTTGTAAAATTGTTAAACACAATCCAACATTTCTGGGTTAAGTGTTTGTTATCCGGGGGTTCGAGTTCCATCGGTACGATGCAATTTTGGATTGTGTTTAACAATTTTATTATTTTATTTGTTTAAGTAAATATGCTTCCTGTTTATTTAGTACCTACCATTGTAATTTTATCGAGATCTAACGAGTACGTACAAAGATATGGAGATAAAAACCGCAAACTTGTAATTAAAATGACTGACACGGCATTTGAAGTCGGTTTTTTACCTAAAAATACGTCACAGCTATTCAAGCCGATAACTTGTTCTATCACTTAATCGTGAAGTAAAATGTTGTAAAAATAATTAAGATAGTTTAAAAACTAAAACAACCGACTTCCATGCCGCGCGAGTCAGTTTCAGTAGCAAGTTTGAGACGTTTATCATCATATCTCTGGATATAAATATCAAATCTCGATGAAATTACAATGGAACTACCTCGAAAATGCATCCTACCCATTAAAAAAAGAATCATTCGAATCGGTTCACAATTGACGGAGTAATCGCGTAACATACATACAAAAAAACATACAGACAAATTGAGAACCTCCTCCTTCTTGGAAATCGGTTGAAATGTTTACTTACATAGTAGCTGAAAATAAAAGATCGTAGCTACAAATAATTCAATTTAGAAGTAATTTTCCATCAAGTAATCTTATAAAAATGTCTGAGCACTTTATAATCTCGTTTAACTGAACCTTTTAAAGACCAATTATAAGTTTCCAGAGCTGAAAAATTCATTTAGCCACGTTCAATTTGCAGCTATAGGGATTTTAATAATATATATAAAAAATGCTTTCATTTATCTTTTTATTAAATAAAAAAATATATATTACAAACTTCATTGTATTATAATAATTCATCATCATAATTAGCGTCAGCCCATCTCTAGTCTGTCCACTGCTGGACATAGGCCTCACTTATGGCAAGCCACTGAGCTCGATCCTTAGCTCTTTGTTTCCAGGTAGCTTGCTATAGTAATAATAATAATTATTATCGTATAATTCGAATTGAATTTTTTTTTTTTTTTTATACGTTATAGGCTAGCGTTTGACCACTATCTCACCTGTTGGTAAGTGATGATGCGGTCGAAGATGGTAAGCACGCTAGGCCTAGAATGGGAACTGGCTCTCAAGGATAGCTGCCGGAACATATTAGATGTTTGGTGACAGATTTTCTACAAATTCAATTCTGACAAGTATAGATATCTAGTACTACATAGTCTATAATACAATGTATAAAACATAACATACATTGAAAATGTAAAATAAACTGGCCAAGTGCAAATCGGACTCGCACTCGTAGGGTTCCGTACCACACTACAGTATTTTATAAGATCGAGCAAAAAATATCATTATCATTTTTCGCCAGCAAAAAATAATAATTAATAAACATTTTGTTTCTTATAACGCCATCTAACGTCTAATAATGGTGTTAGGGATCGACATTTCAATATAACGCCATCTATGGGACGTTTACCTAACTAAACGTTAATAGATGGCGTGAAATGCCGAAAATAACACGTTTCTTATATGGGGACCCTCTATTATCTTTATTTGTTGTTATAGCGGCAACAGAAATACATCATCTGTGAAAATGTCAACCGTCTAACTATCACGGTTCATGAGATACAGCCTGGTGACAGACGGACAGATAGACAGACAGACAGACAGACAGATGGACAGCGGAGTCTTAGTAATAGGGTCCCGTTTTACCCTTTGGGTACGGAACCCTAAAAAGCAACTAAACTAGAAACTAGCTTATGTGCTTCAAATGGCTTAACTAATTCCTATATTCACAAAAAAAACTTAAATCTTTTACAAAACGAAAAAAACCGACTTCAAATGCCGCGCTAGTCATTTTCAGTACCAAATTTGAGGTTTTTATTTTCATATCTCTGGAGATACTGAACATATCTCAATGAAATTTAAGTAGGACCACTTGGAAAGTATATTTCAAACAAAAAAGAAATCGGTCCTTGAGTAATCGGGAAATATACATAAAAAATAAAAGATTCCGACGAATTGCGAACCTTCTTCTTTTTTTGATGTCGGTTAAAAATAAACAGAAAATATAAAGTTTCGCCTTAGAATGCAGTCAGAAACCAGAGTCACGGAAACCTTAAAAACCAAGCTTAGCCAAATCTGACGACCTCCTACTGTTAACCATTATTTAATTTTACATATTAGTGACAATGATCGGATTATAACGCATATTACTCGAGTAACAGTGAATACAAATAACGAGCGGGAGCTACAATTATGTGGTATGTTATAACGTTGTAATGCTATGTATTGTGTTAGTATGGTTTAAGCTTCATGGTACTATGCGCCTGCAGAATATGGTGTTATAATATTTTGAGATACAGGGTGCTCTTGAAATGAAATGAAATGAAATGCATTTATTCAGCTACACACTAAAAAACGTAGGTATTTAAATAAAAAACAAAAACTTAAACCTAGTAATTTATAAAACAAAAATCATAAATAATAAAACTTAAGCTATTCGTGTGTGTGTGCTGAACAGGACCATCTCAGCACATATGTTCAGGTTTTAACCGGAACGCTGATTTTCAGATGGACCTATGCGGATTGGACACGAAGTAAATTACAAAAATAAATAATATTACAGAAACATACATTCAATCAAAACACATTTAAATAAATATATAAATAATTAAAATAGATACAATTCGATACAAAAATATACTTTTTCTTAAAAATTGGCGCACAGGTTATGAACGCAGCTTACAGTCTTACTATGTTTTCACATTGTTAGCAAACAAACATCGGCCCACTCTCTCTTACATCAATAGAAAGTGATCTCCATCGCTTATGCTATCGCTTAACACCTTGAATACTCAGGAAGTCTTATAAATTATTTAAGAATATATTTTTAATTACTACAACTTGTTTTGTTGAACGTTAATAAGAAAAATGGTTATATAGTTTAGGGGTAGGATTTCTTACAGTGGAAAATAATATTGCTTTATTAGTAAGTATTCAACCGTATTATGCTTTTACAAGTAAAATTAAAATTAAAAAACATTGGAACAATATTACTATTTTTTTTATTAATTAGTAATTTGGAATGTAGCATAATTAAATTCACACACAATGTAAACATTGTTATTGATGAAATGAATGAAATAGTACTGTAGTACATTTGAGACTTTGAACATCTAGATGTCTCAAGGTTACTCACGGGTATGTAGTGGTGAGTTATTGCAATTGTTTTTTTTTATATCTGATAGGCTAGCGTTTGACCACTATCTCGCTTAGATGGTAACACGCTAGGCCTAGAATGGTCTGTGCCTCAAAAGCCTGTGCTGCTGAAACACCGTAAGGTAATGGCGGCAGATTTTGTATTTGATCTTGGTAAGTTACTTTTTGGCAGCAAGTCAAGCGAAACATTCATACAATGCTCCTACCACAGGTGGACGAATACCCATAAATACAGAATGAAAAATTTATTGGTATACGGCGAGGATTCGAACCGGCGACCTGCCGGTTAAAATGCAACCTATTTATCCTTCACGCCAACGGGCCGTCGTTAAATAAGTTTTATCAAAGTGTTAGTAAGAAGAGCGCTTGAGGATTGCTGAACCAAACTGATTTTATTTTCGTTTTTCTAAAATTAGAACTGAAAGTGGCAATAAACTGTATTTGATAGTTCTATGGGGTTTATAGTAATGTCGTTGAGTAATATAAAAATTATTGAAGTAAAAGTTTATGCTTATAAAATTAACAGCCTGTACATACCCGACACAATATCCGCGTGTAATTGGCGCGCCGAGACGCCCCACCGCGAACGTGCCCTAATGTCGGGATTAGAGACACATTAACACCTTTTTGTTGAGGTCTATTATTTATGTATATTCAATGGATAGTTCTGTTACTTTAGCCCTATAGTAATAGTTTTTTTTTTACTAAAATTATGAAGAAAATGGCGTTGTACTTTAGCCAATTATTAAATAAACGCGCTGAAAAACAACGAAAACACGTTTGCTGTATTGCCTACATTTTGAATTTAATTTAGTTTTATTGTTTGATATTTATACATTGTTACACGCAATACAAAATTTCGAAATTTTGGATTGAGTGTAACAATTTACAAAAATATAAAGTGCACTTAAAAAAGCATGTACATGTACACTTAAGGTACGGACACACCGCAGCGTCCTGCGTGCGCGATCTAGGCGGCGATCAGATAGCGCAGTAGTATTTGTACCGACTGGTTCACACCAAAAGCGATCAGAAAGTAATTGAAAAGTAATGAGATCGTGCCCGCAGATCGCAGGACCAAATAACATAATACATATATAGGAAACATAATAATACGAGGCATGCCTTTTAAGTTCTGTCGTTTCCATATTTCCCTGCAATTTAGAATTTGGAACTGTTCTATATTCGAATGTGTTTAAATTTTGAATCTCAAAACAGTTGAAAGTATTAGGATTAATGCTATTGTTAAGTCACAGCGTCGATTGGAATCTGTCAGATCACGTACGAAAATGAATCTTTCTAAGTAAAATGTCCGTGCAATAATTTTCTACAACTTTAGAAGAGGCCTGACACGGTTTCAGTGTTTTGAAGAGCTAACATCTGTGTTCAGTGATGAAGCCCCATGTCTGCGGACTGTCGAACGCTGGTATTTAGAATTCCAGCGTGGACATACTAGTGTTAGTGACAAATGTCACGAAGGACGCCCAAAATCCGCCTTCACTGAAGATAACATCATTGCTGTGAGACAACTAATTCTCGAAGATCGTCATGTGACGTATCGAGAGATAGAGGCTCTATTAGGCATCTAAGGGACACCCATTCAGATGATCTTGCATGAAGCGCTTGGTGTGAGAAAGCTAGTTTGCCGTTGGATACCGCATCTGCTTTCCGACGATCACAAGGCGGCCCGCGTCAGATGGTGTAAGAAAACTCTGCAAAGGTTCAACCGAGGAGAGTCAAATCCCGTCTACGATATCATCAGTGGTGACAAATCTTGGACCTATGCTTACGATCCTGATTCCAAACAACAATCTACAATCTGGGTCTTTCAAGATGAGCCAAAGCCGACTAAAGTGGTTCGTTCTCGAAGCACTTCAAAGAAGATGGTGGCCACGTTCGTTGGAAAAACCGTTCATATTGCGACTATTGCACTTGAAGATCGTAGAACAGTTAACGCAAAATGGTATACCACAGTTAGTTTACCACAAGTCATCGAAGAACTTCGAAAATCTAACTCAAAGCGACGCATCATCCTGCACCACGACAACGCAAGCTCACACAGCGCTCGTCGAACGATTGAGTATTTGAAGCAGGAAAAAGTAGAAATACTTGACCATCCTCCAGTCCTGATCAAAGCCCTAACGATTTCTTTATATTTCCTAAAATTAAGAAAAGTCTTCGTGGTCAAAGGTTCCAGTCCGGTGAAGAAGCAGTCGACGCTTTCAAGTCAGCCATTTTGAACACCTTTACTTTAGAGTGGAATAATTGTTATAACAACTTGTTTGAGCCAATGGAAAAGTGTATTAAGCTACGTGGTGAATACTTTGAAAAACAATAAAAAGTACTATAAAGTTCTAGATGTGTTTTTTTCTTCAAACGACAGAACTTAATACATATTATTTAGAAATTTAAGAATTACCTATTATGGTTAAGCAGATGGACGGATATCGAAGTCTCAGTAATTAGATTTTATTGGTGTCCTTCGAAAACGGAATCTTAAAGAACCATCACCTGTTTTCATCAAATTCACATATATAAAAACCACCCCAATTAATCTAGCTTTCAAACAAACACAGTTGCTAAGCAGTGGGCAGTCAATTGAAAAAAACAACCAAAGATCGGAATACGCTGTACTACGGTCTTATCTATGGGCAAAACCGAGACATGTCGCGAATCAAGTTTGTATGTTGAAAACACCATATCATTGTATGTTGAAAACACCATAACATTGCATTAATAAGAGACAGAATATATTTGAATTTCATAATAAAAGAGGAAGAGTTCCAATTGCGCGGAAATAGTAAAGAAAATGCATTCACTCTTATGCAATTAGGTAACGGTGTAAGTTAGAACGTTCGAGCGATTTAAAAAAAAAGATCTCAAGAGATTATTTTATATAAGAGAATAGAAACTTTTATACCTACCACAGGTAATTAATAGTTTCTTAGGATTAGTTCACACAAAGACGCGACGCAAAGCGAAATGTCGTGCAGCGCGCCGCCGCGAGATGCATCGCGACGTCGTGAGGCGCTCAAGCAAGATTTAGATGAGGCCAGTGTCACTGGCAGCCAGCATTGACTTGTTATTGGCCTCGTCCAAATAGTTTTTCAAGACAAGCCAGCGGCTGGCTACCGGCTAGCTTGTCTTGAAAAACTGTTTATATGATAACAAGCCAGCGCAAGCTTCGTCTAAACCTTGCTTAAGTCACTGGCAGCGCAACGCTTCGCTCAAACACCATTTAATGCACAAAGAAAAACCATTGGTGCAACTGGCGCCCTCGAGGTTTGAAGGCAAGCTATCCTTTACGCCAACGCACTATCAAATGCCGCTATGCGCGGAATGTTCGCTTCATATGCCTAGCCATGTCTGTACGCCCCTTAAGTGCATCAAAAGTTGGTTGATTTGGTCAAGTGTCGATGTGATCGATTATTTACCCAGAAGATATAACTTAAGACCCCCAAAGAAACACAGACTCAGTCAGGGAATTCCTTTGAAACAGGAATAAACCTTTTCCTTAATGGTACTTGGTAAGTCGGTTCTTGCTACCAACATTTCGGTTGTACTTTGTACCACCTTCCGTCACAATGAATGAGTGTCGTTAATCGCGTTATATTTTCCATTTCCAACGCCCGCCGACGTCTGTTCCCTCGCAATTAACTGTTATTTCTGCAGGATACTGCTAAATAGCATTGCTATTTTGTTATAAGTATGTGTAGGAAATATTTGAAAGGAACATACCTAAATGTCTGTCTGTAAAGTTGTGTTGGGAACATGAGACGTGGTCTAAAGTATTGTTGTTTTAGTTTTCTTCATTAGAAAGAGTGAGATGCTGCTATATGAGAATGTAAATTAAACGACGTACTTACAAACTGAAAAGCAGACTTGTGAACTATCAATGATGTTAATAAAATAAAAAATATAAATAAAAAAAGCCTTTTGTTTCCTGTAAATGTACATTTCTTATAATCTATGCATGTGTTAGTTTGGTTAATTCTATGCTCTTTATTTCTTTATTAATATAAATTTATCTGTATCGAAACTATTTTGTATAATTTAGTGTTAATATAGGTACCTATATATATATATATATATAGGTCTATATATATATATATATATATATATATATATATCTTAAGCAAAACATCAAAATGTATATAATAGGCCTTAGAATTTATACACCTCCATTTTTAAAACATAAATCTATCTAAACTCTAAAGGGGAAAAATTTAAAGGAGCATCTTTAGCAGAAGAACCATGTTATATTAGCGATGGACATCATTATCCGCAGCCTATAACAGTCCACGGCTGTACATAGACCTCTCTAATTGCACGCCAATGAGCACAATCCTCGGCTACTCTTTTCTTTTTTTTTTTTTGACCCAGGAAAATCCTTTATGGATACCAACTCGCCCGGTGGAGCGAAATGATTATGTGGGACTCGCTGCCTAAAAGGTAGGATACCGCACTAAAAACCTGGGGTGAGCCGTCATCCACCGTAGTGGGGCAAGATAAGATAGGATCGCGCTGGCATTCACCACCTTGCCCCGGTGGCAGACCTAAATGGGCCTCTGCCGCTGTGGAGGGATAACCTTGCTCACCAAGGTCACCCTTCAACCGTCACGTGGGGTAGTGCAAGCCGTTGAAGAGTCCCCCGACTCTCCAACAGTTACCCCACAATGACAGAGGAGTGTGGCTCGTCATCTCGTCAAACTTACCATACCCTCTGTCCCTCTGATGACTGGTGTGCGAAGAGCAAATACCCCTACTCGCACACCGTCCGTTGTTCGAATCGCATGCCATTGCCAGTGGCATGCGAGACTCCACTCTACGACCGTCATCGGCCCCACCACTTGGCCCATTGGGCCCACGACCCAGGTACACAATGTGCACCCCTAAATAACAGAGGAATGCGGCACGTGCTCTCCTCAGCAACGCCCCACATCCTCCGTCCCTCTAATGACAGGTGTGCGAAGGGCAGATACCCCTACTCGCACACCGTCATCCGTCCGGCTCGCATGACGAAAGCATGCGAGCAGCCCTCTTGCAGCCGTTACCGGCCCCGCCACTAAGTCCGAGCATTATGCTCAGACCCACCACCGGGCGGCTCCCACCACCGAGCCCGCCCTGCCCCGTCACACTGTGCCCTCTGCTAAATATCAGAAGGACACGCGGAGGAGCCCCTCACATCGGAACTTCGCTATCGGTCGACAACTTAACCCAGTTGACTGGGAAAAGTTGTCGGCCGATACCCAGGGTACACCACGAGGAGGTGTTCCGACCCGCACCCCTAATCCTCGGCTACTCCCACCCAGCTCTCTCCAGCCACCTTGGGAAGGTAACGCAATGAAAACCATCGATAAAGAAATTCAACGGCTACCGAAAGAACTCTCGTGTATGTGCTGCGAAAATCTAAAGTTTTCGTGAAAAAATGCCTTATTGGTCGGTATCTTCATGAAACATAACTGGAGAATTGGTATCCATTCAGAGATCGGGTATTTTTTTTAAATAATATGAAGCGGCCCACATGATGGTAAGTGGTCACTGCCGCCTATTGACATCTGCAAAACCAGAGGTATTGCCGGTGTGTTGCCTACCCTTGTTAGAGTGCACTCTCCATTACTCTTCGTTTGAAGCTACTCGGATTAAATGTTTCTGGGAAGGTTTTAAATGGGAGGTCATTCCACATCTTACAGGTACGTGGGAAGAACAATCGTGTAAAATGAGTAGTATGTGATGCTCACGTTTCTATAATAATATTTGACAATATTTTGATCTTGAAGTTATTCTTCTCGTGTAAAATGTAGGTATTAATAGGATTCATCCTTCATGGTACCGAGCTCCACAAATTATACAGCCGTATAGTTACAACCTTGTGTTCAATAGAGACAGAGCTTTTTATAAAGCTGGCACACTTCCTTCTAATTCAGTTTAAAGCTAAAACTTAATAAGCTCGAAGCTTAAAAAATCTTAAGAGTAAAAAAAAATTGTAAAAGAGCGAGATCTTAATACCCAACACATGTTTTCAAACTATTAAAAACCTAACAATGTCACACTCGAAATTTCGCAAACACTCTAATAAAAAAAGCATTGTGTCAAACTTAACACCTTTTAACAAAAGCTACGGAAAAACAAAGTTAGAAATGCGCTTCGACAAAAATTGCCTTGAAGACTTTTGTTTGCTGTGAGATGTTTTCGAACGAAAATCTAAGTTTGCCGAGCGGTTTTGCACAAATGAAATTATTTTATCATGTTTTGAAGATTTAAAACTGTCACAATAATTATTTTGCGTTTTCAATATTGAGAGCACGGTGAAATACGACTCTATTTATTTGAAGTATCGAGTACAAATTCGAAACTTGTACTTTTCCAACAATTTTTTAATTTTTTTTTTGCTATTTGTGTGTTGCATAACGTAGATCATTACAACTTCTCAGAAGTGTGAAGTTTTGATCTTCAAACGGATACATTACAAAGGTTTATTGTTCATCCGAACCGCAAAGGTTTTAATCTGTTGATAAGAAACTCCTACGAAATATTGGTCGTCTTTCACGTCTGTTGCTTTTGCTGTAATGATTCCGGTCGCAGAAACATTGTTTACTTCCCAAAATATAAATATACAGAATGGTTTTTGTGTCGATATGAGAATGGAAACCTAATTTCGTTTAATAGTAAATTAGTCATGACATTTGTCCAAGATTTGTTTCATAGTAACATTTAATAAAAAATAAACAATAGCATTATATAGTTTCATCTTCATTATTATCAGCCAATTTCCGTCTACTGCTGGACATAGGCCTCTCCCATTTCACGCCATTGAGCTCGATATTCAGCTATTTATTTAAATCGCTGCCAGGCAGTTTGCATATACATATAATCGCTCCTTACTTAATAATTTATTGTATATTGTATAGGTATATAGTATGTGTAGTGCGATAAAGTCGAAACTTATCCGTGAACTTGTCGTATAGAGCTGTCCCATAGTTTATCCTAGGTCTATGAGCTGTCCACAAATTGGCATGAATATGGCTGCCTACCATAGACAAGCCATATTATTGATTAAAAACTACTTTGAGGAGGGATTTATCCCAGATACACAGACACTCATAAAATCCTTTATCCGTTTACTTATTTGACAAAAAAATTCTGGCATTACGAGAGAAATTGAGCTGATTGACTTTTTGAAAACTTTTTAAATATATAAATATAAATAAAAATATAAAGTGTGAGACACTTCAAAGAAACATAATATTTAATAACAGTGTTACTTGTAAACGTGTCTCAAATTTTGAGCAATTGCTGAACTATTGATCAAGGAAAATCTCACTCATAAACGGTAATCAATGTTGAGAGGTCGTTGAGCATTGCATTGACAGCTCTCAAAGTTAACCACCGCCGGGACTACAGTCCGGCAAGTATAACTTGGCGTGCCTGTGCGCCACTGTGCTTTTACTTTGTACTTTCATAACAGTTTCTCTTAAACCACTTTTAATTACTTTTGGCATTATTGAACTATTTTAATGTAGCAGATTTATCAACAATAATGTCGCGGTAATCTCTCAAACGTCAAACTCACAGTTTCAATTAAAATAATTAGTTCCAAAAACCACCACCGCCAAGTTATACTTGTGGCAATGTATTAAGTCTAGACTGGCGCGGATTTTCGCAGATTTTTTCTGTCACTTGATCTGTAAAATCTAGTCCGTTACAGATAAAAAATGAATATCTAGGGCTGGAATCGTTCTTTAGTCGATAAATTTGGTTATAATCTATGCCAACAGCCCATGGAGCATATCAATTTCGTGTCTCAACCAAGCAATAGCTGACTAACGTTTATGAGTGAAAAAAAGATGAGCAATGATCAAGTCCTTGAAAGCTTCTCAGTTGAGAGGCAGTTCAGCAATTGATCAATAGATTTTTATAACTAACGATGTAAGTATATTGAACGAATCAGATCTGGAAAAGCGAAGCCCCAGACGAACATTATTATTAAAATTTCAACAACAAAACTCAATTATTTAAATAAAAACAATCTCAGTTAGCAGCAGACTAAACAGATATTCAGTAACAGAAAATAATTGCCATCTAAGCGAAGCGAGCGCACGGTAATTGTCGCTCGAGTGAAAACAGAAAGAGAAAATCGTTCTCGAATAATCATCTACCAATTAAAACTGCTTATTTCCTTAATTCAGGGCAATCGGTTGCTTAAAAAGGCTTTCATTTCACCTTTTATAGCTGTTACACAAAAAGCTACCCTAACACAAATTCAGAAGGTATAAATTACTTTGAAGTTGTAGGGTAGTTGGAAAATATTTACTGGGTAGAGGAAAATGGGGCTTGAATATAGAGGTTAAGGTGGTGTTTTGTTTGTAAATAGATGATGAGAAGAGATAAATGGGAAATTGTGAGCTAACTCGCTGTCGTTGGGAATAAAACAACTCTTTGCGCTAATAATGAGGAAAAATGTGTAGAGTAGTGTGAGACAAACAAAATAGGTATTATATACTCAGCGTCTCAATAACCATTGTGTTTTTGTAATACCTTTACGATATCGTTCAGGATCAGTCATTTCCTAAATGTAGAGGGTAAAATATCACCAATTTATTTTATAGTAATTATTATAGCTTTTATGGTTATGCCTTGCTTAGAATTTTGATTCAAAACTATGTAGATTTAATAATTGTCACACAAAGGTAAACTATGTACTTTGTATTGTATGTGCTTGTCATTTTGGTGACTGTAGAGAAAACGTTTTCTTAATTAATACATAAATATTACATTATTATTATTAAATTTCAAATGTTTATACGTATCTAACAATAAAGCAAGTGCGTCTGTCAATAACATCACGGAAAATATCGCGTATTCGATGCAGTATCTCATACATTGAGGCAATATTTACAAAGAGAACGGTGCAGAATGTTACAGCGCCATCTAGATGAGTCCCGGTGGCGTAATCGGGACAATGGTTGGCTTTGGTGACAGAGATACCGATCTATCCCCGCCGTGCACCAATGGATTTTTTTTTCGAAAAATGTATGTGCACTTTTCACAGTGGCCCTCTGGTGAAAAAAAAAACATCGTTAAGAAACCAACAACCCCCGCATGGTGGTAGGACACTATCTAGTATCCACCTAGCTAGCTACCACCCTCAAGTAAGAAAATCTGTCGCCAAACATCTAATGTGTTCCGGCAGCTATCTTTGAGAGCCAGTTCCCATTCTAGGCCTAGCGTGCTTACTATCTTCGACCGCATCATCACTTACCAACAGGTGCGATTGTAGTCAAACGCTAGCCTATAAGAAACAAAAAAGATACTAATATAAAGTTAACTTTGGGTTTTAATTTTTATTTATATAGGCTTATGTTTGACCACTATATAGCTTAGTGGTAAGCGATGATGTGATCGATAATGTTGAACACGCTCTAGCAAACTTTGACTCTTAACGGATCTCTTCGGATATTTGTAAATCCGTCACGTAAAACAGCTTCACAGATTTGGATAATATTTGGCATACAGATATCTTATAACCTAGATTAACACATAGGGTATATATTTTAAGCGCGGGAAAGTCGAAGAGGCTCACCTAGGGATAAAATAAATTCTCTGTACTACCCTACTCTGTGCAGTAGCCCGGAAGGAATCAAGCGATAAACGCGCAGTAACTACTCTATTGAGGATGTGCTGAGCTCAAGTAAATTGAAGATACATAGTATTGGTCTTTTAGTTTTATTATTATCTTTAAAATATTAAGTAAAAGGACAAACAAGTCGTTTGCCTGATTGTAAGCGATGACGTCTATTTGTAGCAAATTTTGCTGGAGTTAAATATTTAAGAAAAAAACTTAATAAGCACTACTACTTAGACAGGAGCTGACAAGGTTCGCCGTTAACGATTTAGCCATAATATTTTTTTTAACTATCGTCATGCTCTATCGTTTCATCATAATTTTATCATTTAGGGGTTAAAATATATATATATCCAATATCAAAATAAAGTAAGTACGTGTGTAGGAATCACTAATGATTCCTATGTGACGTAAAAAAAATAACATGAGTAATATTAGTAGGTACCTATTTTTCTTCTTCATTCATATTCTTCAGCCGTTAGTAGCTCGCAAGCCAGACAAAAACGATGTAAGGTGCGGATGGACAGAAACAGTGTCTTTATATTGATTCTCATACAAAATGTATGGAAGCTTTGCGATGCCATTTAGAAACAACGGGGACAGAGACAACGACAAGAACAGACGTCAAAGTCTTTGTCCTACGTCGTAGTGTGTTTAGGTACATCTCCTGTGACTGTCCTGTGTCTTAAGAGGTTCGCAGAGAATCTCCATCGACCAATAAATACTATATTAACTCTCTCAAGTAGTGAGTTCCGGTGACAGTGATGAGCGTCCAATGACACGTTAATGTGTCCGCAGACTGCGCTGTTATCACGTGTTATTGGATTTGACACGCTGGATTTGATAATCGGAGATCAATCCTTTCTTATACCTAAAACGAATACCAATGGTATTTGTTTATTGTCACAATACATTTTCTACTCCTAACGAATACCAAATTTTAAATATGACACTTGGTTATTTTGTGTTTATTGTATTGTTTTTAATGCGCTGTTTGCTGGTAGTAACGGCTGTGACTGATGGATAACTGATCGTCTAATGGGGTGATTGACGGTGACTGACCGATATTTACATACTTTTGATTGCTGCATCAGCAACCAAAAGTCATGACTGATGGTTTTGAATGACAGATAACCTATCGTGTAATGGACGCCTAAACGTCGAAATACGTCCCTCAAAATTACCGTGAAAGACAATCAAAATAATGTGAGATTTCTAATTTCTTGTATCGACTTCATGCATGTTTTCATAGCCGAAGGGATTCGATTTTGGAGTTTGGAATAGGCGAGATTGGAAAATCGCGAAAAAAAAAGTAATGAACCATTCAGCTGTCATCCAATCGTTTACGTCAGAATATTTAAAAAAAATTAAAGTAGGTTAAAACCAACCATACATGTAACTGTGTGTTTCAGTACTTCAGACAATTTTTATATAAAAAAAAAAAGTGAAATAGTGAAACACAACATAGAGAAACGCATACCGATCACAGTACATATCATGAGTACATATGTACAAATATGTACAGATGTACAATAAAAGTTGGGGTAAAGATAAAAAGTGTAGAATATTGTAGTGTTTTGTAGTCAATATATCTTTAAACGTGTGTCCCGTGTTCATATTTTATCATCTAGACTTCCCCTATTCATGTAGCGTACGGTAGGTCTCCTCCAGGCGCTCCGTTACGTTACACGTGCTTCTGCCATTTCACAGAAATATGAATATTATTCATATTACTGTGCATAGGTTACACAATTAGGTTTCGATTTCGATTCGAATTCGAATGATTGAGAATCAAGGGTCAGTCCCCTGATTCTCAATAATTTGAATACCTATTCGGATTCAGAATTTAGTAGCTTCCGAATTTGCTTTCGAATGATTGAGAATAAATTTAGTCGCGGAAACCTTTTCTTACTATATATTACTGTGCATTTTCAATTGAAAAGGCACAGTAATGTGGCATATGTGGTAAAACTATAATAATTAGTAAGTAAGTTACTTCTGTCTTCTAGTAAGTTACTTTCTATGAGTACTAATTATATGATATGTGGTAAAACTAATTAGTTTAAGTAAGTAATACTATAGTATAATTAGTATAAATTGAGGAAAGGGTGGAAGTCTCTACATTGATATCGATGCGTTCTGTCATCGCAAATGTCTAATGGAAGGATGCAGGGCCGGTAGTCTCTACAAGCATAGCGATGAATATCGAGCAATAATCGTCGATACGAAAAGAGATGCAGATAACAACTGTCTAGCTGCATCTCATTCTAGTAGACGTTTGCGATGACAAGACGCATCGCTATCAATTTAGAGACTTCCACCCCAGCTAGACAGTTGTATTTTTGCATATCTTTTCTTAGTAACGATCATCGCTCGAATTTCATCGCTATTAATGTTGAGACTACCGGCCCAGTAGGTATCCAAGACTGGAAATTATAGAGCTTTAACTACCATCAAGGACTAAATATTCCGCCATAACCTTACAGTGTTCCAGCACACAGCCCATATGAGTGAGACCATTCTAGGCCTAGCGAGTTCACCATCTTCGACCACAAAATCATCGCTTACCACCAGACAAGATCTTGCAAGCGTTGTGAACTGAAAGATCCAAAACGAAGGAGTTAAATTACCGAATCCTGATTTGTTTTCAAATTATTATTAACAGGGTCTGCATATCATATATAAGTATATTAAATTAAATCATCTAGGTTGGAACTGTGGATTACTTAGTAATACCATAGAAAAGATAAATAACTACGGTAATACGTAATTTGTCCGTAGATTTTTTGTATGTAAGCTAGCGCCATCTCTGTTGCAGTAGCAAAACTATTATAACTTTTTTATTAGTTCCAAAATGTTATTGTAATAAAATAATTGAGTAATGCAAAAACATAAGCAAATTATTTGTGTACCAATATTGTACTTTATTTTTATTATAATTAGTAATTGAAGAAAACAAAATCACAATTATAGTAAATAATTTATTTAACCTTTATTATTACGCCACCTATCCTCAAGGACTCAAACTATTATCATATTGCTGGACTAACTTATACACAAAGAAGTTTTAGAGGTTATCGTTAGATGTCACATAAGTACATAAAATATCACAATACACAACATTAATAACGTCATAGTAAAATGATTCTTACCTTTTTGTACATAACAACTGTGCATAATGATTAAATTGTAACAAATTGAACTAAAAATAATTAAAATTTTATTATTTTCAGTAAAACAGTACCTATATTCAAAATAAATTACTAAAACTATTTACAATAATTAATTTGAATTTAGTACTTCGAATACTGCTATCTATTATTTAATAGCCGAACTACGTAGAGTTTAGCTCAGCTTGTTTGTGTGTTAGTTCCTGGGCGCTTCTAATTATTTCCGCTAGATGGCCAATAGCTCTGTCCATGTCTTCATAGCGAATTTTGCTGAATGTCAGACGTAGGTATTGACAGGAGGCGCTCGTGTCGTACATAAATGCTTGTCCGGGGATCACCATGAGCCCACGCTTAAGAGCTTTTTGGAAAACCTTAAAAATTAAAAAGATTTAAATTAATTAATTTATAGTCTGTTTAACTCTTGACATCCGCTTTGAAATTGAAGTTTGACGACCTACTCCGTATGTCATATTATATGTTCGAAATGAACAAACTGTGGATACCTAAATATTTATATTTAAGATCTTTTGTACACAGTTTTTGCAATAAATTTATTCTATGCTACTCTATTCTATTCTGTGTACTCTCTTAGAGGTTTATTATATTATTATTATATTATTATATATTCAATAATATCAACTTTCTTGCTTTGTAATCATAAGATTACAAGAAAAAAATTACAAGTAAGGAACAAGGTAATATATAGGTACAATGTGTGGATGTATTATTTTGTCTTTGAATGATCGATTTCATGATTCTTCGGTCTTATGGGACAGCGTTTGACTATCTCACCGGGGTCTGTGATATCACCTGTTAGCAAGAGACGTAGTTAAGGATAGTTGCAAGCTAGGTCACAGAATAATTAATTGGCTTGACCTAGAATGGGAACTGCCTCTTAGAAGACAGTTGTAGAAAATCACCGCTAGATGTTGGGCAACAGATTTTTTATCTTCTCCACTATCGTCGTGTAGGACTGTCTCCATTGTCAGTCTAACTCTACCATCTTGTATGTAAGACGTTATTAGAAGACAAGCTTGCCTGCCTGAGTAGGTACTGCCAGCTAAGTCGCCTTAGTGTAGAGTTAACAAAGGGACATGACGTTTCCTTCACCGTACGTGTATTTGCATAAATACACTTTTCTACAGAAAAATCCATTGATGTACCTACGTTGGGTTCAATCCTACTAAGTGTATACATCACTTGTATATATCGTGTACTCGACACACTCTTAGCCTGTAGAAGAGTCCTGCTCCGGGCAGCGGGCAGTTGCTAGCTGTGTGAGTGTAGAGAGAGACGTGTTTGCTTGTTTGTTTGCTGCCTAGCTATTATACAAGAATAGACCTGAGTGTATACTTACATCATGTACTCTGCACACTCTCATCCAGAAGAAGAGTCCTGCTCCGGGCAGCGGGCAGTGTGCCAGCTGTGTGAGTGTGGAGAGAGACGTGTTTGCTTGTTTGTTTGCTGCCTAGCTATTATACAAGAATAGACCTGAGTGTATACTTACATCATGTACTCTGCACACTCTCATCCAGAAGAAGAGTCCTGCTCCGGGCAGCGGGCAGTGTGCCAGCTGTGTGAGTGTGGAGAGAGACGTGTTTGCTTGTTTGTTTGCTGCCTAGCTATTATACAAGAATAGACCTGAGTGTATACTTACATCATGTACTCTGCACACTCTCATCCAGAAGAAGAGTCCTGCTCCGGGCAGCGGGCAGTGTGCCAGCTGTGTGAGTGTGGAGAGAGACGTGTTTGCTTGTTTGTTTGCTACCTAGCTAATTATACAAGAACAGTCACCTGAGTGTATACATTGTGTACTCGGCACACTCTCATCCAGAAGAAGAGTCCTGCTCCGGGCAGCGAGCAGTGTGCCAGCTGTGTGAGTGTGGAGAGAGACGTGTTTGCTTGCTACCTAGCTAATTATACAAGAACAGTCACCTGAGTGTATACATCGTGTACTCGGCACACTCTCATCCAGAAGAAGAGTCCTGCTCCGGGCAGCGGGCAGTGTGCCAGCTGTGTGAGTGTGGAGAGAGACGTGTTTGCTTGTTTGTTTGCTACCTAGCTAATTATACAAGAACAGTCACCTGAGTGAATACATCGTGTACTCTGCACACTCTCATCCAGAAGAAGAGTCCTGCTCCGGGCAGCGGGCAGTGTGCCAGCTGTGTGAGTGTGGAGAGAGACGTGTTTGCTTGTTTGTTTGCTACCTAGCTAATTATACAAGAACAGTCACCTGAGTGTATACATCGTGTACTCGGCACACTCTCATCCAGAAGAAGAGTCCTGCTCCGGGCAGCGGGCAGTGTGCCAGCTGTGTGAGTGTGGAGAGAGACGTGTTTGCTTGTTTGTTTGCTACCTAGCTAATTATACAAGAACAGTCACCTGAGTGAATACATCGTGTACTCTGCACACTCTCATCCAGAAGAAGAGTCCTGCTCCGGGCAGCGGGCAGTGTGCCAGCTGTGTGAGTGTGGAGAGAGACGTGTTTGCTTGTTTGTTTGCTACCTAGCTAATTATACAAGAACAGTCACCTGAGTGTATACATTGTGTACTCGGCACACTCTCATCCAGAAGAAGAGTCCTGCTCCGGGCAGCGGGCAGTGTGCCAGCTGTGTGAGTGTGGAGAGAGACGTGTTTGCTTGTTTGTTTGCTACCTAGCTAATTATACAAGAACAGTCACCTGAGTGTATACATCGTGTACTCGGCACACTCTCATCCAGAAGAAGAGTCCTGCTCCGGGCAGCGGGCAGTGTGCCAGCTGTGTGAGTGTGGAGAGAGACGTGTTTGCTTGTTTGTTTGCTACCTAGCTAATTATACAAGAACAGTCACCTGAGTGAATACATCGTGTACTCTGCACACTCTCATCCAGAAGAAGAGTCCTGCTCCGGGCAGCGGGCAGTGTGCCAGCTGTGTGAGTGTGGAGAGAGACGTGTTTGCTTGTTTGTTTGCTACCTAGCTAATTATACAAGAACAGTCACCTGAGTGTATACATCGTGTACTCGGCACACTCTCATCCAGAAGAAGAGTCCTGCTCCGGGCAGCGGGCAGTGTGCCAGCTGTGTGAGTGTAGAGAGAGACGTATTGAGTGTGTCTCGTCGGGACAGGTACATGTTGCGGGTAGATAGTAGATGGGTGCGAAGCGCGGGGCGGTCGGAAACGAGGTGGAGGATTATTGCCTGCAAATAGAAAACGAAACACTTACAGCGTTTGTCCACCGTCACCGGGACGTTACCGATAACGAGATTTTTTTGGGCTGAGTATAAAATGACGTGTCGGCGATCGTCTGTCCACTGCGACCGATTTCGGTGGTTCAGTTTGCGTTTCCTTAAAAATAAAACACCGAGAGAGCGGTGCCGTACGACGGCAGTATGTAGACTAAATCAAACGTGTTTTGTATTACCAGTCAATGCTGGCCCGTCACAATCTTGGATCGAGTTTTAGCGGTCTTGTATAGATAGTCAAGCAATAGACCGCCATCACAAATGAATGAAAGTGACGAAGTTATCGAAGTTGTGTAACTAAAGTTTGGGAATTTGTTGATGTGCGTTAATGTTGCGTTACGGAAATTAAAAATTTATATTTTATTTTTATTTTAATATCTCATTTAATTGAATATCCTAATGCAGTTTTCAATAATCGTTATATTTACCAACTGTCGCTTAGAAAAAAAAAGTAAGCTTTCACCTGCGCAAGAGTACAGCTGTGCAACAACTCCGCTTGTGAATGCAGCTGCATGCGGTCCAACAACGGCTGCGGAGCGGTCACCCATCCTCCGCGGAGTCCGGACGATACCACTTTTGAAATAGAGTCCACTCGGATTACACGACCCGTCGTGTCCATAGATAGGAAGGAGGGGACTTGGGTCTGAAATTAAATTATAGCTTATTTTTAGTACTCTAGTACCTTGTTGGCAGTCTACTGCCAAAAAAAGTTTTATGTTTTTCGATTTTACGCATAATTATTAGTAGATTTTACCAGTCTATACATCTGGATAGCCTCACTCACAGCACACCACTGAGCTCGACTCTTAACTGTTTTCTTCCTACCGCTACCAGCCGCCTTGCGAATGTCTTCGCTCCACCTAGCTGGAGGAAGAACTCGTTTACCCTATCGATTATGGTCAGGTCGCTACTACGCCGGACCGGCAGACTGGCCGGAAACTGGCTCCTGGACAGTAGTGTTCACTTTACACCGGACCCCACAAGAACACCAAGTATTTATCTGTGAGGCTAAAATTACACGAGGGGAGCACGGGCGGGTAACATACATACCAGCGCAAACTCATTCTCACATTACTCCAAACCGGGTGTTCTGATTTCAATGACCAGCATTGCTATTCCAAATCATTAGACCCTTGGCGTTTCCTAGCGTTTCTATGTGCATTCTCGGATGCTCGTGTACAGGTGGCAGGAACATTATTTCAATGTTCTGCCTGACTTGCTACTAAAAGGTAGCTTACAACCATCAAGTAGAAAATCTGCCACCAAAACCTAGCTGTGTTCCGGCAGCACAGCCCTTGAGATTCAGACCATTCTAGGCCTAGTGTGTTCACCATCCTTAACTACATCATCGCTTACCAAGAGGCAAGACAGAAGAACACAAAACTATCAAACAAAAAAATTAAAAACATATTCTGATTCGAAAACTGCCTCTCCTTCGACTATGATCTTTACGATTTACAAAGCTCCAATCGGAAACTTTTGACAAAATGGCTATTCTAGTTGAAAAGGTAAAACAATCAACCATTTAGTACGAATTCATTTAAGATGCAATATGAGACTTTCGTATTCAAATGTATTCGATTTAAATCAAAATACCACATCATCGCTTACCACCTAGCGAGATAGTGGTCAAACACGTTAAAAAAATCTTTGCTACCTTAGCTATGCTTTTGCTTATTTAGCTATAGACTAAATATAGACGAAGATTTGATATGATCTCACCTCGGTATAATTCAAAAACATATATGGATCATCTTCCACAATGAGGAAGTCGTATTTACAAGCCAGCTCATATATCTGTCTCCTTCTACCCTCAGGTAGTATTGTGCCAGTGGGATTGCTTCCTGTGGGAATGAGATAGAAGACCTTGGGCATTTTGAGGCCTTTCTTCAGACGTTCACCAAGTAAGGAGTCCAAAGTTTCTGGGTTGACACCGTTTTCGTCTTCTGGTAAGCCTATTACTTCTGGCTGGTAGGGTTTTAGCTGTAAATAGATGAATATTTTATTAATGCACCTAGTGAAAGTCATCATCATCAGCCTGTATCAGTCCACTGCTGGACGTAGGCCTCTCCCAAGATGCGCCACTGAGCCCGATCTTCGGCTCTTCTCTTCCAGTCACTGCCCACCGCTTTGCGTATGTCGTCGCTCCACCTGGTCACAGGACGTCCTACGCTACGTTTGCCGATTCGCGGTCTCCATTCTAGGACAAGTCTACCCCAGCGGTTATCAGTCCTACGGCAGATATGACCAGCCCACTGCCACTTCAGCTTGCTAATCCGTTGAGCTATGTCGATAACTTTAGTTCTCTGGCGAATTACTTCGTTCCGAATTCGATCCCGCAGAGAAATACAGAGCATAGCTCTCTCCATAGCTCGCTGAGCGACTTTAAACTGGTGGACCAGTCGGACTGTGAGTGTCCACGTCTCGGCTCCGTATGTCATCACAGGTAGAACGCACTGGTTAAAGACTTTTGTCTTTAGACACTGTGGTATAGGCGACGAGAAGACTCGACGGAGTTTTCCGAATGCTGCCCAGCCCAGCTGAATTCTTCTCTGGATTTCCTTCTCGAAGTTATGTTTGCCTAGTTGGAGCGTCTGCCCTAAGTAAACATACTTAGTGACAACTAGTGAAAGTGTCTACCTAGTATGGTTAAGGAAATACAGCCTCCTGACAGACAGATGTAGATATGTAGTGGTAGGACTTCTGCTAGTCCACTAGGGGCGGTACCACCACTTTATCACTTAGTTCAGCCGTGAAATAAGAATATTTTTTGGTTTGTATGGCAAAGTGTTCAGTAAAATTACAGGGCATCTGAGACTTATAATATATCTCGAGGTAACAGGCGCAGTGCAATGACATGCACAATTTATGTTAACCCAGAGTTTTGTCAATTTGCAATTTTTCATGCTGTTGTATCTGTAATAGTTAGACGCCATCGTTTACCATCAGGCGAGCGTCGTGCTTGTCCTAACTGTTACCTTATATCATAAAAAAGTAAAGACGGAAGAACAGTGAAGTCTTTGACTGAGACTATTTATCCATCTTCTACTTTCAGATGAAAAACATTAGCTGTAAGGTCACCAGTCCACAGTCAATACTCACAGCACTATGTAACCCAGTATAAGCGAACTCAGTAGTAAGCACCGGGTCTCCCGGTTCCACTAACAGTTCCACACACTGGTAAATGCCATGCTGACCTCCGTTCACGACGAGCACGTCTCGTGGTAGCGGGGGAGGACGGTGCAGCTCTTCTTGGAACTGACGGAGTTCTGTCAGGAGCGAGGGGAGACTGGAATCAGAAAATACTTCAAAACAAGTCAAGTCAATTCAATTTCCTTATTGAAAGAATCGTGAGTATTATTCATTTTTGATTTAACAGACAGTCGACCATTGCACGTGAGTCAAACCGTAAAAATAATAAAAAATGTCTAGTCAAGTCATTGATTTGCAAGAAACCGTATATTAAAGATCCCATTGTAGGTCCCATTGTAATGTCATCAAGATCATGATTCTGATAAGTATCTTCAGTGATATGGAGGTAAATACCTCAAACTCTGTACACATGAATACAAACAAAAAGTATGCCCTCTCAAACAAAAATTTAAGATCATTTACAAAACGAAAAAAAACCGACTTCACATGCCGCGATAGTCAAAATAGCCAGTAGTATCATGACGTCAAGGTATGTAATGTGTTTGAGATGTTTATCTCCGGCGATAATTGTCATATCTCGATAAAATTATTTAAATAGGACCTAATGGGAGGCATAATCTCTCAAACGAAAAAATATTTTTTGAAATCGGTCAAGATTTGACGGAATTCTGAGGTAACAAACATTTAAAAAAACAGTCGAATGGAGAACCTGCTCCTTTTTTATGAAGTCGGTTAAAAATAGTGATCAAACGCCTTTCAGAGTGTTAAAAATTGTGGAAAAATTATATTATCTAATACTATAAGAATCTTTGTCCTGACATACTGACTGACTCACTGACAGACAACGCACAGCCTAAACCGCTGGTCGTAGAGACTTGAAATTTGGAGATTATATTCGTCTTATTACGTAAGGGTGTATACTGAGAAAGGATTTTCCAAAATTCACCCCTTAAGGGGATGAAATAGGGGATCAACGTTTGTATGGAGAAACAAGATTAGATAGTCTTTTCTATCCGAAACTTCACACAAGTGCTCAAGTAAAAAAATAAGTAAATACGTATTTAGGTTTTTTGAAATTCCACCCCTACGAGGGTGAAATGGGATAACAAAGTGTGAAAATCGATATTGTTTCGGATTGCGCTGAAATTTAGCATGCAGATAGTCATTACGACGTTAGTTGCCTCTGAGAAAGATTTTCCAAAATTCTCCCCTGAAGGGGATGAAACGGGTGTTAAAAGTTTATATGGAGACACAAGATCAGATAGTATTTTCTATTCGAAACTTCATACAAGTGCTCCAGTAAAAAAATAAGTAAATACGTGTTTCAGGTTTTTATGAAATTCCACCCTTACGAGGGTGAAATGGGGTAACAAAGTGTGAAATCAATATTGTTTCGGATTGCGCTGAAATTTGGCATGCAGCTAGTTATTTTGACTTAGGTATCCGCTAAGAAAGAATTTTCTAAAAATTCCTCCCGGATACTGAACGGGGATTCAAAGTTTGTATGGCGAAACAAGATGAGATCAAAGTACGTGTTGTAAGATTTTTCGAAATGGGGTAGGTAACAAAGTCTGAAAATTTGGGTTTTTCGGGTTTTGTTGTTTCGTATAAATGAATCCCGAATTGCCTTAGTCACGCGATAAAATGAAAACGGGTGAACCGATTTGGCTAATTCTTATTTGATTTCTTTAACGATAGAATCGTTTTTACTTTAGAACAGTTTTAAGTAAATAAAAATAAGTTTTTAACGCGGGCGAAGCCGCGGGGCACTTCTAGTTATTATATATTTTGAAAGAAGAGGTTTATGAATTGGGTTTCTAATACTTTATATTGCAGACTATTTTATAGGTCTTATTAAGCTGTACAACTATTCACTTAAAATTTTTCTTATATCATTTTCCGTTAAAGCAGCGTTCGTATGAAACGTATTCTCACAACCGTTGCATTGTCGACGTAGGTTTTTAAATATATCTCCACAAAAGTACCGAAGTAAGTGCTTGTACTCGTAAGTTACTACTTGTACCATTATTTTATTCTGTGTTATTACTTAAACGGTAATAGTATACATTGCATTTGTTCATCCAAATTGTCATGTAATTTTCTGTCCGAAAATATCTAATAAAGCTAGGTACATAGTGTATTTCTGAAACTCATAGCAACGCAGACAAAATCAGAGCTTAAGCAGAAAGTAGTGTATTTCTTTCGGCATAAAACCTTTGTTTCCAACTTACCCTTGAGACGGCACATACTGCAAGGCTTGACCCAACTCTTTCCCTTCTAGAACCAAGCTTCCACCATTAACCATCTCCAAGGACAACTTCGTGTAAGGGAAGGCATCTTCATTGGGCATGCCCTCAGCTAGCGAAAGGACTTCTTTACCCACTTTGTAAGCTAGGGATGCTGTAATTAAAAAGATAAAATGACAACATGGGACTAAAATGCTGGCATGTATTAAGCTCAGAGACTAAGCATCACCATTAAACGGGGAATATAGCCAGCATTTTGGGAATTTTACCTACTGGTAGTGGTTTGGTAGACTACATTTTAGTTTTTATTGTTTTTGTTTAGGTTTATTTGTTTGTTTATAGTTAGGTAGTTTTAAAGTTATAATAATTTATATACTTATATTATATTATACTATTTAAAGAGTAAAAAAATAATTTGATATTAGGAAGATGGTAAAATATTAATTACATAATTCCAGGATATAGAAGTAAAGTTATTATTTATTTATTTAAGATAAATGAGGTCTCGTTTTAGGTTATTTTATGATGGTTTAAAGTATTTGTACTTCTATATGTATATTAGTATTATATGTATTATATATATGTATGAAAGTACATGAAATTGGCACTACCTTGGAGTCAATTGTCATTACCGTGATGCATATTGTCATTACCATGTCTCTTAAAATTTGAGGGGCTATAACTCCTTCGTATATAAGAATAAAGTAAAGTCTCAAGTATAATCTTCATGTAGATGTTACAATATGTCAATATAGTCATAAAACATACAAAATAACTATTTTTTAATCAATTTATTAAAACTGCATGTTTTTCAGGGATTACCCAATAACTGTACTGGATTAATAATATTTGATTTGAGCAGTGCAATATGTCGGATCAATAGTTGTTCTCATTTCAATCGGATACATTCGAATTCGGAAGCGTCATTTTGAATTTCGAATATTTATTATTTCGTAAAAAAATAATCATTTTCGTACAAATGTACCTATAACCGGCCAGCATATATGAAGGCGCTCATGAAAGAGGAAGAAGCGAAAGAGGTATGTCAGGATCGTAGCATGTGGAAAGAAGTAGTCTCTGCCTACCCCAACGGGAAAAAGGCATGATTGTATGTATGTATGTACGTGGGCACGGAAACCTTTCCGATTAGAATCACTGATTTTTTCGAGTTGATTTATCAAAATTTGCGGATTAGAGCATTGTGAATTGCAAAGATCTGAGTCGAAGGTGAGGCAGTTTCCGAATCAGAATTTGCTTTCGAATAATTGAGAATCAGGGTGCAGTAGTATGTTGCTGTCAGTTTCCATTCTAGACCTGGCAGTACTATTGTTTATTATGAGGCCTAGCGTGCTACCTGCCATCCTCGACTGCATCATCACTTACCAACTGGTGAGATAATGGTCAAAACAATACAATAAGTTCCTTTAAAAAACTAAAATAACCGACTTCAAATGCCGTGCTATTAATTTTCAGTACCAAGTTTGAGGTGTTTATCTCCATATCTCTGGAGATACTTTTCAGATCTCGAACCGAACCTCCTTTTTGGGAAGTCGGTTAAAAATAGATCAACTTCACTAAGTATCCTACTTGAGTTAGGTTACTAACGAATTCCAAAATTATTTTCTGTTTCTATTGTTTGTTTTGAATATTTAATAAAACGTAGGCAAATTATAATATGATTCGTTTGACCTTAATTGTCTTAATTATTTCAAAATGCACATAAAAATCAAACTGTAATTATTGTCTGTTTCCATTGTTTGTTTTGAATATTTAATAAAACGTAGGAAAATTATAATATGATTCGTTTGACCTTCAATGTCTTAATTAATTCAAAATGCGCATAAAAATCAAACTGTGGACAATAAAACTAATAAATTCTTTGAATTATTTTAATCCGAGTGTATTGTAACCAACAAAAACAAATATTATCTACGATCATTATGGATAATAGTGATTTCATGCAAGATAAGTTATTATCACTAGCACGTGTGGATACATGTGTCGTGACGTCATTAGGTTAGTGAGGTATGTCAATGCTGATGCCTCCAGCAAAGATTTATCTATTACTAGGTGTGCCCCGCAGCTTTGCGCGCGTTGAAAAGTATCCTATATCTTATTTTACCTTCTTGACTATCCCTGTGCAAAATTTCAGACAAGTCGCACCAGCCGTGAAGTGGTAACGAACAAACAAATAAGTATAAACTCTCCGCCGTGAAGCAATGGATATTTCTGTCGAAAAATGTATGTGCGCATTTCACAATACTCAGTTCTCCGATAAGGGAAAATGTTGATAAGAACTGAAAATGACCAGTGCAGCATTTGAAGTTTTTGCCCCTTTGTTTCCAACCGCTGCCAGCCGGTTGGCGTATATTATCGCTCTACCTATCTAGAGGGAGTCCTACCCAAATACTACAACTATCTCGCGTCAGATTCCAAAATAGCCGACACTATAACCTTGATAGTTGAATAATCTCAGGGACCGTGAACTTATAACACTTATGTATCATTTTTATCTTACTTATGTTTAGCCATCTCTGTCCCACTGCTGGGCCTGAGGCCTTTATGTTTCCACAATCGTCTGCAATAAGCCAGCCGTGTCAAATTCAGCTGAGTGAAATGTATGTATGTATGTTTGTGAAAGCCCCCGCACCACAGCTATTGCAAAGGAAATTGAAAAAAGATAAAGATGAAAATGCCCCTCCAGTGAAGGAAAAACATCGTTAAGAAACCCCCAGCTCCCGGCCAGCCTCAAGGTCGAAAATCTGTCGCCAAACATCTAATGTGTTCATTATGCAGCTATCCTTGAGAGCCAGTTCCCATTCTAGGCCTAGCGTGCTTACCATCTTCGACCGCATCAACACTTACCAACAAGTGAGATGGTGGTCAAACGCTAGCCTATATGGTATTAAAAAAAATCTAAACCTTTAACTAAATTAAAACTTACTTATCTGTCTCGTTAATCCAGGTTCTCTTTTAGATGATCTTGAACTGATGAACCTCTTGTAGTCATCTTCACTCAGAGGTTTGTATCTGTCATCTAATTTTGCACTATCACTATAGAACTTAAAGAATTTGTCCAATTCTTCTTTTTCAGAGTACCCTCTTTTCGAAACTGTGTACACAGGTCTTAATTCTAAAACTTTTCTTACTATATATTTATTTATTTTTACCGCACTCACTGTTACTGACATTTTGGTTTTTCTTTTTCCTATTAGATTAAACTTAAATATTTTATTGCAATTATTTTAAATTAGTTTCTTTCGACACGGAAATATAACTTTACGTTATCAAAATCAGCGTTTTAGTGCGAATTTGGTTCTTGAATCTTTTTATTGTGATAATAAAGTGATTAAGGTAATGTTTCTGCAGGCGATTTTTTTTTACCTGACGAGTATTTGAAGTTATATTTCATATGGCGCGTCAGAAAAAAAATTAACGAGGGGTTTTTTACAATGCGCGCTTGCAGTGACTCAATTATTTAATAATAATAAATTAAGCTAAAAATATAAACTATAGTGTCAAGTGTATCTATATTCAAGATTTTATTCCGGTATTTCTATATGTATACTCAACATTATTTTGTTTTATTTCGACATAAATAGAAATCTATGCATGAGTTTTAATTATTACATACGGCACAACCGTATGTTTTAATTAAAACACATGCATTTATTATTAATTACTAACTTGATGGTGAAGTATGAATCTATATTCAAAATTTATTTTTTTCCATATACTCAATACTTGTATAGTTACGATAAAAATTGAAATCTATGCATGAGTTTTAATTATTACATACGGCACAACCGTATGTTTTAATTAAAACACATGCATTTATTATTAATTACTAACTTCATGGTGAAGTATGAATCTATATTCAAAATTTATTTTTTTCTTTATACTCAATACTTGTATAGTTACGATAAAAATTGAAATCTATGCATGTGTTTTAATTATTACATACGGCACAACCGTATGTTTTAATTAAAACACATGCATTTATTATTAATTACTAACTTGATGGTGAAGTATGAATCTATATTCAAAATTTATTTTTTTCCATATACTCAATACTTGTATAGTTACGATAAAAATTGAAATCTATGCATGAGTTTTAATTATTACATACGGCACAACCGTATGTTTTAATTAAAACACATGCATTTATTATTAATTACTAACTTCATGGTGAAGTATGAATCTATATTCAAAATTTATTTTTTTCTTTATACTCAATACTTGTATAGTTACGATAAAAATTGAAATCTATGCATGAGTTTTAATTATTACATACGGCACAACCGTATGTTTTAATTAAAACACATGCATTTATTATTAATTACTAACTTCATGGTGAAGTATGAATCTATATTCAAAATTTATTTTTTTCCATATACTCAATACTTGTATAGTTACGATAAAAATTGAAATCTATGCATGAGTTTTAATTATTACATACGGCACAACAGTATGTTTTAATTAAAACACATGCATTTATTATTAATTACTAACTTGATGGTGAAGTATGAATCTATATTCAAAATTTATTTTTTTCCATATACTCAATACTTGTATAGTTACGATAAAAATTGAAATCTATGCATGTGTTTTAATTATTACATACGGCACAACCGTATGTTTTAATTAAAACACATGCATTTATTATTAATTACTAACTTGATGGTGAAGTATGAATCTATATTCAAAATTTATTTTTTTCCATATACTCAATACTTGTATAGTTACGATAAAAATTGAAATCTATGCATGAGTTTTAATTATTACATACGGCACAACCGTATGTTTTAATTAAAACACATGCATTTATTATTAATTACTAACTTGATGGTGAAGTATGAATCTATATTCAAAATTTATTTTTTTCCATATACTCAATACTTGTATAGTTACGATAAAAATTGAAATCTATGCATGTGTTTTAATTATTACATACGGCACAACCGTATGTTTTAATTAAAACACATGCATTTATTATTAATTACTAACTTGATGGTGAAGTATGAATCTATATTCAAAATTTATTTTTTTCCATATACTCAATACTTGTATAGTTACGATAAAAATTGAAATCTATGCATGTGTTTTAATTATTACATAAGGTACGACCGCGGTAATAATACAAACACATGCATACTTACTTTTTCATTGATTCATTGATGTGAATTTTTTT
This sequence comes from Cabera pusaria, assembly GCA_954871355.1. Lineage (NCBI taxonomy): Eukaryota > Metazoa > Arthropoda > Insecta > Lepidoptera > Geometridae > Cabera > Cabera pusaria. Next base: position 5,003,910 of record OX940909.1, on the reverse strand, counting down.
ATTTCTGGCTCTTTTAAGGCTAGCCTTTGACCACTTTCTCGCCCGGTGGTAAGCAATGATGTGGTCGAAGATGGTACGCTTAGCCTAGAATGGTCTGACCTCAGAGTAACAATTACTAAAGTATAGAGCGCGGCTATGAGCCCGCCACCTTGCTGAGAGTTGTAAGCAGATGTGCTATAGCTACGTACATTGATATATAGGTCTTGCGTAGCGATGCCTGCAAACGCCCGCGCGCTTATCGATGAAGAGGGTGACACGTGACGACGAAAAATGAATATGTTGTATTATACATAGTGTCCTCACTATGTATAATACAAAATTTGACCTGAGAAAGAAATACCTAATTACATACTATCTCGTTTTGTCGCTCTATTTGCATAACATACCTAACATAAAGCTAACCACACAAAAACTGAACATAAACATTTTAGATTAGAATATTTCCTTAATTTGACTTTACTTAAACGTAAAAAATGCCTCGACATTATATCGACAGCGTACATTACTACTTTAAGCGCCACTAGTGAAGCGGCGAGCAGTGTAGTGGGACGCGACGCGCAACCGCACGCCCCGTTATCACATATTGTTAAATCCGTCTAAAAGTATGAAAAACTGACTATCTTGTGAAACGTAATGTTACATTTTCAGTTTCGTGTGTTGTCTTGTGTAGTTTTGCACCGCGCATTTTATCATATCCTGGCAAAAACGAAATAAATTGTGACTGAACGCACTCCGCTCGAACACAGAATGTGGACTGTTCGCGCTTGCCGTTGGACAGCGACAATGTTGCGACAATGTTCCGATCCGTGCTTCTGTTCGAACTCGAGTAGGCGCGCTCTATACTTTAGTAATTGTTACTCTGAGTCTGACTCTGAAGTAGTGGTAGTAGAATAAGAAAAAAGTTGTGTGTTTGTGAATACATTTACATTTTTGAAGTTATTTTTGTTTTGTTATGAGCGACAAAAAAGTATTATTTTTATACGTAGGTACATAAACACGCCACAGAAATTAATATATTTATATATCTGTGGTTTATTACTAATATTTCTGTGGTACGAGTACATACACGTTTTTAACCCGTGATTTGATTACGTTGTAACCAAAAGTCTTTTTTAGCAACTTTTCCGTTTCTGGAAGTATAGCCTAAAAGATAAAAATTAATTATCTATTGTACTTACGAACTGACATTGCCGTATTCTAGATTTAAATTTATCGACATTGATTCTTATTTCGATAAACTAATTGCTTATTTTCGATTGCTGAGTGATTTGTGTGTTTGATTTTATTTTTAGGGTTTCGTACGCAATGGGTACCAACGGTACGATACCAACCCTAACACTGAGACTGTACTGTCCATCCGTCTGTCACAGGGCTGTCACAGGGCTATAACAGGGCTGTGACAGGGCTCTTTTCACAAAGTGTGCAATACTATATCCGCTATAAAAACTAATATTAAACCTAAGAAAAGTTAAAAGTTAAAGTGGGTACTCATAAAAGAAACGTGTTTTTTCTGGCGCTTTTTGTTCAATTCTATAAACCGTAATAGACACGATATTATCACAGACTATGTATCACTGTGGAAGGTAGCTAATGATTATTACTAATAAATTGATTTTCACAGCTGACAACAGGAAATAGTGAGGTGCAAACTCGCTTCGATCCAAATCGATTATAATATCGTTTAAAAACTAAAAAACAACCGACTTCAATGCCGCGCTATTCATTTTCAGTACCAATTTTGAGATGTTTATCTCAATATCTCTGGAGATACTTATCATACCTCGATAAAATTACCATGGTACCACACTTGGGATATCACCTTTCGAACAAAAAAAGAATAATCGAAATCGGTTCATAAACGACGAAGTTATCCGCGAACAAACATAAAAAAATATATATATATACGGTCGAATTGAGAAACCTCCTCCTTTTTTTGAAGTCGGTTAAAAAGCAAACCCACCTAAGTCCAAAGTTAAAATGCAAAGACACATTAGTCCCAGGATATTTTTAATTTTTTGCGACTCTGGTGTCAATTTGGTTGATTCATGTTATATATATTTCTAATACCAGTTATTATACGTGTAACAGTAAACGAATCGTTCAAATTAACACATGCTCTAAACCACAGTGAAAAACTCCAAATATCTCAGTTTGCATGTTTTGTGACTGAAGCGACTTTGCTTTTATACCCCTCAATTCATTTATTTGCATAAAATACAGGTAACAAAGATAGAATTTACATTAAATACTGAATTATGTCCATATCCATATTTTGCCATTACTGGCTAATGAAATTAAAATATTATGTAAAAAAAATAAGGGGTGTATACAAGAAACGTGTATTTGCAGCAATTTTTACTTAGATCTTATCAAATATTTTATGTTACAGTAGGAAACCCTTTATTTACGGGTCCAACGCGCTCTTGGCCGATTTATAACACGGTTGTACAAATCTTATTAGCTAAATCATTCATAAATCATTATATCTATAATACATTCATATCATAAAGTTCTGATTAAGAATTAAAAGATAGTACACCACAATGACAGACTTTATGCATGTGCAAATGAAATAAAAATAAAATATCATGATACAGATCTCTTAGCAAAATATTTTTTTATATCATATAGGCTACCGTTTGATCATTATCTCATCTGTAAGTTGGTAAGTGATGATACGGTCGAGGATGGTAGCACGCTAAGCCTAGAATGGGAATTGTCTCTCAAAGATAGCTGCCGGAACACATAGATGTTTGGCGACAGACTTTCTAACTTAAGGGTGGTAGCTGGCCAGGCGGACACTGGATAGTAGTCCATAGTCCTACCACCATACCAGGTACCAATACCATAATGCTATCAAATAACTTTACTATTCTTTCACCTACCTTTGATCGACCAAGGCAAGCGCATGCGTGGTTGACCGATGGTTACGGAGCCATTCTTGTGTTTGCTTAGCTAGCTTTTCACTATCTTTGATTTTTAGGGCTCCGTACCCAAAGGGTAAAACGGGACCCTATTACTAAGACTCCGCTGTCCGTCTGTCTGTCTGTCTGTCTGTCTGTCTGCCTGTCTGTCTGTCTGTCTGCCTGTCTGTCTGTCTGTCTGTCCGTCTGTCACCAGGCTGTATCTCATGAACCGTGATAGTTAGACAGTTGAAATTTTCACAGATGATGTATTTCTGTTGCCGCTATAACAACAAATACTAAAAACAGAATAAAGTAAAAAATAATAGAGGGTCCCCATACAAGAAACGTGTTTTTTTCGGCATTTCACGCCATCGTACCCAAAGGGTAAAACGGGACCCTATTACTAAGACTCCGCTATCCGTCTGTCTGTCTGTCCGTCTGTCACCAGTCTGTATCTCATGAACCGTGATAGTTAGACAGTTGAAATTTTCAAAGATGATGTATTTCTGTTGCCGCTATAACAACAAATACTAAAAACAGAATAAAATTAAAAATAATAGAGGGTCCCTTACAAGAAACGTGTTTTTTTCGGCATTTCACGCCATGTATGAACGCTTAGTTAGGTAAACGTCCCATAGATGGCGTTATATTGAAATGTTGATTCCTAACGCCTATGTTAGACGTTAGATGGCGTTATAAGAAATAAAATGTTTAATAATTATAATTTTTTGCTGGCGAAAAATGATAGTGGTAATTTTTGCTCGATCTTATAAAATACTGTAGTGTGGTACAGAACCCTACGAGTGCTTATTATGCAACAGTTTCATAAAGTACAATTATTTTGGTATCTTAAACTTAATATAATTACAAAAATAATAATATAATTATTTTATCCTAAGCTTATTATAATTATACCTATATTATAATAATTTATGATTTCTATTATTTCTGGGGGTAGACATCTCGCTGTTTGACGGTGTACCCACAATACTTGATCCAGGGAATAACCTGAAAAGAAAGATTTGAGGGTAGAAAGAAATAAAGAAAATACATTTATTCAAAACCATGGTTAAAAATAATGAACACTCAAAATCAAGCATGTAGTAGAAACCTACATAAAAAGTTAGAAAAAAAAACAGTAAATAAATCGACCACATCATCGCTTACAACCAGGCGAGATCACTATCTCGCCTCGTTTGACCACTGTCAAACGCTAGGGGGGCGTCCATAAATTACGTGAGGTGTTTAAGGGGGGGAGGGGGTCAAGTCAAATCTCATCTAATCTTACGTTGAAGAGAGGGGGGGTCTCGGCAAATATCACGCAATTTTTTTCTAATTGAAACAAAAAAATATACACTTATAATTAAACACTCAGCAATATTGATTACTAGTCTTAACTAGTAAAAAAAAGCAAGAAGCAAATGATTTTTTTCTTTTTACAATAACAATCTAACGCGTTTACGTAAGAAACCCACATTTTGAAAAATCTCACGTGAGATTGGGGGATGGGGGAGGGGGTTGAATAAAATCTCACGACATCTCACAAGGGGGGGGGGGGCAGGGAAGTACAGAAAATTTAAAAAAACACCTCACGTAATTTATGGACGCCCCCTAGTCTATCAGATATTGAAAACAAATTACATTCAAACGGATTGAGTAATTTACGTACGTAATTTGAGTACCTTAATTTAAGTTATAAATATTAATCGCGAAAGTTTGAAGTGTACCTTAATTTTAATTTTCAAATGTGCCTTCCGTAGTACAGTTTTTTAATGTTAACAACATAAAAATACGAAAGACAATTTAGAGTATATTCATACATAATTATAGTTTAAAAACTAAAATAATTTATGATCGTACAAAACGACAAAAACCGACTTCACATGCCGCGATAGTCAAAGTAGTCTGGCTAGTTATAATCATGTCATCTAAGTATACAAAATTAGCTTATATTTTTTATCTCCATATCTCCGGAGATAATTGTCATATCTCGATAGAATTTGAATGGGACCAAACGGGAGGCATAATCTTTCAAACAAAAAAATAAATTTTCAAATCGGTACAGATTTGACGGAGTTTAGAGGTGACAAACATTAACAAAAACAGTCGAATTGAGAACCTCCTCCTTTTTGTGAAGTCGGTTAAAAACTGACTTCATATGCCGCGCAATTCAGTTTCAGTTTCAGATCAGCTTTTGATTTAAAAGTAATGGGACCACCTCGGAGATGACAAATCCTGATGACAGATCATGACAAAAGGAATCATGCAAATCGGTTCACAATTGGCGGAGTAATCGCGTAACAAACATACAAAATTATTAAAGTTTGTAACGGCTATTATCACGTAAAAAAATGTATTTACCGGAAAATTAACTCCGACCAGTTTCGAACATTCTCGAAGTTGTTAAACACAATCCATCATCGTACCGACGGGACTCAAACCCGCACCCCCCGGATTACACGTCCAGGTGCTCTGCCAATTAAGCCACGGTTCGATCCATCGATACGACGAAATTAGTGGATTGCATTTGTTAACCCAATTATGCATTGTTATGCAGTGTTTAACAATTTACAAAAATATAAAGTGTGTGACACTTCAAAGAAACATAATATTGTTGAAGTTCTTCTTCTGGGAGTTTCGCCTACAAGCCCGTTCGATGCTCGAACCTCGGCACGTAACGTGGTGTTTACGCGATAATAGCCGTTACAAACTTTAATATGTGTAACTCTCACGATAATTTGAATACAAAAATAGATACAGACAAATTGAGAACCTCCTCCTTTTTAAAAGGCTGTTGAAATAAAATTTTTGAAATGATTACCTCATAATCCTCTTGTATTCATCAATCATTTCATCAACCGGGTTGATATTGACGGGCGGGTAGGTACGTAGAGATAAATATGGAGCGCCCATACTTACTGCTGCTCGCATCTAAAAAAAGAAAACTAAGGAATTAATACTTTATTATCAAATATTAAAGAATAAAGGTTAGCTCACAGCGAGACGCGACGCGGTGCGGACTTTTTAGGCTTTATTATATTAGACTATCATATATGTATCCTATACTTAGTTAAATGTTATTTAATATCTGTCAAAATCTAGGATCATACCTAAATCAGGCTATTCTTTATTTACACATAATATATCATCATATAAACGTCATATTTAATCAAGATGCATACCGCCATTTTTGAGGTTAGACCGTAGACCGGTCAGACAAAGTATTGCTGACCAATTACGCACGGAGAATAGAGTACAGTGCCACAAGTATAACTTGGCGGTGGTGGTTTTTGGAACTAATTGTTTTAATTGAAACTGTGTGTTTGACGTTTGAGAGATTACCGCGACATTATTGTTGATAAATTTGCTACATTAAAATAGTTCAATAATGCCAAAAGTAATTAAAAGAGGTTTAAGAGAAAGTGTTATCAAAGTACAAAGTAAAAGCACAGTGGCGCACAGGCACGCCAAGTTATACTTGCCCGACTGTAAATCCTCCATGATTATACGCTTACTGTCAAATATGATCCCATATCTATGACCATAGACAACATGAATTATATGTTGTTACGTAGAGAAATAATATACATAGAGAGAACATTAGGGTATGCGAATGAAATAGCTATAGAGATATAACCCGACTAAAATGATAAATACATTGATACATATGCCAACTAAAAGATAATAAACAACGCAATTTGGTCGGGTCATAGGTACTGACAGCGGGTGAAAGCCAATGGGTGCACTAGAACGTGGAGCCAGTGCTGGAGCCAGTTTGTAAAATTGCATATGCATACGCAGATGGATAAAAAATTGTTGTTCATCTCGCTCTCTCATTACTAGTGATTGTATAGTTTTATCCTTCTCATATTATTATTATTATTTTAAGGACAAGTCTATTTTAATATACTCTGTCTATGATTCCTACATGTATGACCATATCTATATGATAGTGTAATATCGGCCTTAACAGTGATACAAAATAGAACTTTATTTACTACACAAATTAATACACATTTTCATTGAGATAGCTCAGTGGCGCCGCGTGTTTCGCTGCGCTGCTAAAGGCTAAGTCATAAGGCTTTTTACTGTTTCTTTGTTCGCCTCCATGTCAGCTAGCTTCTTATTTAAATCGTGTTTAAGTCCCTGCATAAGAACGAAATCTTTTTCTAAAAGTCCATGTAGTCCTGAAACATAATTTTAAATGTATTAACTGACATTTGACATTAGGAGTTGAGTGAAAAGGTTACTATTTTTTTAATTTATTAAATTGACAAGAACGAACTGTTCAGTTTGAAAATGTCAATAATTTCAGTAATTTCAAAAGAACTTCCACCTTAGCGGGGTGATATAAATAATATGTTGATGAAACAAATGTAATGTTTCTAAGCAAATATTTAAGTTCATATAAATTTTTCTTTTGTCGGGTTTTTTTCTCGTATATATACTGTTATTATTATTTTCTTTGTTTTTGGCTTAAGCGATAATGCCACCACAATTTCGCCAATATATACTGTTGTACACTGGCCATACTTTTGACACTGGCAGAAAAACGCCAAGCAGCGTTTAACATACACTAGATATTGCTCTACCACCATTGTATAAATTAGTGGAAGGGTAATATCTGGAGCTAGCTACAACTCTCAAGTTTGAAAATCTGTCGCAACGCATCTAATGTGTACCGACAGATTTCCTTGAGTGCGTTTCCAGTACAGGGCTCCTAGACAAACTCCAATTTCCTGTTCGCCTTCACGCTAACGCAAGTTCAAAATGTATAGGAATGACATTTTTGTTGCGGAAACATAAATGTCATTCCATATATTTTGAACTTGTGTTAGCGTCAATGAAAACAGGAAATTGGATATTGTCTAGGGGCCCTGTTCCATTCCTAGTGTGCTACCATCCAAAACATCGTCACTTACCAACAATGGGTAAGATAGTAAGATAAGATAAGATTTATTGCACAAACTGTGTATAAAGATGGTCTTAAACTTAATTTGTAGTAACAACAGCTTTCCCATTTTGGGCGTGCAACATAAAAGTTAAAGCATTATAAATTAAGCTAACTAAGTAACTTAACATATCACAGAATAAATAATGGTACAAACAATAATAAAAAAGTAGCTATGTAAATATCAAATCATAGTTACTTAAATCTACTATTTAACTAATTAGTTCTAAGTGGTCAGCTCTAACCGTCACACTAACAAAAATTATAGCTTTCATAATTTGAAACATAATTTCGCAATTATATTACGAGTGCGTGAGTAAATATTAATTTAATATTTAGAAACCGCATCGCTAATTTTCACTCTAAACAATTTGATTTGATTTTAATTTAGTATGTTAACCGGGGAACCAGGAAACCGAATTAATTATCTGCACTGATCCGACGTGGTGTAGTGATAACAACATATAAAATAGTAGACGTAATATGCTATTTATTATCTTTTATTAAGCTATTGCGAGCAATAGTGATTTATTTTTGTTTCACTATGGCTCCACACAAGTAGTGTATTATTTAGCCAGTGTCAAAGTATTAGAATATCGTTGTTTCAAGTCACTAGGTCCAAGTCATGCGCCAAGTAAAGAAAGATCTGGATTTTACATATAAAGTCTTTCAGAGAAATTTTGGTGTAAACGTAAAAAAGCATGTTTTTCATAACTTTGTGCCATTTCTCTACACCCACACACAAACATTCACCAGTAATTAATGGTTGGTAATTAATATCCTTCTGCGAATTTTAGCGACGTTTGACCATGATTAGTAGATAGATTATTAGGTAGATTGTTAGGTAGTTGGATTGTTATGTATTGTGTGTGATTGTTAGGTAGGTGGATAGGTAGATTAGTAGGTAGATTCAACAGCCATTCAGTTTTCCCCTTTTGTCCGCAGATTTTCTTTCTAGGCTTGCCATTTTTATTTTTATTTAAATAATATTATGCAGCTGACAGACGGACTATCAGTTCCATTTGGATCATGATATGTACTGTGATCGGTATGCGTTTCTCTATGTTGTGTTTCACTATTTCACTTTTTTATTTTTTTTATATAAAAATTGTCTGAAGTACTGAAACACACACTTACATGTATGGTTGGTTTTAACCTACTTTAATTTTTTTTAAATATTCTGACGTAAACGATTGGATGACAGCTGAATGGTTCATTACTTTTTTTTTCTAATTCAAAGCGTTAAATTCTGCTTTTGCTATGTTTACTTGAAAATTGGTTATGATTTATTTTATGATTTTGACGTGTATATGTGCGTATATTTATACTGCCTACATACTGAATAAATGCTTTGATTCTTGATTCATGAAGAAGTCCCAAACAAACAAGCAAGTAGTGTCTTTTGCATTTATAACGTTGGTGTTCATTTACTCGCAGAAGAACACAAGTTTTAGGGATAAATACAATGAGAGGCTTAGAGCACATGACATTTTCATGTTCTCGCCAAAACTCGATTAACTGGTTAATAATAATTATCCAAAATGTTCACGTAATGCTGTGCACCACCACAGTCCATTGACCTTACGCGGGCTACGGGTTGTTTGACTCTCTATATCTGAGTATCTACACAGAATAATGAATAGTACAAATACAGAAGATGCACTCCCTGAGAGCAAAAATGCGAGATTATAACGTCGGTATCGAACTTGTAGCCCACGGGCTGCCACGGAGGTACTAGCATTTTCATAGCTGCCGCGCGGAGTGCGACAGGCCTGCTAGGCTATTCTGTAAGCTATCTCGACTGCGGAATCCGCGGTGAGATTCGAATTTCGTACTACGAAATTCAATCGTATCACGTTCGTAATATGGTTGAATTTCGTAGTACAAAGTTCAAATCTCACCGCGGATTCCGCCTCCGAGATAGCTTACAGAATAGCCCTACTGGTATCTATTTAAATTTAGCGAGTAATACAGTAAGGTCTGCGCAGTGCGCATGCAAAATAGGTGGAACATTTTGAAGAAAAAGGTATTATTTTTTGGTGTGGGTAGTAATATATTGTAGATTGATTCATCTGCTAGAAATATGTAGCTTAGTAAGTCGGCTTCCCATACATAAAATATTAAAATAATTTTAATTAATATAAGGGACAATTTATCATACAAATAAAACTAAAATATTAACTATGACTAAAAATTTAAATACAAAATACAAATAAAAAAAAACCGGCCAAGTCGAGTTGGACTCGCCCACCGAGGCTTCCGTACCAACGTTGGTAAGTACCAATTAAGACCTCTAAATTGTTGATCTAATTGAGCGCTCATATAACTCAGAGGCGGCCTATCTTACTTGGAGTAAACTATGTATCGCCCCCTTAAATTTTCAACTTTTTGTATTTTTTGGAATTTTTCCTTTATCTGCTTAAGACCTTAAGACCTTGCTTCTTACCAAATTTAATGATTCTAGGTCAACGGGACTATTTTAGGGTACTTCCGGTTGACCTAGAATTGTCAATTTTGGTTAAAAGCAAGGTCTTACAGCACAAATAAAGAAAAAAATCGAAAAATAAAATATGTTGAAAATTTAGGTAAATATTGGTACTTACAAGTTTTCGCGAAAATCTAAATATGCCCATATCTTTTATTGTGTTAACTCAGGACCTAGATTTTTATACACATGCTAGAGACTATAGACTATAGTATCTGGTATAAATTTCAACTCGATAGGTCCACCCGTTCTTGAGAAAATCGGTGGTGACACACGGACAGACAGACGGACAGACGGACAGACAGATGGACAAGCAAGTGATCTTATAAGGGTTCCTTTTTTACCTTTTGATGTACGGAACCCTAAAAAAAGAATTTCGGTCGCTTTCTGCTGGTAGAGTACCTACCAAAAAACTAGCGAAATCACCTCTTTGAATCATCATCATCATCAGCCTGTGTCAGTCCACTGCTGGACGTAGGCCTCTCCCAAGATGCGCCACTGAGCTCTTTGAATGGCGAAACTAATTTGTTGCCCAAGGCATTATTTATTCTGTGCTTAAGGTAAGCGCCGTGCCAGCTCTTTGGTCGCGGGAGACATCTACGTATTAGGCGTCTGGATAGTACTCTAACAAAAACACGTGCTTGTTAAAAAAAATTGCTTGGGAAATCTTTGGGACTACCGAGTACCGATAGAAGTGAAAACTAACTAACTTGTATACTCATGGAAAGCGTTCGATAACGATGACGCGAGTTCTATGATTTTTGTTCACCCAAAAAGTGCTTAAAGCTCATATAAAAGTGTTTACTTAAAAAATAATATATTTACCAGCATTATCCAATAATGTCTCAAGGTCGTGTGTCGCGAACTCCGCGTCTGAAGGAGCCAGCAGCCGCGGGGCGGGGGAGGGGAGGGAGGGTGGCAGGGGGGAAGGGGACGATGGTGATGCTGATTTACCTGACAAATATATGTTAGATTTAAGTTTGTAGGACTCATGATTATAGAGTACTACCGACCCGGCTTCGCATGGGTAGAGAATATTATGCCTGCATTATGTTTGCATAAGTTTGTGGCGTCGAGAATGAATTAACGTCTTCAACAATCATTGTCATATTTTAACCAATTTACACAAAACCTTAACGACTTATACACATAAACTTTTCTCATGAATCACTCTGCCTATTGGTGAAAACCGCATGAAAATCCGTTCAGTTGTTTTTAAGTTTATCGCGAATAGACAGACAGATTTATAATATGTAGTGATGTACAATTAGAGAACGCCCATCAGCATCATAATCAGCCGGTGTCAGTCCACTGCTGGACGTAGGCCTCTCCCAAGACACGCCACTGAGCCCGGTCTTCGGCTCTTCTTGTCCAGGCACTGCCCACCACTTTGCGTATATCCCCGCTCCACCTGGTCACAGGATTTCCTACGATACGTTTGCCGATTCGCGGTCTCCACTCTAGGACATCAATCTACACTCTTGGTGTAAGGCCACCATAATATTCATAATCCCATTTTTTTGTAAATTGTTAAACACAATCCAAAATTTCATCGTACGGACGGGACTTGAACCCGCAACCTCCTAGATAACATGTCCAGGTGCTTTGCCAATTAAGCCACAGTGCGATATATCGTTACGACGAAATTAGTAGATTGCATTTTTTAACCCAATTATGCATTGGTGGTGCCATCTTTCATCTTGGCGTTGCGGATTCAAGTCCTGTCGGTAAGATTAAATTTTGGATTGTGTTTAATTTACAAAAATATAAAGTGTGTAACACTTCAAAGAAACATAATATTTAATCCCTTATTTATTTGTCTCACCTAAATCAGCAAACTCAGGTAGATCCCAAGCCGATGGTCTCCTCGGAGTGAGGGTATCTCCTGGAGCTGAAGGTGGTCTACCTCGAGCCTCAGAGAGAGTGAGCACACTCACGTGATCACAACATGTTATGAGGAGAGTGCTGCGGTTAAATTTGACGTATTCTCTGGGGGATAAGGTTTAAAGTTGAATAATAAGAGTACGACTTGAAGATCAGTCACATATTATACAGTAGTTACTACGTAAGATCAGGGACTAGTAATTAATATTGGCTATAGGAGGATCTTCTATCTTATATCCATACATACATAATACATTAGAAAGAAAGACAGAAATCATTTGTTTGGCAAAAGAACAAAGGTAATTTTAAGAGTTTAAGCGGCCCTAAGACGATCATTACGTGATTGACAATTGACAAATTAACAAACAAGCTTTTATTTGACTTGCCCTGTTAGAACGTATGTAATGGCAAATAGTAGGACAGTTAAGTTGAATTTGAGCTTCAGTTTATTAGTACTTTCAACACGTGTTTACAAAGTTTTAAACATTTTAATATAACAAAATTACATATTATCTGTAAAAAAGAGCGGGTTAACACGTAATATTTTAAAAAACCTTTTTAAACACAGGCTTTAACATAACCTAGGACCAGAGTAAGTAAACCAACGAGCCCAAACACGACAGGTATAACATGTGTAGTTTAGGAGTTCCTTTGACCACCACCTTCCAGCTCCATCATCAGATCAGCGCCATGCCATCATAATATTGCATTGACACGTGATTTACACATGTAGTGTTCGAGTTCGAGTTCCAGGGTTCGATTGAGCTGAAATTTGGCATACATTTCAGCTCAATCGAACCCTGGAAGTCGCTCTAAAATCAATCGCAAGATTTGTGACGGACAAACAAATTCGCCGTGAAGTAGAGATAAAGCTTGTAATAAAAACACGTGTTTTTAACCGACTTCAAAAAAAGGAGGAGGTTTCTCAATTCGACCGTATATATATATATATATATATATATATATATATATATTTTTTTATGTTTGTTCGCGGATAACTTCGTCGTTTATGAACCGATTTCGATTATTCTTTTTTTGTTCGAAAGGAGATATCCCAAGTGTGGTACCATGGTAATTTTATCGAGGTATGATAAGTATCTCCAGAGATATTGAGATAAACATCTCAAAATTGGTACTGAAAATGAATAGCGCGGCATTGAAGTCGGTTGTTTTTTTAGTTTTTAAACGATATTATTGTGTACAAAACGGTGTTACTTATAAACGTGTCTCAAATTTTGAGCAATTGCTGAACTATTGATCAAGGAAAATCTCACTCATAAACGGTGATCAAAGTTAAGTATTGCTTAAACAGCTCTCAGCTGAGAGGCAAGATGGCGCCGCCACGATCAATCAATCTGATTTATGAAATACGTGTGTCATTCTGACTCTGCGATATTGTTTCATGTCCGCGCGTAAATAGTGAATAAAAATAAAATAAAAAGGCCAATAAAACCATGGAATCCGAAGATTTTATTCGTGATTACCACAGGGACATAGACGAAATAAATTCATTTCAAGCAACAACTTCTTCAAATAGACGCAGAAAAATTTACAAGGCACGGTTTAATCCAATGCAGGATTTGTCAGCGCAAGAATTTAAATTGAGGTACAGGTTCAGCAAAGAAAATATGAGCCGCATTTTCGAACTGCTTCAATCTGATCTGCAGGTGGATGCTCGAGGAGGCGGTATCCCAGTGGAATTGCAAATAATGGCAGTGATTAGATACTGGGGACGCCATCAGGTATAGTAACTTGCTATGATTTTTACTTTATTTGTATGCTCTCTTGTAATGATCCTATTGCATGTCTTAGATTCAAGAAGACTGCGCCGACATTCACGGCATGAGCCAGCAGACATTGTCACACTTGACTCGAAAAGTTGCGGTCGCATTAGCGTCAAAAAGCGCTCTGTATATAAATATGCCGACATCCTTAACCGAAGAAGCTGCAACAATACAAAAATTTCAAGCGATTTGCGGACTTCAGGGTATTAATGGCGCAATAGACTGTACCCATATAAAGATAAGGAGAGTGGGTGGTGATGCTAGCCAGTATCATGTAAATAGAAAGGGGCATTACTCCATCAATACTCAAGTAAGTAGTTATGCCTGCCATACACCATCCATTCTATCATCCAATTAGCAGGACGCTGCCGATCGTATCATGCCGAATGGGCCGTGTGTGGGCGTGGATTGGCATGACCGTTGTAATTGACGCGGACGGCACAAGAACGCACAATCAAAATTTTATTCTTTTCGTTTCATCCTTGCGAATGGATCATGCCAATTGGACCGTGTATGGCGGTCGCGATCGTCGTTCGGCAGTTCAGTCACAGATGATATAATAGTTCTACGTGAGTTCAGTTGAGAAAAGTTTTTGTCTGAGGTAGACGTGCGTACTGCGCTCTCCCTCAACATGTTTGCACCACTGCACACGATCATTTTTTTTTGGGTTCCATATCCGAATGCCAAAAAACGGAACCCTTATACAGGTATGTCTATTATGTCCATCCGACCGTCTATCCGTCTGTCTGTCTGTCTGCTGTTCGTCTGTCAGTCTGTCCATCTGTCCGTCTGTCCGTCTATCCGTCTATCCGTCTATCGTTCTGTCTGTCTGTCTGTTTTGCTCGATCTTATAATATATTGTAGTGTGGTACGGAACCCTACGAGTTCGAGTCTGACTTGGCCTTTTTATTTTGTTTTAACACAAGTAAAATGCCCAAGACGGATTAAACATCGTCTTCCGTCACTGGTTTTTGGTTGGTTTTGGTTGAAGCCATGGCGTCAGCCATGGCTTCAACTGAACGTCGCTGCCAATTGGACGATAGGCAGGAAGATTGAATTGATCGTGTATAGTGTGTATGAACGCACTGCAGATTGGATCCAATCGGCAGCGTCCTGCCTATTGGACGATAGAAAGGATGGTGTATGCCAGCCTTAAGTAGGTACTTTGGCATATGTAATAAGTAGATCTAATCAACAATTGCTGACATACCCTTTTAATACCCTTTAAACTCGAAATAAACTCATTTTATTGCTACACCAATATTTTGGGTTCCGTACCTCAAAAGATAAAAAAGAAACTCACTTTCTTGTCCGTATGTCTATCTGTCTGTCTGTCCGTGTCTGTCCGTGAGTATACTGAAGTCTATAGTCCTTATTAGGTGTATAAAAATCAAGGTTCTGATTCAACACGATAAAAAGATATAGGCAAATTTACATTTTCGCGAAAACGTACTTAAGTACCACAATTTAACTCAATTTTTATTTATTTTATTTAATGGAATTTTTCCTTTATTTGTGCTGTAAGACATTGCAAGGAAAAGTTCCAAAAAAAAAAAACAAGAAAATTAAAGGGTGTCTCCATACATACATAGTTTACGCCAGTTAAGATAGGCCTCTGAGTTATATGAGCGCTCATACAATTTAGAGGTCTAGTCTTGGTAGTCTTGGTACAAACCGACGTTGGTACGGAAGCCTCAGTGGGCGAGTCCAACTCGACTTAGCCGGTTATTTTTTTGAAAGAGCTATGCTCGGTGTTTCTCTGCAGGATCGAATCCGGAATGAAGTAATTCGCCAGAGAACTAAAGTAATCGACATAGCTCAACGGATTAGCAAACTGAAGTAGCAATGGGCTGGTCATATCTGCCGTAGGAATGATAACCGTTGGGGTAGTATGGTTCTAGAGTGGAGACCGCGAATCGGTAAACGTAGCCTAGGACGCCCTGTGACCGGGTGGAGCGACGACATTCGCAAAGCGGTGGGCAGTGACTGGAAACAAAGAGCCAAAGATCGAGCTGAGTGGCATGACTTGGGAGAGGCCTATGTCCAGCAGTGGACTGATACCGGCTGATTATGATGAACTATGTCTTACTATAATATATTATTAATACAACTACATATGTGACGGGCTTACAACTTGTAGAGAACCAGTATCATTTATTATCATTACTTATGTGCTTGTACTTTCATTTAAATAGTGATTTATAGAAATATATTACAGGTAGTCTGCAATGCAGATCTAAAGATCTGTGACATTGTGTGTCACTGGAGAGGCAGTACACATGATGCGAGAATATATAGAGAAAGCTCTATAAAGAGGAGATATGCAGAAAATGAGTTTATGGGAAAACTTATTGGTGACAGCGGTTACCCAGGTACCCCTCATCTCATCACACCAATACTAAGACCCACAAGTGAACAACAAAATAGTTTCAATAGACAGCATATCCGAACCCGCAATGTCATTGAACGTTGTTTTGGGGTATGGAAAAACAGGTTCCGTATATTGCTGGAAGTGATGAGGGGTTCATATGCTACAATAAAAGTTACAATTGTAGCTTGTGCTGTTCTGCATAACTTGGCGATTTTGTATAATGAAGAACAAGGTGTGTATTAATTTGCAATGAAACGGAATATGTATTGTAATCATTCAGGTAGGCGATGGTGATAGGAAACTTACAACTTTACTAGTGTCCCCCTGGCCAGCTACCATACTCAAGATTATAAAAGGACCAACTATCACACTAACTACTATTTAATATCGACTGTCTCGTACTAGGTTTCGTGCATGTCTGATGCACTTCGGGAGTTTACGCAGCAAGATCGCGACGAAACTACTATATACAAGTTGGCAAAATCTGTCACCTAACATCGAATGTGTTCCCGGCTGTCTTTGAGATACAGTTTCCATTCTAGTCCTCCTATGCTAGCATCCTCGACAGTATTGTCAGAAGTGAGATAGTGGTCAAACGCTAGCCTATAGAATATAATTAGGTAAGGGGCTGTGTCCGAAATTGCACTGAATGCAATTAGCATAGCTCTGACATAGTTTTTAGGGTTCCGTTCCTCAAAAGGTAAAAAGAGGAACCCTTATAAGATCACTTTCTTGTCCGTCTGTCTGTCTGCCTGCCTGTCCGTCTGTCTGTCCGTCTTTCTGTCCGTCTGTCCGTGTGTCACCACCGATTTTCTCAGGAACGGGTGGATCTAGCAAGTTGAAATTTAAACCAGATACTGAAGTCTATAGTCTTTATTAGGTGTATAAAAATCAAGGTCCTGAGTCAACACGATAAAAAGATATGGGCAAATTTAGATTTTCGCGAAAAAACTATCTAGCTTATTAAGCTTTCCAAAAAAGTATAACAGTTGGTATTTTTTTACAAAAACAGTTTCATCAAACAAAAATACCACGGACAGTACTCAGTACATATAACATGCATTAACAACGCAATAATAATTATCAGTAACTGGCGTCAACCGGTTTTTAGGGTTCCGAACCCAAAGGGTACCAACGGAACCCTATTACTGAGACTCCGCTGTCCGTCTGTCTGTCTGTCTGTCTGTCTGTCTGTCTGTCTGTCTGTCTGTCTGTCTGTCTGTCCGTCTGTCACCAGGCTGTATCTCATGAACCGTGATAGTTAGACGGTTGAAATTTTCACAGATGATGTAATTCTGTTGCCGCTATAACAACAAATACTAAGAACAGAACAAAGTTAAAAATTAAAGAAAACGAAAAAAAAGTTTTTTACGATAGCGCAGCGCCACCTATCTAGCATCAAAGATGGCGCTATCGTCTTTACCTTAATCTGAATCTGGGAAGCGGCTCCAACGATTAAATAAAATTTAGTATACCTACAGGGGATTTCGGGGGCGATAAATCGATCTAGCTAGGAGTCATTTTCAGAAAATGTTGTTTTAGTCGTGTTTTCAATAATCAACTTAAAATATACTCTTCCCGACATCTATTGGCGAGTAGAAGTACTGTATCAGTAAAGCAGTTAGTTGCTCTCAATTAAAAAAAATAGTATTATTATTCGTCAATAGATGTCGGGAAGAGTCATATTTATCTGTTTAAGTGGCAAAAAATACCGAGCAAAGCTCGGTCAACCAGATATTTAATAATATTAATTACTACAATTACTATTACCACTATTACTATTACTACTATATAATACTATTCTACCTTTGTGTTAACGTTTACTTAGTTGGTGTTAGAAGTTCGTTAGAAATTCGACAGATGGCATTCGGAACCCTCCGTGTGCGGGACAAAGTCTGACTCGCACTTGGCCAGTTTTATTTTACGTTGTTGTTGCGTTGTCACCATTCTCGACCACATTATCGGTTACCACCAGGCGAGATAGTGGTCTAACGCTCTAGCCCTGGATGAAATACTTTTTAACCGACTTCACAAAAAAGGAGGAGGTTCTCAGTTTGTCTGTATGTTTTTTTTTGTGTGTATGTTACGCGATTACTCCGTCAATTGAGAACGGATTAAAATGATTCTTTTTTTTAATAGGTAGAGTACGTTTTCGAGGTGGTCCCATTGGAATTTCATCGAGATCTGATTAGTATCTCCAGAGATATGGAGATAAATACCTCAAACATAGGAGAATGTACTGGTTTTAGAAGAAGAGTCCCAAGAAGATTATACACAATGCATGTTAATATTGCATATACTTTTGAAGACTAAAAAATATGACCCTGAATAATGTTTTTACGTCTTTTTAGGGTTCCGTACCTCAAAAGGTAAAAAAGGAACCCTTATAAGATCACTTTCTTGTCCGTCCATCTGTCTGTCTGTCCGTCTGTCTGTCTGTCTGTCTGTCCGTCTGTCTGTTCGTCTGTCTGTCCGTGTGTCACCGCCAATTTTCTCAGAAACGGGTGGATCTAGCAAGTTGAAATTTAAACCAGATACTGAAGTCTATAGTCCTTATTAGGTGTATAAAAATCAAGGTCCTGAGTCAACACGATAAAAAAATATGAGCAAATTTAGATTTTCGCGAAAACTTGTAGGTACCAAAATTTACCATAATTTTCAACATTTTTTATTTTTCGGAATTTTTCCTTTACTTGTACCTTGCTTTTTACCAAAATGGACAATTCTAGGTCAACCGGAAGTACCCTATAGGTTTTGGGTCGAAAACCTATAAGGTACTTCCCGTTGACCTAGAATCATGAAATTTGGCAAGAAGCTAGGTCTTATAGCACAAATAAAGGAAAAATTAAAAAAAATAAAAAAAATTGACAATTAAAGGGTATCCCCATACATACATAGTTAACGCCAATCAAGGTAGGCCTCTGAGTTATATGAGCACTCATACAATTTAGAGGTCTAGCTTAATTGGTACCTTCCAACGTTGGTACGGAAGCCTCGGTGGGCGAGCGACTCTAACTCGTCTTGGCCGGTTTTATTTTTTTCAGATACATCACATCAATAGTGAAGACGAATACGGCGACGTTTAGATGAAAGCTGAATTGCTCCTTTTTTTAAAAATTCATAGCAATGAGTTATGTTTTTGTTACATTTAGAATAATAATTATTGATATGATCTATTTAATGTTATTTAACATGTATAAGTGCAAATTTTTAATTTGCCCATATATACTGAATAAATGCTTTGACTTTTGACCAGTGCTGATGATGAAGAGCCCATATTGGCAACCCATTTTGCTGTTGAAGCGTGAAGAGGCAATGCATTGGGATATGTGTACTTTAAATTAAATTATTTGAAAATATTTATTCGGACAACTTTTTAATTTTAAGAAGTAAATACTCTTCCTCTAATTTCATCATTTTCATTTTTTGTTGATGCACCTCCTCTTCTCTTCTCATGTTTTCTTCCCGAGCCAGTTTTGCCAGGAGAAAAAGCTGGTGGTCGTGGCTCTGAAGACACTCGCAGCCATCACACCTTTTTCTATTGAAAAAATATTCTAATATAGTTACTACATAAAAATAGATAATTCACATATACAACTTTACATACTTTTTCTTTTGACCTGGTTCATTTGAAGGGTGCAGCACCCTTTTTATATTTTTAGTTGCAGTTTCAGGCTAGAAAACACATTTAGATTAGTATTACAAAGTAAGTTAAATACACACATTATAATGTATAGGGCTATAGGGCAGTGTATTCGCGGTGCAATCACTTGCAGGATACTGTTGCTGCTCCATAACATGCGAGCTCAAAACTAAAAATCGCAATTCAAACGTACCACTACAGGAGTCATGGCTCTGCCTATTCCATCTGCTCGCTTTTGACTGCATTCCGGCTGCAATACGAGAATTTATTGAATTTATTTGAAAATTAATGTGAAATTTGAGTTTTGAATTAGCAGGAATCTACCTGCTGTTTTTTGTGAATTGTGTCGCTGTCAAATTCGTTACTGTCGACAAAAAACTCCTGCGGAATTGCCTCGATTAGCTCCATATCTTCTGGAGGCGGGGGATGCGGAGGAGGCCCTCCTCCAGTCTGTGCCCTAGCTTTTCGATATAAACTCAGATTGTTTGGCCCTATTCTTCATGTTCCGCCACTGGTTGTGAAGCTGGGCCAAATCTCTTTGTATAATATTTAATGTATTATAGCTGAAATTAAACATGTTGTTTTAATATTATGAGTAAAAATACCTTGGTAGTTCTCAAAACATAACCAAAAACTCACCATGCTAGCACTTCCTCCCAAGCAAGTTTTTTTTGAGCATTGGTGTTAGTGCTAGTTTCTTTGAGCTCTATTATGTGCGCTCGTTCAAGAACGAGCGCTCGAAGTACTTTCTGAAACATGTAACTTTTGTTAGCGTTTGGACAGTTCGCAAGCGTTGGAACGGGTTTAGAATAAATCTGGATCAATACATACCTTCTCTTGTTCCGTCCAATTAGAAGATTTTTTTTTTTTGCCGCTTCCATTCTTCCGCAGTAACAAAAAAAACTTTACAATTGAATAACACCGTTGATAATTTTACAATTGAATAACATTACAGAAATGTTTGTATTCGCGCGTTTCGTAATTTATTTCGCCCATAGAGAGCGTATAATGTAGAGAGAACATTAGCGTATGCGAATGAAATAGCTATAGAGATATAACCCGACTAAAATGATAAACACGTGATACATATGCCAACTATAAGATAAAATGAACAACTTAATTTGGTCAGGTCATACGTGACTGCTGGCGAGAGCCAATGGGTGCACTAAAACTTAGTTCCATACAGTGCTGGAACCAGTTTAATCGCATACGCAGAGAAGGATATAAAAATGGTGTTATCTCGGTCTTATACTAGTGATTGTATAGTTTTATCCTTCTCATATTATTATTGTTATTTAAATGCCACATCCACTTAATACTCCATCCACGATTTTGCCATATTTCTTGAACTGTCAAATCAACGTGGCGTTACAGATAAAAAATAAAGTTTAAGAGCTAGAATCGGTTTTTAATCGACTAATTTGTTTATAATTTTAGTTTTAGTTATAATCTGTGCCAATAGTCCATGGAGCATGTCTATTTGGTGTCTCATACGTAGTATCATAGTAGTCTGTGGGTGTCTCAACCAAACAACGGCTGATTAGCGTTTATAAGTAAAAAAAAAGTTGAGCAATGATCAAGTACTTGAGAGCTTCTCAGCTGAGAGACAGTTCAGCAATTGATCAACAGATTTTTATAAGTAACACAGATAAAAATCTGATAGACATGCTCCATGGACTATTGGCACAGATTATAATTAAAACTAAAATTATAAACAAATTAGTCGATTAAAAACCGATTCTAGCTCTTAAACTTTATTTTTTATCTGTAACGCCACGTTGATTTGACAGTTCAAGAAATATGGCAAAATCGTGGATGGAGTATTAAGTGGATGTGGCATTTAAATAACAATAATAATATGAGAAGGATAAAACTATACAATCACTAGTATAAGACCGAGATAACACCATTTTTATATCCTTCTCTGCGTATGCGATTAAACTGGTTCCAGCACTGTATGGAACTAAGTTTTAGTGCACCCATTGGCTCTCACCAGCAGTCACGTATGACCTGACCAAATTAAGTTGTTCATTTTATCTTATAGTTGGCATATGTATCACGTGTTTATCATTTTAGTCGGGTTATATCTCTATAGCTATTTCATTCGCATACGCTAATGTTCTCTCTACATTATACGCTCTCTATGGGCGAAATAAATTACGAAACGCGCGAATACAAACATTTCTTTAATGTTATTCAATTGTAAAATTATCAACGGTGTTATTCAATTGTAAAGTTTTTTTTGTTACTGCGGAAGAATGGAAGCGGCAAAAAAAAATAGATCTTCTAATTGGACGGCCCAAGAGAAGGTATGTATTGATCCAGATTTATTCTAAACCCGTTCCAACGCTTGCGAACTGTCCAAACGCTAACAAAAGTTACATGTTTCAGAAAGTACTTCGAGCACATAATAGAGCTAAAAGAAACTAGCACTAACACCAATGCTCAAAAAAAACTTGCTTGGGAGGAAGTGCTAGCATGGTGAGTTTTTGGTTCTGTTTTGAGAACTACCAAGGTATTTTTACTCATAATATTAAAACAACATGTTTAATTTCAGCTATAATACATTAAATATTATACAAAGAGATTTGGCCCAGCTTCACAACCAGTGGCGGAACATGAAGAATAGGGCCAAACAATCTGAGTTTATATATCGAAAAGCTAGGGCACAGACTGGAGGAGGGCCTCCTCCGCATCCCCCGCCTCCAGAAGATATGGAGCTAATCGAGGCAATTCCGCAGGAGTTTTTTGTCGACAGTAACGAATTTGACAGCGACACAATTCACAAAAAACAGCAGGTAGATTCCTGCTAATTCAAAACTCAAATTTCACATTAATTTTCAAATAAATTCAATAAATTCTCGTATTGCAGCCGGAATGCAGTCAAAAGCGAGCAGATGGAATAGGCAGAGCCATGACTCCTGTAGTGGTACGTTTGAATTGCGATTTTTAGTTTTGAGCTCGCATGTTATGGAGCAGCAACAGTATCCTGCAAGTGATTGCACCGCGAATACACTGCCCTATAGCCCTATACATTATAATGTGTGTATTTAACTTACTTTGTAATACTAATCTAAATGTGTTTTCTAGCCTGAAACTGCAACCAAAAATATAAAAAGGGTGCTGCACCCTTCAAATGAACCAGGTCAAAAGAAAAAGTATGTAAAGTTGTATATGTGAATTATCTATTTTTATGTAGTAACTATATTAGAATATTTTTTCAATAGAAAAAGGTGTGATGGCTGCGAGTGTCTTCAGAGCCACGACCACCAGCTTTTTCTCCTGGCAAAACTGGCTCGGGAAGAAAACATGAGAAGAGAAGAGGAGGTGCATCAACAAAAAATGAAAATGATGAAATTAGAGAAAGAGTATTTACTTCTTAAAATTAAAAAGTTGTCCGAATAAATATTTTCAAATAATTTAATTTAAAGTACACATATCCCAATGCATTGCCTCTTCACGCTTCAACGGCAAAATGGGTTGCCAATATGGGCTCTTCATCATCAGCACTGGTCAAAAGTCAAAGCATTTATTCAGTATATATGGGCAAATTAAAAATTTGCACTTATACATGTTAAATAACATTAAATAGATCATATCAATAATTATTATTCTAAATGTAACAAAAACATAACTCATTGCTATGAATTTTTAAAAAAAGGAGCAATTCAGCTTTCATCTAAACGTCGCCGTATTCGTCTTCACTATTGATGTGATGTATCTGAAAAAAATAAAACCGGCCAAGACGAGTTAGAGTCGCTCGCCCACCGAGGCTTCCGTACCAACGTTGGAAGGTACCAATTAAGCTAGACCTCTAAATTGTATGAGTGCTCATATAACTCAGAGGCCTACCTTGATTGGCGTTAACTATGTATGTATGGGGATACCCTTTAATTATCAATTTTTTTTATTTTTTTTAATTTTTCCTTTATTTGTGCTATAAGACCTAGCTTCTTGCCAAATTTCATGATTCTAGGTCAACGGGAAGTACCTTATAGGTTTTCGACCCAAAACCTATAGGGTACTTCCGGTTGACCTAGAATTGTCCATTTTGGTAAAAAGCAAGGTACAAGTAAAGGAAAAATTCCGAAAAATAAAAAATGTTGAAAATTATGGTAAATTTTGGTACCTACAAGTTTTCGCGAAAATCTAAATTTGCTCATATTTTTTTATCGTGTTGACTCAGGACCTTGATTTTTATACACCTAATAAGGACTATAGACTTCAGTATCTGGTTTAAATTTCAACTTGCTAGATCCACCCGTTTCTGAGAAAATTGGCGGTGACACACGGACAGACAGACGAACAGACAGACGGACAGACAGACAGACAGACAGACGGACAGACAGACAGATGGACGGACAAGAAAGTGATCTTATAAGGGTTCCTTTTTTACCTTTTGAGGTACGGAACCCTAAAAAGACGTAAAAACATTATTCAGGGTCATATTTTTTAGTCTTCAAAAGTATATGCAATATTAACATGCATTGTGTATAATCTTCTTGGGACTCTTCTTCTAAAACCAGTACATTCTCCTATGTTTGAGGTATTTATCTCCATATCTCTGGAGATACTAATCAGATCTCGATGAAATTCCAATGGGACCACCTCGAAAACGTACTCTACCTATTAAAAAAAAGAATCATTTTAATCCGTTCTCAATTGACGGAGTAATCGCGTAACATACACACAAAAAAAAACATACAGACAAACTGAGAACCTCCTCCTTTTTTGTGAAGTCGGTTAAAAAGTATTTCATCCAGGGCTAGAGCGTTAGACCACTATCTCGCCTGGTGGTAACCGATAATGTGGTCGAGAATGGTGACAACGCAACAACAACGTAAAATAAAACTGGCCAAGTGCGA
The DNA here is from genome assembly GCA_954871355.1 of Cabera pusaria. Lineage (NCBI taxonomy): Eukaryota > Metazoa > Arthropoda > Insecta > Lepidoptera > Geometridae > Cabera > Cabera pusaria. The sequence goes on along the minus strand of OX940909.1, from coordinate 4,979,021 downwards.
GTCAGACTTTGTCCCGCACACGGAGGGTTCCGAATGCCATCTGTCGAATTTCTAACGAACTTCTAACACCAACTAAGTAAACGTTAACACAAAGGTAGAATAGTATTATATAGTAGTAATAGTAATAGTGGTAATAGTAATTGTAGTAATTAATATTATTAAATATCTGGTTGACCGAGCTTTGCTCGGTATTTTTTGCCACTTAAACAGATAAATATGACTCTTCCCGACATCTATTGACGAATAATAATACTATTTTTTTTAATTGAGAGCAACTAACTGCTTTACTGATACAGTACTTCTACTCGCCAATAGATGTCGGGAAGAGTATATTTTAAGTTGATTATTGAAAACACGACTAAAACAACATTTTCTGAAAATGACTCCTAGCTAGATCGATTTATCGCCCCCGAAATCCCCTGTAGGTATACTAAATTTTATTTAATCGTTGGAGCCGCTTCCCAGATTCAGATTAAGGTAAAGACGATAGCGCCATCTTTGATGCTAGATAGGTGGCGCTGCGCTATCGTAAAAAACTTTTTTTTCGTTTTCTTTAATTTTTAACTTTGTTCTGTTCTTAGTATTTGTTGTTATAGCGGCAACAGAATTACATCATCTGTGAAAATTTCAACCGTCTAACTATCACGGTTCATGAGATACAGCCTGGTGACAGACGGACAGACAGACAGACAGACAGACAGACAGACAGACAGACAGACAGACAGACAGACAGACAGACGGACAGCGGAGTCTCAGTAATAGGGTTCCGTTGGTACCCTTTGGGTTCGGAACCCTAAAAACCGGTTGACGCCAGTTACTGATAATTATTATTGCGTTGTTAATGCATGTTATATGTACTGAGTACTGTCCGTGGTATTTTTGTTTGATGAAACTGTTTTTGTAAAAAAATACCAACTGTTATACTTTTTTGGAAAGCTTAATAAGCTAGATAGTTTTTTCGCGAAAATCTAAATTTGCCCATATCTTTTTATCGTGTTGACTCAGGACCTTGATTTTTATACACCTAATAAAGACTATAGACTTCAGTATCTGGTTTAAATTTCAACTTGCTAGATCCACCCGTTCCTGAGAAAATCGGTGGTGACACACGGACAGACGGACAGAAAGACGGACAGACAGACGGACAGGCAGGCAGACAGACAGACGGACAAGAAAGTGATCTTATAAGGGTTCCTCTTTTTACCTTTTGAGGAACGGAACCCTAAAAACTATGTCAGAGCTATGCTAATTGCATTCAGTGCAATTTCGGACACAGCCCCTTACCTAATTATATTCTATAGGCTAGCGTTTGACCACTATCTCACTTCTGACAATACTGTCGAGGATGCTAGCATAGGAGGACTAGAATGGAAACTGTATCTCAAAGACAGCCGGGAACACATTCGATGTTAGGTGACAGATTTTGCCAACTTGTGTATAGTAGTTTCGTCGCGATCTTGCTGCGTAAACTCCCGAAGTGCATCAGACATGCACGAAACCTAGTACGAGACAGTCGATATTAAATAGTAGTTAGTGTGATAGTTGGTCCTTTTATAATCTTGAGTATGGTAGCTGGCCAGGGGGACACTAGTAAAGTTGTAAGTTTCCTATCACCATCGCCTACCTGAATGATTACAATACATATTCCGTTTCATTGCAAATTAATACACACCTTGTTCTTCATTATACAAAATCGCCAAGTTATGCAGAACAGCACAAGCTACAATTGTAACTTTTATTGTAGCATATGAACCCCTCATCACTTCCAGCAATATACGGAACCTGTTTTTCCATACCCCAAAACAACGTTCAATGACATTGCGGGTTCGGATATGCTGTCTATTGAAACTATTTTGTTGTTCACTTGTGGGTCTTAGTATTGGTGTGATGAGATGAGGGGTACCTGGGTAACCGCTGTCACCAATAAGTTTTCCCATAAACTCATTTTCTGCATATCTCCTCTTTATAGAGCTTTCTCTATATATTCTCGCATCATGTGTACTGCCTCTCCAGTGACACACAATGTCACAGATCTTTAGATCTGCATTGCAGACTACCTGTAATATATTTCTATAAATCACTATTTAAATGAAAGTAAAAGCACATAAGTAATGATAATAAATGATACTGGTTCTCTACAAGTTGTAAGCCCGTCACATATGTAGTTGTATTAATAATATATTATAGTAAGACATAGTTCATCATAATCAGCCGGTATCAGTCCACTGCTGGACATAGGCCTCTCCCAAGTCATGCCACTCAGCTCGATCTTTGGCTCTTTGTTTCCAGTCACTGCCCACCGCTTTGCGAATGTCGTCGCTCCACCCGGTCACAGGGCGTCCTAGGCTACGTTTACCGATTCGCGGTCTCCACTCTATTCTGTTTATATTGTATAGTGCCGACGTTACAAAATACATAAAACATTCCAAATTTCACATTTATGCCGATGATATCCAAATTTATATACATTTTGCACCAGACTTTCTAGACACAGCTATTAAAAATATAACTGAAGATTTAAATGCTATAGTAAGCTGGTCTGTTAATAATTGCCTTTTACTAAATCCCAGTAAGACTAAATTTATGGTTTTTGGAAGTAAACATAAACTCTCTTTGCTACCTCTTGATATTAATATAACTATATTGGGCGAAAAGGTTGAGAGAGTATACGTAGCTCGCAATCTAGGTCTTAAAGTAGACGTACACTTGCGTTTTGAAGAGCATATTGCAGAGTCAATTAAAAACTGTTTTTATAGACTAAAAACGCTCTATAAGCTTAGACCCTTTTTAAGCGAAAACCTTCGCATTGCATTGGTTGAATCACTCATCTTGTCTAAGCTTAATTACGCGGACACTGTGTATGGATCACGATTGCTGTCTCGAACTCAACATTTAGTTCAAAGAGTACAAAACGCCTGTGCAAGATTCTGCTATAATATCCCCGCTAGAGGTCATGTCACACCTTTTCTTAACAACCACTACGCTTTGAAAATGAAATCTCGACGTAAACTCCACCTCGCGTCCCTTCTTTTCGGGATTCTTAATTACGGACAACCGTCATACTTATGCGACAGGCTCATCTGGAGATCTCAGAGAAGGTCGTGTCCCATAAGACAGGTCTCACAGCAACTCTCCACACCGCATCATCACTCAGCCGGTTTTAGGGGCTCTTTCCGCTACTCCGCTACCAGGTGCTGGAATAACATCCCTCCTCCGATAAGGAGTACTAAAACTTTAAGTTCTTTCAAGTTTAAGTTAAAGCAGTACCTGATAGTTGAGCAGCGGAAAAATGCTGATGTAAATAAAGACATGTCGATCATATAAGACATATACAATATATTCTCGCTCATCTTAATAATTTTATTTATTTAGTTCTGCCTTCCAAATGACCCAGCTATTCCTTTCTAAATTAAAAGCCTCCAAATGTTGTTCCTTTCCTAATTAACCTAAAATACATATTTATAAGTTTTATTATATTTTTTCGCTCCGACATATAAATTTTTTATACATATATTTAGTATCTAATATCTATATTTAATATTATTCTTAAATATATTTATATTTAATATCTATCTAAGTGTACCTATTTTATGTATGTATCAATTTATCATTTATTTTTATTATTTTATTTACAAATATTTTCGCATTTTTTTTCATCACCCGCAGGCTTGTCTGAAAATCAGCGTCCAGGTGTAAATCTAGACATAATGTGCTGAGACAAGCCTTTTTGACACCTCACATTGTTTCTTGTTTTTTCTTGTTTCATTGTTTTAGTTAGTATTTTAATGTGTTATGTCAAATAAATGATTTTTCTTTCTTTCTCTTCTTTCACTCTAGAACCATACTACCCCAACGGTTATCATTCCTACGGCAGATATGACCAGCCCATTGCTACTTCAGTTTGCTAATCCGTTGAGCTATGTCGATTACTTTAGTTCTCTGGCGAATTACTTCATTCCGGATTCGATCCTGCAGAGAAACACCGAGCATAGCTCTTTCAAAAAAATAACCGGCTAAGTCGAGTTGGACTCGCCCACTGAGGCTTCCGTACCAACGTCGGTTTGTACCAAGACTACCAAGACTAGACCTCTAAATTGTATGAGCGCTCATATAACTCAGAGGCCTATCTTAACTGGCGTAAACTATGTATGTATGGAGACACCCTTTAATTTTCTTGTTTTTTTTTTTGGAACTTTTCCTTGCAATGTCTTACAGCACAAATAAAGGAAAAATTCCATTAAATAAAATAAATAAAAAATGAGTTAAATTGTGGTACTTAAGTACGTTTTCGCGAAAATGTAAATTTGCCTATATCTTTTTATCGTGTTGAATCAGAACCTTGATTTTTATACACCTAATAAGGACTATAGACTTCAGTATACTCACGGACAGACACGGACAGACAGACAGATAGACATACGGACAAGAAAGTGAGTTTCTTTTTTATCTTTTGAGGTACGGAACCCAAAATATTGGTGTAGCAATAAAATGAGTTTATTTCGAGTTTAAAGGGTATTAAAAGGGTATGTCAGCAATTGTTGATTAGATCTACTTATTACATATGCCAAAGTACCTACTTAAGGCTGGCATACACCATCCTTTCTATCGTCCAATAGGCAGGACGCTGCCGATTGGATCCAATCTGCAGTGCGTTCATACACACTATACACGATCAATTCAATCTTCCTGCCTATCGTCCAATTGGCAGCGACGTTCAGTTGAAGCCATGGCTGACGCCATGGCTTCAACCAAAACCAACCAAAAACCAGTGACGGAAGACGATGTTTAATCCGTCTTGGGCATTTTACTTGTGTTAAAACAAAATAAAAAGGCCAAGTCAGACTCGAACTCGTAGGGTTCCGTACCACACTACAATATATTATAAGATCGAGCAAAACAGACAGACAGACAGAACGATAGACGGATAGACGGATAGACGGACAGACGGACAGATGGACAGACTGACAGACGAACAGCAGACAGACAGACAGACGGATAGACGGTCGGATGGACATAATAGACATACCTGTATAAGGGTTCCGTTTTTTGGCATTCGGATATGGAACCCAAAAAAAAAATGATCGTGTGCAGTGGTGCAAACATGTTGAGGGAGAGCGCAGTACGCACGTCTACCTCAGACAAAAACTTTTCTCAACTGAACTCACGTAGAACTATTATATCATCTGTGACTGAACTGCCGAACGACGATCGCGACCGCCATACACGGTCCAATTGGCATGATCCATTCGCAAGGATGAAACGAAAAGAATAAAATTTTGATTGTGCGTTCTTGTGCCGTCCGCGTCAATTACAACGGTCATGCCAATCCACGCCCACACACGGCCCATTCGGCATGATACGATCGGCAGCGTCCTGCTAATTGGATGATAGAATGGATGGTGTATGGCAGGCATAACTACTTACTTGAGTATTGATGGAGTAATGCCCCTTTCTATTTACATGATACTGGCTAGCATCACCACCCACTCTCCTTATCTTTATATGGGTACAGTCTATTGCGCCATTAATACCCTGAAGTCCGCAAATCGCTTGAAAGTTTTGTATTGTTGCAGCTTCTTCGGTTAAGGATGTCGGCATATTTATATACAGAGCGCTTTTTGACGCTAATGCGACCGCAACTTTTCGAGTCAAGTGTGACAATGTCTGCTGGCTCATGCCGTGAATGTCGGCGCAGTCTTCTTGAATCTAAGACATGCAATAGGATCATTACAAGAGAGCATACAAATAAAGTAAAAATCATAGCAAGTTACTATACCTGATGGCGTCCCCAGTATCTAATCACTGCCATTATTTGCAATTCCACTGGGATACCGCCTCCTCGAGCATCCACCTGCAGATCAGATTGAAGCAGTTCGAAAATGCGGCTCATATTTTCTTTGCTGAACCTGTACCTCAATTTAAATTCTTGCGCTGACAAATCCTGCATTGGATTAAACCGTGCCTTGTAAATTTTTCTGCGTCTATTTGAAGAAGTTGTTGCTTGAAATGAATTTATTTCGTCTATGTCCCTGTGGTAATCACGAATAAAATCTTCGGATTCCATGGTTTTATTGGCCTTTTTATTTTATTTTTATTCACTATTTACGCGCGGACATGAAACAATATCGCAGAGTCAGAATGACACACGTATTTCATAAATCAGATTGATTGATCGTGGCGGCGCCATCTTGCCTCTCAGCTGAGAGCTGTTTAAGCAATACTTAACTTTGATCACCGTTTATGAGTGAGATTTTCCTTGATCAATAGTTCAGCAATTGCTCAAAATTTGAGACACGTTTATAAGTAACACTGTTTAATGTTTACCAGTCATCGATACAGAAAGGTGAAATTAGGTTCGTGAACCTAATTCAAACGTTCCACTTTGAGGTGCGCTCCCTTTTTAGGGTTCCGTAGTCCTGACAAGGAACACTTTTAGTTTCGTCATGTCTATCTGTCTGTCTGTCCGAGGTTTTGCTAAGAGACCGTTAATACTAGAAAGCTGTAATTTTGTAGGGGTATGTATATAAATTACGCTGACAAAGTGGTGAAATAAAGTTTTGAAAAATATATTTTTTTTAAGGAAGCTCCCCTACATGAGAAGTGGGGATGAATTTTTTTTTCGTCGTCTACCCCATCGTGTGGAGTATCGTTGAATAGGTCTTTTAAAATGACTTAGGGTTTATAATACCATTTTGCGATTGAATGCTCCATTTACGAAATATTAAACTTTAAAGAGCAAATTTTTGTTACACCGCGGCGTCCTGCAATCTACGGGCGCGATCTCAGTACTTTTCAATTGTTTTCTGATCGCGTTTAGTGAGAACCAGTCGGTACAAATACTACTGCGCTATCTGATCGCCGCCTAGATCGCGCACGCAGGACGCTGCGGTGTGTCCGTACCTTGAGACAAAAAACATTAGGCATAATGATTTGGATCTCACGGTTGTTGCGGTCCCGGAGTCTGCCACAAATCTGACTCTGGTTGTAGAATCAACCCTCCAGTGGGAGCTTGCACCACGCTTGACGGTCGCCGGGACCTGGTCTGTGGGACCTCTACGTCTTCATCGAAGGGTTTGTAGATTGGACCTGCGCAGGTTGGACAGATTGGTAGAATGATGACGTGCACAAAGCAGCTGGTAAGAGTTAGACTAGAATGGAGGTTGCATTTAGAATAAACTTTTGAAGACTAAATTATGACCATGAATCATGTTTTACTCTTTTCTATAAATTTATTTTTATGTTTCACAGATGTTCTTATAGTATGTGTAAATGAGATAGAAAGGTAGGGTAAATTAATTTCTCTTCACAGCAATGTTCCACCGTGCAAACTCTAGTTAGGGTGCAACGTTTTGGACTAGAGCAGTTGCAGACCGTACTCGGTCATGTTAGTTAAATGCTAATTACAATGACGATTGAATCAGGATTCCGTATTGAACGAATATCGATTAGATACTACTTTATCAACATAGCGAAAAATATAGATCATTGATAAAGGTTGTTAGGCAAACAGTTAGGAGACAACGCAACCTCTAAGCCGGCCAGTCGAGTTGGAATTGCGCACCGAGGTTTCCGTACAAACTTCTCAAACTAGGTTAAAGGACAAACTTAACTTTTCTATTCGATCCATAGACCGATGCCTAAATACTGTTAATGCACCCACCGCAAATAATAACTTTGTAATAGTAAATCCGATTTTTTTTGTTATAAAACGAAATATTTTCGGTTTTCAGATTTATTCCTTTATAATTGCTTCAAGAACTTGCTTTTTGCCTAATTTCATGAATCTAGGTCAACGGAAAGTACCCTATAGATTTCGATTCGCGAAATTCGTGAAATCGCTTAATATGCATAAATATGCGAGATAAACGGTCATATCTTTTCAACGCGTTGACTTACAAGTTTGATTTTCTCACAACTGAAAGATACCGTAGATGTGAGTATTTGATATAAGTTTCAACTTGAAATCTTTGGCGTTTCTGAGAAAAAGGGTATTGACAGACGGACAGACATACATAGACGGACAAAAAGTGATCCTCTAAGGGTTCCTTTTTTTCCTTTTGAGGCACGGAACCCTAAAAATATGGTAAAAAGTCTAACACCTTACCAGGATGTATGGAATAAGCTCCAAACTCCACCTTCTTCCCAAGAACTCCAAGAAATGGGAACTTGATTTTAATGGTCTGCAGCAGACATTCTTCATAGATGTCCCAGACATGCACTGTCTGTGATTCAATTAACAATAGTCAGAATTAACTAAAAAACACGCTTTAATAGAAAACTAAACTAAAGGGTGGAAAATAATGTTCAATACATTGTAAAAAAGAAAAACGGTTGTAGAAACTAATATTTATTTCGGACTAGCTGACCCGGCAAACTTCGTACCGCGAAAATAAATAAACTGTCCAAGTGCGAGTCAGACCCGCACACGCAGGGTTCGGATTAAACAATATTTGCCGGAAAAATACGTTTCTTGTATGGGGACCCCCTTTAATTATAAATTTAATTTAGTGTTTATTATTTGATCTTGCAACCATTGCAATACACACCATGACACAGAAAAGATAATAGTCCTATGACCACGAGTAAACTTCAAGTCTTTATCTATTAAGTTTTGTAAGATCGAGCATAAAAAGCCTCAAAAACACGTTTCTTGTATGGGGATCCCCTTTAATATTTTGTTTTGTTTTTATCGGTTTTTATACACAAATAGCGAATACCCATGTATGGAAGCGCTATAATGACAACCATCAAAATATGTTAATACAATGACAAAAATAATAACATTCTAAATATTAAAATTTAAATACCTACGCGATAATCCGAGTAATGTGGATATATTATGTTGTCGATTCAAAACCCTTTAAAATTTCAATTCGAGAGTGGAACAGAGTCTACCTTACCGCACCGAATGACGAACGTCAAATGTTTGACAGGAAAGTAGGTAGTTTATATGGGAAAAATGAATTTGTTGTTTTTACTATTTCCCTCGCAATTTTTCCAAATTTTCTCGCCGTTTAAACCTTCCCTGGACTACGACAAACATTTCAAAACCAAAATCAGGTAAATCGGCTCAGCCGTTCTCGAGTTTTAGCGAGACTAACGAACAGCAATTGATTTTTATATATAAGACTAACTAATAAACTTAACTAAACTAATCATGATTATGATGATTCCTTTTTTTGTGGGAAAGGAGATATCCCAAGGGTGGTACCACTGTAATTTCATCGAGATCTGATAAATATCTTCAGATATATGTTAATAAACGTCTTAAACTTGCAACTGACTGAACTGAACTAACTCGCGCGGCATAGAAGTCGGTTGTTTTAGTTTATAAACTATCGGTTATTAAACTTTTAACTATTAATGTAAATCAAATTTATTATACTGTAAAATTGACCTACAACAAATGTTATTAAGAAATAAATGATAAAACAAAACAAATACTTACGCAATTATTACAATATGCCACCACCGCTTCCCTGCCAGGTATTATAGCCACGTCTAAGACGGCTGGCGAAGAAGGTGCTGGTAAAATAGCGAATGGAGTGGATTGTGACGTCTCCCATAACCTCACTGCCCCGTCTATGCTGCCCGTTGCTAATAGGTGGAGAGGGTACACTACGTGGAAACAAGAAACACCCTGGAAAAAATGTTTTTGGTGTGAAAGGCAAAGCGTCCTTTGAAATGGGGAAGATTACTGAAAACGTGTCCGGCAGAGGGCGTTGTATGTTTGTTATATGTCGAAACACCTTGTTATAGCTTTTTATAGCGTTTTTTAAGCATTGTTCAGGTTTTTGTCGAGTCATTTAAAGTTTTTGTGAGGTACCTTGTTCTAGGAGAAGTTGTCTCATAATCGGTTTTCTTGAAGTGTTTATGTTAAATAAAAAATATAGCCTCGCTTGAACAAAATCGATTGTTTTAAAATGTAATATTCACAGTGCCTTTTCCCACTTTCTCTTACTTGTGTACACATCTATTTCTTCATATCCAAAATCTACACAACGACCCATATTTGAAGTACTAAGTGAAAATAATTGTAAAACGAACCAATACAATGAGCCGAAGATCGGGTTCAGTGGCGTATCTTGGGAGAGGCCTGTGTCCAGCAGTGGACTGACACAGGCTGATTATGGAATTGTAAAACATACAATTTTTGTGTAGATTGACAGTTCTTGTGGAACAAACATTTGGCACCCTCTAGTCGGAACTAATTGACAGTTTACTTCCCCATTATATTATAGGTCGCGTGTGAATTAAAAAAACCCTAACTTCCAGTTCTACCGGTTTCTGATAGCCATAATTAGTAATTAATATGTTAAATTTTCAAATAAATTTAGAATACATAAATAATATAAATGCTTTGAATTTTTTAAATAACAAGCATGTTGTAAATGCTCTCATACAATTTTTATATTCTCAAAGGGGACGCAGATCATTATAATATTAGTTGTAAATATTCAATGTTGTTTCAAACTATCCTCCTAGCTAAATTATAATCACAAACAAAATATCACTCACCCTTTGAACTTTGAAAACATAATCCGCTAGTTTTCCAGGCACATGTCTCGCTTTAACACTGGCGCTGGAGTCGTGCGAGCAGGATAGCAATATATCGCCGCCACGTGCGTGAGCGAGACGGCGGATAGAGCGGGAGTGCAATCGACGCCATGTTGTTATTGTGAAGAGAGAGGTGTGAGGAGATGTAGTTAGTTCCTGAAGAAATGTTCGTTTAAGTAGGTATACATTTTATTTACTTTCGTCACATTTATCTTATGACGTCTGTTAAAATTTGCATACACACGTGTGCACAGACACTCAATCTCACACATTCACGAACACACACACAAAAACACTTTCATATACACACACTCACAAACATACCAACACTAATTTAATATAATTCACCTTGCCACAGGAAATTAATTTAATAATATCTGTGACTTAAGAGCGAACGCGGGGTGCAGTTTTCCGTACAAACGTATTCCCCCGTTTTCTCCCTGGAAAATGCTTCTAGAGCAAAATTTTTGTCTACAAAAAATCAAGGTCTGCCGTAGCTACAATTTCCCCTATCATTTGCTTTTTTTGACCAAACAACCGCAAAAAGAAATATTAGCCTTTTTATCTCCTCTTTAAGATTTTTTAAGGGTCATAATATATATTTGCAATTGGTAAGTAAAAAAAGCAAATATTAGGGACGTAGCTACAGCAGATCTTGATTTTTTTGTAGAAACAAATTTTGTTCTAGAAGCATTTTCCAGGGAAGAAACAGGGGAATACGTTTGTATGAAAAACTGCACCCCGCGTACGCTCTTAAAGCTGTACCGTACTGTAACCTAACGCTGTAAACATAATGAAGATACCTCGAGGAAAATTGTATGAATAAGTAAATACTTTTAGGTCTTCTCTTGTTTTTTCTTATATTTCCTTACCTGCTTATATTACCTATATCTTCTAATACTATAAGAATCTTTGTCCTGACATACTGACTGACTCACTGTCAGACAACGCACAGCCTAAACCGCTGGTCGTAGAAACTTGAAATTTGGAGGATATATTTGTCTTAGTACGTAGGGGTGTACTAAGAAAGGATTTTTCAAAATTCACCCCTTAAGGGGATGAAACGGGGGTTCAAAGTTTGTATGGAGAAACAAGATTAGATAGTCTTTTAAATTTTAAATTTAACACAAGCTTTAGTAAGTAATTCGAAATTCTACCCCTAAAAGGGTGAAGAGGGGTAACAAAGTCTGAAATCAATATTGTTTCGGATTGCGCTGAAATTTGGCATGCAGATAGTTAGTTATTTTGACATAGGTTAAGAAAGAATTTTTCAAAATTCACTCTTCAAGGGGATGAAGCGGGGGTTCAAATTTTGGATAGTCATTTTATTCGACATTTCACACAAGTACTTCTGTAAATAAATAAGTAAATACGAGTTTGAGACTTTTTCAAAATGCCACCCTAACAGGATAAACGGGGGTAACAAAGTCTAATTATTGTTTCGGATTGCGCTGAAATTTAGAATGCAGATAGTTATTATGACGGTTGGTATCCGCTCAGAAAAGATTTTCTAAAAATTCCTTCCGGATACGGAACGGGGAATCATAGTTTGTATGGCGAAACAAGATGAGATAAAGTACGTGTTGTAGGATTTTTCGAAATGGGGTAGGCAACAAAGTCTGAAACTTTGTGATTTTCGGGTTTTATAAATATGAATCCCGAATTGCCTTTGTCACGCGATAACATAAAAACGGGTGAACCGATTTGGCTAATTCTTTTTTGATGTCTTTATTGATAGAATCGTTTTTACAAAAGAAAAGTTTTAAGTAAACAAAATAAATTTTTAACGCGGGCGAAGCCGCGGGACACTTCTAGTATTATAATATTATATAAATACTAACTCACCATCCAAAAATAATAGTTTATAGAATCAGGTGCTTTTGTATGAAAAAGCTGAACTCTCGGTGAATGGAATTTAATCCTCAGTACTTGTCCACGCTCCGTGCCTATTGCTAGTTCTGAACTATCGCTGATGTGGACTGAAGGACGATAGGCTAAGCACTGTAAGGTGAAGTGAAGATTATTGATCATCAATATATACCTAATGTTAGCATCGGAATCAAATAAGTCAATCAAATTGGAAATTCAATTATCTATAGTATTTGGAAATAGTTGGTTTGAGTAATCCAATGATTGTGTAACTAATTATTCTCTTTGTACAAGAATCCAATTTTTGTATTGAGAATTCATTGTTCTTAGTAGAAGAATATAGTTTTTGTTTATTGAATGAGTTGTCATTAGTAGAGGAATCTAATCTTTAATACTTTTCCACGCTCCGTTCGTATTGCTAGCTCTGCCCCCCTACACAAAATCCAATTTCTGTTTCCATTCACAATAGTTCAAAATAGCGCAAGTTCAAAATGTATGGAATGACATTTATGTTTCCGCAACAAAGTTGTCATTCCCATACATTCTGAACTTGCGTTTGTTGAAATTGGATTTTGTCTAGGGGCCCTGGACTGTTGCCGATGTAAACTGAAGGACAGTAGGCTAAGCACTGGAAGGTAAACTGAAGATTAATTATCATCAATAGATAATGTCAGCATAGGAATCAAATATGTCAATTTATCTGAATAAATTAAACCAATTATAATAGTAAGAATTAAGAAATAGTTCTTATTGAATAAGTAATCCAATTATTGTGTAACCAATTATTCTCTTTGTACAAGAATCCAATTTTTGTATTGAGAATTCCTTTTTCTAAGTTGAAGTATATTGTTTTGCTTATCGAATGAGTTGTCCTTAGAAAAGGAATTGAATTCTTAGTACTTTTCCACGCTCCGTACCTATCGCTAGTTCTGAATTATCGCCGATGTGAACTGAAGGACAGTAGGCTAAGCACTTGAAGGTAAACTGAACATTAATGATCATCAATAGATAATGTCAGCATCGCAATCAAATAAGTTAATTTAGAGGAGAAATTAAATATCATATAATGTTTAGAAATAGTTGTAATGTTTGAGTAATTTTATTATTGTGTGATCAATTAGTATGCTCTTTGCAAAATAATCTAATTTTTGTATTTAGAATGCGTTGTTCTTAATAAAAACATATGTTTAGTGTATATCAAATTAGTAGTTCTAATCTTCAAATTTACAGGCAGGTCCCTCTCGCTCAATTATCAGATGCAATCACTCAGACCAACTCTGACTTACAATCCATTCACGGCTGGAGCAAATCTTACGGTATCAGTGTTAATCCCCTTAAGACTCAGGTGATAGTCATCGGCGGTTCCAGGATGATATCTAAGATTGATTGGTTCCGCCTACCACAGGTAATATTTGACGGAACACACATTCCAATCAGTAATAGTGTAAAAAACCTAGGAGTAATTTTTGATCGTACTCTCTCTTGGATATCACAAATAGCTGAGGTAAGTCGAAAGATTTTCGCATCTGCGAGTTCACTACGTCGTTTACGTAATCTTCTTCCGATAAACACCATAACTGCGCTTGCACAATCAATTCTGCTACCGATACTTGATTATGCCGACAACTGCTATTTGGATTTAACCGAAGAACAGCTTAGCAAGCTCGAAAGACGGCAAAAGTTTTGTATCCGGTTCATATTTGGTTTGCGCAAGTATGACTACATATCAGTTTTCGGAAAAAGCTGAAATAGTTACCAATTCGCCTTCGCCGAAATAGTCATTTACAGCCGGTATATAACAATAATATTGTTTTCTTCGGTCCACAGAAACCCTATAATTGCAAATTCCTGTCCGTTCTTCGCACGTCTATGAAAAATCTTTTACAGTGCAAGCGGTTAATTTGTGGAACGCCCGTAAAAATAAGGTGTGCGAAATCACTGGCAATCTTTAAAACAATCGTAAAATCTCATTATTTGTCCGAACAGAGCTAAAAGTACCACCCTGCTGTAATATAATAATATTATTTGATCTAATATATAAGTTGTATGTATGTGTATGTATAAGTATATTATATTCAATAATACATCACGGGCTGCAAATCACCCGGTCCTTTTGAAGGCATTGACGGAGCCGAAGCCAACGTCAAGAGGCCCTTTACAATATTAAATTAAATAAAAATATGATTGGTGGATGGAGAGATGAAAATCTATAAAAAGATGGTACATTAATTTATTATGGCTATGAATGTGTGCTGCTAGATGTCTGTTTTCTGGTCTATGGGATGAGGTACGGCACCCGCCAATTATGCCTCATAGTATATTATATTATTATTACTGTAATGTATATAATATTTTGTGTATGTCTATTATTTATTTATTCTATTTTTATCTATTTAAGTTATAAATTGTACGCTACCACCATGTTTTGTTTTATTTTATTTTTTGCTTTTTGCATGCTAGGTTGTCTGGAAGATATTTCTTCAAGCGATAAGACCGCCGATTGTGTTGCCATTCAGATATATTTTATTTTATTGTTTTGTTTTTGTACAATTTGTTTAATTGGTAATCAATAAAGAGTTTTTGTATTGTATTGTAGTTCTATTAGAATTATTCCACTGTCTTCGGAATTTGTTGTTTTTAGCAGAAGAATTCTATTTAATTGCGAATCTTATTAGTCAATCATTGTATTTAGACTGTACATCCTTTTTATATAGCTAACGAAAGTAAAATAAAAATATATAATATGTCAAATTATATACGCATATTTTCTTGGATTTGATAAAATATAATTATATTTTAATAATAATGTCAAAGTCTTACCGTGGGTATTTGTGGCATCCCAGTAATACAATACAATGCGTTGTGTGATAGTGTAGTAGCATCATAAACAGTCAAGCTTCTGTCTGACGCAGCGTACATTAGATATTGTACATCCTACAAAAAAAACGGATTTATTTACTTCTATTTGATTATTTGCACTCCTCCGACGTGGTGATTGATGACATAAAACCATTTATTTATAGAACACATCAGACATAAATTACAATTTGTAAGTATCTCTATATAAAACTTAAGCGTTATAGTGATCCCGAAATAAAGTGATTCATATTTAACCTTCAAGAGTATTCTAGGCCTAGCGTGTCCACCATCTTCGAGCATATTATCGCTTACCACCAAGCAAGATAGTGGTCAAACGCTAGCCTATAAAACATTTTTTTAAATCCTTAATTTTCACAAAATTATATGCACCACGCACCGCAGTGCATTCAACGGACGCGTGTTTTTCTACGTCTTAGCTACTTTATGAAAGATATTATGATGATACTTTCATACACACAACAAGGTCAATGACCGCATTGTTTTTTTATACAAAATCATTGTAGTGAAAAATTAAAGTTTTATTTTTGTTACAATTTTATATACAATCAAAATTTCAATCTAATTGATTTTAACAGTGCAATATCTTGTCGGAAAGGATTTCATCAGAGCAATTTTCTCCTAAACAATAATTACAGAATGCCATTCATTAGTTCCGTCGTAACGTTAAAATCTGTATCTGTATCGTACTGTAGCTGAATTGGTACAACGGGCGTGCACATGCCGGCACATGAAACATATCCCCGGAGGCGTGAGTTCAAATCCCGTCGGTTCGGTGAAATTTTGGATCGTTTTTAACAATATTATACAAAAATATAAAGTGTAGATAAACACAAACAATATTAGTTTTAGTTTTAAAATTATCGTGAATTTGTAACATTATTATTGTTATATACCGAGTGCACATCGCGATCTCACCGCGTGACCTCACTCCCGAGGAAGAGCGACGGACTCGCTCGAAACCTAGGTCGAGAAAATTCGACTAAAGGTACGTGAATTATAGCCGGTATATAACAATAATCATATTAGTTTTAGTTTGTTATCTACATATTAGTTCGTGGTCTGATTCACCTGATAGAATAATGAAAGTCATTAAATCAGCTCCCTGTAATATTTGTAGTGGTAGGACTTCTGCTAGTCCGCCTGGGGCGGTACCACCACTTTGCCAATTAATTTTCAGCCGTGAAATAGGAATGTTTTTCGGTTGAAATGGCAAGGTGTCCAGTGAAATTACAGGGCATGTATAACTCAACATCTTTATGTCTGAAGGTAACAGGCTCAGGGCAGCGGCATGCAACATTCTGGCAGTCCAGGATTTTGCATGCCGCTTTAACTGTAATAGGTAGACGTCATCGCTTACCATCAGGCGAGCGTCGTGCTTGTCCTGTTACCTTATACCTTAGATAATCTAACTCACAGTGAAGTAAATCGCGTCAGTAATCCAACAATTTTTAACGCGATGACGGACCCCGGTTCTGTGGTAGAATACCTGAAAATTGAAAACAATAAATAATATGAACAATTAATAATGCATGTTTTAGATGTAATTGATTAACAATGTTATGGGTAGTTCCAAAACTACCCTAAAATATATCATAACCAACAAGTTTCTTTTTTTTTGTCAGTTTCATTATGGCTAAATACACTTATCGTGTGGATAAGTGTATTTAGCCAGTGTCAAGTATTACATTTTTTCAAGTTTTGAAGAATTGTAGTCGTAAAGATGGGTAGTATGTGGTAGATAAGTCGAAAAGTCCTATTTTAGGTCAAGTTGAAGTCAAGGTCTACTCCAAGTCATATCCTCAGTAAAAATGTGGACTTTTCTGAAGATTTTCAGTGGAATTTTGGTGAGAACGCAAATAGCATGTTTTTCATCATTGTGCTGTATGTGTGTGTGTACACTCAGACACATTAACCGGCACTTAATCTATATATATAATAGAAAGTCGTGTTAGTTACTACACTTATAACTCAAGAACGGCTGGACCAATTTTTATGATTTTTGTATTTTTGGAATTGTCTTTGTCAGGAATAGGATAATTAGTATTAAAAACAATGAATAATTGACCTAAAAAAATTATATAAGAAAATATTTTGCCACAATGTTCCTGGGTTTAAAAACTGCCAATTATTTGATGTTCAATTGTTTATCCCACCGTATTTTTTTTTGTATAATTATGGCTCCACACGATTAGTGTATTTAGCCAGTGTCAAGTATAAACATTCTTCCCATGTGTGGATAGCATTACAATATTCGGATTATCGCGTTTTTTTTTTGGTATAATTATGGCTTCACACGATTAGTGTATTAAGCCCGTGTCAAGTAGTAAGTCAAGTAAAAATTCTTCAAGTTTTTGTGAATTCAAGTCATGTATATTTTAAAAATGTCAAATGTTGTCAGTAATGATAATTTTTTGACTTATTTATTGATTGTCAAATATGCGTGCGTTCAGAAATGTATGCTTACAAGCAACATAAAAAAGTTTATATTTCCAAAAACCATTTTTATCAATTTTTATTCTATATCTGTATTGCCATAATACATTAATAAACTTAATATCTCTTTTGTATACATTTATTACGTTCATAAAAGCCTAAAACAAGTTTGTCTAAAAGGTAACACGACATTCATTGTCTGTTAGGTGGTACGAAGTTCGCCGGGCCAGCTAGTGGTTAATAATTCACATTTATTACACAATAACTCCCTAAAAAACACAAGTTTTAGGAAAAAATACAATGAGAGCACACACACTTTTCCACGTTCCCGCCAAAACTGAACTGACAAGTTTTGTTCTACGACTTTTGTAAATACTCGTACGTACTAATACTCGTACGTAATACTCGTTTAAGATTTTGTAACCTATTATTGTATGTTCGAAATGAACAAACTGTTGAGACATATTATGTATTTTAACACCTTTTGTACACAGTTTTCACAATAAATATATTCTATTCTATTCTATACGCGCAAAACAAACCTTAAGAATAAAGAAAGTTCATTGACCAGTGACAATATAGTATGGTACAGTTGACAAAAGTATTTCAAAGTTTTTTTCCCGCGCTATTCTGTTCGATAACAAAATAAAACCTGCCAAATGCGAGTTGAACTTGCGCACCGAGGATATCGCACTTTGCCAAAAATAGGTTAAAGGAAAAACTTAACATTGCAGTTTGATCCATACATAATTAAGATAGTATAAAACAACCGACTTCCACCCTCCGCGAGTCAGTTTCAGTAGCAAACTTGAGACGTTCATCGTCATATCTCTGGAGATACTTATCAAATCTCAATGAAATTGCAATGAGAATACCTCGGAAATGTACCCCACCCGATTAAAAAAATAATCATTCTAATCGGTTCACTATTGACGGAGTAATCACGTAACATACATACAAAAATAAACATACAGACGAATTGAGAACCTCCTCCATTTTGGAAGTCGGTTAAAAATGTATTGCACCAACCGCAAATAATAAGATTATAGTACTAAATTCACTTTATTTCGTCGTAAAACTACATATTTACGGTTTTTAGATTTATTTCCATGTAAGTTCTTTAAGACTTTGCTTATTGCCAAATTTCATGATTCTAGGTCAATGGGAAGTACCCTATAGGTTTTGATTCCCTTAAGAAATCGCAAAATATGCGACACAAAACGGTCATATCATTTGATCGCGTTGACTGACTTCCAAGTTTGATTTTTTCACAGCCAAAATAGACCGTAGACTCTAGTATTTGACAAAGATTTGATATTTATGTTTGAACTTGATATCTCTACGCGTTCCTGAGAAAAAGTGTCTTGACAGACTGAGCGACAGACAGACAGACAGATGGACAACAAAGTGATCCTATAAAGGTTCCTTTTTAGGGTTCCGTAGCCGAATGGCAAAAAACGGAACCCTTATAGATTCGCCATGTCTGTCTGTCTGTCGGTCTGTCTGTCTGTCTGTCTGTCTGTCCGTCCGTATGTCACAGCCATTTTATTCCGAAACTATTAGGATTACAGAATTGAAACTTGGTAGGTAGATGTATTCTGTGAACCACTTTCTGATTTTTATACAAAAATAAAAAATATAAAAGTTTAATGGGAGGCATGCATACATACATCCATACATAGAACTGGAACAAAAAAAAAAATTTTTCGCCGAACCTATACGTGTGGGGTATTTATGTATAGGTAGGTCTTTAAAAATGACATTGAGGTTTCTAAAATATTTTTTTCTCAAAGTCGATCATTTCAAAGATAGGCGCGTCTAAAGTGGTAAAATGTGTGTCCCCCCCCCCTTCTAACTTCTAAAGTAAGGGAGTGAAAAATCTAGAAAAAATATATTCTGTAGATCTCAATAAAAACTTTCAACGAAAATTGGTTTGAACGAGATACAGTCAGCAGTTGTTGAGATATAGCGACCGCAATTATAACTTTGTTTTTCATACAAACACTATGAAAAACGAAGTTATTTTTGTAGTTGCGAAAAATCAAAGTTATAGAATACTCTAGTGTGTTACGGAACCCTATGAGTGCGAGTCCGACTTGCACTTGGCCAGTTTATTTCCTTTTGAGATGATAAAAATATGTCAATAATATGATCATACCTCGTAAGAATGTAGCAGCTTCAAATTAGCGCAGTATATACCAATCCTGCCTCCTTTAGAAACGGCCACGTAACAAAATGCATCCTCTCTTTCTATATTCACCAATTTTACAATGGTTTCTCTCTGAAATATGCATACATACTAAAATGTTTGATTTTAGCAATGACAAAATATGAAATAAACTGCGTAGGACTGCTTTGGGTATACCGTAACTCCACCTAATACTACATACGCAATGCGGTGGGCAGTGACTGGAAAAGAAGAACCGAAAATCGGGCTCAGTGGCGTACATTGATTGGGAGAGGCCTACGCCGAGCAGCGGACTGACACTGGCTAATTATGTTGATGATGAAAACATGAAATTACACTATCCTAAAAGCCTATTAGTATAGTTACGTAGTTAATAATGAACTCAACGAAACGTTGACTTGACTTACTACGAGCGAATAGTGAAAAGTTAAGTTTGAAACATCTCATACACAACATTTCTATGATTTAATGATGTGGATGTATGTATACATTTATATTTACTCAGTTAAATTTTTATTTATTTAGTTTTTTCAGTGTCAGATCATTTTTTTTAATATCTTATAGGCTAGCGTTTGACCACTATCTCACCTGTCACCAGTGATGATGCGGTCGAAGATGGTATGCATGCTAGGTCTAGAATGGGAAGTGGCTCCCAAGGATAGCTGCCGGAATACATTAGATGTTTTTGGCGACAGATTGAGCAGACAGAGATCATTCTAGCAATCCCCTTCAATGTGATTACTCGCTTAAATTTTACTCTCTCTCACTCTCTCCATAAATCAAGTTTTACCTATAGTTACAAATTGATTTATAGAGAGAGTGAGAAAATTAGCTATTACAATGTCCCATTTTTATAAAACTGGCCCAAATGCGACAGGATAGGGAACGAGCGTACTAGTCTGAGCGCCCAGATTTTAATCTAAACATCGTGAGCAAACCCGTATTGCACCAATGGAATTTACTTCTGAAAAATGTAGGTATGTGTAATCTACGTAGCGTCCGAGTAATGTAGCTATCACCCTCAAGTTGGATTGGAAATCTGTCCCCATACATATAACAATGTATTTTGGCAGCATTCCTTGAGAGCCAGTTCTCATCCTAGATGAGTTACCAAACTGTCACTTACCAAAAGGTCAGTAAAAAATATTCACTTATTTCTCTCTCTCTCATTATCTCTCATTTTTCTCACTCTCTTAATTAATCAATATCAGTATTAGTACTAACTTTACAATGCTCCATCTTCATAATAGTTCCACAAGTTATTCTATTCCATCTGTCGCGTTTGGAGCCAGTTTTCTTCGCTCCCACCGCCTCTAGTTTGGCAACTAGTTGCCGCCACTTTGCTCGCCCTTGTTTGTATGGATCTAGCACACGGAATAGCTTGCGAGCGTGTGTCGAGTATTTGTGATGACCTAGAAAATACTTTGTAATGAATTAACCTAGATTAAAGCATAGGGATATATAGGAAGCGTAGGACGCCCTCAAGCTAGGTAGAGCGGTAATATACTCAAGTTGGCTGGCAGCGGTTGAAAGCAAAGAGCTATTGTGTATAAGTGAGCCATAGTGGACAAATACTGGATGTTAATGATGGTGATGATCATAGCATAAAGTGCAGAGAAAAAGTAATACAGATACATTTTTATCTAAGTAATTAGAAGTTTTGAAAACATCATAAAAAGCTGGTGAAGGCTGGTCACGTCTGCCGCTTGCCACATTTTTTAAAATGCTGGACAGCACTTGACCACTATCTCATTTCATGTTAAGTGATGATGCGGCCTCATGTTTGTCTTGAAAGCCACGGAAGATCAACAAGAAACGGGGTGGATGGGATTTGACACATTTTTTTTTATTGATGGTCTAGCGTTTGACCACTATCTCGCTTGGTGGTAAGTGATAATGTGGTCGAAGATTGTGAACGGTGTTTGCTGCCGGAACACCGTAAGGCTATAGCGGCAGATTTTTAATATACAGAAACATGTTTTTGATGCCATTCGATCTAGGGATCAAAACAATTTATTGGACTAGATTATCTACTATATTGGGCCAACTCGGAATAGAGCATACTAGAAAAGTGAGAAATTGCAAAGAATTCTGACTTTTGCATCAGCAGCTAGTATTCGTCCACTGCTGGACATACATCCACTGCTCTCCTATGGCACGCCACTGAACTTCAGAACTGAACGATCTTCAGCTCCTTTTTTCCTACCGCTGCCACCCAGCTTGCGTGCATATTATCGCTCCACCTAGCTGGAGGAGGCCCTACGCTACGTTTACCGAGCCGTGGTCTACGATCTAGAAAAAATTGCTGTCATTTCCTACAAAATGTAAAGGGAAAAGTTTTTGCGATTTCTATTGGCTATCTTCTTATCTATAACATTCTGAATTCTTACCAAATATATTATTAATAGCAGTAACAAAGCTGCCCTCATCCAAACTGAGGGGATCTTGAACCACCGCCGGTATCTCTGAGAACTCTATACCTTCCTCCGCCGCCGCTGCACGCATCACTGCCTCTACCTTACTGGAAGATACCAATACACAAAGAAAATATAAGTTCTACGAAACCAATACATTTATAGATAGACTAGTCGTACCCGCAGCTTTACCCTTTTTAAAAAAGTATTCCATGTGTTTATTTTATTGTTTTTTAGTATTTCTTATTCAGAATTAATTTTAAACATGTAGGTAATATGTATTTTTGTAATCTCCTTTTAATTTCCTGTAATTTGATACCCTACTCGATAGGTTTGTTTATTTTTTTTTAATTAACGAACTTATTGCTAATTCGCGCCAAAAAGAATACGTTATTTTTTTTCAATCACTTAACTAAGGAAAGGCCTGTTACAAGCAGTGGAAGGAAATTGAGTGCCAATAATATTGATTGATGATGAAATGGTTGTCAGGAAAAATTTGCATTGCATAGTTTATGTAATTTTATACTTATTTTTTGTTAAATTTATATACAACATTTGCATTGCAAATAAAATGTTGATCTATGGTGAAAATGACAACACAATTGAGCATAATTATCGTGTAACAAATTTGCTTACCTGTCAATATCTTTCGCGCTGTTTTTCTCTTTATTTTTCTTGAAGCATCGCCGAAGCTTGCTCAGAAATGCAGGAGTCATCACATTCATCAGTTCCTTAGCCAATGTCTCGTCTTCATCACTGTTGCTCAAATTAACGAAGTGATGTTACTTAGAACTTAGAAGTTAAATTATTTAGTGATCTATTCAGAAAATTTTGCAGACAATTGAGTAACATAGGTTTTTGCCAATGTAACTCAAATGAAAGCCAATTTTTTAATCAATTATTGTTCCATTGTTCAACCCATGGTTCCAAATATTTTAAATCGATTATCGACTTCAAAATTGAGGTTCTATATTTTTTTACGTAGGTATGTTCGGGCATAACTGACAGTGTGCAAAATAATTTTATTAAAAGAAACTAAAATGAAAAAAATTAGCGCGCACTGCGATTTTATACATTGCACAAAATATACGAATCATTTTGTCTAGTGCATTCGTGTTATTCACAGATTAAATAATAAAATCGCAGTTAGACTAAATCAAAAGTTTCCGCTATTGTGTTTGTATCTATTGATACGTATACGTATATTGATATGTAGAAAAACAAAACAGATTTGCGGCCAGTAACGTTTACTAATATTTTTTTAAGTTTTATTATGGCTCCAAACGATTAGTAGAAAAACAAAACAGATTTGCGGCCAGTAACGTTTACTAATATTTTTTTAAGTTTTATTATGGCTCCAAACGATTAGTGTATTTAGCCAGTGTCTAGTATTGAAATCTTTAAGTTTTTATGAATTTTAGTCGTAGAGATGGGTCTAAGTCACATTTCAGGTCAGTTTTCAAGTAAAAGTCTAGTCTAAGTCATACCTTCAGTAAAGATGTGGAGTTTACTGAAGATTTTCAGTGGAATTTTGTGGAGAACGCAAATAGCATGTTTTTCAACATTGTGCTGTTTGGCTTAACTTTAGTATACCTACCATCGATTTAAGGGGGGAGAAGGGGTGGGCATGGTGGGGGGGAGAGTTTACCCTTTCCCCCCACCACCCCCACCCCATTCCCCCTTAAATCGATGGTAGGTATATTAAGTTGAACCTGCTGTTTCCCTACACTCGCACACATTCACAGGCATTTAATGTCTAATAATCCACATTTATTACACATTAACTCGCGGAAGAACTCGAGTTTTAGGAAAAAATACAATGTGATCACACACTTTTCCATGATCCGACAAAAGGTATTATTAGGTACCCCTTAAATAATTTTAAACAAAAAGGTTGTATAAAAAATTTCCACTTACCCTGATAGACTTTCTTCTGAACTTGTCTCAGTAATTGAACAACTTTTATCGAATATATCGGAATATTCCTCGTTCAAAGATCTTTGTGATTTTAATGACATTTTATCCTAAATATATTCGTGTTGTGCTACGAATCAGTTTTTAGTGCAATCGTACCCTAGCAGTTTTTCGTTTTATCGATAATATTCTAAAGGGAATTTTCCAGAATGGAAACCTTTTTTTTATCTCAACCTCCTTAGTAACTAACGCACAACAACGACTTTTGATTTGTCAATAATTTGGCGGGAAGAGATATTGATTTTAGGGACATCTAGTAGATTATTTAATTACTTCCAAAGCGTAAACTACGTAATATTTTTAGTTCCTGTTTTGTTAGTTATTATTGAAATTTTCCCTAAATATTTTTATTCTGATGTATTGCATATAAGAATTAATTATCTCTATATTGCTGGAGTTTTAATTCCTAGAGATTATACGCTATAGAAATTTTAAAATAGTGCCATCTAGCGGCGAGTAGTTAAAGCATACAGATCTAAAATTCCTTTCCGTTCAAATGAGTTTACTGAAATGTTACAAGATGTCAGCACCTGTTAGAAATAATCAAGAAGGTTTGCTTGTTTCTGTTAGGTTTAGGCCTAAGTAATTAATTAGTTTGAAAAAAATACAAAGAAATCTAAGCGAGATTTTTTATTCGATTCCTTATGTAGTTAAGTAGGTACACATACACTAGATAGAATCTGTCGTTAGAGCACACGTAGGTACTCTTTATTTATTTGATCACTTTTTATAGGTACTCATCAATGAAACATATCAATAAAAAATGTAAGACTTTATGTACATAAAGTTTTACATTTTTATATAAATATAAATATAGATAAGCAAAGTAACTATTCATTCGCTTGTTGTAGTTTTCGACCATGGCATTGAAGCAAGGCAAGCGATGACGTCTGCTGATACCAGATACTGTGGCTCGCAAGATTCTCTGATTTCAGGCATAGATGATTAAACAATAATCTATGGTTAAGTATGGCATGATGAACCGAACGATGTACTATGGTACTATTCTTGGGATATCTTCTTTCCAACAAAAAAAGAATAATCAAAATTCGGTTCATAAACAAGAAAGTTATCCGCGAACAAATATAATATATATATATATATATATATATATATATATATATATATATATATATATATATATATATATATATATATATATATATATAGAGAAACCTCCTTTTTTGCAGTCGGTTAAAAAAAGGTTTGGATCATGAGCGTCTCGCGGACTCATTTTTATAAACTTTTATTGTTAGTTTGTATGTATGTTCAATCTATTTCGTGCATGGGTGTCTGGAAAAGATCACCGTCAGCGATAAGACCACCCATCGGAACTATCTATCCATACTTGTATTATAAATTTTTAACTCACCGTGTTAGTATGTATGTATTATAAAACTCACGATTATTTTAAGCTTATTGATTTAAAATCGGGAATTTAACGTGACATACGCGATGTCGATATAGCAATCGACATATGTTTCGGCCTCATCCGAAGGCCTTCTTCAGCATTTCGAGTGCGGGGCGCTCGCCGACGCGTTCAGCCCAATTGCTATATCGACATCGCGTAAGTCACATTAAATCCCCGATTTAAAAACTATAAGTATGTATGTATTTTAGTATGTTTGTAGTAGGGCCAAATCTTGAAAGCTTGGACACAAATTTGATATACTTTTATTTATTATTACATTTTCAATTACTATGACTTACGTCATAGTCACTACGATCTACTGCACGTTTCCGTGTTTGCAATGCCTTGTCTTGCTTTTTTAATTCATTTTAATTCATTTATAGTTTTCATTTGCTGTGAAATCACTGCTAGCTTTGGAGAACTACTGAATCTGATCGTACAGGTTATCCTAGTCTCAGATTCAGGGGTCCTATATATTGACACATTGTAACAGCCTTGAATAAACAAAAGATCACTCTGTATGTAACTCAAATAAATATACTTAGTGTAACTAAATTCCTCAGACTATCATAAAAAAGGCAGAAGGAGTCGTGCCAAACACCCAGGTGACCGCAAGTTCAGTAATACTGAATTATTGAGTAATTAGTTTCCGCGCTCAGTCCGGCATAGTCAATACGGCATGATTACTACGCAAGCAACGCTGCGAAGTAATCATGCACCGAAGCGTCCGACCCTGCTGACGCTTGGCATCAAACTGAGCGCGGAAGCGTATTACTCAAGCATTTAGTATTACTGAACTTGCGTTCACTCGGGTGTTTGGCACGACTCCGTCTGCCCTTTTTATGACAGTTTGAGCTTAATTCAAACTTGTAAATAAGATCGTTTAAAAAACTAAAAGCTCTCAAGCTCTCTAATTCTCAAGCTCTAGACTATCTGTGTACCAAATTTTATTTAAATCCGTTCAGTAGAACATTCACATAAACCTTACATATTTCCATACAAACTTTCATCCCCTATTGTTATTTTACACCCTTGAGGGTAAAACTTTTACAAATTTTGAATGTCATATTTATTTATATCGAATCAACAGCCTAAAAATAAGTTTCAAGCTTCTAGCTCTAAAAATGACGATACTTCTATACAACATTTCATCCCCCCTTTCAACCCCTTAAAACCCTTTTTTCGAATTATAAAGTAGCCTATGTCCTTTCTCAGGCTCTAGACTATCTGTGTACCAAATTTCATTTAAATCGGTTCAGTGGTTTTGGCGTGAAAGTGACACAGACAGACAGACAGAGTTACTTTCGCATTTATAATATTAGTTAGGATTTTAACTACAGAGCTTTTTTATTATTTTTTTACTGACTTTCAAAAGGAGAAGGTTATCAATTGGTTTATCTGTCTCAGTTTTCTTTAGGTTGTATTTTAAATTGTGAACCGATTGGATGATTTTTTTTCAGTCGCTACTCATATATCTCAGGGTTACATTTAATCAAGATCTCGTGATGTATATAGGTCACAGCTCATACTTGCACCACAAACTTTTCGCGCAGCATTATGAAATCGGTTCTTTAATTTGTCAAACAATACTATTATTTTTATTAGTCAGATGGAAGATAGGTGGAAATCAAAACATCATCAGTGAACATTGTAATCTATTTTATTGTATGTACGGATTTAATATAGTTCTTACTCGACTAACATAATACTTACACTTAAAAAGTTGGCTATTCATATATGGAGAAAAAAAAATGTTTGTAGAATGATACTTCTGAAAAAATCTTTAATGTGAAGAAATATTCAGTCTATTTCCGAAACATGAAAAGTTTATTACAGTTCTTTTTACATAGTATTTAAATAAAATGCAAAGGCTTTTTAGTTTTTCTATAAAATAAACGTGTAGGGTGACAATGATTTCACAATAGAAAAATATTAAAATAAAACATGGACGGAAATTAAACTAAACAAAAAAATTAAACACACAAATAAATTTTATTTCGATCCTAAAAACTTAGTAGGAACTATTAACCACTTTAAACTAATACGAATAAAAGGAAAAACTATATAAAGTGGCCAATTATTCTCTTTTCCTTATTCTAAATCTTTACATACACCCACACAAAATTATACAATTTATTATTTAAATACATTTGCGTATACTGGATTATTTAATATTATATTTCAATTTGTTTAATTATGTAGCGTTATGAAAAGACGCTATAGTGAAAAGCTATTTGTAGTTATTTTTTCCATGACAGTTATAAAAAAGTTACTAAAGAACTTACAAAAAATATATCTGATAATTAACTTTTATTTGGTTTTGATGGCACCATGATCACATTACTTAAAACAATATTATTTTTCTTCAAATATAAATGCAATTATATAAATGGACTGATTATTAAGCTCTATATTAATAAAAATATAAATAAAATAGCCCACAAGAAGTTTATTACTTATTATTTTATTCTATAATATCAGATAATTCTACATTTGAGTTTAATGGAATGTTTTAAAACAATTATCTATTTATTTATTTTAACAAATTTGCGTAAATACATCAATACAACTCTTATTAATTAGACACTAGTTATTAATACCATAATTACTTATAATAAATATACTTAAAAATTATTATATCTATATTATTATTGTACGAACGCGTATACATGTATTTTCTGGAATACAGCTCACAATTTTTATTAGTTACTTATTAACTAGTCGTATAGGATTAGCACTGGGAATGTCCGTGAATTCACGTTAAACATCCTGACCACAATGTTGGTCATACAAAATTAGTTCTTTCTCTCAAATTTTCCTTATAACTTACGAGTAATGATTTGACCCTCGTTATAGTTGTAGAAGCGATTAATATGAATGTCTAATATAAAGAGTGTCTGAGACTGAGTGCATGTACTTTTAGGTCAATTCACAACTCTGTCTGTCATTATATTACCGAATTAGGCAGTCTAAGACACACGAGTAAAGAAACCGTCTAAACTCTGCTTTCACTATGTACATAGTTACATTAAACTCTTTTGATATTTATTTCTTGTTTGAGATATAAAAAGATGCATGACATTTGCGAGGTTTTGAATATTTCTGTCGCTTTTTACTTGTTGAATATCAAATTTCATGATAAGTATTTGACACTCAGAACCCAATGAACTCAAAGATAATATTTATATAATTTAAGATCATTCACAAAACGAAAAAAAGCGACTTCAAATGCTCGTCATTTTGTGTACTAAGTTTGAGGTGTTTATCTCTATATCTCTGAAGATACTTATCAGATCTCGATGAAATTACAATGAGAACACCTCGAAAATATACACTACCTATTAAAAAAAATTAATTAGAATCGGTTCACAATTGACGAAAAACAAACAGACGAATTGAGAACCTCCTCCTTTTTGGAAGTCAGTTGAAAATTATAAAAAAAAGCATTGGTGTCATTATACTAATGCTACTGTATATCATTTTTATATTAAGATACATGTAGGATCTGACATCCTTCTTTAACGTGTTGTAATCCTTGAGATTACTATAAATCTGTTATTTTATATTGCGTATACATACAAAACTAATCCTTCTGAAAACCTTCTTAGATAATTCAATAACATTAAATAGTGACGGTGATAATGGATCCCCCTGTCTGTTTCATACTCTATTATAAATAAGTATACCAGAACTTTGGCGTTTTACTACAAAACTTTACAAGCAACACTGAGTTAATTAAGTCAGATCAGATATTTTAACAAAAGCACATCAATTTGGTGTTTTCTTATTGATTTGAAAGTGTCTTTTATCAAAGGAAGGTGTTGTTGTCGTCGCATTTATGCCATTTGTACTGCATGTCATATGCAGTGTTAGGAGGTCAATAGACCGGGCTGTGGGCATCGTAGTTCAGCTGGAGATAGGGTGGGATAGCTGCGGATAGTTCTGATGCCCGTCTGCGGAGTGCTGCGATGCTGTGTCCACGCCAGACCTCTTCTTCTGCTGGTTCGCCACCGTTACCTGTAGGGGTTTTCTATTATTTATAATGTTTCATGCAGTTTTGTGGGAACTTTGAAATTGGTCTCAGAGTTACTTGCTATTTAGCTAATACGTAGTAATATTATCTGTTCTGTGCTAAAACGACCTTTTTTCACCAAATTAAAAACTAGCCACTATTTTTTTGATTGAAAAGACAAACAATAGGTCGTGTGAGATACAATATTCAAGCTTTGAGTAGGCCCAAGTGGTGTGAAATTAGTGCTTTTAATGGACTTTATCATAAATCTGGTAGTTTTTTGACAAATAACATTGGCTGTATAGGTTTCGACAGATTTCGGTGACCATTAAAAGCATTTGAAAAACTGCTGACTGATTGACATTTCTACGTTATTTTCAATATCTAATACTATAAGAATCTTTGTCCTGACATACTGACTGACTGACTGACTGATAGACAAGCCTAAACCGCTTATCGTAGAGACTTGAAATTTTGAGGGTATATTTGCCTTCGTACGTTAGGGTGTATTATAATATATAAGCCATATACATAAGCCATAGATCACATTTTGCATTTGTATCCAGCATTCGTATGTATGTATCTATTTATTTCTCCTTATATCTATATATATATATTCTATGTATATATTTAACTTATTAATATGTATTGTATATATATTATATTACATTGTATATAATATTTAAATTTAATAAAAATATTTTTGCGCTAGTTCATCACCCGCAGGCTTAGCTGAAAACCTAGGTGTGTAACCCCAGACATATGTGCTGAGTTAAGCCTTTTTGGCACCTCACTTCTCATAAACTTATTTTAAAACCTGTGTTCTTTCTTCTTTTTATGTTTTACATTATTATTATAATTAATTAAATTTGTTACTATGTGAGTTTTTGCCAAATAAACGATTTTCTTTCTTTCTTTCTTTCTTTATTAAGAAAAGATTTTCCAAAATTGAATCCCTATTTCCCTGATTCACGCAATAATTTGAAAACGGGTGCACTGAATTTGGCTTTTACTTCTTTGATGTCTTTTATGATAGGAAGGGTATATAGAGACTTTAACAGTCGGGACACATTGATGGCTTAACGAATGGGGATTAATGTGTCCCGACTGTTAAAGTCTCTTTATTCCATATAAAAATGTATAATTTATTTTATGAGTGTATCGACCGAGAAAGAATTTAAATGGTATAGTTTTTTGATATCCCTAAACAGAAGTCTAAACTACTAGACTTACTTGTTTTTTCTTTTCAGTTCGTTTTTTAACACTTCACTTTTTGCGTAGTCGTGTTTTATGATTTTTTAATTTAATGTTTTATTTTACACTTTTTAGTTAAGTAAAGGACGGCAAATTCCGTAATCTGAACAAAAAACCGAAATGCGTGAAATAGATAGGGTAGTGCTTTTTGAGCTTACTTACTTTACAGTTGTACTATTAAACGACTATACCAAAAGGAAGAGGTTGTTTGTTACCTCAGAACTCCATCAATTCGTAACCGATTTGGAAAATTCTTTTTTTGTTTGAGTTAATATGATTTTCGTTTGGTCTCATTGTAATTTTATTGAGATCTGATAAGCAACTTCAGAGATAAGCACCGCAAACTTGTTACTGAAAGTGACTAACGCGGCATGTAAAATCGTTTTTTTTTTTCGATTTGTACGATCACAAATTATTTGTTATAAATATATTTTGAATCTCCATTTTAAGACCTTTAATTCGATACCCCACTCGATAGGTTCTGAAAAAAAAAATTTTTTGAACCCCAAATGTTGGTGTCTGAAATCAGCCATTTTGAATTTTTCAATTTTTTATGTTTTTGTTGACACTCGCGCTAGCATGGCGAATCTATAGACGTGCCAATTATCAAAATCGGCCCACGCGTTTGGTCTCTAGTGTGCCACAAAGGAACAAACATACATACATACATACATACATACATACATATATAGACTGATAAACACATTACCTCTCCTTTGCGTCGCGCAGTCGGGTAAAAAGACTTGGACTTCGCATACTTGTAAAATGGCGAACGAACTGCCTTCTGCTGTTTAAGGCGGCAGTAGCCCAAAGGATAGGGTGTCGGACTGGCGATCGAGAGGTCGTGAGTTCGAATCCCACCCCACCCATTGCACTACTGACGTGAACCCACTCCAGACACAAGCATATTAAGCTTAGTTGGAGGGGTTAACAAGAATACTAGTAATGTGCAACCCACATTGCGAGTAATCTTTAAAAAAAAAAAAAAAATCGCAGAGCTACAACATGGAATCCTTCAAAATGGGCGTTAAAAGAATCTTGACAGGTCGGCAACGCATGAGTCCACTAGTGTTGCAAGTGTCCATAGACGACAGTGACCACTTCCCATCAGGTGGGCCGTTTGCTTGTTTGCTATCTATACCATAAAACGTATAACATTGTTACCAGATGTAGGCGAGGCGTTGTTCCCACAATGTCCCATATGTGGCGGTGTAGGTGAACCTTCCAGAGGGGCCCCTCCCTGCTGACCTCCGATCTGACTGTTGCAGTACGACATCATCGTGTCTCCTGGAAGTAAGATGTTGTTAGATGAGGCTCTGCAAGTTCTTGCCAGGATCTGATCTTTAATTGTGATAAATACTATGGTGTTCTTTTTTTCCTTATTTATTATCATGAACAGCAAGCACTTGAACACTTTTATTAAAAAACTCCCGTTGATTTTAAACTTATTGATTTAAAAACGGAAATTTAACGTGATTTATGTACGCAGAGTGATCACAGTGTTTGGTGTGTATGGATCAGAATCTAATATCTGCGTATAATATAAGCATGCTATATAATTTAAGCATTCTATTGAAGGGCATGCAATTTAATCAATCTTCCTTTTTTTTCATCTTTTGCTATCATTGCTACCTATCAGATAAGTGTTTTTTTGTTGTTGTTGATTACTAAGATATTCGAAGATAAAGCATAGAGATATTAAATAGTAAGATCACTGACTATAATATATCCTTACTTTATTATTTTGAATTTTGCAACTTACCTAGTGAGTTCAGCGGGTAATGTCCCTGGTACGGCTGTCCTGAAGCCACGGAGCTGATCGGCAGAGAAGGGTTCAGATCTGCAGCCAGCTGTGGAAGCGTGCCAGCGCCAAAACCGCCCATTGATACACCGCCTTGAGAGAGCTGGCCTAGCCCTGGGAATAAAGGATCATTAATAAAAGTCAGGTACTGTTAAACGTGAGTCACTGACACAGATAGAACTCACTTATATCCGGATACTGACTGAAGAATTACAGTCCGCCTTATTATTATTATTTTTTATATCTTATAGGCTAGCGTTTAACCACTATCGCACCTGTTGGCAAGTGATGATGCGGTCGAAGATGGTTAGCATGCTAGGCCTAGAATGGGAACTGGCTCTCAAGGATAGCTGCCGGAACACATGAGATGTTTGGCGACAGATTTTCTAACTTGAACCGTCAAGTTAGAAAATCTCTCGCTAGGTAGCTGGCCAGACGGACACTAGATAGTGTCCTTCCTACCACCATGCGGGGGTTGTTGGTTTCTTAACGATGTTTTTAACTTAACGGAGGGCCACTGTGAAAAACGCACATAATTTTTTCTATAAAAATCCATTGGTGCACGGCGGGGTTTGAACTCGGTACCTCTGGCATCAAAGCCGACCGTTATCCCGATTACGCCACCGGGCCTTCAAAAATTATCTTATTATTGTTTTATTTTATAGAATGAGAGTGAGAGTTTTACGTATCTTTTATTTTCTTTTATTTTACAAATAAGACACATACGTATAAATACTTTGTCGTCGTCTGTGTGTGTTGTGTATCTGCCCAGGTAAGCACACTTAGGCATACTTCCCCACGTATACCGCGCCGTACCACATTTTAGGGTTCCGTAGCCAAATGGCAAAAAACGGAACCCTTATAGATTCGTCATGTATGTTTGTCTGTCCGTCCGTATGCCACAGCCATTTAATTCCGAAACAGTTAGGACTACAGAATTAAAACTTGGTAAGTAGATGTATCCTGTAAACCGCTTTCCGATTTATAAACAAAAATAAAAAATATAAAAGTTTGAGGGGGGGGGGGGCATCCCATACATAGAACCGAAACAAAATAAATATAAAAAAAAAAAAAATGTTTCTTCAAACCTATACGTTTAAAAATGACATTGAGTTTCAAAAATCCTCGAAATCAATCATTTAAAAGATAGGCGCGTCTAAAGTGGTAAAATATGTGTATCCTCCCCCCCTCTAACTTTTAAAGTAAGGGCGTGAAAAATCTAGAATAAATATTATATTCTGTAGATCTCAAAAAAAACTTTCTACGAAAATTGGTTTAAACGAGATCATTAGTCAGTAGTTTTTGTGATATAACGACCGCAAATATAACTTCAGTTCAGTTAATTTTTTGGTGGGAAAAATCATAGTTATAGAATACTCTACTGTGTTACGGAATCATACGAGTGCGAGTCCGACTTGCACTTGGCCAGTTTATTAAATTGAAACATTTATTACATCGCCTCAAACGGTTTTCTCCATCTATTGCATGTCGCCGACTTGCATGTCGCCGGTTCTTTAGCTTGATTTGTGTATATAATCTATGACATTTATGTCTAGCTGTAATTGGGGAACACTTCTGCAGCCATATTTTTATACATGCTAATGTGTCATGTCAACTGCTGCCATAGTAGCTAGCTACCATAGCTACACATGAACAAAAAGTTTTACTTGCATCGTAATTTAATAAAACCACACCACACTTTTTTTTATTAACTAAGCAAAAGTAAACGGTACCAAAACTATACTACATCAACTCACGGTACAACTCACCAGCTGGCATGGACCAGGGTCTGTCTCCGAAGACACCAGGGCTACAGACATCACTGCCGAAGGGCGGCAGGCCGTGTGACGGTAGCAGGGATCCAGGGGATCGGAACACGTTGGTGCTCTTCTTGCGTTTCTTCCATTTTGCCCGACGGTTCTGGAACCAGACCTGTAAACGAAATAGTGGATAAAATATTTTTGAGGCGATAATATCCTATAAATCGATGAACGCCGGCTGCACGCACGAAAATGTGTCACGTTCTGCGTGCAAGCGAGAGCGCGGTTCACGCGATAGAGAGGCACGAACGTATGACGTAATATTATCTTCCGTAAATCGACTTTACAGCCACCAATTTTTTTGTTGTTTAATAATTTAAAATAACCACAAAGAAAAAAAGTAATAACCGAAGAAAGTTTCGATGGACTTTGTGATGGAAGATATGGATGTAAAAGGAGTGGATGCGGAAATGACTGCGGATAGTCCCAAATGGAAGATAATGACATGTTGCGTCGACCTCACTTCTGTGGGATAAGGGTAGGAAGATGATGAATTTAAAATAACCACAGAGTAGAAGAATAAAACCTGACTTTAAGGGATACTTTCACCGGTTCCTGATAATGCGTTCGATTTCATAGCGTCACAAATCTGTCAGATTTCTTCATATTAGCGCTATCAGGAACCGGTGAAACTGGCCCCAAATTAAATCACGTGTCGCTATCTGTCGTATAAAGAAAGCACACCCCTCCTCACTAAATATTATAAAACAAAGTCCCCCACCGCTACTGTCTGTCTGATCGCGATAAACTCAAATAAATAAACCGGCCAAGTGTGTGTCGGGCCACGCGCGGTGTAGGGTTCCGTAGTAGCCTGTTATTCAATACAAGGCTTTACCCGTTATAAACAAGCAACTAGGTACTCCGTCTTTGTCACTTTAAAGGATTTATTCCTAGAATTTTGTTTTTGGTACAAAATTATCCAACACCCAAGTTCAACGACTATTACTGCTAAACTAATAAAGTTATCTTAACCGCTATAGTTTACCTTTAAAGTTCATGAAATGCGCTATTAATACGAATTTTTCCAGATTTTTTAAGCCAGCAGTTTTAGCTTTTAGAGGGGGGGGGGGGACCGCCCTAATGGAACAAAATTTGCACTTTAAAGTTTAATTTTTCGTAAATGGAGCATCCAATCGAAAAATGGTATTAGCAACTCTTAAATTTTTTTAAAAGACCTATTCAACGAAACCCCATACGATGGGGTAGACGATGAATCCCCACTTCTCATATCCCTACTTCTCTCTAGCTACCCTTAAAAAATAATATTTTTCAAAATTTTATTTCAGCACTTTGTCGGCGTAATTTATACACATACCCTCGCAAAATTACACCTTTCTAGTATTAACGGTCTCTTAACAAAACTTCGTACAGACAGACAGACGGACATGACGAAACTATAAGGGTCCGGACTACGGAACCCTAAAAATTCACTACATATTATAACAAAATCTCCCGACGCGTCTGTCTGTCTATCTGTCTGTTCGCGATAAACTGAAAAACTACTCAACGGACTTTCATGTGGTGTGTTTTTATCTATTAGTCACACCAATAGCACAGTTTTACAATCATAAATATAAAGATAGATATAAGCCAATAGATAGAGTGAGTCATAAGAAGGTTTAGAAATAAATTCCCTAAGGATTGTGTAAATTGGTTGAAATATGACAATAATTGTTAAAGATGTTAATTCATATTCGACGGAACAAACTGATGCAAACATGTAGGTTTAATACTTGTAATATATGCTCTAACCGTGCGAAGCTGGGGCGGGTCGCTAGTAAATAATAATTTAACTATTTCTCCCTACCTTATACCCTAGACCATAAGACCAACACAATAGTTTAAGATCGTTCACAAAACGAAAAAAAAACCGACTTCACATGCCGCAATAGTGAAAATACACATTAGTCATAATCATGTCATCAAGGTATCAAATTTGTTTATATTGTTTATCTCCATATCTCCGGAGAACATGATCAGATTTAAATAAAATTTGAATGAGACCAAATGGAAGGCATAATCACATGAGTAAATCTTCACTCATGTGGTCATCTCTCAAACAAAAAAATAATTTTTTTTAGCGGTTAAGATTTGACGGAGTTTTGAGGTAACAAAAAATATAAAATAAAACAAAATGCAGTCGAATTAAGAACCTCCTCCATATTTGTGAAGTCGGTTAAAAAAGTCACGACTTCAACCCTCTCGTCAACTGTCATAGTAAGTTAAGGAATCATAAATTTCAATCGTATCATAACCCTCAGAATCCTCAGAATCAATATCTCCGGGAGTCTGACAAATGATCGGCGATTTGCGCTGATCGCGGGGATATTTGGCAGGTTGCGGAGATCCAGTGATAGATTATAGAGGATCACCGCAGGGTTACTGGTGGCGCATAGTATGGCATAAACAATGCCATAGATAACGGAAGAGTTATGTGTTCGGATTAATAAACAAAAGTATTGTAAAGAACTAAATCCCTAAGAATGCCTGAATAAAAGAGCAAAATAATAGAGTGAAAAATAACTTGAAAATGCTGTCCAAAGTAAAGCGAATTCAATATTGCTTTATTTCTTAGAAAAAAAGTTTATCCATTTCGAATGCGAAATATCGTTGAAAAATTTAAGTCTAAAAATATACTGAAGGTGACTAAAAGAAAAAGCATTCGATATTGTTAGGAGTTTTGTTTACAAATCTGTATTACTGGTATACCCGATCGAAACTTTCATTCAATATTGAAACCTACGAATAAATAATCGTAGATTGAAACCTATTTATTGGATACTTATTTTTCAGTCTAATCCAGGTACAGAAAGGTTAGGCAGGTTCGTAGAAACCAGAGTTAATACATATTTTTATAATCCAGGGTCATGGCAATGTCTACGATCAAATGTGTGAAAATCGTAACAAAAAACTGTCCTTGTCCAAACCAGACTTTTCACGGAAACGAAAACACACACAAAACCGTTAAAAGTTTATTGATGGTCTACCCTGTACATCAGTGTTTTTCAACCTTTTTCATGACGCGACCCCCTTAGTATGAAAAAAATATTGCGACCCCCGTCGCTCGCGTGGCCTACAGGAGACAAATTACATATTTTTCTTCAGAAACAAATATTATATGCGCTCTCACTCCTTCTCAATTACAACACGTACAAATACTCTTTAATTAATATTTTCATAGGAAAAGTATATTTTCAAACTTTGTTTTTTTTTTCTTTAACTGAGTCTTCGCGACCCGCACGTTGAAAACACTGATATACATCATGATATCTCTATAAGGTTCTAACCTCCATATTCATCGTAAGCAAAACATTTAAAAATAGTGCGGGTATTCCATCAAAACACTGGTATTGAAAATACCCTCAACGAAAAAGAAAATCAAAGTCCGGCTTTTAAATTTCGAACTTACAAACATGACGTAAACACAGCAACACTTTTAAAAACGAAAAAACTGCTTTGAAAAACGAATATCCTTGTTTACGGGGTGGCGGGAAAATAAAAAATTCAGTAGACAGTGCGAGCGAGAGGGGAAAAGGGAAAGCGAGACGGAGGTATTAATTTGGTAACTGTCAACGCCA
This sequence comes from Cabera pusaria, assembly GCA_954871355.1. Taxonomy (NCBI): domain Eukaryota; kingdom Metazoa; phylum Arthropoda; class Insecta; order Lepidoptera; family Geometridae; genus Cabera; species Cabera pusaria. The sequence continues at coordinate 4,940,830 of OX940909.1, read as the reverse complement.
GGACTCTATTATTTATGGGGCGCTAACTTTGGGTAGATTTTGTTAGTATTTGTATGGAAGTGTTTGGTAAAAGTTTTCGGAAAAAATAAGATACATTGATAAATGTACAAAAAGGTTTTATGAAACTGTGAGGGCTGTAAAAATAGTATTTCCACGTACTGGGCAATACGAATTAGGAGAAATTCTTAGGCGTCGTCAGGACAACTAAAAGATTTTGACATCTGCGTTCCCAAAACACCACCAAGATTATACTTTTGAGTCAGAGATGAGAATGTTAAGAAAGTTGATTACAGCTTTTCCAAGGATAATTTTGTGACAGACTAGATGCATTACCGATTTCGTATTCGTAAAATGGAAAAAATATTACCAACCGCGCGTATTGTAATTGATTGTATTAATTGTATTATTAAACTAGATGGTAACAATAACCTTATTTTTTTATCCGGAGACTGGAAAGCTAGGAGGAAAGATCAATGTAATTTAATATATTCCTTTGTAAGAGTCAGTCCACACGGCGCGTCGCGTTGCGTCAGCGTTGCCTCGACACAGCGTTGACGTTACCTCGCGGCGTTTTACTTACAATAGCCATAGAGTTCACGCGGTGCGCTACGTCCTATGATCACTGCGACGACTCTAAGTCCGTGTGGTCGGCAATGCTTCAACATTTTAGCGTTGCGACGACGCAACGCACCATGTACACTGACTTTAACGCTTAGATACTCATTCGATGTTGATGTGTCAAATTTATTAAATACATTATATACTGGGTGGCAAGGGCAAACATAAGAAGAAGAAGGAAAGAAAAACCATTTCTTTGACATCACACAATAAATACTAACTAAAACAATGAATCAAAAAACAATATTAGGTGTCAATAAGGCTTGTCTCAACACATATGTCTAGATTTACACCTGGACGCTGATTTTCAGATAAGCCTGCGGGTGATGAAAAATATGTGAAATATTTATAAACAAAATACTAACGATAAATAATAAATTGATACATAGATAAAATAGGAACACTAAGATAGATATTATGATAGATACTAAATCTATCTAATATATAAAATTCTCGTGTCACAGTTTTCGTTGCCATACTCCTCCGAAACGGCTTGACCGATTTTGATGAAATTTTTTGTGCTTATCCGGTATCTATGAGAATCGGCCAACATCTATTTTTTATCCCCCTAAATGTTAGGGGTAGTCCACCCCTACATTTTTTATTTTATTTTTTAGACAAAATTTTTAATTTCTATTTTTTTATGATACAACATACATAAATACATACAATCCTCAACTTTCACCCTTCTACGATCAGCCCTTATTTTTTAATAGCCATTTATTTATATGGCAAAACAACGTTTGCCGGGTCAGCTAGTATATGTATAAAAATGTATATGATGGAGCGAAAAATATAATCAAACTTATAAATATGTATTTTAGATTAATTTGGAAAGTAAAAACATTTGGAGGCTTATAATTTAGAAAGGAACAGCTGGGTCATTTTGAAGGCAGAACTAAATAAATTAATTATTAATCTTAATTTTCTCTAACTCTACTCTCTACACTCAGATGAGTGAGAAGAATTACTTTTTACCCGACTACGGCGAAGCAAAAAGGAGAGTTATATTTTTGACCGGTATGTGGGTATGTATGTATGTATGTTTTTATGTATGTTCATCTGTTCCCTCATAACTTCTAAACTACTTATCATAAGGTAGGGTTTGGTACATCATATTTTTGTCAAGCGTAGCGTTTGCGAGATATATCCCGTCGAAGTCAAGAAAACTAATTTTTACTCCACGGCGCGGCGTCGCAAAGAATCAATAGGGACGGTTATGTGTTTGTTGATCGCTATATATGTATGTATACGCTATATATGTTGACATGTATGCATGTACACATTTATGCAAAAACCCCAAAATACTTGAAATAAAAAATAAGTTCAAAAACTAAAACCCGACTACTGAAATATCTCGCTCTAATAAGTACGAAACAAGAAAATATTCTCATCTGAGATCGCTATGTACAAACTATTCAATATGTATCGTTTATTATATAAAAAACATACTTTTAATAAATGCTTCATCGTATTTTATACATATTCTTAGTGGTGCTCAGAGGATAGCCGTGCCAAATGCCAAAAGAAATAGCTACGTTTCTTGGTCTGCCGGATGCTGAGTATTATACTGGGTACAGGTTCAGGAGGACCTCTGCTACATTATTGGCAGATTCAGGAGCCAATTTGACGTCCTTAAAGCGACTAGGAGGTTGGGAATCAGATAAAGTTGCAGAAAGCTATATTGGTGATTCATTAAACAACAAACTAGAATCTGGGAAAAAATCACACAATCCATTAAGGTACAGTCCGTCTCCTTCACATGTTGCAGAGAACGTTCGTCCATCTACCTTCTTTGATAATGATAATTCATCAGATCCTACTCCATCAACCAGCAAACGCCATTGTATGACAAATATACATGAACAATCATACGATATTAATAATAGTTTGTCTCAAACAGTAAATATGCAACCTATAACTTCCCCAGTTAGTATAAATAAAACTGGCCAAGTGCAAGTCGGACTCGCACTCGTAGGGTTCCGTAACACAGTTAAGTATTCCATAACTATGATTTTTCACTACAAAATTAACTTTGTTTTTCATTGTGTTTGTATGAAAAACAAAGTAATTTTTGCGGTCGCCATTCTCTAAAACTGCTGACTGAATCTCGTTTAAACTAATTTTCGTTGTTAGTTTTTATTGAGATCTACAGCATATATTTTTTTTAGATTTTTCACTCCCATACTTTAAAAGTTAGAGGGGGGGGGGACACACAAATACCACTTTAGACACGCCTATCTTTCAAATGATTGACTTTGAGAAAAAATGATTTTTGGAACCTCAATGTTATTTTTAAAGACCTATCCATAGACACGTATAGGTGTGAAGAAATAAAAAAAAAATTTGTTTCATTTTCCCGGGGGATGCCCCCCCTTAAACTTTTATATTTTCTATTTTTGTATAAAAATCGGAAAGCGGTTCACAGAATACATCTACCTACCAAGTCTCAATTCTGTAGTCTTAACAGTTTCGGAATAAAATGGCTGTGACATACGCACGGACAGACAGACAGACAGATAGACAGACAGACAGACATGATGAATCTATAAGGGTTCCGTTTTTTGCCATTCGGCTACGGAACCCTAAAAAACTGGTTAAGTGCAAGTCGGACTCGCGCTCGTAGGATGCCGACTGGGCCCTGCCAGTGGTGTAGTGGGAGAATGGTCGGCTTTGACGCCAGAGGTAAACCAGAGGTAACTTGGTAAAGTTTAATCCCCGCCGTGCACCAATGGATTTTTCTATATAAATATAAATATGTGCGCTATATATATATATATATATATATATATATAAATTATGTGCGCTTTCACACTGGCCTTCCGTAAATGATACGGTGCCATACCACAGATTGGATAATAGGTCTGACTGTCTAGGTCCAGACAGGCAGACAGACCAGACAGGCAGACTGGACAGGCAGACTGGACAGGCGGACAAGAAAGTGATCAAATCATCGGACAAGATAGGGTTCCTCTTTTGTCAGTTGTTTTGACAGAACTACGTACACTCCATACTTTATTTCCTCCTTCACTTGAAGTATAATATAATTTTGAAAAATAGAAAATAAGGTCAATGACCTTATTTTCTATTTTTTAAACTTCATCGTTGTCGTCAGCGATCAATGTGATTAACAGACTATGAAGTCTGTTCAAATGTTTGACAGGAAAGTAGGTAGAACAGTATATATGGGAAAATGAAATTTTTGTTTTAGCAATTTTTCCAAATTTTCTTATAGTTTAAACCTTCCCTGGACTACGACAAACATTTTAAAACCAAAATCAGCTAAATCGGCCCAGCCGTTCTCGAGTTTTAGCGAGACTAAAGAACAGCAATTGATTTTTATATATAAGAGTATCTATATATATAAAAGAAAGTCGTGTTAGTTACTATACTTAATTTTTCGTGATGTTGTATCTCGTTGAAGTCATATTTTGAAAGTTAACCTTTCGCATCTAGGCACACCAACATTTACAGATATATTGAAGTTTTCAATACCAATGCACCGTTGAAGAGAACAGTATAAAACGTCCAATTACAGAGCAGCACGATCTACGTGAGATGTTAGTTAGCGGGGCGTGTTTGTACGTCGTGCGAGTAGCGGGTGGCTGGCGCGAGTCATGGGAGGTAGCGGTTTTAGCGAATATGCCCTTGCTTCTACCTGGATATTTGCAATTCACAATGCTAGAGCAACTTTTAACATTTCAATTCGAAAAAATCAGTGATTCTAATGGCAAAGGTTTTCGCACCAATACACATTAATTCGAAATTCAAATTAAAGCTTTTTAATTCGAATGTTTTTAAAGTATAATCACAGACCTCAGCCAGGCTAGCACGGCCTTATGGGAGAAGGTACATTCATTCCCTCTGTTTTTCTCCACTGACAAGAGATCAATACAACATTTTAAATGCTTATTGAAGATTAAGCTTGAGTTTCGATTTTGTTTCTTATTAAAAAATGTTGAAGGAAGGGCGGAATAGTTACACTAAAATCACTTGTTAAACAAATCATCTCACTACCGTCTACTACTTATAGTTCTTAGACCACATCAAATCCTGATAATAAAGTACCGAGTATTATACTCACTACCTACCTACTTTGTTTTGTCGACTATCTCGACCTAGGTTATTGTCCTTGATAATCAGCATTCAAACTCACGATAATCTATATATATAAAAGAAAGTCGTGTTAGTTACTACACTTATAACTCAAGAATGGATGGACCAATTTTAATGATTTTTGTATTTTTGGAATTGTCTTTGTCAGGAATAGGATAATAAGTATTAAAAACAATGAATAATTCACCTAAAAAAATTATATAAGAAAAATATTTTTTTCAAAATGTTCCTGGTTTTAAAAACTGCCAATTCCCATGTGTGGATAGCATTACAATATTCGGATTATCGTGTTTTTTTTTGGTATAATTATGGCTCCGCACGATTAGTGTATTTAGCCAGTGTCAAGTAGTAATTCAAGTAAAAATTCTTCAACTTTTGTGAATTCAAGTCATGTAGATATTAAAAATGTCAAATATTGTCAGTAATGATAATTGTGTGACATATTTATTGTATGTCAAACATGCGTGCGTTCAGAAATGTATGCTTAAAAGCAACTTAAAAAAGTGTATATATTTCCAAAAACCATTTTTACCAACTTTTATTCTATATCTGTATTGCCGTAATACATTAATAAACTTAACATCTCTTTTGTATTCATTTATTACGTTCATAAAAGCCTAAATTAAGTTCATTTAAAAGGTAACACGACATTCATTATCTGTTAGGTGGTACGAAGTTCGCCGGGCCAGCTAGTTATAAATATAAAACATATTAATACCTACTTGATATCTAGTGCGATCGTAAACAACTACGTTTCAACAGTGAAAAAAAAACTACCGTACTATTAATACTTATATTTGAAATGTTCACTACCCCCGACGAATCTATGTATAATCTTTTCATTGAGACAATTCCAATGAGCCGAAATATGACATCTCTGCTGTAAGTTGGTGAAGAGTTGAGTACCCTGCAGATGCCCGGAGATGTCCCAGAATCAAGTCAATGCTACATATTCTTACAACATCGTTGAAGTAAGAGGATGGCGAATTTCTAATTGATCAGACTTATTTAAGTTTATCTCGTACCATCAACTAGAAAAAAGCTCACAATCTTAAAACAGCTAAACAGATTTTCATTAATCAATGCTAAGAACACTCTCGATTAATACACCTATAAAAGAAAATAAAACGAATTCAAAATCGGTTAATTATTTAGAGCACTTCAATGACACAGACAGACACACAGTTACATAGATCACACAACACGTAAGAATTAATAACACCCATCTTTTTTGTCGGGTGTTAAATTATAACACGCTACTTACTCATCACTTGTCCCGTTAACGCCGGTGTAAATGCATAAAACAAACATAACTTCACGGTAGCGTCTACCGTATCTACTGGCCCGCTCTTTCGCGTGTGAAACCAAGCTTCTGTACATAGCAACAGTGGTAGATATACCTATCTATCTCTCTTTAAATGGAGGTCACAATCCCTGTCGATATTTTATCATAAACATTAAGTTAAGTATTTCATAGGTATTTTTCATCGATATAAAAAGATAGATAGACTCAACTCACTCTTAAGCCACGTAAACATAATGGAACTAGAAACAACGACATGAAAACACGAATTTGTAATGACGAGCTTAATGTTCATGAAAAACAGAGGAAGGTATTGTTGCTAATTATTTCAGTGGATCTGCGACAATTGCACATGTAATTCTGTACGTGCTACACAAACGCCAGTTCGATTGTGACTAAGGTGAAATTAGGTTCGCGAACCTAATTTATACGGTTCACATTGAGGAGCGGGGTACCATATCTCCCTTTTTATATCGATGGTATTTTAGTTTGACTAAATTATTCAACTGTTAGACATAGTCCTCTCCAAACAAACGCAATAGTAACTTCGTTGCTTCTTTTTCTTGTTGCAACCAACGGTTATGCAAAAGTCGTTGCTAAAGTTACAAAAAAGTTACAGCGTTAACAAAACGAAGAAACCGACTTCATCTGCCGCGCTTATTATGTTCAGTATCTACTAAATTTGAGGTCTATATCTCGATAATTCAGGAGATACTTATCAGACCTTAGTAAAATTACAATGGAACCAAAAAGGAGGTATACCTACTCTGTCGCACAAAAAAAAATCCATTGCGGTTACGGTTTTTGAGGGCCCAGTGGTGTAGTGGGAGAATGGTCGGCTTTGACGCCAGAAGTACCGAGTTCAATTCCCACCGTGTACCAATGGATTTTTATATCGAAAAATATATGTGTGCTTTTCACAGTCGACCTCCGGTGAAAGTGAAAAATGTCGTTAAGAATCCCCCAACCCCCGCATGGTGTTAGGACACTATGTAGTGACCGCCTAGCCAGCTACCACCTTCAAGTTAGAAAATCTGTCGCCAAACATAATATGTTTAGCTATCCTTGAGAGCCAGATAGAATAGGATCTGGCTAGTGTTGCTATCCTCAACCGCATCATCCCTTACCAACAGGGGAGGTAGTGGTCAAACGCTATCCTATAAGAAAAGAAGAAAAAAAAATCATTTTCCAAATTGGTAACAAAATAACGGCGTTTTGCGGTAACAAACATAAAAATAAAAATAAATAAAATATACAGAAAAATTGACAAAACTTCTCCTTTTTGTGAAGTTGGCTAAAAATAATGCAAGTAATATCCTACATTTTCGTTTGTCTTATAGAATTCATCCGTATTCTGGTAACGTAGTCGCGATAAATAACAATTAGGGAGGCAGGATCGAAGTACAATCGCGTATGGGTACCGAAACGGTTCATTACACTGGTTGTGTTGTGTGTATAGATATTATTTACTGAACTGGGATGCGTATTATTTTATTGTGTTGTAAAATTTGGTGATTTGTTATTCAATTATTTCAGTGTGACAAGAAAAACTAATAAAACTGGCCAAGTGCGAGTTAGACTTTTGTCCCGCACACGGAGGGTTCCGAATTTCCGAAGTCCGAACTGCTAACACCATCTAAGTAAATAATGTAAATATTAACACAAAGGTGATATTACAATAATTAATTATCTGGAAGACCAAGTGTTCGTACGACTAAATTTCTACTGATTCTAGCTAATTGAATCTCTTTAAGTACAAACATTGAAGATAAATTATTCAATACTGTAATATTAATATAATATTAAAGTATTATTCAATACTGTACGTAGTAAGCAAATCGACCGAGGCCCACAAATTTAACAAATGAAACGCTTGCGCGTGCTAATTTTTCCTGTGCTGCCATCTAGCTGCGTCGAGGTGAACTAATTTCGTATCAAATCGTTTCGTAAAATACACGTTTTTTGTTTTAAACACTTTCATTTTTAACTTTGTTCTGTTGTTAGTATTTGTTGTTATAGCGGCAATAGAAATACATCATCTGTGAAAATTTCAACCGTCTAACTATCACGGTTCATGAGATACAGCCTGGTGACAGACGTACAGACAGACAGACAGACAGACAGACAGACAGACAGACAGACAGACAGACGGACAGCGGAGTCTCAGTAATAAGGTTCTGTTGGTACCCTTTGGGTTCGGAACCCTAAAAATTAAGTGTTTCCACTGCAAATAAGCAAAATGTTTTGCTTATTTCAAAACGGGTTGTGGTCATATTTTCAACTGATTTTACATAATTTATGATCGTACAACACGAAAAAACGGACTTCACATGTTGCGATAGTCAAATTACTGGCTAGTTATAAACATGTCATCTAATAATATCGATTAAAAACTAAAAAAGAACCGACTTCAATGCCGCGCTATTCATTTTCAGTACCAGTTTTGAGATGTTTATCTCAATATCTCTGGAGGTACTTATCAGACCTCGATAAAATTACCATGGTACCACACTTGAGATATCTCCTTTTGAACAAAAAAAGAATAATCAAAATCGGTTCATAAACGACGAAGTTATCCGCGAACAAACATTAAAAAAAAAATACGGTCGAATTGACAAACCTCCTCCTTTTTTGAAGTCGGTTAAAAATACTATATTGTTTATTTCCATATCTCTAAATAAATAATAAATATATATAAATGGAACCAAACGGAAGGTATAATCTCTCAAACAATAAAATTTCGTAAATGGAGCATTTAACCCTTAAGTAACTTTAAAAGACCTATTCAACGATACCCCACACGATGGGGTAGACGAAAAAATAAAATCATCCCCACTTCTCATGTAGGGGAGCTACCATGAAAAAAATATTTTTAAAAATTTTATTTCACCACTTTGTCGGCGTAATTTATATTCATACCCCTACCAAAATTACAGCTTTCTAGCAGCAACGGTCTCTTAGCAAAACCTCAGTCAGACAGACATACAGACAGACGGACATGACAAAACTGTAAGGGTTCTTTGTCCAGGACTACGGAACCCTAAAATTGTTCCGTTAATTTTTTTTACAATTATTACATTTGTCGATATTTCATAGACAATTTGTAGTCTTCTACAAACCATCGATTAATATAATCTAATTCAATTTCAGTTGCCATAAAGTATGTAATAAAACCATGACCTTCTGACAGAAACCTAGCAATGGCAGTCATTGCTCATCAATGGACAATGAATGGATCACCTCTTTTTGTAGGGAATTTCATGTCCATATATTTGTCGCAGGCAGATAGCTTAGTTAGCCATTTAATTAACAGCTTAAGATTTATAGATTTAAAAACGGGAATTTAACGTGACTTACGCGATGTCGATATAGGGATCTGGACGCGAGCCAGTGCGAGGCTGGACGCGTCGGCGAGCGCCCCGCACTCGAGATCCTGAAGAAGGCCTCCGGATGAGGTCGAAACATATGTCGATCGCTATATCGACATCGCGTAAGTCATGTTAAATTCCCGTTTTTAAATCTATAAGCCTAAGATTATTAAAAAATGTATATATTACTGGCCTAAGCATTAGCTAGCCAGTTTCTCAAATGTTGCAACAAACGCTACGGCTGGATATCATTCAGTAATAGTTGAACGGCGATGTTTAGTTAGGAGGCTAGGCTGTTAATTGAACGGCTAATTAAGCTATCTGCCTGCGACATATATATACAATGAATAAAACAAACTTACGTCTTTCAATTACAGACAAGCATCTTTACTTAACAGATGAGATAACTGTCAATTCCTTGCCTGTCAAACGCAGAAAAATTCAAGTAGAACTAAACGTACCACGCGTAGCATCAAAATTTGGGTTCACTGACCAAGCCACATAAAGAAATCCAACTCTCATTTAAAATTACTAAACGAACTGACTACAATTTAAGTTACAAAGTTGCCTCTTGTTCAACTTGTATTGGTACCGACACAACTATAGGTACATACTGTACATAATGTACTTAGAATTGTACATAAAGAGAGGACTCGCTCAATACACACACGCGCACGCGTAAACGGCATGGCAGAATAGGGATGTGCCGACGGTATGAGTTGTATCGATATCGATTATTTATTTATGACCTTTTTATTGATGCTTATGATTTATTTATGACTTGTTTATAAGCCATTTGTGCGTACGTGGTCTAATGTCTTAAAGTTTTACTTGTGACTTACTGTACTTTGTGATTACGTTCCGCTAATTATCCGTTTTGGGACAAAAGGTCAAAGTGATTACTCGTAGATGTTATTTAACATTTCATCAAGTTCATAATTTTTAAGAACTCAGTACGTAGTACCTTACTTTAAAGCTTTTTTAAAAAAATATTGCATTTTTAAGGAAGTCTTATCAAATCGACTTATTATTGAGGTAACACCTAAATTAACAAACTTAAATTTTGCAATTTATTTTATCTATGTATATGACGGTAATAATTCATACTTCGATATATAATATATAATAATTCATTCTTATAATATACATAAGCAAGCTAGTCTTTATGCTACCTTTTTTGGTAAAATGGCAGGACAAATCTGGCACAAATCTTGATACCCAATTATTAGTATCGTAGAATGTGTTTCCAGAGAACTACCATCTAAGCGTGCTAAATTTATGACCGCATCGTTCAAAATTTTTCAGCATAAATATAATTAAAAAATGTAGAAAATTCTTTCGTATTTCAAAATATTCTAAATATAAGGTCATAATATACTCATTGCTGCGGGCGGTTCCGAAGGCGCAACAAATGTTTACAATGTAATAAAACATCCTACCAAAAACTAAAAATTTGCATGTAAAATGTTGGCAAAATGAGACCATGCGGCTCGCACTGTCAAAAAGTTTTTAGATCTCATATAGAGCCTAGTTTCTAACTCTACACGCCTTAACTGTACATACTCTAACTGTACATGCTCTAACTTCACAAGCTCTAACACTTTAATAAAAATATTCGGCTTGGTCATTTTGTTACTACAAGAACTATTGTTTTGACATACGCAAAGCGGTGGGCAGTGACTGGAAAAGAAGAGCCTACGATCGGGCTCAGTGGCGCACCTTGGGAGAGGCCTACGTCCAGCAGTGGACGGACACCGGCTGATAATTATGATTATGAAGAACCATTTTATAACAGTAAAGTAATGAACAGTGAATACATTTTTTTTATATTCCACGAAATATATTAAAATAAAAGCTTGTAAAAATGACACCTTTCAAACAATAACTTTTCCAAATTATTTTATTATTTCGACAACGTATAACTGGCAACCCTAAAATTCCCGCCCGCCCTTCTGGCTGTACTTCCGGTTGGCTGCTCCCAAAGCTGTATACTATGTATAGCTTTATATTGCATTCATCGCCTTTTTATCGTTATATTATGTTTTTACTGTTATTAAATTGCTTCTGGTTTAACTGGATATCTAGTTATATAAAATATTTTGGTATTTTAGATTATTGTATATTTAGTTACGTTTTGATTTCTTCTACGTTATAGTAAACTTTTACTAGTAGTAGATTTCTGCTAGTTTACCTGGGATGTTAATGATAATGTGTTAATGTGTTAGTTTTAACCTAAAAATAATAACTTTTTCATTCATAGGACAATGAGATGAAGTGTAAGTAGAGAGCGTGATTGTGACTGATCATTTAACCTAAACCAATCTGCCCCGTATTAACAAACCTAAGAGGACTCACAGTACTCGCGCATGCATAATGTCTACAAAACCAATACTTTATTGACATTATTTGTGTCAAATCCACCATCCATCTATCTATGCGTTCGTTAATATCTTATCTTTATATAGTGGGATACTAACCAGTGTTCACTTAGTCGGCTACCACCATCAAGTAGGAAAATCTGTCACCAAACATCTAATGTGTTTCGGCAGCTATTCCTGAGAGCCATTTCCCAGGCCATGCCTAACGGGCTAACATCCTCGACCGTATAGAAACTCACATGTAAGATAGCAATCATACGCTAGCGAATATGATATTTAAAAAAAGCTAAATGTTTTCTTGCCACGCTTTTTGTTACAAGCAGTTAATTTCGGGCATCTTACTCGTTTGGTTCCCGCGTCGACCGGCGACTATCACCGGTTTTAAGAATCTCAATAAATACGACACAGTCACAACAAATAACACTAACTGGAGTTATTTATCACTTTCCCACTTAAAATTAACTAAATTTGTAAAGTTTAAATAAGTATTTTTTTAATTATTTAGATACTTGCACAGCTGATTTTTTTAAATGTCACCGTTAGTGTTGCCACACGGCAAAAAAGTAGGTAAGCATCTTTTTCTCCCGATCAGATTTAGATACAATATTTAGGTAATAAAAACTACAATAACTAAGTTTGACTAAAAAATTATATACCTATTACGAGTAGAATTTAAATTTAAAACATAATATTTAAGTTTAAAATACAAAGATAATGTTATTTGGAGTTTCAAAGTTAATATTCAAACCGAACTGTAACAAATTAACATTTATATTATAATTTCAGTAAGTTTTCAATTTGATGACGTTTCTTAAGCCGCAGATTATGTGAACTCTCATACTTGACAGAAATTTAATGCGGGTTCTATGTAAATAGAAAGTTAAAGGATTTGAAGTTGGACACGATCGAAATAATTTCTTTATTTAAGAACTAGCAGCGCCTTGCGGTTTCACCCGCGTAGTTCCCGTTTCCGTAAGAATACGGGGATAAAATATAGCTTATGTTACTCGATGATAATGTAGCTATCCATTAGTGAAAAAACTGTTGACATCGGTCCAGTAGTTTTTGAGTTAAATCGTATCAAACAAACATAAAATCAAATCATTCCTCATTATAAAATTACTAGCTGTGCCCCGCGGCTTCACCCGCATTAAAGTATCCTATACCCCAATACATAATACTGGCTATCTCTGTGCAATTTGAGCTAAATCGGTCCAGTCGTTTGACCGTGAAGAAGTCCCACACAAACAAACTGGTTTTCGCATTTATAATATTGGTTTTGATGTTACAAGCTGATATTTTTAAAATAGGTCTTGTAGTTTTAGTGTTAAATCGTAACAAACAAACAAACAAAAAATTGGTTGTCTTTAAAGTTGGTTTACGGAAGATAGTTTAACGTGACAATGTCATAACAAAACATAGATTTAATCGGCGCATGCGTACAATGACCGAAGCGGGACAATGGTCGTAACGGGACACTTTTTCGTGCATGCAGCCGGCGTTCATAGATTAATTAGACGTTGTCACATCATAAACAAATCTTTACTCTTTAAAGTATTAGTTTAGATTTAAAAAGAAACGACCGTACATGCCGCGCGAGGGGGGCTTTCTCCATATATCCGTCGGCCTAGGCGGGTGGATAAGAATTATGTCACCTACTTTCTCCACTAATAAGAGACAACATGTTCTTAGCTATGGATAAAACCAGAAGACATTTTTATCCACTTGCCATGCTAAGAGGCCTGAATATACCTACACATGTTAAAAGCAATTTTCAGGGTTCCGTAGTCCTGACAAGGAACCCTTATAGTTTCATCATGTCCGTCTGTCTGCCTGTCTGTCTGCCTGTCTGTCTGTCTGTCTGTCCGAGGTTTTGCTAAGAGACCGTTAATACTAGAAAGCTGTAATTTTGTGGGGGTACGTATATAAATTACGTCGACAAAGTGCTGAAATAAAATTGTAAAAAATATTTTTTTTTAGGGTAGCTCCCTATATGAGTAGTGAGGATGAATTTTTTTTCATCGTCTACTCCATCGTGTGGGCTATCGTTGAATTGGTCTTTTTTTAAAAAATGAATTAAGAGTTGCTAATAACACTTTTCGATTGAATGCTCCATTTACGAAATATTAAACTATAAAGTGCAAAATTTTGTTCCAGTAGAGCGTCCCCCCCCCCCCCCCTCCTCTAAAATCTAAACTGCTTGCTTGAAAAATCTAGAAAAAATCGTGATAATAGCGCATTTCATGAACTTTAAAGAAAAATTATAGCGATTAAGATAACTTTATTAGTTTAGCAGTAAAAGTCGTTGAATTTGGGTGTTGGATAATTTTGTACCAAATACAAAATCCTTAGAATAAATCCTTTAAAGTGACAAAGACGGAGTTCCTAGTTGCTTGTGTATAACGGGTAAAGACTTGCATTGAATAACAAGCTACTACGGAACCCTACACTGCGCGTGGCCCAACACGCACTTGACCGGTTATTATTTTTTTCCTTTATAAGTGCTTTAAGACCTTGTTTCTTGCCAAATTTCATGATTGCACGGGAAGTACCCTATTAATGTACTTCCCGTTGTTTCTTCCCGAGTTTTAATTCCTTCATCAAAATGACAAAATATGCAACATAAACGATTAGTATACATCTTTTAATCATCGACGCGCATGTTTGATTTTTCACGGTTGAAAGAGACCGCGGCAGAGCCAAGTATTTGACAATACATTTCAACATTACACCTTTACGCTTTCCCGAGAAAAATAGTCATAACAGACGGACAGATGGACAACAAAGTGATCCTATAAGGGATCCTTTTGCATTTTAAATTACGAACCCATATACTAGGTATACTACCAATAAATAGCTGATATCATAGGACATAGTGATTCCTTCACATTACAGATCACAGATTGTACTTAATAAATGCCCTTGGACACTTGCATCATTTGCCCTTGGCCACCCATCATTCAAGAGCTATGCTAAAATGCTTTCCCTGTAACGAAAATTACAGACAAACCATCTGCGAATATCTCCCACCCACTTGCACATTTATTCTCTTTCAAAGAACCATCGCTCCAGTATAAACTCGAAGTCCCATGGGAAGGTTAATTCTCTTTGCTTGTAGCTGTCTATCCCCGAATGTAACGCAAAATGGGGAACAACGGTACTGTAATGCATTCTTGTGGTGCACAGACAGTGTTATGTTATTGAGAGATTTTTTGTTAGGTTATTTATTAACCGACTTCAGAAAAAGGAGGAGCTTCTCAATTAGGCGTCGGAATATTTTTTATGTACGTCCCCCTATTACTCAAAGACGCCTTGACGGATTTGGAAAATTCTTATTTTGTTTTAAAGGTATACGTTCCAAGTGGTTTCATTTAAATTTCATTGAGATATGTTCAGTATTGTAAGATAGAATAAAACTTTCTAGAATCAGAAGACAGTAATGAGAAAATCCACTAACTCCAGTTCAAACATCTTAATATTATACTTTTACTGATTCGAATTACAACAAGTTTATAATTAGGACTATACTTCGCAAGTTTGTTTTTAACCGACTTCAAAAAAAGGAGGAGGTTTCTCAATTCGACCGTATATTTTTTTTTTTTTTTTTTTTTTTTTTTTTATGTTTGTTCGCGGATAACTTCGTCGTTTATGAACCGATTTCGATTATTCTTTTTTTGTTTGAAAGGAGATATCCCAAGTGTGGTACCATGGTAATTTTATTGAGGTATGATAAGTATCTCCAGAGATATTGAGATAAACATCTCAAAATTGGTACTGAAAATGAATAGCGCGGCATTGAAGTCGGTTGTTTTTTAGTTTTTAAACGATATTATATAGTTAACTGTTAGCTATTACATACTGGCTAACGTTTGACCACCATCTCGCCTGGTGGCAAGCGATGATGTGAATAAAGATAGTGAACACGCTAGGCCTAGAATACTCAGACTCTCAAGGGCTATGTGCTGCCGGAACACCGTAATGTTATGGCGATAGCTTTTCTCCTTGATGGTGGTAGCTACTTTTTGGTAGCAAGTCAGGCGGAACATCGGTACAATATGCTTCTACCACCTATGGAAAATAAAATTATAAATATATTATGGAAAACATAAACTAGGTAACTCTTCTTTTGTAAAGTCGGCTATAACACAATAAGACAATATAAAACAAGGTGCATTATTAACAAGGCCAGCTTTAATCGAGCTTATAATCCGTATTTAATAATAAACATCTGCCAACCCCTGTTGGCTACAGATTTAAAAGTCAATTTTGGGGTTGAAATTAAGTTGGGGTAAGTCTGCACCGTGGATGAACTGTGAGTTAGCATTCTTTTAAGCCTAAGGGCCAATTTCACCGGATTCTGATAAGCCTGTTAGGAACTTATCTGACAGATTATGGAAAATTTTTATGCTGTAAGGTAATAGGACAAGCATGACGCTCGCCTGATGTTAAGAGATGACGTCTACCTATAAAAGATTCAGTGTAATGCTAAATTCTGGGTAGCCACAATTTCGTATATCAATGCACTGTGCCTGTTGAGATATGTTAAGTGTCATATGCCCTGTAATTCACTGGACACTTTGTCATTCAAACTGAAAAACATTCTTATTTTACGGCTAAATTAATTAGCTAAGAGGTGATACTCCCAGATGGACTAGCAGAAGTCCAGCCACTACAAATTATATAATGGCAATTGGCATCATTATATGACAACATGTGTCCTTAAACATAAATCAAATATCAAGATTGGTTATAACACACAAATTCCAAAACCATATATCAAAACCCCCTTTCCTTAAGCAAGATTGAGCGATCCAAAAAACGTTATTTTTCACCCAAGACTGACCCTTTAAACAAATGACCAAGACACCTACCTCATTATGAATCCTTCTCCGGGGAATCAAACCCACTGACCATCCTAACACCATATTAAACACCCCCGTTCAGTTTTACCCCAATATTACCCAACATTACCCCAGTGTTGCCAGAATTAACTTGCTCCCTGATCCTCAATACAATTTTATTGCAAATGGCAGCGAATAATGTTAAATCACGCCTAAATCCTTATAATGCGGGTAGGGCAATATTCTAGTACATTTTTTTCGTGTGGCAACATTATCTTTTATTGTGAAAAGTGTTTATTGGATGGGATGGTGTCTTGAATAAATAATTATTATGGTTTAGTTATTTAAAGGATTTTTATATTAAATTCTGAATCAAAATCTACAATGCCTTTTCACCGTGGTGTAACACGCAAATGAATTTACGTAGGTAAACATTTTTTTTTTGAACCGAACTATTTTCTATTAAACTTAGAACTATTAGTTATGACTTAGAATTAGATCTATTTTTTTAAGTTTCATTATGGCTCCACACTATTAGTGTATTTAGCCAGTGTCAAGTATTAAAATTCCTCACGTTATTGAGAATTCAAGTCATAAAGATGGGTCAAAGTCACATTACAAGTCAAGTTGAAATCAAACTCTAGTCCAAGTCATACCCTCCTCAGTAAAAATGTGGACTTACTGAAGATTTTTTAGTGGAATTTTGGTGAGAACGCAAATAGCATGTTTTTCAACATTGTGCTGTTTCCATACACTCGCATACATTCACCAGCACTGAATGGTTCACTGGTTCAATCCACATATATTACACATTGCCAGATTTCGTTCAAACTTTGTAGATTTATCGAGGACCGACGACAATACACTAATTTGATAAAAAAATATTCCATATTTTAACTAAAAAGTAGAAAATAAATAATAGTTAAAAAAAACTAAAAAACACGCTTTTTATAGAAAACGAACTAAAAAATAGAAAATAAATTTTAATACATTTAAATTAAGATTAGTGTTAAAAATTTCAATAAATATAAATTAATAATAGTGTGAATAAAAAAAAAATATTTAAAAAAAAGCGTGGGATGCTTTTAAGATATTATCAAAATGATAATCACTCTACTCATATCTGTCTATAAAATATTTATAACTATTGACACCATGCACCTCACCCTTTTTTTATTTTTTTTTTTATTCACACTATTATTAATTTATATTTATGGAAATTTTTAACACTATTCTTAATTTAAATTTATTTTCTATTTTTTAAGTTCGGGTTTCTATAAACAGCGTGTTTTTTAGTTTTTTTAAACTATTATTTATTTCATATCGTATATGCATATAATAGCATTTGAGGTCGAGGTTGGTAGCACGCTAGAATAGAAACTAGCTTTCAATGACAGCTGCCGGAACACATCAGATGTTTGGCGAGTGGCGACAGATTTTCTATCTAGCTGGCTAGGCGGACAGGAGACACTACACAGTTTTTAACCGACTTCAAAAAAAGGAGGAGGTTTCTCAATTCGACCGTATATATATATATATATTTTTTTTTTTTTTATGTTTGTTCGCGGATAACTTCGTCGTTTATGAACCGATTTCGATTATTCTTTTTTTGTTCGAAAGGAGATATCCCAAGTGTGGTACCATGGTAATTTTATCGAGGTATGATAAGTATCTCCAGAGATATTGAGATAAACATCTCAAAATTGGTACTGAAAATGAATACCGCGGCATTGAAGTCGGTTGTTTTTTAGTTTTTAAACGATATTATGATACATTTATATCACCATCGGAGGGCATTTTAATGGAGCAGGTAAAACTTAAACATCAATTATTATTACAAGTATTTGACACCTGTAACGTAGATGGGGAATTAACCAAGGGCTAACGGTAAGTAAATATAATAAATATTACAAAAATTAAAAATAAAGTGGTCGTAGACGCAAATCATATAAACCCATGTGTGTCCATGTTGTTTGTGTTTTTTCATTAATACGCAAAATGAATGAATTTTGCCATGCATATATGTAGTTTACAACTATAGTATCATATATTTACTTTTTATTAAGCTCATTGACGCGGGTGAAGCCAGGTGGTTGTACCTAAAGATAATATAATTAAGATGTTTAAAAACTTAAACAACCGACTTCCATGCCGCGCGAGTCAGTTTCAGTTGCAAGTTTGAGACGTTTATAGAGATATCTCTGGAGATACTTATCAGATCTAGATGAAATCACAGTAAGACAACTTCGGGAGTATACCCTCTCGAACTAATAAAAGATTTTTTTAAATCGGTTCACAATTGGAGCAAATATCGATGAACATACATTAAAATACATACAGACGAAACTAGAACATCCTCCTGTTTGGGAGTCGGTTAAAAACAAATAACCATCGATTTGAGCGCGAAGATAAAACCGCGACACTGGCTACGAAGCATCGCGCGACGTATTCCGGTGGACTCGCCCCAGCTATGGGCTAATAAATCTTAATACTGGCGGCATGCTAATGCCCCTAATGTCATAGGTCGTAGGGACGGGCAACGCTTTTATATTTACTTATCTATAAAATGTATTAAACATGTCTGACGTGACGTGATACAAGACAAACACATTAACTATGTATGTATCCTACGCCTTTTCTTCAACCGACTTCCAAAAAGAAGGAGGTTTTCAATTCGTCTGTATGTTTTTTTTTTATGTTACGCGATTACTTCGCCAATTGTTAACCGATTTTAATGATTATTTTTTTCACAATCAAGATGGTCTCATTAAATTTTATCGAGATCTGATAAGTATCTTCAGAAATATGACGATAAATGTGTCATACTTGCTGCTGAAACTGAATCGGTTGGCATGGAAGTCGGTTATTTTAGTTTTTAAAATATTTTAATTATTATTAATAATGATATGTTGTTATAAATGCTTGATATTCTCTTAAATACTAAATGTATTCATTACCAGCCCATGCTCCCCCAGCTCCCATACTCTCTACGCGAAATTGACAAGCTATGTACAACTTTTTATTAGGTATTCAATTTAATGCTCAGAAACAATTAGAACAAAATTCAATTTAAAAAGTATGTATGTAAATTGTTAAACACAATCCAAAATTTCATCGTACCGATGGGACTTGATTGCGGGATCCGGTGCTTAATTGAAAAGCACCGGAACATGTTATTCCGGAGGTTGCGGGTTCAAGTCCCGTCGGTACGATGAAATTTTGGATTGTGTTTAACAATTTACAAAAATATAAAGTGTGTAACACTTCAAAGAAACATAATATTTAAGTATATATGTGTTTAAATGGCAGGCAGAATGAATGTGTTTGTTTACAAATACGGAATTAAGTGTCAGTTTTTTTAAGATAGAAAGATAAGAAGAAGGACAAGCTAGACTCCTCGTGACGTATGCCGACTGCAGAGCACCCATTATTACCCTGAGGCTAAATGTTGAGTCTTTCGTGGCCTGCAATTTCATTACTCTTTGCTCTTCAATACGAATCACATGACATGACATACTTTACGATTGAAATGCTATGCTAAATTAATTCCTTTCCTAAATTCAGGTTAAAAAGTGAGTTTCTATGGCTATTAGTACTTTTGACTTTCACTTGAATCGTTTCAAATAACTTTATTTAAAATAGCTATGATACCTTGAATTTAAAAAAAATATATTATAAAACAGACTTCACATGCCACGCGAATTAATTTCAGTAGCAACACGTGTGAGATTTTGATCGCCATATCTCTTGAGATACTCATCAAATCTCACTGATTTGTATAATAGGACCACCGTGGAAATATACCCTACTAATAAAAAAAATCATTCGAATCGGTTCACAATTGTTAGCGTATTCGCATAACATCCATACAAAAAAAAGCATACAGATGAATTGTAAACCTCCTGCTTTTTGTAAGTCGATTGAAAAGACGCCTCGTCTCTACTAGCTATCAATCTCAACCACACGTTGTCTGTGTTTAGACTGTGACTGCTGTATTTAGACAAGCCAAGTTTTATATCTTTTTTCATTTTCACATCAGTACTTTTATTTGCGAACATGTTACTCACGCAGAAGCCAAACGTCCAAAATAAACGAAGCCAAATAATTAATGATAGAAAAAGACTTCCCATGTTCCTGCTTCAGCTGTCTAATCACTTGGAATCGATAATGAGCCCACGCTTATTTATATCGATATTCGAATATACCTTTATCTGGAATGTATCGATAACTTTAGCCGGTTTTTACATTTACGTTGGTGAGCTGAGTAACTGAATCGATAATGAGACAATGCTTATTTATATCTATTATTCGAATATATTTTCATCCAGACTTTTTAATTCGATCGCACGATCCTTGTCACTCCACTCACATAAAATTGATACGCCAAGAATGTAATTGCTGTCATATTAGTTCAATTTAGTCATAGTGGAAACAGAATCGTTAATTTTGGAATGATAATTTAAACCCATTCAAATAATTACCTATTTGGTTAAGATAACCCCCATTAAACAAATGATTGCTGTTTTGGATAAAACGTCTACGAATAACAAAGTGGCGTTTTCCTAAATAAATGTTAGTTCCCGGATACTCAACAGATCGCTTTCAGAATTAACGCAAATATCTGACATTGTAAATCTGACAAACCTCCTGTTTTCTTTCCATACATTTCAATTGTTATTGTCTACGACATGTTTTCGCTACCAAAAAATAAGCAAATATAGACATCAAACTAAGTTTGCATCAAAAGCAACTTGCGATGTTGTGGATAATTTTTAGGGTTTCGTACCTCAAAAGGAAAAAAGGAACTATTTGACGATCGCTTTGTTGTCCGTCTGTCTGTCTATCTGTCCGGTTTTTAGGGTTCCATAGCCGAATGGCAAAAAACGGAACCCTTATAGATTCGCCATGTCTGTCTGTCTGTCTGTCTGTCTGTCTGTCTGTCTGTCCGTCCTTATGTCACAGCCATTTTATTCCGAAACTATTAAGACTAAAGAATTGAAACTTGGTAGGTAGATGTATTCTGTGAACCGCTTTCCGATTTTTATACAAAAATAAAAAATATAATAGTTTAAGGGGGGGCATCCCATACATGGAACTGGAACAAAAAAAAAATTTTTCGTCAAACCTATACGTGTGGGGTATCTATGGATAGGTCTTTAAAAATGACGTTGAGGTTTCTAAAATCATTTTATCTCAAAGTCAATCATTTCAAAGATAGGCGCGTCTAAAGTGGTAAAATGTCCCCCCCCCCCCTCTAACTTCTAAAGTGAAGGAGTGAACAATCTAGAAAAAATATATTCTGTAGATCTCAATAAAAACTTTCAACGAAAATTGGTTTGAACGAGATACAGTCAGCAGTTGTTGAGATATAGCGACCGCAAGTATAACTTTGTTTTTCATACAAACACTATGAAAAACAAAGTTATTTTTGTAGTTGCGAAAAATCAAAGTTATAGAATACTCTACTGTGTTACGGAACCCTACGAGTGCGAGTCCGACTTGCACTTGGCCAGTTATTTAAATTTTAATCAAACCATGTCATTTAATATTTATTACAATAATAAGCATCAGAGAAAAGTTGAATTCTCAATTAATAGAAAATATAATCCATGACTTAACTACAACAATTACAATATTTAAAAAAATGTGCCGATGTTCTTTACCTCCACGACACAGGAAGAATATACATTTATCGATATCGATAGTGTGTCTGAGTGCTACATCACTAGCGTAATGGTTTTTAATAATGAAAGGATTTGGTAAACAGATCCGCTGGGGTGTGACTCTTTTCGTGTTTATTTTATTTGGTCGTGGAGAATTAACAAGTGTAGTCATATTAATATGGAATTATTGAACTGATTTACGACCGTTTTCGGGTTAATCAGGTTGTATTGATACAGGCATGATTTTTGGTAAAGAATACAAAAAATAGGTAGGTAATAGGTAAATAGGTAGGTAATGATTAAGTGGGCTTCTAATAACATAAATAAAATTATTAAATGGTATATTAATACGTTCACCCAATCAAAGTTATAATATTTAAAAGCACTAAAATTGCTTCGACATTTTTTAAATATTTTATAGCGAAAGCAACCATCTCGCCTGGTAGTAAGCGATGAAGATGTGGTCATAGATGGTGAACACGCTAGGCCCAGAATATTCTGACTCTCAAGGAATGTGTTCTGCTGGAACACCGTAAGGTTATGGCGGCAGATTTTCTCCTTGGTAATCTATTTTGTGGGAGCAAGTCTGGCGAAACATCAGATGCTCATACCACTTGTGTGACTAGTATTTAAATTGTGCGTATAAAACTAAAATCTTTGTATCACGCAAAATGAACCATGGCAACAAATGCTAGACACAATAATATCTAGTAGTACTAACTAAAAATGTAATATAATATTAAAGTTGTAATTTTATTGTACAGTAGCCAATTGGCTAGTGCGGCCACACAGACTGGTTCCAGGTCGATTTTTGTACGTTTTTGTGTGTGTTCGGCGAGCACTTCACGGCACACCGCGAGATTCTTGCACCGACGTTTATAGCAGCTCTAGGCATGGGACACGGTTTCGGATAGCTGCGGATATCCATGGCCATATCCGTAAAAAATGACCGCTCTAAAATCAATCTGCTGTATGTATTTAGGTCAAACCTATAGTAATAATAGTAATAGCAATAAAATATTATTGCTATTACTATTATTACTATAGGTGTATTAGTCTACTAATAAGTAGACTAATACACAGTAACAGTCATTATAGACAGTAATAATAGTTGTAATAATAGTAGACTGAAGGCCAGTTTAACCGGTTCCTGATAATGTTTCAGAAAGTTATCTGACAAATATGACGCCACATAAGTGTTGTCCAAAATTTAACATATACGTTTTTATCAGTATTCGGTAAAAATGGCCCTGATTGTCGATGATAGCGACAACAGCGCAAGAAGTCCTACGTGTGATTTGTGAGTCGCAATATAGCTGCTATAGCATGGTTAGTGCATCCGGGATTCCATACGGTATCGGTAAATATTGTTATTAACGATTTGTTTCGGTTATTATGCTCAAGTAAAATAGAGACCACAATAGGGTTTCAAGCATTCATACTTAAATCTTTTACCCCTTTTGCTACATAAAGAGAATGATTTTTAGTGAGGCCTATAAACTTCTCAAGGTAAAATAAATTTTACTGCGTTTACCGTTGTAAGCAGTTTTATCATCAAAAAATTATTAAAGAAAATGTATTCTCATAATTTACATACTCGGGAAAAATATTTTCTTAATATAAGTTTATTTGGGATTATATATATATTTTTTTTTTATACATGTTGTCTTTTAATATTTTTTTACATATCTTTATTATCTTCTATAAAAATGTATTTCTTTCAAAACAAGCAGCTTAAAAAGTAAAAGGCTTCGATCGACTTATTTGCTTAACTATACTTAAATCGTGCTGTGATTTCATCAGATATCAAAATTACGGATACAACAAGCACATCACTACAGACACTGCAGAGGCTTTTGTAGCCGCTATTTTTTTTAAACCGAATGCCGAGGTGTAAAGGTTAGTATTATTTGTTTTGACCGCGTCGGTTATAATCGTGATTCATATACACGTACGTTTCCTTGCGCAAGCGTACCGTGTTTGGTTTCGATGTTTTACTTATAAATTCACAGAAGCGGAGAGATCAAGAGACATGGTAGGTGTTAGATGGGGTCAATAGTTTTCCAAAAATATTTATGTAAATATGTATCAGGGATTTTATTTTGAATCCGTGCGGTAGAGATTAGATACTCAATTTATTAGTCACAGACTAAATAGCTAAAATGAGAGCATCTTGTGCCAAATCTATAGTAACAGTTTATATCTATTTTTTGCTTTTAAATTATATTTTAATTCATGCTGTTGTAAGAACTAAAAACGTTTATTTTGAAATAATCGAAAAATTTATTCGTATAATATTGTTTTGAAGCTGGTATTTGCCAGCGTTTTTAGGGTTCCGTACCCAAAGGGTAAAACGGGACCCTATTACTAAAACTCCGCTGTCCGTCTGTCTGTCTGTCTGTCTGTCTGTCTGTCTGTCTGTCTGTCCGTCTGTCACCAGGCGGTATCTCATGAACCGTGATAGTTAGACAGTTGAAATTTTCACAGATGATGTATATCTGTTGCCGCTATAACAACAAATACTAAAAACAGACTAAAGTTAAAAATAATAGAGGGTCCCCATACAAGAAACGTGTTTTTTTTGGCATTTCACGCCATCTATGAACGCTTAGTTAGGTAAACGTCCCATAGATGGCGTTATATTAAAATGTCGACTATATGTCGTCCCTAACACCTTTGTTAGACGTTAGATGGCGTTATAAGAAATAAAATGTTTATTAATTATTATTTTTTGCTGGCGAAAAATGATAGTGGTATTTTTGCTCGATCTTATAAAATACTGTAGTGTGGTACGGAACCCTACTAGTGCGAGTCCGACTTGCACTTGGCCAGTGTATTTTTAATGCTTCAACCAGGTTTCTACCTATATACTGTACACCAGGTAAGTCGCTGTCTAGGAGCGGCTAGAATGGATGAAATTCGTAACGTTACTACTACCCAGAGACCTGCAGGCTTAAACTATTCTCAATCATTCGAAAGCAAATTCGGATTCGGAAACTGCCTCTCCTTCAACTTGCATCTTTGGAATTCACATCGGTCACTTTTCATATTTAAATATATATGTATATATATATATATATATATATATATATATATATATATATATATATATATATATATATATATATATATAGCTCACGGATCAATGTTAAAAATTCAAAATGAAGCTTTCGAATTCAAATGTATCCGAGTGAAATGAGAATCAGGGTGCTGACGTCAGAAATGACACATTCAGAACTCAAAAAATGTTCACTAAGTTTCTATCGGACTAGGAAGAACGGAAATTATTCAATTTTTATTTGTAGATGCGAATGGTTTTGCGTAATCCTTATGTTAGTCTAAGGTAAAAGTACAGTGGTTATATTGGTAAATCTGAAATGAACGATGATTCCAACACTCACGGTATTATGTTTCTACGAATCGTTTGAAAAACAAAGCTTATTTGCACAAATAATTCACTTGACCATAAAGCATTTTTAAAGTTATTTACTCTGGTTAAACGCAGTAGTCATTAAAAGTTTATTGCTATTTTTTTATATTTTATAAGCAAGCGTTTGACCACTGTCTCGCCTGGGGGTGAGCGATGATGTAGTCGAAGATGGTGAACACGCCAGGTCTAGATTAGTCTGACTCTCAAGGGCATGTTAAAAAAATCGATTACAGGGGACAAAATCGAGTAAAATCTATATAATATCGTTTAAAAACTAAAAAAGAACCGACTTCAATGCCGCGCTATTCATTTTTAGTACCAATTTTGAGATGTTTATCTCAATATTTTGGAGATACTTATCAGACCTCGATAAAATTAACATGGTACCACACTTGGGATATCTTCTTTCGAACAAAAAAAGAATAATCAAAATCGGTTCATAAACGACGAAGTTATCCGCGAACAAACATAAAAAATATATATATATATATACGGTCGAATTGAGTAACCTCCCCTTTTTTTGAAGTCGGTTAAAAAAGCAGATGAATTGAGAACCACATCCTTATTCAAACAATGAATGACGCGTACGATCACGATCATACAACATGACAATGACTAAACAAAACGAATCAACTATCAATGACTTTCTCAATGAAACCAATACGGTAGCAGTGACACTCTCTCGATAACAGAATGAACGATCAACGGTAACAAATCACTAAAGTTAATAGTTAAATTAACGATAAGACGGCAATTTTCACGGATTACAACCGCGCATTAGTTGGTGACACATTGTTGTAAAAGATATTGAAGACCGTGAGAAGTCATCGAACTTACCTTACAGATTTTTTTCGAAAATAATTAAATAGATTTACCACATTTCGTAGGAGCATTGTATCAATGTTCCATCTGATTTGCTACAAAAAAGCAGCTTACCACCATTAAGGAAAATATATCCGCCACCATAACCTTACGGCGTTCCGGCTTGTACTATTCATTATTCTGTGGTTCCAGCAGCAAGGCCTTAGAGATAGGCCTAGCATGTTTACCATCCTCAACCACATCATCGTTTACCTCCAGGCAAGATCTGTCAAACGCTAGACTATCAGATATATTAAAAAAAGTATTTAAATTGTCGATAAGATTGTTTTATGATCTTAATTACATACCTGTTTCTATAAAATGTATTAGACGCAAATGTTTGATTGATTAAATTGCAAATGCTATACCACAGTACTATACTTTAATGTACTGTGGCAAAATCTATGTTCGAATGATGTATCAGTGGTTTTAAGGATTTTCTCTCTTTCTCGCGACAATATGTTTGGTAACCCGGATACCCAATAGATTTTTATTAATGTTTATACATCGTAATTTGTCGATTTATTTAGATTTTTGCCATTTTAATACGCTTTTATTAGCTTCAGACGTATGTATGTTTGTATGTTAGTATGTAACGGAATCTTTGAACATGATTTTAACCCCCTTCAAAACGTCGGATTAACTCGAAATTTGGCATACTTATTAAGGACCGATGACAATAAATAAATTTAAAAAAAATTAAAAAAAAAAAAAATGTCTAAAAAATGAAAAATAAATAATAGTTTAAAGAAACTAAAAAAATACGCTTTTATAGAAAATCCAACTAAAAAATAGAAAATAAATTTTTATAAATTTGAATTAAAAATAGTGTAAGAAAAAATGATTTTATTGTAAAAAAAGCGTGGGGTGCTTTTCAGGATATTATCAAAATAACCCTTCTAGTCATATCTGTTCATAAAATATTTGGAACTATTGATACCATGCACCCCACGCTTTTTTTTTACAATAAAATCATTTTTTCTTACACTATTTTTAATTCAAATTTATTAAAATTTATTTGTATAATGCACAGCCCAGTACCATAAAGAAATGTGTGTTTACTTTGATCTCTGCAAGCAGACCTAATTGTATATCATTATATTAGTGAGTTAGTTACATACATTTAAGTTTATGGGCCTAAATGTATGATTTGTGTTAATTACTTATTTAACCTATGTTTCGATGTAATATTGTTTGAAAGAGTTAGCAAACTAGCTGACGGCCTGCTTCATGTTCTATCTTAAACACTGATTTTAAGCCTGTTTTATGTCAATATTAAGTTGTAGATACAAAATTCACTAAAATTTATGATTATCTTGTATGTAGGCTTAGCAACATGACTCATTGGTTGCTTTGACTTAAACGTCGTAAGCGAAAGACTACAGAGAGCGCAAAAACACTTAAACCAATAATCTCTCTCGATGTCCTATTATAGCAGTCCAAAAAGTTCACCCACTAATCCATCCGTATGTCTCGAGTGTTAACGAAATACAAATATTAGTAGCCACACGACACAAATTACGCCTAATGTCTAATGTAAAGCGGAGTTTAACTTGAAACTAAGTGCTTGAACAAAGTGACAGGAGCAGATCACTATGGTAATCGTTGGTTGAAGAGTTAGATGCATTTATAACTTCTATAGATGTAGGTGGGTGAGAATGAGTATCAAATTATGCTGATTGCTTGTAATCGGTTTAGCAGCTCGATGAAAATTAGTTTTGTACAGTCGTTTATGTCTTTATCTTTTTATCAATAGCTCGTTGTAAATAATTTTTGCACTTTGCCTAATTTGATATTCGAATCCACATCTGCAAAAGAAAAACTTCCAATCAATTCTGCAATTCACTCTTATAGCAGAGATCATGTTTTTGTACAACAAAGAGCCTGTATTCGAAAATATTTTACAATTTTTTATGGTAAAAGGTAACAGGACAAGCACGACGCTTGCCTGATGGTAAGCGATGACGTCTTCGTATGACAGATACAGCGACATGCAAAATTCTGGCAGTACAAAATATTGCATGTGTGTCATGGTAATAGGCACAGTGCAGTGACACTGCGCCGGTTACCTTGAAAAATAAAGATGTTGAGTGTCGCATGCCCTGTAATTTCACTGCACACCTTGCCATTTCAACCGTAAAACATTCCTATTTTATGACTGAAAATTAATTGGCAAAGTGGTGGTACCGTCTCAGGCGGACTAGCAGAAGTCCTACCACTACAACTTTTACTTACTCTTACTTTTACTTGATGTGAAAATCCCAACCAACAAAATTTCAGTATCACATTTTTACATTACATTTAGACAATATTCTAAGTAAAAGCAAAGCGCTGTATAAAAATAAAACACTTAGCTTCCGTTTTTCTCATCGTAAAGTTCATAAACTTGTACAGATCATAAAACCTATACATCAAAACCGGAGACTTTACTAAAGTGTTCGACTCCGTCGACCACCCATTCACACGCTTTTAAGACAACATTTATCCAACGTAAAAGGAGTTTATGCTTGTAATATGAACACTGAATCAGGTAGAGGGTCCCGAGAAATGTATCATTATAGTGCAACTTTTGTACGGAATGTGCGAAGAGGGAGTCTCACAAGGTGCGGTTTTAGGTCCCATTCTTTTTTTCATGACGGATATTAACGGTAAAGGCACGTCTGTTTGTTGTTTGATATTTTGGTCACCTGTCAAATGTTTAAAGTGGACGCTTTCTTGACAATATTTTTAAGGCTTGACAATATTTTTACACGATAGGTTATCCGTCATTCAAAACCATCATCACATCAAAACAAAATATCTAAATATCGGTCATTCACTCACGCTATAATGACTGATGGATAACCTATAGTCTTTAATAAAAATAACCGGCCAAGTGCGTGTCGGGCCACGCGAAGTGTAGGGTTCCGTAGTAGCCCGTCATTCAATACAAGTCTTTACCCGTTATAAACAAGCAACTAGGTACTTCGTCTTTGTCTCTTTAAAGGATTTATTCTAAGGATTTTGTATTTGGAAAAAAAATATCTAACACCCAAGTTCAACGACTATTACTGCTAAACTAATAAAGTTATCTTAACCGCTATAGTTTTCCTTTAAAGTTCGTTAAATGCGCTATCATCACGAATTTTTACAGATTTTTCAAGCCCGCAGTTTAGCTTCTAGAAGGGGGGGGAGGGGCTACTGGAACAAAAATTAGCTCTTTAAAGTTTAATATTTCGTAAATGAAGCATTCAATCGAAAAATGGTATTAGCAACCCTTAAGTCATTTTAAAAGACCTATTCAACGATACCCCACACAATGGGGTAGAAAACGCAAAAAATATTATCCCCACTTCTCATGTAGGGGAGCTACCCTAAAAAAAATATTTTTCAAAATTTTACTTCACTTACCTTTGTCGGCGTAATTTATATACATACCCCTACAAAATTACAGCTTTCTTGTATTAACGGTCTCTTAGCAAAACCTCGGACAGACAGACAGACAGACAGACGGACATGACGAAACTATAAGGGTTCCTTGTCAGGACTACGGAATCCTAAAAACCGTTACTGCCAGCAAACTGACACACAGCACAATCTATCGTGTATTGGGCACCTTAGATGTAATGTAAGTTCTATTATTGTTTTAATGCATTCGAACTGTTGCATCTGATACATGACGTATAAAATTGCTCGTTTATGGCTACCGATTGTAAAAAATAATCGCATTATTTAGATTGACCGTTGAAAGGAGCTTGGAGCTAGGAGCCGTATGGTGCTTGGTTATCTGTATGTTAAGCTATGCGTCCAGCATGACGGTAGTTGTAAATTTTATGTAAATCGAATAATCAGCAGCATATAGTATTTTTGTGCATGTATAATAATATTCCTTGTACAAAGAACCTTTCTTAGGTGTATCTGTCATATTATAATTTCTCTTAAGTTTAGAAAAGAATCCACTGAAATAGATGAAAATAGCCACTTACTTGAACTCTGCTTTCCGTCAGTCCAATCCTCATTGCGATTTCTTCCCGCATGAAGATATCAGGATAGTGGGTTTTAGAGAAACATCTCTCTAGCTCGTTCAACTGAGCCGGTGTAAATCTGGTGAACAATATTTAACATATATTTAACATCAATTATTTGATTAGTTGCATTAATTTTTACTTTTTTTAATCGAATTATAATAAAACTAGCTGACCCGGCAAACGTTGTTTTGCCATATAATACTAAAATGGCTATTAAAAAATAAGGGTTGATCGTAGAAGGGTGAAAATTGAGGATTGTATGTATTTTTGTATGTTGTATCATAAAAAAATAGAAATTAAAAATTTTGTCTAAAAAATAAAATAAAAAATGTAGGGGTGGACTACCCCTAACATTTAGGGGGATGAAAAATAGATGTTGGCCGATTCTCATAGATACCGGATAAGCACAAAAAAATTCATCAAAATCGGTCAAGCCGTTTCGGAGGAGTATGGCAACGAAAACTGTGACACGAGAATTTTATATATTAGATAATATGGTATTATGTTTCTTAGAAGTGTCACACACTTTATATTTTTGTAAATTGTTAAACACAAATATTATGTTTCTTTGAAGTGTCTCACACTTTATATTTTTTGTAAATTGTTAAACACAATCCAAAATGTCATCGTACCGACGGGACTCGAACCCGAACCCTCCCGATTACACGTCCAGGTGCTCTGCCAATGAAGCCACGGTTCGATCCATCGATACGACGAAATTATTGGATTGCATTTGTTAACCCAATTATGCATTGGTGGCGCCATCTATGACTACTTATGTGATGTGATGACTACTATGCGCCACCAGTGCATAATTGGGTTAACAAATGCAATCCACTAATTTCGTCGTATCGATGGATCGAACCGTGGCTTAATTGGCAGAGCACCTGGACGTGTAATCCGGGGGGTGCGGGTTTGACTCCCGTCGGCACGATCAAATTTTGGATTGTGTTTAACAATTTACAAAAATAGTAGGTCATAAATCTCTCAAGACTCTTTGCTACTCTCGTAAACCATCAATTATTGTAAATTGTGTGTTTGTTGTTTTCGTATAAATAATGTATTGTATGTGACTATGTGATGTATAAATTTAGACATCTCAGTAGGGCTATTCTGTAAGCTATCTCGGAAGTGGAATCCGCGGTGAGATTTGAATTTCGGATTACGAAATTCAACCGTATTACGATCGTGTTACTATTGAATTTCGTAGTAAGAATTTGAATCTTACCGCGGATTCTAGTTTCGAGATAGCTTACAGAATAGCCCTACAGTAGATTCACATGAAAAGTGTAGAGTTTTAAAAATCTATTAAACCGTTTTCTCAATTCATAATGTAATGGTACCATATGCCTTGTAATTTCACTGGATATACATTGTCCTTCAACTTAAATTATTATTGCATGGTTGCATAAGTAACAACAGACACAGACAGAACTGCACTTTGCTATTCTATGGTAAGAAGATGGTAGGTGATAGATAAATTGGTGGTACCGCTCCAAGCGGACTAGCGGTCCTATCGCGACTTTTAATGCATAATCGGGAGAACGGTCGGCTTTGATGCTAGAGGTACCGAGTTCAATCCCCGCCGTGCACCAATAGATTTTTTTATCGAAAAAATTATGTGCGCTTTTCACGATGGCCTTCTGGTGAAGGGAAAACATCGTTAAGAAACCAACAAACCCCGCATGGTGGTAGGACTCTATCTAGTGTCCGCCTGGCCAGCTACCACTCTCAAGTTAGAAAATCTGTCGCCAAACATCTGATGTGTTCCGGCAGCTTGAGAGCCAATTCCCATTCTAGGCCTAGCGTGCTTACCATCTTCGACCGCATCATCACTTACTAGGTGAAATAGTGGTCCAACGCTAGCCTATATGATATTAAAAAAAACAACTTATGACTCCTGGATAGATGTAACCAACGGTTAATATAAAGGAATCAAAAAGGTTTAAAGAGTATTACCGTGTCCGATGCCTCTTCTGCTTGGCCGGCTTATCACTGTCCGAGGCTGAAGATGACATACTGACGGGCACTGTTGACATATGCCCTCCACTGTGCTGCTGATGGATTCCACCTGGGAAGAAGGATAGTTTGACACGTCACTGAAATTCTATGTCAAACACTGCGTAAGTATACAACTGCGTAAGGTTTCGTGTCGATCAACGTTAGATTCTGTCTAAAAAGATAACCGTCGTGGCACTCGTGGGATTACGATGAACTTACATTCAAAGGTAAGGAAGGAAGGTACATACCTAACTAGTAGCACACGGTAATGATAAAAGTAGGTATCTACCAAGTATCAATCATTTTTAGTCGTACTAGTAATGACAGCAGTGTTGTCAATGCAACAAAAACAGTTAATTAACACTACCGACGACCGACGCGACCTCAATTTCTACGACGATTCTTTTTTGCACAGATTTTAGAATAGTAGTTTTTAAACGAATGGTTGATTGCAAAGATCTCATTTACAAATGTTTTACTACAGCTAGTGCCTTAATACAAGAGCATACAAACACTTTAGTATGTTTCTAGATGTTTTCGAAAAAACTCCTCCCTCTCTAAAGTATATTTTTGAGACCCTTGGTGGCGTAAAGGATAGATGGCTTGACTTCTAAGCTAGAGGTAGCTGGTTCAAATCCTAGGACGGGTGTTCGACCACAGGTTGTAAGAGCATATTATATCGATTTTTAGCCTGACTTGCTACCAAATAAATAAGATCTTTGGAGATACTTATCAGATCTCGATGAAATTACAATGGGACCCCCATCAGAAACGTACCCTACCGATTAAAATAAAACTGGCCAAGTGTGAGTCAGAATCGCGTCTCTTATAGCACACTTAGGGAGGGTTCCGTACAATACGAAACATAACAGAGTTTCAACCTTATATTTGATTAATTGATATTACCAAGAATATTTTGTTTGGTCGCGATCTACAAAGACGGGGCTCGTTTACTAGCGCCGTTTATGTCATTTTACCGAAACTAATTAGAAAGGTTGTTAGCTTAACAAACACGAATGAGTTGTTAACACCCAGATGACACCTATGAAGGTCTTAAAGATGGCGTTTAAAAACACGTTTTTTGTATGGGGACCCCCTTTAATTTATAACTTTATTTTGTTTTTAGTATTTGTTGTTCTAGCGGCAACAGAAATACACCATCTGTGAGAATTTGAACTGTCTAACTATCACGGTTAATGAGATACAGCCTGGTGACAGACGGACAGACAGACAGACAGACAGACAGACAGACAGACGGACAGCGGAGTCTTATAGACCGGCAACCTCGTGCGCGACCGTCCCGCGGGGTGACAGACGGTGGCGGGGACGAGGTAGCGGTCATTCTAGCACACAGCTACGTAGTAACTATTATATAATCTGTGACACGGCTAAACACGTTTCCCTTCCCCGCTACACCACCCGCTACCCGCTGACATCTTAGGTACCTCGTCCCCGCCACCGTCTGACACCCCGCGGGACGGTCGCGCACTAATTTCCGGACTATAGTAATAGGGTCCCGTTTTACCCTTTGGGTACGGAACCCTAAAAAGAATAATTTGAATCGGTTCACAATTGACGGAGTAATATACATATATATATATTTTTTAAATACAGACGAAACGATCTACTTCTTTTTGGAAGCCGGTTGAAAAGTAGCTTACCACCATCAGAGAGAAAATCTGCTGCCATAACTTTACGGTATTCTGGCAGAACACAGCCCTTGAGAGTCAGAGTATTCTAGACCTAGCGTGCTTACCATATTCGACCACATCATCGCTACCACCAGCCGAAATAGTGATCAAACCCTAGCCTATAAGATATTAAAAAATATATTGTAGGGTTAGCACAAACTGTTCAAGTAGCAAAGAGATTTGGCAAACATGTTACAGTCGGCCACTTAATACGCCACGCTAATATCTATAGTTTCTTCTTGGGGCGGCCGATGGATACTTAATGGTATGATGTGCATGGTGAGTTCTGAAATAGTGGACTAAAAAGGCTCGGAAACTTGCGGTATTCTGGCAGCATACAGCCCTTGAGACTAGTAGCCTTGTTAACCCCTCCAACTCAGCTAAATATGCTTGTGTCTGGAGTGAGTTCACGACAATAATGCATTGGGTGGAGATCGAACTCCCTATCTCTTAATTGCTAGAAATGATCAATTGCTTATGCCGACATCTTACGGCTGCAAATAATGTCAGTAACTAATGTTATTATCTAGAATATTATATAGAAGTGGTTTAAATGAGCACCTAAAGATTTGTAAGAGCTCAATGGACTGCCACAGTACAAGCCTAAGGATAGGCTTAACCTTCTTTTTTATCGTAAAAGGTAACAGGACAAGCACTACGCTCGCCTGATGGTAAGCGATGAACGTCTACCTATAACAGATACAGCGGCATGCAAAATGTTGAACTGCCAGAATTTCGCATGTCACTGCACTGCGCCTGTTACCTTGAGACATAACAATGTCGAGTCTCACATGCCCTGTAATTTCACTAGACCCCTTGTCATTTAAAATATTCCTATTTCACGGCTGAAAATTAACTGGAATAGTGGCAAAGACAAGCATAGGCCAAAGCCAAGATGTTAATGATGTGATTATGAACCTTCCAGTGTAAATATATTATCCTTAGACAGATCGTTTCTTTGGTGCATGTTTCTCAACAATAAGAATAATAATTGTTACAGATATATTGCTAGCTATGTACGTACCTTGTAAGTGTTCCTTCTGTATAGTGTGTGCAATGTATTACCATCATGATGAATTCGGTCGATGTTATGTCATATCTTGTTATACATTGCTGTATATGTACGTATACCAGCTGCAGACACTGGAAGCTATTGAGAGGAGAGCCAAGAAGCTCATCAACGATGACCAACTAGTAAGCAAAAGACCCAGAGTCTCGAGCATCGTCGCAAGGTCGCTTACTTGTCGGTTTTTTATCGGATTCATTTCGGAGAGTGTGCATCGGAACTTCATAACTTGATTCCGCCATCCCCATTCTATAATCGGACAAGCAGGGATACTAAGATGCGCCACTGCTTCATGGTAGATATACCATTTACGCGTACAAAGCGATTAGCTTCTTCTGTAATCATACGTACGTGTGATTCATACGTGCCAAGGAATGGAATTCCCTGCCCGAGTCTGTGTTTCCGATTAGATACAACATAGAGGTCTTCAAGTCGCGAGTGAATCTCTTTTATGTTTGAGTGAGTATCTTTTGGGTAAGCACGCTACATCATCGACCGCACCGTTTTTTAACATCAGGTGAGATAGAGGTTAAGGGACACCCATTTCCATATTAAAAAAAAAACGTACCTTGTAAATGTTCCGTCCGTATGTTGTGCGCAATATGAAGCCGCGCGCCGAGCGCATGGTGCGATCGGTCGATGTTCGGCTTAATCTCGTGCACCTTCTCGTCACACGACTCTTTGTGGCCTGCTGGAGAGAAAAAAAAAGTTTGATAGCTGTAAGTAATAGCCTTTTTTAAAATTTTTATCCGACTTCACAAAAAAGGAGGAGGTTCTCCATTCGTCGGAATCTTTTTTTTATTTTTATTTTTTATGTATGTTCACCGATTACTCGAAGATACCTAATCCGATTTCGATTTATTTTTTTGTTTCAAAGGGTACCCTTTCCAGGTGTCCTCATTTAAATTTTACCGAAATCGGCCGAGCCGTTTTTAATATATCAACATTTAGTATTACGATGCATTTACTTATCTCGACGACATACTACTAACTACTGGCACATATTATATAATAGTTACTAGGTCTACTGGCTATTTTGACTAGCGTGACGTTTGAAGTCGGTTGTTTTTTAAACAATCTTAAATTATTCATCAGAATCTTACATAGTATAATACAATGTACGCTTAGATCTTAGTTTTCAGCAATAGATAGAGTGCAAAGCCGCGTGGTGTTGCTAGTTTAGTATAAACCAAATAACATAGAACCAACCAACTCTAGATGCCGCGAAATTATTTTGCAGTCGCAATATTGAGGTATTTATATCTAACGGCGCAAAGAGTTTTGAGAGTGGCAACAAACCTCACAATAACTAAAAAGAAAGATGAAAACTGACTGCGAGCGGCTGACGTTGGTGCCACTCTGACACAACCTCGGACGCTAGTGTCACGGAGAATAGACTCTACTCTTGAGCCGGCGCCAGACACAAACAAATGTTTGACAAAGACTTTGTCACATACTTTGTCACATATTTGAGCACTTATTTGCGGAACCTGCCACACATACTTTGCAAACAACACTTTTTGCAGTTTCGAACTTTGAACGCTTTGATGTGCGCTCGAAAAACCGACACCAAATGGCAAAGTGCCAAACTTTGTTCAAACTTTGAGCAAACTTTGAACAAATACTCAAATACCCGTGCTTCACATGTGCTCAAATGTGTGTTCAAATAAGTGCCCAAATGTTTGAGCTATGTCTGGCGCCGGCTTTGGGCTAGTGTGTACGTAGTTTTTATATTCTCTTTGCTAGTGTGATGAACAGAAAGTGAAGCTACGGAATGGAAATCATACAATCCATTTGCATTGCGCGGAGGCACTACGTGTTTGTCGGAGTGTCCGTGTTAAAGAGAAACGCCTCAAGTAATTTTAATATTTATAACTAACTAATTCTTAGTTGAGGCGTTTCCCTTCTCCTTGCCCGATTACCCACGTCCATGATACCTATGATGGCCTAATAATGAACCCGAATACTGATGAGGGTACTCTCGTTCCTTCATATCGATATATTAAGGCTATATAAATAGTGATAATACGATGAGAATGTTGATTACATGACATTTAAAGGACCACTCTTGCGAAATATCCTACCTACTCCAGAAAAATAATTAAACATACAGACCACAAAATACTAACGAACTGAAAACTTCATCCTTTTGACTCTTAAAATCACTGAAAACTGATCGGAAAGTTTTCAGATTTGAGCACAGAAAATTAAAGTACATTTTGAATACTCTGTTGGTGTAAACTTTAAATGGCTTGACTTTTAAGCGAGAGGTTTTAAGGGCCCGTTGGCGTTATCGGGAGAACGGTCGGTTTTGATGCAAGCGATACCGAGTTCAATCCCCGCCGTGCACCAATGGATATTTCTATCGAAAAAATTATGTACGCTTTTCACAGTGGCCCTCCGGTGAAGGAAATACATCGTAAAGAAACCAACAACCAGCTACCACTCTCAAGTTAGAAAATCTGTCGCCAAACATCTAATGTGTTCAGGCAGCAGCTATCCTTGAGAGCCAGTTCCCATTCTAGGCCTAGTGTGCTTACCATCTTCGACCGCATCAACACTTACCAACAGGTGAGATATTGGTCAATCGCTAGCTTATAAGATATTTTTAAAAAGTTCGGCGATCAAACTTCTAGCTCGGATGTTCGTCCACAGATGGTAGGAGCATTATTATATCAATGTTCCGCCAGATTTGCTACCAAAAAGCAGCTTACCACCATCAAGAGAAAATCAGCTGCCATAACCTTACGGTGTTCCGGCAGCACACAGCCCTTGAGAGTCAGAGTATTCTAGGCCTAACGTTTTCACCAACTTTGACCGCATTAGCATTAGGCGTGATAGTGGTCAAACGCTAGCCTATACGATATTTTTAAAAACCTGGGTTTTTAGATCCCAAATATTGTAACCACTTAAAAGTAATGTAATTTGAATGAAAAATGAAAAATAGAAATGGTAAGAAACAACTATTTAATTTTTATGCAGTCAGGTATATGTTTTTTTTAAATAATTCACTTGTATATATCATAAACTGGTCAATTGCGAGTCGGAAATATTAATTATGTTTTGTTGCAGAACCTTCTGACCCCTGTAATTTTTTTTTACTTTATTCTGTTTTCAGCATTTGTTGTTACTAGGGTTCATGATTTCTCGAGCTTATCAATTTCTCGGGTCTCGAGAATTTTCGAGGCTTATTTCTCGGGTCCTCTCGGATTGTCGAGAAATTTACATTTACGTATGTTTTTGAATATCTTTTAGGTTCAAATAATGAAAAAAGTCGTCGCAAAATTAAAAAGTCTATAATAAAATATATCTTATATTAAAGCAATAAATTAAGTCAATTTCCTCTCAAATATATTATCTAAAACTTTTATTGCCAGCTTTCAACAACATTAGCTTCTGTCACTCAAAACAAAAAAAACGGCCATTTCGAGTTGGACTCGCCCACCAATGCTTCCGTACCAACCTCACAGACTATTGGTTAATGAACAAACATAACTTTGTAGTTCGATCTATAGAAAATATATTGCACCAACCACAAATAATAAGTTTCTAATAGTAAATTTACTTTTTTATTGTTATTACACAACATGTTTAGGGTTTTCAGATTTATTCCTATATAAAGTGCTTCAAGACCTTGCTCTTTGCCTAATTTCATGATTCTAGATCAACGGAAAGTACCCTATAGGTTTTGATTCCCATGTGAAATCGCAAAATATGCGAAAATATGCGACATAAACGGTCATATATCTTTTGATCACGTTGACTTACGTGTTCTATTTTTTTCACAGCCGAAAGACATCATAGACCCAAGTAATTGATATAAGTTTCAACTTGATATATTTACGCTATCCTGAGAAAAAGGTGTCTTGACAGACGGGCAGACAGACAGACAGACAGACGGGTAACAAAGTGATCCTATAAGGGTTCCTTTTTTTTGATGTATGAAACCTTAAAAATTAAAAATTGAAAATATTAAAACGTTAATATTATGCTGACTTATAATTACAATCACAGCACCTTTTTTTGGTAGGCAATATGAGAAAAAATCAACTGAAAACTTTGCAAGATCAATAAAACAACATCTGCTCGTATATACAAAACAATAAGATCTGCTTACTCTGTCTTATAAAATATGCCTTTAGAAAAACTAAAGTATTTATAGTTTTAGCCGCGCGTTTATAAGCCAAACGGTAAAGGCAAATAGTTTTATTTTATAATGTTATACACTCAAATATGATTTCACGAGTTCTCGACTTTTCTCGAGCTTAATTTCCCGGGAACAAAGCCCAACGATTTCCCGGGAATTCTCGGCCCTAGTTGTAACAGTGGTCATAATTAATACTTAGGTTTTTTTATCATATAGGCTAGCGTTTGACCACTATCTCACCTGTTGGTAAGTGATGGCGCGGTAGATACTTTGTGAAAAATTCAAGTATCTATCTATTATGGTTCATAAGTTCGAGCAAAAATCGCTTTTATAAACACGTTTTTGGTATGGTCCCCATACAAGATACGTTATTTTAATGCGTTTTTAAGGCTTTTTAATTTAATTTAATTTTTAGTAATTTACTAATTATTAGTAATAATTATATCCTTTGTAAAAATTTCAAGTATCCACCTATTACGGTTAAGGAGGTACAGCTCTGTGAAAAGCGTACGGATTGACAACAAAGTCTCAGTAATAGGGTTCCATTGCTACCCTTTGAGCGCGGAACCCTAATAAACCAATCATAATAACCTAGTTAACTTAACCACTCAATAATTAAGATAGTTTTATAACTAAGACAACCGACTTCCATGCCCCGCGAGTCAGTTTCAGTAGCAAGTTTGAAACGTTTATCATCATATCTCTGGAGATACTCATTAGATCTCGATGAAATTACAATGGGACTACCTTGAAAATGTACCCTACCGATTCAAAAAAGGATCATTCGAATCGGTTCACAATTGACGGAGTAATCTCGTAACATACATACAAAAAAACATACAGACGAATTATTTAGTACCTCCTCCTTCTTGCAAGTCGGTTGCAAATACATGCTTCGTTCAAAATATAAATACCTACATTCAAAGCTTACGCTAAGCAAACCTCTGAAACCATTTTCAATAAGTCGCCGAACCCCAAATACACAGAACTTTCACGCTCAAATGCCCTGAAAATCGTGAAAATAGAAAATTTCACCGGTCGTTAACCGCTTGTCCTAACGCTCGGTCGATATCGGTAAACTTCGGACAACTTCGGCGAAGTTCGGCAATTCCACGCGCTGAAGCTCCATTCGGGGCAAATTGGATTTGTGTAATGGGAAAGATATATTTTTGCGTAGACAGTTTTAAGGGCTACTTCCGGTTGGATTGCTTGAAGAGTGAATTTTGATGTTTGGTCTTCGAAGTTAGGTTGTATGATGACTTTTGTCTTTAGTAATGGCTTATAGCATAAAAGCTAGCGTTTGACCTAGATATATATATATATATCTAGATATTCATAGGTTTGGCCAGTAATTCAAATGTTGGTAAAAGATGGTGCGATCGAAGATGTAGCACGCTTACCTAGAAGATACCTGTAACTCGCGATTTGAAGACCCCTTGGTTGTAGTTATGGAGAAACTGACACTGGCAAGAAGTACATTCCTTGGCAGTACGTATGATAAATGATGTAGCAAAACGTTTTATGTGGGTAGATGGAACGTCCACCATAAAGCAATGGCGTTGGTACGTCTGATTGTCCAATACTTACAAAATGGCCGTACTAATTTGTGTAGATCGGGTACATTTCGAAGAGCACACTATTCGAAATGTATATTGATGATAGAATCATTTAGGATCGTTTAAAAAACTAAT
Source organism: Cabera pusaria (assembly GCA_954871355.1). Lineage (NCBI taxonomy): Eukaryota > Metazoa > Arthropoda > Insecta > Lepidoptera > Geometridae > Cabera > Cabera pusaria. Next base: position 4,899,649 of record OX940909.1, on the reverse strand, counting down.
AGAACCGACTTCAAACGTCGCGCTAGTAATTTTCAGTACTAATTTTGAGGTGTTTATCTCCATATCTCTGGAGATACCAAGCATATCTCAATGTTTAAATGAGACCACTTGGGACGTTATATGTTATATCCTTTCAAAGAAAAAAAAAATCCTGGATGTTGCTGATTACCCCTTTTCACTATAGGATATCTTTACTTATCGTCCTAACCGTACTGTCGTATCCTGTCAGGACTTAGGGCCAAGTTCCTGATAAAGTTTCAGATAGCTATCTGACAGACATCACCATAAAATTTTTGAATTTTATTAGGTTGGTGTGTAAAGGATAGCTAGGTTTCCTTCTTATCATCTAATCACCGGTTTAAGTCCTAGCCGTGCACCAATGGATTTTTCTATTTACATCATTATATATTTCGGTTTTTTCAAATTAAAATGTTAAAAGTTTCGGATCGGAATATTCTATATTCTTGATCAACGACATTAATATTTAGGTTTTATTAATGTCGTTGTTCTTGATAACATTTTTGAACAAACACTTGATTTATAAAAGACCTTCGATGGAAATGACACCCATGACCTACCCTATATACAAAAAAAACTGCCAAGTGCGAGTTAGACTCGCGTACCGAGCCTTCCGTTCCGTAAAAATTTGTCAAACTCGGATAAAGGAAAAACTTAACTATGCAGTAAATATAAGTTTTATAATAGTTTTCTCCTAAAACTATTTCTTTATATATACCCCGTTTTCTTGAGGAAAATCCACTTTTTTCGTCCATATTTTTTAATCTGTTCGTCCCTTTGTAATCTGTTCTAGACTGAGTATATAATTATGTAACTCTATGTTCTAGACTGTCACGTCCGTCCAAGATATCTTCTTCTGTCATGTCAGACTTAAAATAATTAAATAGTGCCGTTATTCCAATGGCCAGACGAGTTATTAAAAAGGTTACATATAAATATGAAGAGTATGAATCAAGAAGATGAATAAAATTAGTCTAAGAAATACTACAGTTTGTAATAGTAAATTCACTTTTTTTTGTTATTAAACTACATATATACGGTTTTCAGATTTATTCCTATATAAATGCTTCCAAGACCTTGCTTCTTCAAATTTCAATTTCAATTTAAGTATCTCAAAGGTCAGTCAAGAATCAGGTTTGTACATTTTTACCTTTTTTTTATACTTTATAGTCTAGCGTTTCACCACTATCTCACCTGTTGGTAAGTGATGATGCGGTCGAAGATGGTAAGCACGCTAGGCCTAGAATGGGAACTGGCTCTCAAGGATAGCTGCCGGAACACATAAGATATGTTTGGTGACAGATTTTCTAACTTGAGGGTGGTAGCTGGCCAGGCGGACACTAGATAGTGTCCTACCACCATGCGGGGGTTGTTACCTTATAAGTAAACCGTGTATGTATACTGATTTACACATTAGGAAAGTCCTGTGTTGTGTGAAACAGTCTCTTCCTACAAGTAGAAACAGTTATAATATTAAAGAGAAAATGATAACTAAAACCAAAAAAGAACAAAAAAAAAATAAGTCATGCAGTAGGTATTGGTAAAATTTAATGCAAAAACAACATAATTAATGTAACAGTCAGAAGTAGATCTTAAAAGTCAACAACTCTTGCAAAATTTCGTGATTTCGGGTCAACGGGAAGTACCCTAAGTCTTGACATATACAGTTATATCTTATGATTGCGTTGACTTACAAATTTGATTTTTTCACAACCGAAAGAGACAGTACACTCGAGTGTTTAATATATAAGTTTTAACTTGATTTCTTTATGCGTTCTTGAGAAAAAGGGGTCTTGATAAGCGGACCTACAGACATACATACATACAGACGGACAACAAAGTGATCCTACAAGGGTTCTTTTTTTCCTTTTCAGGTACGGAACCCTAAAAAAAGAGAGTGTGTAGAAAGCTACACGTTAGAAATGAAACTTCCTTCACGGAGTGAGAACAAGTAACAATGTAGAGTGGGAATTCTTTTGTACTACAACTCGATCTGTTAAACTTAGCGGGACGATAAGCGAATGATAGTGAATACGTCTTCGTAGTTACGCCGTTCTACAATAGAGGGCGTTTACAAATATAACATGACGCTGCGTCACTTCCGTCAAACAATCGGTTGACTTATTGACGTAGAAATTGAGTAGGTTTAACTTTTTTATTGATCATAGGCAAGCATTTGATGACCATCTCACTTTATGGAAAACGACGATGTGATCGAGGATGTAGCATGCTCGCCTCGAAGATACCTGTTCACTCTTGACTTGAAAACACACAAGTCATAGCTACTCGGAAACAAGTCAGCTGGTAAATTTTTCCATTATTTTGCAGGTCGAATGATGAACATAGTACCAAACGTTTAGTAGGGTTTGTTGGAATACCTGTCTGGGTGTCGTTTATTTGTTTGTTTTGTTGTTTCTTTGTTTGTTTTAAGTTTAGAAATAATTAATTTCGAAAAATATAGAACTACAATCATATGAAAGAATAAAAATAGAATAGAAAAATATTTATTCATGCAAGAAAACACACCAACAAAACGCATGTAAAGTCACTACCTAATTAACTGACTAATAATTTTAGTCATACTAGATACTAATAAGTAGATACACATATTTATGTAACGAACTGTATTCTGTTGCTGTAGTGTACAGTACTACCGGAATAGGTCTGAGCTCAGCTGAATGCTGCAGCCAGGACTACAGCGCTAATTTTCAGCACAGACCTCGGCTGACAAAACGGATAACATAATTACTGAATCTGTTACTTTAAAACCCGTGTAAAGACACCGTGGGGCCTACGTCAAATGTTTTGAGTTAAGTCATTAGCAGACAGTCCCACTTATCTCCCAGTTTCCTATGTTCAACGTTCTGTCGAATATTTTGTACATTATAATTAACTGATAATAACAATGCACTCTGGCTACAGTAGCGCCACTTATTTGACTCACTTTGACGGAAATCGACAGACGGACGGACGGACGGACAGACAGTAGTCTCAGTAATAGGGAACCATTGGCACCTTTTGGGTACAACCCTAAAATAGGTACATTATACAAAAGGTTATGGCGAAGATTTTAGGGTTAACCGTTCGTCCTAGTATGTATAGGATATACTAGACGAAATTCAAAATAAACTGCAAACGGCATGAGGCAAAATTAAGCCCCAAGCTAAACACCCCACAGCGGGAAAACATTTGTTTTACGTGTTTCAATTTCACTAAGGCATGTTTACGACGTGGCCTAATCCCACTGATGTTGCAAAGCGGGGACTTAGCTGGCCGGAGACGCGAAGTTGAGAACCGCTGGCTTTTTGTTATAATACTAAGCGTTTAGCATTTTAAATATATAAAGAAATTAATTGCGTCCGCATGCGCGGGTACAATCAGATAGTTCAGTAGTATTTGTATCGAGAGGTTCAAACCAAATGCGATCTACGGCGATCAGAAAATTATTAGGTATTCTAGGCCTAGCGTGTTCACCATCTTCGACCACATCATCACTTACCACCATGCGAGATAGTGGTCAGTCAGTGTCAGGTCAAACAGATAGTGGTAAAAATTTTGGTAAGCATAATAGGGTTATTGCCATATTTTTTTTATGATATGAAGTATCAGGACATGCACGACGCTCGCCTGATGGTAAGCGATGACGTCTACTTATTGCAGATACAGCGGCATGCGAAATTCTGTACTGCCAGAATTTTGCTTGTCACTGCACTGCGCCTGTTACCTTGAAACATAAGGATGCTGAGTCAGTCTAACATGCCCTGTAATTTCACTGAATACCTTGCCATTTCAGCCGGAAAAAAATCCTATTTCACGGCTGAAAATTGATTGGCAAGTGGTGGTATCGCCCCAATTCAGTGTATAAGCTAATCTACATCACAGATCAATTATTGAAAAACATCTATTTCAAGTAGCCTCCAGCGTGAAGGAGTAATAAACATAATGAAAAACTAGTATTTGCATTTATGGCAGCGCTCTACGAATGCCTTCCAAGGTTCACTTGTTATTCGTATTTGCTAAAATGCTTACTGTCCACGCTACGCAAAGCTACGACGTCTACGACTTCTACGATAAGGAATCTCTACGAAATATGTTTCCTTATTGTTTATTCCTATTAAAATATATTTACCTCCTGGCTCTATCATCAGATAAACTCCAAGATACTAAATTATAGTATTGTCTTCCGATCACATGTATACTTACATACACAGTTTAATTGCGATACGACAATAAGAAGGTTATAAGAAAATCATGACCCTCCTGGGCATGTTTTGTAGCCGAGTAAATATGCGAGTTAATAACCCAAATATCAAACGAAAGTGATATATTATGACATAGAGAATAGGACAAGCACAACGCTCGCCTGATGGTAAGCGATGACATCTCCCTTTTACAGATAATTGTAGAGGCATGCAAAATTCAGGATAGCCAGGATCTTGCACGTCTTTACACTGCGCCTGTTACCTTGAGACATTAAGATGTTAGTCTCACATGCCCTGTAATTTTAATTCATAATTCATAATCATAATTCATAATTAATTCGTTTATTGCGTTCTCTAAATGTTTATAAAAGACCTTATGAATAAATACAGTACATTAGAGACCCCGACAGCACAACAATATTAGAGCAGAGGAAGGCAAATTTTTTAAATCTAATTTAGTACATATTTGAATTTTATTTTCTGCATTACATAAAATTAGTATATTGTAATTATTAATTTAACTATTATGTCAATTTATTTACTGAACACATTGCCATTCTAAGCCAAAAACAATGCTATTTCACTGCTGAATTAACGGGCAAAGTGGTGGTACCACCCCAGGAGGACTAGCAGAAGTCCAACCACTACAGATTGTCGACATCTATTTTGATTAAACTGTTCGGTATTTCAAAAGGTTAATATATATATTCTTCTTTTTTATATCGGTAAAAAATACTCCATTGCTTTCACCATAGGATTAAGGTGTTGCCATAAAAACTAAACAGTTTTGCTCAGAACCCCATTATTGCCATAGAATGGGGTGTTGCGGCGATATGCAATTTGTGCCGGAATTTCTGCTCCATTTTATTAGTCGGGGTTGATAGTTATGAATATTTGATATTGTTGTGGGGAATGTGGAATATGTGTCTGATTTAATTGTGAAATAATTTTTATTTTCTAAAGATTTTTTGCTTTATAATGATTTTCATAATAATATAAATATTTTTTAATATTACTTCTATTTGGATTAGAAAATAATTATTAAGTGGTGTCAAAAATTTGCGGGCAATTCAAGGTAGTTAAAACGCTCGCTAAAGATCAAAAAGTGACGTCAAAGTTTACAATGCATGTTTTGAAGTGTAGCTAAAAATCCTCTTTGGTTGATTATTATTATAGACTATGACGTCACGCCAAGCCGGCAACATGGTGGGCGTTCAAAGTGTACGGGCACTTTGTTTGTAATTTTTAATATTTTGTATTTATATCTGAATGTTGAATTAATATTTTTTCAAATATTTTTTTTTAAATAAGTAGTCATCAAATTATGTAATTTTAGGTGTGTGTTAATGATGGGTGTGTGTGTTAATAAACATTTTTGTGTTCTGTGTATTATTTTTGTGTATTTGTCATATTTTTTTAATTTTTGTAATTTTGTATTTAATATTATATTAAATATATTAATATTAATTGTTAAATGAATTTGATTGTGTCTGTATAAGTTTTTGATAGTTGCTAGGATTAAATATACTTTATTTATTATTTATTTATTTAAACGACTTCACAAAAATTAGAAGGTTCTCAATTCGCCTGCATCTATTTTTTTTTGGTTATGGTTCTTACCTCAGAACTCCGTCGTTTATTAACCGATTTAGAAAATACTTTTTTTCCTTAAGAGAATATGCTTTTCATTTGGTCTCGTTGTAATATTATGGAGATCTAATAAATGTCCTAGACCTCTGAAAATGAGTACTGAAAATAAATAGCACGGCATTTGCCGTCGGCTTTTTCTTTTTGTTTTGTAAGCGTTTATTTATATGAAATTTTATATAATGTTTTTGTTAATATTAACTCTAACGCTTGGTTGCAATAGGCATGATGCCTTGGTAAAAAAATAATTCTAATTAGTCCGTCAGTTAGATTAACAAAAAATATTAGACACTTTTTTATTTTAATTTTTTTTTATTTTATAAATCAATAGAAATTGACAAAGATAAAGAGCATCAAAGTGGGGGCTCGTGACGTCACGAACCGCTAAAAAGTGTAGTGAGCCGTGACGTCACGTGGAATTTCAAAGATCTATCGTAATTTTCTTAATTGTATTTATATGTATACAATACCTTTGTAATTGTTTTGTAAAAAATACGTATCCAATATTTTTGATAATTTAAATGACGTACCTACTAAATATATTTGTTTAAGAATCTAGCCTAAATAGCTGAAACTTTTAAGAAAGGTTGATTCATTACATCTTATTCGTACTATAATAATCTTAGTCCTGACATACAGACTGACTTAGAGACAATGTGCAGCCTAAACCTTACACGTAGAGACGTAGGGACTTGAAATTTGGAGGATACTCGTATATTTGTCTTAGTACAAAAAGGTGTACTAAGAAAGGAAACTTCACCCTTTAAAGTGATGAAACGGGGGTTCAAGGTTTGTATGGAGAAACAAGATTACATAGTCTTTTTTATTCGAAACTTCACACAAGTACTTTCTGTAAATAAATAAGTAAATACGTGTTTCAGGTTTTTTCTAAATGTCACCTCTAAAAGGGTGAAATGTGGTAACAAAGTCTGAAAATCATTATAATTTTTCAAGTTTTAAATAAATGTATCCCTATTTCCCTTAGTCGAGTTAGTAGTTCGAGAACTGGTCGACTAATTTGGCTTATTCCTTTTTGATGTGTTTTTATAATAGAAAGGTTTTCAAGAAAGAAAAGTGTATAAGTAAATGAAAGAAGTTTTTAACGCGGGCGAAGCCGCGGGGCACTTCTAGTTAATAATAAGTTCGGTTGTATTCTTTTTTTATTCTGATCGTTAAGAAGTATACAAAGAGTATCGTTACGGCCTCTGCGTGGTAATGGAACATTTTCTGTCTGTCAGCTACCATATTCAATACCGGAAGCTGCCCTAGAGAGCCAGAGCTGGGCTAGCTTGTTAACAGCCTCGACCGCATCAAGACTTCAACATGAACTGGTGAAATAGAATATAATACATATATAATAATAATATATACGATTTTGAAAGGAGGTGTAATTGGCGGGTGCCGTGCCCATAGACCAGAAAACAGACATCTAGCAGCACACATTCATAGCCATAATAAATTAATGTACCATCCTTTTATAGTTTTTCATCTCTCCATCCACAAATCATATTTTAATTTAATTTAATATTGTAAAGGGCCTCTTGACGTTGGTTTCGGCTCCGTCAATGCCTTCCAAAGGACGGGGAGATTTGCAGCCCGTGATGTGTATTAAAATAGGTAAAAATATTGCGTGTTGCAGTAATTTTGATATTCTTATCCGTGAGTGTAAAATTGTTTTTAATAAATACTACCCCTAAAACTATAATACAGACTATATAAAATCTACAAATAAAAAACTGAATTAAGGTCGCTGTCCGCTGGTAAGGTACCCAAAAAGCTGGCGACATCACCTCTTTGAATGGCAAGGCTAATTCGTTGGCCGAGGTACGTGCCAGCTCTTTGATCATGGGAGACATCTATCAGACAATATAATAAATACTTATGATATAAATAACCTGAGTGAAAATTTGCAAAGGAAAAATCAGCTCACACGCCACAATATTAATATAACAGACCAGAGAAAATTTACAACTTTTTAACTGACTTCACAAAAAGGAGGAGGTTTTCAATTCGGCTGGATTTTTTAAATGTTTGTTAACTCAGAACTCCATCAAATCTTAACCGATTTCAACATTTCTTTTTTGTTTGAAAGATTATGCCTTCCGTTTGGTTTCATTTAAATTTTATTGAGATATGACAATTATCTCCGGAGATATAGAGATAAACAATATTAACAAATTGACTATATATGAATATAAACCTTGACGTCATGATTATGACTAGTGGATATTTTCACTATCGCGGCATGTGAAGTACCGGTTTTTTTCGTTTTGTTAACGATCTTAAGTTACTGTTTCATCATTATTGTTATATACCGGCTGTAATTCACGTACCTTTAGTCGAATTTTCTCGACCTAGGTTTCGAGCGAGTCAGTCGCTCTTCCTCGGGAGTGAGGTCACGCGGTGAGATCGCGATGTTCACTGTGAACAGTGAACATCGCGATCTCACCGCGTGACCTCACTCCCGAGGAAGAGCGACTGACTCGCTCGAAACCTAGGTCGAGAAAATTCGACTAAAGGTACGTGAATTACAGCCGGTATATAACAATAATAATGTTACAAATTCACGATAATTTTAAAATTACTGTTTCATCGTCATCATAATTAGCAATAACGGACTACCGTCCACGTAGCGTAACCGTTACCGTCCATTACCGTTCTGTTGTAGGTACTTAATACCTATACAGTTATTTGCTGGTGGGAATTCACCCGCTTAACAAAAGGCGAGCATTTTGCCTGTTCTAATTATGAAATAACCACCTAAGGGGTATCTACCAATAATGTAAATAAATGGCTTTGTCATACATTAATTTACTCACCTCCTAAAGCTGTAGCAGTAAGGTTATTGAGCATGGCCTCAAAAGGCCAACCCTGGCCGCCCCCTATTTCGACATCCTTGCTCCACTCCCGCACAAAACTCAACAAAATGCTCCCGAACACACAACTGTCCTTATATCTACTGTATCACTTGGTTACAGTACACTATCCATCAAAAAAGTATTTATTGTCACACTAACTTGCCCGATACGCGCGCTTTGATCATTTTCCAAATTCAATTTATAGATAGTTCTTTTTTATTTTTAGTTCTTAGCCAGTATTCGATAGGCACACCCGCGTCACGTCAAAAAGGACGAAATTCCAGCGAAAACCCGCCTTAATACAAAATAATTAGCGCTTTATTAAACCCAATTAGTTTTAATTACGACTCCGTTCAAACTTATTTACACACTTAATTTTTGTTATAAAATTAATATAACCCGTTTAGTATCAATTTGTATAAATTTACAGTTTGATTGGTTCGCCCTTAAAATGATCGTTTAATGTGGAAACCGAGCGACGACTGCTACAAAAACAGATAGTGCTCACATTGTTGCCGAGTCCTCGGCCGACAGCCCTACCATCAGATCTATATCTGTCTCATTCTAACCACCCTCAAACGTGTTATATGCCTTCCCGCTCCCTAACCCTGCATCAGTAATGGATGCTTACATTTTGTTTACGTTCGATTTGAACAAACGAATAATCTATTATTTCATTCGTGCACGTATTATTGATACAGCCTTCGCGTTCATACAATATTCATGTCTCCACAGTTCTGTATCTATCTCGCTTCAACTAGTGTATCACAACGCAGCAAGCGCTATTTCTATCCTTGTTATTCCTCGGCTTCGTATATTGAACGCATTCCGACCCGTAGCGTTTGACCAATGAGAGCGCACAGAAATCACTTTGAAAGCGCACAGGGTTGGCACCCACGTCGTGATATTGAAATATTATTGCCGTAGCGAGCGCAGGGCGTTCCAGTCTTTTGTAATGAAAAAAACAAATACAGCCTGCGTTCAATATAAGTCGCTATAGCTCGGAGGTAAATAAGAGTACTCGAATGAGAATCCTCTGGAAATATTTTAGCTACGTTTGGAAACGTCGCTGTTGAGTGCGATTTCTTGTAAAGGCTCCTTTAATTTTCGGACGCTGGTGAATAAGGAATGTGGGGCCACTTGCTAACGGATGGGATTCTTTTGTTTGTTGCGTTTTTGTTTTGTTTTGTTCTGGATTTATGGATATCATAGGTGTGGTAGGAAGATAAAGTCTATGAATGATACATTAGCATACACTTTTTGTTATCTGTGAAGCTCTTCATTGCTATATATTTATTTAATGCTTAATGTAGGTAAATCTAAATAACAATCTTTATAAAGTAAACTATTTTATTTAAACACACATTATACAAAACATTTAACAGCACACTTTTACTTCTGGATGTCTCATAAATAACTGTTGCAATAATGCGTAAAATTTTAGAAATATGTTTTTTTGCTATTGGCAATTCAAAAGTATATCTTTACATCAATCAAGTCAAGCCTTGCTTGCCCTGTGTTAGGGTCTGACAACGCAACCTTATTTCCTTTGCTTATTTCTGCTATGTAGTACCTAAGGTCTTACTTATTTTAAGGTACGGTACCATACCGCAGCGTACTGCGTGCGCGATCTTGGCGGCGATCAGATAGCGCAGTAGTATTTGTACCGACAGGTTCACACCAATGCGATCAAAAAACAATTGAAAAGTACTGAGATCGCGTCCGCAGATCGCAGGACGCCGCGGTGTGGCCTTACCTTTAAACTCTATCATTTGGGCCAAATTTGTTATTATTATAGGTAAGAACACAAATAAGTCGTTTGATTGATGGTAAGTGATTACTTCTACCAATAACAAAAATTATGACCTACAAACATCTGGAATGTTAAGGCTAAGCGGGAACTGCGATTTTTACTAACCAATCTGTGAATAACACCACTGTGTCATCGTGCGTCCGTGCACTGCGGAATAAAATCGTACGTATTTTTTGTATACAATAGTACGATTTTATTTCGCAACGAATAAAATCGTAGTGCGCGCTTAGCCTAGGTCGTTTGAGCGTCACTGCACTGCACCCGTTCTCTTATAGGTATTGTTGATTCTCTTATTTCTTGTCATCCCTCACATAGACTAAATGAATATACCAACTTAGCTTATGTAAAATCCAAGTAACAAGTATTTGGTAAATGAGCACGTCATTGCTAGTCTGCGACAGACAGTATGGAGTGTATAAAAGAATTTCATAAACCTGCAATATTAAACGTAGCGGGGCAACATTCTTCACATTTTCGACGCATCGCATTTGACAATGTACAGGGGGTAGCGTTAGTCTACTAGAGTACCTAAGTACTACCTATATCTTTTTACAATATATATTATATATATATATATATAATTTAACTAATAATTATCTCTTATATACAATAAGTCACCTAGCGCTGTAGGTAATTTAAGTAATACAATGTAAGATTAGAAAATGTTAATCCCCTTTTGGCTGTAAATGTAACCTATTCTTCTATATTTTTCTAAGAGCTGTCGGATTATTTAAAGAAATAAATAAAAAAAAATAATAATACAAGCTTTCGTTTAACTTGCAATGTTTGTTAGTAAGTTGTTCGTTAAAATTTGTAAGGGTCGGTCAAAATATCACGTCGTACTAATTTTAGAGTGTTGTACTTTTTTACCAGTTGACCAGTTTTGATTCAAGAAAGTGTTCCATCCGATAGTAGACGATACGACTACATGTTTGATACTCAAATAGTAGATTTTATTACGGGAGGCTACATAGTATTTTTCTGTGCAGTCACTCATCGCCATTTTTCATTTTACTGTTCATCCCCCTATATAAGAAAAGGGAATAGTTAAGGCTCTTTAAAATAGCAATAAAAGAGTATGGTATTGTAAAAGATACTTTCATAAATAAACATTATAAACTATTGATTACGTACAATTTCCGACAAAAACTTCGCAGTTTTTTGCAATTTTCACTCGATAAAATGTGTACCTTTAAGCTTTCAGATATTGTTCGGGCAGGTCCACTGCTCCCTGCCTGATATTTTTGTGTGTCCTAAAGCCCTAATATATTTTTCATGACATCAGTTATCATCGTCGTTTTTTATACTTTTGGCTGGTATAATGCTTTAACAAACTGTCAGAACTAATATTCTTTAAAACTAAAAATAATGTATAATGCACCGTAAAGGTTACTGTGTTTATAGGTAAATGCCCAGACTACGTGTGTTAAATGTGATGTGATGACTACGTAGTACATTTTTTAGTTTGTTATGACGACTAGATTATGTTAATAATTAACGCTCTTTTTAGGGTTCCGTAGTCCTGTCAAGGAATTATAGTTTCGTCATGTCCGTCTGTCTGTCTGTCTTTCTGTCTGTCTGTCTATCCGAGGTTTTGCTAAGGGACCGTTAATACTAGGAAGCTGTAATTTTGTGGGGGTATGTATATAAATTACGCCGACAAAATGCTAAAATAAAATTTTGATAAATATTTTTTTAGGGTAGCTCCCCTATGTGTGAGGATGAATTTTTTTTCATAGTCTACCCCATCGTCTGGGGTATCGTTGAATAGGTCATTGAAAATGACTTAAGGGTTGCTAATACTTTTTTAATAATATATTTTTTTATTTACGAAATATTAAACTTTAAAGTGCAAATTTTTGTTCCAGTAGTGCGTCCCCATCCCCCCCTCTAAAAGCTAAACTGTTGGCTTGAATATTATGAAAAAATTCGTGATAATAGCGCATTTTATGAATTTTAAAGGAAAACTATAGCGGTTAAGATAACTTTATTAGTTTAGCAGTAATAGTCGTTGAACTTGGGTGTTGGATAATTTTGTACCAAATACAAAATCCTTAAAATAAATCCTTTAAAGTGACAAAGACGGAGTACCTAGTTGCTTGTTTATAACGGGTAAAGACTTGCATTGAATAACAGGCTACTACGGAACCCTACACTGCGCGTGGCCCGACACGCACTTGGCCGGTTATTTTCTTCTAGACTACCACACGATAATTGTGTATTGTGTCTCTTCGTTCGCTTAAAATGTTTAATTATATTTTCTGCGTATATTTGGCCCTGCAGGATTTCTTTTTAATTATCAGCGTGGTGCTCTCTCATCTACCTATATGATAGTACAGTAATATTTCCCATACAATATTATTATTAAATCTCCTTAGACATGGCAATAAAGAAGAACATACATAGACCAACAAAAAAAATAAACTTAACCACTTTTTAGCTCAAAATGCTAGAAGCGTAAAGACCTATTTTGCGCGCACTTCTTTTAAAACGACCGTCATCACGGCCTTTCGAATGGGATGAAAAATGTATTTAAAATAAATGGCTATTTATAAAGGGTGACAAGTGAAAGGGGCCTGACATAGGCACCCTAGCTGAGCTTAAACCTACAAACTCTAAATTAAATAAAACATCCTCCTGTATAAGAATCACGCGCTTCAGGCTGGCAGACCCACTTTACTCCCCTTAGCAAGTGGAGGGGGAGGGGGGGTAGGAGGCACACGGCGATGGAATGTAATTTGAAATCTACCTGTCTGCGTTTCGTGCTTTGGGGTAGGTACCAAGTGTACCCACTCGCCCCTTTTGTTTGCAATTTCAAATATAATTATTAAGGTGAAACTTTCATTTTATTTTGATGCCTTTGTCTTATTCACGTAGAAAGACCTACTTGAAGTCAGTAGTCTTAATTATAAACGGTACTTAAATTATTATATAGATGCTGAAAACTGCTCTGATTAGTTTTTGATGAAAATTAGATAGAGCTTATTTAAATGAAGTCTTTCTTTAAGCCGGACAGACAAGTTCTTCACTGTTATCTTACCTGAAGTTAAGTTGGAATCGTGCTTGACTGAAACATAAAATGGAAGACAGCAATGAGTGCAGTAGTTATATACTACTTTATATTTACTATTTCAATTTGGTGTGTAAACAGTTAGTTCAAATACTAAAACCCAACTAGAAATTATTCCAAATTGTCGGGTACATGCAAGCAAAGCCGCAAGCAACAACTAAAAATGTATATATATATATATATATATACATATATATATTGTTCCGTTATCGCATAACGAAAGGGTCGGACAATAAAGTCGATGTTCCTTCCACACTCGCGGTACATACGAAGCAACAAAACGCAGTTGTCAAACCAACTGTCATGCGGCACTCATTCGTAAAAACGTTGGAGCGAAAGCAACCGTTTGTTTTACCGCTAAAATCGGCCGTTGTGAAAATCAGATATAAACCACAAAATATCCGTGCTCAGTGTCCGCGTTGGTCATATTTTGGCTTAATAGACCAAAATTACTCATCCTACCGTGCACGGTCACTAAGAAGCAAAAATCTCCTCATCACACCTAGGACGAGCTGAAGGTGGAAGGTCAACGAAGAGCAGACGCAGTCCAAGGTGAGTGCTCGCATTCTATTTTGCTGCTTCTGCCACTCTGAGTTGGTTGGAACATCGATTTATCTCGTATCGTTTTATCCCAGTGTAGTGTAAAAGCCACCACCTACTTCGGCTTTAGGTGCGTACGCTACATCTTTATGGTGCCGAAACCCGGGACTATCCACCTTTTGGGGGCATCAATCGCATCCCAATCATCGTATATGTTTATGGTATTTATGGTCAAATCGTAGGTTATCTTATCATTAACTCTGAATAAGTAGGTAGGCATATCATCGGTCAATTTCCAATTGAATCTCGCTTACCTACTGCATTCTTACAGTTATTATTCTTATATTGTATCATCACTGCATATTTATAGAACCTAGAATACCTACGTATACCTCATTCCTAAGTAATCACTATCGAAAGAGGGATTTTATCAAAATTAGTTCACACGGATCGGAATATTGTAAGATCTCCATTAAGCAATCACTACTTTTATCGGTGCTTAATCTCATCGGCTTACAATAATTTTCACATCAAACTCATCAAAATCGTATTCTTTAATATTCATAGTATCTAAATATCATCAATCGTATACCTATACCATAATTCTAAATCATAAAATATTCAATTAAAATCACTACACGCAAATTCCCATACTTCATTTTTCTACAGTTAGTTACAGGTAGGTAGACAAAACTCGTTACCAACACCCCGCATTATAAAATGGTACCGAGCGTACAATCGACCTAATAAGTACCGCTTGCAAAGTTGAGATTGTCCATACACTAAGCGCAAAACTGTGAAACTTGTGTGGACTTTCGTACATTCTATTATTTCATAATATCAGTTAACTTTGTTTATTCGTTGTGTTCTTTGTGATTCAGTTATTGTTTTATTGATTTGAACGAAGTGTTATCGTATCGAAAGTTAGAACTTAATCAAATTATAATGTCGTTTCAAACTCGTAAAATAAGTTTAAAGAAGAAATCGAAGTCTATTGATGCTGAATATACTGTTAAGGATTTATCATCGTTACGTAGAAAACGGACTATCGCTTACAATCGGTTAACAAAGGCGTTAGAAATCGGCACTTTGTGTTTAAGTGATCTTTCAAAGCAGGATCTGTTCTTCTCTTATCATGAGGAAATTAAACAAATTTCATCGAATTTCCTCGCTGCACATCTAGCTATCTTAGATCTTTCGGAAGATGGTGAGAGTGATGATGACACGATGCAAGAACGGTTTGATGAAATGTACTATGAAACATTATCTATTCATCGAAGGTTAACAAAAACCGACTCGTCTCTTCCTCAAAGCGGTGCATCATCGAATATTCGGCTACCGAAAATCGTACTGCCGTCGTTTAGCGGTGATATCAAGAAGTGGCCCGAATATTATGATACTTTTAACGCATTAATACACAACTTGACTTCTCTCACTGACACTGAGAAGTTTCATTATTTGATCTCGTCTCTCAGCGGCGATGCGTTAACTGTAGTTAAGGCGTATCCTATGACGCGCGAACATTATCACGACGCTTATCAATCGCTCGTCACTCGGTACAGGTGTAAGCGGACTTTAGCTTTTTCGTGTTGGAGGGACATTTTGAATATTGATTTCGAATGCCATAATGCGCGCGAGTTTCAAAGGTCGCTCGATTTGTTTGAAGAGAATCTAAGTATTTTGAAAACAATTAATTTACCAGTTGCGAACTGGGACTTTGTCCTTGTTTATCACATCTTGTCGAAACTTGACAAAGACATTCGTCGCGATTTTGAAGAGAAGTACTCGGACGTCGAACTATCATCGTACGATCAATTGAAAGGTTTCCTACGATCAAAATGCGAGGCTTTATTACGTGATACTCATTTTACCGAATCGATCGAATGTAACAAGCCTGCACCTAAGCCTGCGCTAACACAACCTCGGCGTGTTAACACGTCGCATGTCCTCGTCGCTGCGACCGATCTACAAGATCAACATAAATCTTTAGGCGATAGTAAAATCAGCCCATACTCGAGCAAATGTTCATATTGTGACAAACCACATTCAATTTCCTCGTGTCAAGATTTTCTATACAAATCGCTTGACGAACGCATGAACATAGCTAAAGACAAAAATTGGTGCTATAATTGTCTGAAGCCATCTCATCAGTTAAACAACTGCAAATCTATCTTCACGTGCCGCACATGCAAACGTAGGCATCATACCTTACTCCATCGCGACAAATCTAATATCGAACCTCAACATATCGGGTCGTCGTTAGTGTCTAGGTCGCAATCGAACACTACCGTGCTGCTGGCAACCGCTGTCGTGCAAATTCAGGATGCTTCAGGCAATATGCAATCATTTCGTGCATTATTTGACACCGGAAGTCAAATTAATTTTATAACTGAAACCGCAGTAAGACGCTTAGGCTTATCAGCGGCTACGGCTGCCGCGAACGTTAGCGGGCTTGGAGAGGCTGCCGCGCCAATCCTTGGTCACGTCACCTGCCCCGTAGGTACTGACGGTGTGGTTTTGTACGACCTCGATATGCACGTCATATCAAAGATATGTGGCGATCAACCTATCGCGCAACTCAACACCTCGGGGTGGTCACATATTAAATCGTTGCCGTTAGCCGATCCTCGTTTTGATACACCAGGCCCGATCGACCTGTTATTCGCTGCTGACGTTTTCGCCGACTCCATGCAAATCAAACACATCAAGGGAGATGCCAACCAACCCATCGCACTCGAATCCATATTCGGTTGGCTTCTCCTCGGAAAAACTTGCCAACCAGCCAGTACTCTTGTACATACGTCGTCCACTAACGATAACGATTTATCAATACTTAAGTCTACTACGACTGTATCGACTTTGGTCGCAGTTCAACCGCTAGTCAAAACCGAGTGTGTCACCAATCATTCCCACAATAAATTTGTGCAAGACGTTTCTTCGCGTGTTCTGTGTTCTGCTGAAGTTCTCAACAATTCCCTATGGTGGGCGGAGCCAGTGCGGTTATCCGAAAATCGAGAATCTTGGCCCATGGACCCAAATCACTTAACGGACAGAGATGAAGTTATCGTAGACGACGAAACATGTAAATCAGTAGCGTTAACGTCTAACGAAATCGCGAACGTTAAACCTGCAATTTCCGATAACCTGATTAATCGCTTTATATCGTCGCAAGGGGTTGTTCATGTTTTAACGCACATAAATCGTTTAATTAAAAATTGTCTAAATTCAAATGAGGCTAATTGTAACAAGTTCTATAATAACGTTGAGCGACATTATGCATTGATGAAAATCGAGAGTACAACGTTCTCTAGAAAAATTAGCAATTTCAGATCAAACAAATCTTTATCAGTACCACTTCGAAAACATAGACCATTTACCGATACCCTAGGTATCATCAGGGTGGGCGGTAGAATATCGCCATCAGAAAGCGAACGAGATCAACTAGCTCCTGATCATCTACTCACGTTGTTCTGCGCCATATTTGTAAACCGTAAAATCACCGACGTTTTCGTAAATCGGCTTCTTTGGTGGCAGTTGTTGCAAGCGTTTTATTTGTCTTTCTGGTCCAGATGGAATCACGAGTATCTAAAACCTCTCATGCATCGCGCCAAATCGACCAAAAATTCTAAACCTTTGCAAATCAGCTCGTTGATGATTATTAAGGACGGTAATCGTGCGCCATTTCAATGGTCTTTAGCCAGACAAGTGGACCTTTTACCTAGTGCTGATAGAATATCTGGGATTGCAGTAGTAAAAACAACATACGATCATGGCATTCAAAGACCGTTGGTGAAGTTGTGCCCTCTGCCAATCGAGGACTAACTTTGATCGTATAAATTTCATATTCAATTAGCTTTAGTATAGTTTTCAATTGTATCTATTATTATCAAAGTCGTATTAATCAGTATCAATATTCTGTCAATCTCATCTACCTAATTGACAGAAAAATTAATTAATTATCGTAATAAATTTATTGATTATTCAGCGAGTGTGGATATTCACAGTATTGTGCTGTCCTATCATTTTTCGTATCACTCTTGTCCCCAATTTTATCGTTATTATTTGACCTGAAAATACCATAGGCATTTTGGTGGGCGGGATGTTCCGTTATCGCATAACGAAAGGGTCGGACAATAAAGTCGATGTTCCTTCCACACTCGCGGTACATACGAAGCAACAAAACGCAGTTGTCAAACCAACTGTCATGCGGCACTCATTCGTAAAAACGTTGGAGCGAAAGCAACCGTTTGTTTTACCGCTAAAATCGGCCGTTGTGAAAATCAGATATAAACCACAAAATATCCGTGCTCAGTGTCCGCGTTGGTCATATTTTGGCTTAATAGACCAAAATTACTCATCCTACCGTGCACGGTCACTAAGAAGCAAAAATCTCCTCATCACACCTAGGACGAGCTGAAGGTGGAAGGTCAACGAAGAGCAGACGCAGTCCAAGGTGAGTGCTCGCATTCTATTTTGCTGCTTCTGCCACTCTGAGTTGGTTGGAACATCGATTTATCTCGTATCGTTTTATCCCAGTGTAGTGTAAAAGCCACCACCTACTTCGGCTTTAGGTGCGTACGCTACATATATATATATTTGAAATATGCTAATTAATGCCTTTCATTTGATACCCCACTCGACTAACAAAAACAAAAAAATAAACTACTAGTTTATGACTTTATGTATATCTTCTTAAGGGCGCCATATTAAATTTAATGTGATATCACACAACGGACAATTAAGACGCTTCCAACGATACCTCATTTGTCAAATTATGATAAGGAGCTTAGAAGATTGGAGAAAACAGATGAAC
The DNA here is from genome assembly GCA_954871355.1 of Cabera pusaria. Classification (NCBI taxonomy): domain Eukaryota; kingdom Metazoa; phylum Arthropoda; class Insecta; order Lepidoptera; family Geometridae; genus Cabera; species Cabera pusaria. The sequence continues at coordinate 4,880,688 of OX940909.1, read as the reverse complement.
ATATTTACATACATACGCACCGGTCTAAATCATAAAGCTCCTGTAGTCGGATAAAAATATGAAAATTTTCACAATAATTTGTCCCTCAATCACTAAGAGTACAAGTGACACAACCAAAGACACAACACGACATAAGTAGACCGGGTAATGACAGACACGTGCCGCGTCAGACATGATTTGTCACCCCTGCATCGTAATATTACAACCGTGTTCATCTCACAGAACAGTGAAATAGAGTACATTTTTTAAATATCTTATAGGCTATCATGTGACAACTATTTCACCTAGTAGAAAGCGATGATGTGGTCGAAGGTTGTGCACGCTAGGCCTATATTTTTTTTAAATTTATTGAACATATTTTTGTAAACAACTTCAAGTCTTCATGCCAATCCGCCTGGGGCGGTACCACCACTTTGCCAATTAATTTTCAGCCGTGAAATAGGAATGTTTTTCGGTTGAAATGGCAAGGTGTCCAGTGAAATTACAGGGCATGTGAGACTCAACATCTTTATGTCTCAAGGTAACAGGCGCAGTGCAGTGACATGCAAAACTCTGGCAGTTCAGAATTTTGCATGCCGCTGTATCTGTTATAGGTAGACGTTATTGCTTACCATCAGGCGAGCGTCGTGCTTGTCCTGTTACCTTTAACCATCAAAAAAATAGCCAATGCCACAATGTCTTAAGAAGAAAATCTTCAATCAGTGCATCCTACCCGTTATGACATACGGTTCCAATACATGGACGCTCGCGTTGACGTCGAAGACGCGCGTTCCACAAATTTAAAGTCGCTCAGTGAGCTATGAAAAGGGCTATGCTCGGAGTTTCCCTGAAGGATAGAATCCGGAACGAGATAATTCGACAGAGAACCAAAGTCATCGACATAGCTCACTGGATTAGAAAACAGAAGTGGCAGTGGGCCGGACATATCAGCTGAAGAAACGACAACCATTAGGGTAAATGAGTTCTTGAGTGGAGACTGTCTGGGGAACTGTCAAGGGATAGAGAGATTTGGAAGGAAATGGAAAGGAGAGACCTTTCCCCACTACTTACAGGTAAAATATATATAAAAAAAGTGTTAGACTTTTGCTAGTCCACCTGGGACGGTACCACCAACCAATGCTTTGTCTGTAAATCATCCATGATTTTCGTGAAATATAATTGCTTTTCCGTTTAAAGGACAATGAGTCCAGTGAAATTTTAGGGCGTATAAGCCTTAGCTTAGCTAAAATTTAAACACCTTTATGTCTCAAGGCAATGGGCACAACCAAATGACTTAGGTACACATTTTCTGACAATCTGAGTTTTGAGTGCCACTTTTATTTGCAGACGTCACCGCTCTACCTTGCATCATTTATTCGTAGCTTGTAACATAAAAAATCCAATAAAATCCGTATAACAACGATGAAAAACAAAATTACCTACCATCCTTAAATAAAAAATATACAATACAAAATCTAAAGAAACAAACAATAAAACATAAAAACACCATTAATGCGGACTACAGGCGCTAAGCGATGATTTTTAATAAAAAATACACCCTTGCTTTAATATCTGATATGCCTAAGGGTATCTGACCCTCTCAGATACAAAGTGACTTAAATACAAACATAACTACATTAAAAGCCTTCCTTGATGCGCTATTAATAAAGCTGAAAATGGATTAACTGGTTCATCAAACTTGGTCCTACGATCACCAGAGCTGAATCAAGTCATAATGATTCTTATGTTGTATAGAATTTAGGAATAGATTAGCGTAAAAGATTAGGAAAGTTAAGGCATATTTCCGTAAGCAATTTAAGGCATAGAGTAAAACCACGCAGTTTATTATAAGTTAATACGCACCCGCCTTAGCCCGGTGTAGATCTCGGTACAATGTAGGACAAAATGTTGACATAAACATTATTTTAAAAGAATAATTTATTACCATCATGCGGCCATATAAAACAATAGAATATACTTTATTGCACTTACAGTATAATTTATACAATAGTGACTTTATGTAATGTACAATTGGCAGTCTAATCACTAAGCAGCGTTATTTTCAAGACAACAGCCGTGAGTTGTTTATATTAAAACCTTAAAATACAAATAATAATAAATACATATATTCGTTCGTAAAGACAACGCCCTTCGTTCATTCACTATGTCCAAATCGTCATTTAGATCAAGAGTTTTAGATATCTTTTTATTGTTCAAGTATGTTAATAAGCGTTCTATTTTAAGGATGGGATGCTCTATATGATAATTATTTGTCTCTGGCCTGAAATCTTTGAGTCATATAAAACCGTGACTAAATACGTACTTTCATAGATTATTCTAGTCTCAGCGCTACCAGCAAGCATAGCTATTAAAACATAATAATCATTTGCTAATGCAGTAATACTGTATGCAAATTCTGATAGCACCCTCCGATAGCCTATTAAGTATAGCAGTAAAGTTCTGCTAGATTATCTTTCACTTTTGTATGGCATTATTGAAATGTCAGATTACTAACTGTAATGTTTTAGGAACTAGTTAAACTGGCTCTAGTATAAAATATGTCATGTCCATCGAGGTACATGTAAACCAGAGGCGCCCATCATAAACTGACTTAGGTGCCGAGTGGCGCGCGATCGGGCGTAAGGAGTACTTACACTAAACTAAGCGAGATGTAGATTCTGCACTGCTTTTTATTTGACCGTAGAGCTATATATTATAGTTCGCGACGCCTTATCTGGTATGTACTACATATACATCGATGGTCATGTCGCATGTGGAGTACAGCCTCCACACAGGCCAACAGTATAATAATCAATATTAAACAAAAGTGATTATTGTTCTGTCATTGTCATTATTCTGTCCCGCAGTGTGCAGTGCAAGCGCCCCCGTTCATTCTCTATTGTAATAAAGTTACACGGTTTTTAACTCTGCGTCCCCCACGTGGTGCCGGGCTGTGGATGTGGGTTACACTGTGTTAAGTGCATGGGTACTGAATAATTATAAAATAACTATAGATATATTTAGAAACAGATATCTTCTTCTTGTGTTTATATATAAATGGCAAACGTTACTGACTGACTGACTGATCTATCAACACACAGCACAAACCACTTAACAGATAGTTATTATCACGTAGGGATACCTACGAAAACGCTTTCTGTCAATGCAGGGAGATATGACAAGCTCTATATATAGAGCTTGCGGCGGTATAACCATTTCAAATTATGACGTAGCTAAATACTACAGGCCGGTGACGGGCAGCAGCAACACCGGTGCGAGGAGTTACGTCCTGCGTACGCCAATCCGCCTGCCCAGCGTGGTGATTAGGGCATATCTTTCCCAATGAGCCGAAGATTGGGCTCAGTGGCATATCATGAAAAAGGCCTACGTCCGTCAGTAGACTGACACTGGCTGATTATGATGATATGTAAAGCCATCGCTGCTAATGGAAAGACCACAGAACACCTCTTTATTGATGTCTGTGGTAGAGACTATCGAGGCAAGTGGATAGTGGACCAGTGCTCGACTATCCCGCATTAAAAAAATACCACCATGCATACAATATATGGAGCAATACAATTCGTATCGCAGCCAACTCACAATTTTTCCCTAAACCCGCCTATAAGCCTCGACCAGCAAATAATAGGGATGGGTCTGTACCCGTAAATTCCGTAACATTTCAACCAGTTTACGTTACGGCAAAGTAATAGTTAGGTATTCTTGTTTAAACTCCCTGAGTACAACCCATTTTCTACTCAGTTGGTCTGGGTTGTAAAAGAGGCGTTTTCTTAAAAAAAAAATTGCTTTCAAAATGAACGCAATGGTCACATATTATTATAAATCTTATTTTTCCTTTCATTCCTTTTCGATATATGTCTATTCCATTTTCATTACTCCGGTAGGTACTCATTTTACAAACATTTTTTTAATATTCCTTATATACCTTTGTGTTTCACTATGATCTATTCAATAAATATGCGTATTAAGAGATTAAAAAAGATTATGTATTTAAGCTTTTAAAAAATTTGTAACAAATGTTTCCAAATTAAAAATTTGCTACAAGACATCATTATTACAATTCAATGAATTATGATAATGTGCAAATATGTGGTTAAATAAATTCTAAATCATCAGTTAAAGTAACGCAAACCTTCGCATTCTAATTATAAGATTTAAAGCCACATACAAAAGGTATACATATACCAACACTAAAATCTAATGTAGAGTCAATTTAATAGATCACATTTGACAATTCATCAAAATTCAACAACGTGACCTTGTAATGAAGGGCACATAAAATTATTAATTATTTCAAAGTCAGAACTGCATAATTACTGATCATTTTTCAGTTACAAATATATATTTATTCTAATAATTACAAAAGAAAGCGTTTTTACGATTTACTTTGACTAATAATTCATTTTAAACATAATAAACAATGTTTGTTCTAAAAAACTAAACGTCAGTACAAGGTTACGTCAGTGAACACTTTTTCTTTATAAACACTAGGGATGCTACCCAAAAAAGCAAAAGGGTAGTTTTGGCGGGAACGTGGAAAAGTGTGTGTGATCTCATTGTATTTTTTCCTAAAACTTGTGTTCTTCCGCGTGTTAATGTGTAATATATGTGGGTTATTAACCATTAAGTGCCGGTGGATGTGTGCGAATGTAGGAAAACAGCACAATGTTGAAAAACATGCTATTTGCGTTCTCACCAAAATTCCACTCAAAATCTTCAGTAAACACCACATCTTTACTGAAGGTATGACTTAGACTAGACTTTTACTTGAAAACTGACCTTAAAGGTGACTTTGACCCATCTCTTTGACTAAAATTACTAAAAACTTGAAGAATTTCAATACTTGACACTCGCTGAATACACTTATCGTGTGGAGCCATATTGAAAATAAAATTTTTAAAAAAATCAAAAGATTGATCAGTCGATAGGTTGAATCGAATGCAATGATTACTTGTGAAGGATGCTTAACTATAAAAATAACTACACTGTGATTGTAATTAACACATAATATTATTCTTTGACTAAAAAAATACAAAAATAATTGACTAGGAACTAAAATCAATAATAATTTGAGTTAAAAACTAACGATAAACTACTAAACGTTATATCCATAGGTACATTTGAGTATGTTTTTTATTTTATTGGGACATTTTCTATGGAGCTAATCCATAAATCCATAAATACGTATAAAATCGTTTAATTATGTACAATTTCCGATTTGTATAATTTGTATTAACGTGTCTTATCAATTTCATATTAACGCAAAACAAACAAGTAAATAACACTCAATAATGTAAATACTAATTGTATTTCTCGTTTAGAGCTGCCAGAAAATTGGTTATTTCGAATAACATCAAACTAACATCTTTCTTGTTTGTGTTGATGCGTATCGATTCATCAATTGAATCGATGTTTTTAAGCAAGTCACCTTACTATGAAGCTAAGACTGACAGATGTCAAATGTGATCTATTAAATTGACCCTACTATAATAGCATTAATAAACCGAATCCGAAGACCGAAATGACGGCTACTTTACCCCATCCCTACGGTAAACGCTCGGCGGAATACAAACGGCGCATAACTAGCACCGAACAAACATATTTCAAACTGTATTAAAGCCTGATTTATAAAACGGCTTTATTTCCACGAGAAATGGGGAAAAAATTCGCGATGGCAACACCCAGTGGTTTTTATGAGCGCGAATTGGGGATTAGGTTGGTCAAGTATATTTTGTACTACATTTATGATAGGATTAGGATATCGGAGCGGTTGGGTGATGTAATGGATGGCACATGCCTGAATGTTGTTGTTTTTTTTTATAAATAAAAAAAAATACTGTCAAGAATTGCAGAAGTCCCACATTAAGTCTACGCGCTGCGATTCGGTTCTACGGTTTTTCGTAGACAGTGATTATATGTAAATCAAATAGTTAATTATGACTGATAATATTATAACGCCATTGTCTGAGTTACTGCTATATTAATTACTGCCACAAATTATTATGTGCCACTGCAATTAACTATGCAGAAGCGTAGAGCGCCCCGTAGAACCGTAGAACCAACGTAGTAAGTTTCTCTAAATCGAAGCAATGTCATTTAAACAATATCGCAATAATTTTTATTTATTTACGTTCTGTCTTCATAAAATACAATGTTTGTTTTCTTTGTAGTCGAATTGTAATCTATCTAAAAAACACAAAAAAAAATCTACCTATGTCCGGTATACTTGGAAACCATACATACCAATGTGCCTCAAATTTCATCAGACAGGTAATAAATACGAAGATTATTATAGATCACTATAAACAATTCATTATTTTTTAACCGACTTCAAAAAAAGGAGGAGGTTTCTCAATTCGACCGTATATATATATATATATATATTTTTTTTTATTTTTTTTTTTATGTTTGTTCGGGGATAACTTCTTCATTTATGCACCGATTTTGATTATTCTTTTTTTGTTCGAAAGGAGATATCCCAAGTGTAGTACCATGGTAATTTTATCGAGGTCTGATAAATATCTCCAGAGATATTGAGATAAACATCTCAAAATTGGTACTGAAAATGAACATTGAAGTCGGTTCTTTTTTAGTTTTTAAACGATATTATTAGCGTAGTAGCTCACGCCGGGCATCCGGTAAGGTAAGTACAGCCATACATACCGCGACGTCCAAGTGCACGATCGCGGCGTCGATTAGATAGCGCTGTAGTATTTATTACCGACTGGTTCACTCGTAGCGCGATCTACAGAGATAAAAAAAAATTGAAAATCAGATCGCGAACGCGCACGCAGACGCGCACGCGGACGCAGGACGATTTATCGATAGAAATTTCCATTGGTGCACGGTAGGTATCAAACTTGGTACCTCTGGCTTCAAAGCCGACCATTCTACCACAACTTTTATTAGTTGTTATATGTCAGACAACTATCTGACACTTTATCAGCAATCGATGAAACTGGCCCTAAATTAATTATAACTAGCGGGATATGGCTGAAAGAGAAGAGCTGAAGAAAGAGCTCAGTGGGTGTATTGGGTGAAGCCTATGTCCAGTAGTGGACTGATGTGGCCTAACGATGACAATACGGATAGGAGTAAAACTATATTTTTAGTTACGAATTTTTTTTATCAATTGTGACGCCAACTTCAGCAGCTTAAATTTGGTTCTAAATAGGTGTACTGAAAAAATAATGTCAATTTTAGGCTATTTTGAACAAACGGCTCAGAAGCTTGAAGGCCCATACAAACTTTAGTGTTTACAAATATTATATTTCTTTTAAGTGTTACACTGACTACTTGTTACTTACTTTGGCAGACCACCTGGACATGTTATCCAGGAGGTTGCGGGTTCAAGTCCCGTCGGTACGATGAAATTTTGGATTGTGTTTAACATTTTAGTGTTTCAATTTGGTGTAGCTAAGATATATTTGAATATTTCAATTTTATTTTTGTGACTATCCACCCATTACCCAACTATTCATTATTCTGTGCCACCTACAAGTTATTTTTGGTTCTGTGTGATTAAGTACAAACGGTACATAAAGGTTGGTGCACACGATGCGCTGACGGCACGTGCCGTGACGTCACTCAGGCAGGTGATGCACGCGCCATACGTCAAGGGTATATGATAGGGCGCTCCAGTTAGATCTAACGGTTTATAAACATTTTGAATATGTTATTGTAAAGTACCAACTACGTTTTATTGAATGTCAGTACCTAGGTTTCGGTCGAGGGCGATACTCTTTCGAACGAACGAAGATACATTTTGTCGTCAAAATTCATCATTAGATTTATTCGGTGAAGTACTGACTCATACAAGTCCTATAAATGCCTGAGGTCTGAACAAGTTTTTAGAATTTTTTTTTTTTTTTTTTCACTTTGTCCATGTATAAAATATTTTAAAAGAATATTATGTTTTGCACAAAATGTCATAAGTAGGTTGGTAGTTAGTAGTAGTAAATATTAAAATACGGGACTTATCGCGCTTAAAACATAAATTTTTATTTAACTCGAAGTTTCGACCAAGTTGCATTGATCGTGGTCACGTGGATCGTGGTTTTTTTTTAATTGTCTGAAGTACTGAAACACACAGTTATATGTATGGTTGGTTCAATATTTTTTTAATAGTCTGACGTAAAATATTGGATGACAGCTGAATGGTTCATTACTTTTGTTTTTTTTTTAATTAAAAGCGTTAAAATTATGCTTTTGCTATGTTTACTTGATAATTGGTTATGATTTATTTTATGATTTTGACGTGTATATGTGCGTATATTAACAATGCCTACATACTGAATAAATGCTTTGAATATTTGATTATTGATTCTTGTTTTATGCGCGATAAGTCCCGTATTTTAATATTTATAACTATGTGTACAAATCGCGAAAGTTTAAAGTTTACAAAAGGTAGGTTGGTATTTGGCATTCCATAAAAAATCAACACTACTATGAAATTTATGTACCAAATAACTTTATTAAAGTTAAATCACAAAAATGTTAATATTTTTAGTGCGTTTGGTTCCAATTGGAACATACACAATATCATAAAGGCAAAGGTGCATTAAATAGCAACGTGATTGATGTTTATTACAAGAGGGATCCTGTACTATTCGACCTCATTTTACCAACTTACAAACACACAAAAAAAATGAACACATAACTTCTATCTCAAAGCAATAAAGACCATTCTCCTGTGAATTTAATTAGTTGAGAGATAGTAATAGCTTGGTAATTTATCAAAGGTTAGTGTAGTGCCCGCTTATTGGAATAGGAATTTCTCGTATGAATTGTGTTTAATTAATGTTGCATTTGATTTAATATTGTTTGACGTGGTTCTTATTGCATTTTTGAGCTTAATTTTGAATGACAGGTGTTGTTCAAAGCATGAGATAAATGTTTACCTAGGTAGTAAAGAAAAAAAAATATGACTAAATACCGATATGGCGTTTCCCGTGAGCATTTGAACAGATACACGTTATCAATCGATTTATAAACCGAAATGATTAAATAAACTAGCTGTGCCCCACGGCTTCGCCCGCGATAAAAGTATCCTATAGCCTAATCCATAGTACTGGCTATCCCTGTGCAACATTTCAGCTTAATCGGTCCAGCCGTTTGACCGTGAAGAAGTCCCTAATAAAGAAATAAACAAACTGACATTTGCATTTATGCTATTGGTGTTGATATACCTTATTTTTCGGTTGCAAGTCAGGCGGAACATCGATATAATGTTACCACCATGTTATCTATGACTAAACGCCTAGTTTGATTTAACTGAATGTTTACACAAGGAAGCTAAAACTGGGACGGGACTATTTTATCGTAAAATCGGACCAAAAATACTTTTTTTATTAAATTGTGGTGCCCCGCGGTTTTGCCTGCGTTATCTATCAAAGTTATCTATTAAACAAGTAGGTTAGGTCATAGAAAATATTATCACTTAATCCTAGTTACTAAGTACGAGTATAGTATCTGTCTACGAAAAGCCATAGGGGTATACTCAAGCTAAGTGAATCTGCCCCCAGAAGATATATAATTGATATATAAACGATTTGTTGATACCTAAAATGTTTATTATTGATATTGATATGACTAAATTAATTGATATTTTTAACGATCTGTAGGATATACAATCTATCGCATTAATAATATTTGTAGGATTTATATTATTTTACGCGAGCGATGCCTCGGGGCACAAAAAGTATAAGTATATAATTACATCAACGTGTGAAATTTTCTCAGTTTAGACAATCCCTCTAAACTAATATAGCAAGCTATCATTAAAGAATTATCTCTGTCGTCACCACACGTCTCCATTTAACGTGACAGTGTGCACGCGCCTTTAGCCCGGCGGGGTGTCTTGGGGATATATGCAGTTATTGGATGTTAATTGTGTAGGGTGTGGGAGTAATGAATTATTATTTGAAAGTCATGTTTTTTAGTGAATCAGCTTAGAGGATAGTTTGGGAGGTGTGTTTGTGGGTTATTAGGAGTTTAGTTGTAGGGAATAGGATAAGATGCAGTATGTTTAAATGTTACATTATAAAGTTAAAAGCTTGCTGACATCCTCGACCATCAATGTAGTGATCAAACGCTAGCCTATATGCTAAGTACATGACAAAATCTGTTAGTATATTGCACACAGCCTTTGAGAGTCACAGTATTCTAGGCCTAGCGTATTCACCATCTTCGACTACATCATCGCTTTCCACCAGACGAGATAGTGGTCAAACGCTAGCCTATAGGATTATTTTTTAATAGTTTGTTCGTTGCGTCTTCACGGTCCACAGTGTGTTATATAGATTTCCGACATTAATGTATTACATGACATTAAATAGTTTGTTCGTTGCGTCTTCACGGTCCACAGTGTTTTATATAGATTTCAGACATTAATGTATGACATGACATTAAATAGTTTGTTCGTTGCGTCTTCACGGTCCATAGTGTGTTATATAGATTTCAGACATTAATGTATTACATGACATTAAATAGTTTGTTCGTTGCGTCTTCACGGTCCTTAGTGTGTTATATAGATTTCAGACATTAATGTATTACATGACATTAAATAGTTTGTTCGTTGCGTCTTCACGGTCCATAGTGTGTTATATAGATTTCAGACATTAATGTATTACATGACATTAAATAGTTTGTTCGTTGCGTCTTCACGGTCCTTAGTGTGTTATATAGATTTCAGACATTAATGTATTACATGACATTAAATAGTTTGTTCGTTGCGTCTTCACGGTCCTTAGTGTGTTATATAGATTTCAGACATTAATGTATTACATGATATTAAATAGTTTGTTCGTTGCGTCTTCACGGTCCTTAGTGTGTTATATAGATTTCAGACATTAATGTATTACATGACATTAAATAGTTTGTTCGTTGCGTCTTCACGGTCCATAGTGTGTTATATAGATTTCAGACACTAATGTATTACATGACATTATATGTCATGTAATACATTAATTATTAGTAATAGTTAGTAAGTAGTATGTATTATTATATGACATTAGTGTAATAATTACATTAATGTAGTGTTTAATGTATAATCAGATCTATCTGATTATACATTAAAAACCGATGTCTTTTACTATTTGTTTTTACTAATGTTTTAAATGATTCATTTAAAACATTGTAGTAAACCGAATGACAAATGTTCCCTTACACATTTACACTTACTTACGGGTCGTTCGACCGCGGTCCAACGACCGATTTGTAAGTGTGTAACTATGTTTGTTACATCTTCACGCTAAAACTACTCAACCGATTGAGCTGAAATTTTGTACGCAGATAGCCTAGATCCTAAAATAACACATAGGGTACTTTTCATACCGATATACCCACGGACACGATGCCTACGCGGGTAAAACCGTGGGACACAGCTAGTAAATTATACGATATGCTACTGTGCTGCTGCAATTTCTGACCCATCCTCACATCGCAACTGTCCCGAGTCCAGATCCATATTTCCCCTCGCACCTTTCTCATCAAACGTATCAATCAATCAGTAACAAACAACTAATATGCAACATTAAGGTCCATACACACGACCGGCACGCGCCGCCGCGTGTTCAGCGTAATCCGGTAAATCGGTTCAGGCCTATTTATTATTGTAAATATTGTAAATTGTCTGTTCGCAGGTCATGGGCGTGCGCCTTTATATTGTTTGGATTAGCGAGTCATTGTGTAGTGCATGGTTTATTTTTAACCCCCGACGCAAAAAGAAAGGGTGTTATAAGTTTGACGTGTGTATCTGTGTTTCTGTCTGTGGCATCGTAGCGCCCAATTGCTACTTTGATTAGCTGTGATTTTTTTTCGAGAATGGTCTTAGCTTAGATTCATTAAAATTGCGTTCAACCGTTGTAAGACTATGGGCTTTATTCTAGTTGATGACGCATTGAAATCAATTTTCATAGGTCTGATCAATTCAAAATTCGGTATCCTCTTACTTCAACGATATTGTAAGAATATCTGTAGAATATTCAACTCCTCACCAGCTTACAGCAGAGATGTCGAGTTTGGGCGCATTGGATTGAAATGGGGATTCATCGGGACTGAATTTATATTTTAGCTACAATTTGCACAGGTATAGCCTATATTACAATTTTTCCTGTGCAGAATTTCAGGCGAATCTGATCAGCCGTCTGACCATTAAAAGATATAAAAATATACAGACTGAATTTCGCTTATAATGTTGGTTTGATTTTGACATAGATATCTAATGTAAACTGTACAGTGTAATATGTGCTTGTGCTTAAATGTGAGAGGAACTATATGCCAGGATACGGGCGATCTTTTGTCTAGTTTAGTAGGAATTATGTTATCATTGTGCCATATTTTTTTTTATTATGAATAGAAAAGATCGAAAGTTTGTTACAAATTCACGGTAATTTTAAAATAAGTAAATACGAGTACTACTTCGTTCGGTTCGTAAACCCTAACTGGAGCTTGCAAGGTAGAAGAATGCTGTCAAGACAAGTTTTAACTTGTCTTGACTTGATACAAACAAAACTGGAGTAATTTATTACTCCAGTTTTGTTTGTATCCCACTCACACTCACCGTAAGATCAGTCTGTAATATTAATAAACGCGAAGATGTTGACTTCATTCAAGGTCATATTTTTATTTTCTGTATATCTGGTAATATTTGAAGTTTGTTGTACCTACATGGAATCTCAATTACGTATAATCTTCTTGGTTCGTACAGCCAGTGAGTGGTAGACAGTCCTCAATCAGCAGACGTCAACGTTTCAAGATGGCGGAGACTTCTCCGTGTATTAATTAAACCTTGATCAATAAGTAGACTGTGTACATACGGTACAGGGTTACGTTTCAAGTTGTTTTTCTCAGATTTGTATTCCAAAACCAATTCAGTTCAGTATAATACAATCATATTGCTAGTAGATTTACCAAAAAAACGTGTGTGTCAGATCCGACACACGACTGGAGTTTACTCTTTAGGAATTATTATTATTGCGGTCAAGGTCAAGTCAAGGTCAAGGTCAAGGTCAAATTCAAGTCATCTCTGGAGATACTGATCAGATCTTGATAAAATTTAAATACACCTTTACAGACTTTGAAATTGGTGGACTAGTCGAACTGTGAGTGTCCACGTCTCGACTTGAATCTGTATATTATGACGGGTAGAATGCACTGATTGAATACTTTGTCCTTTTTCTTATAGCCTAGCGTTAGCCTGATTACCACTATCTTGCCTGGTGGTAAGTTATGATATGGTCGAAGATGGTAAACACACAAACGTTAGACCGTTTTCCCTGTCAAAAGTCAATGCCGTATATTCTCCCAATATGCATGGTATAAGTACAGGTACAATAATATCCATAGCAACTGAATTTCAATCAACTCTGTACACGAGTTGCCTATTCCGCTGTGGAGATAATTGTAGGCCACTTCTGATGTCTATAGCTTTCTTTCAGATAATATGTTATTATAGAAGGTAAAGGAAATAATAAAATATCTTTCAAAAACACTAAAGAACCGACTTCACATGACACGTGAAAAATGTTGAGGTGTGTATCTAGATATGACCGAATCTCCATCAAATCTACATAAAAGTTTAAAATTAATCAATTATAAATTCTTAGATAAAAAAATTTAAAAAAACTACCCCGTAGATATATCATATTTAAGTAAAAAACAATCATGAAATCGGTCTACAATTATTAGCAGAGAATGTGTTAAAATATTATATGAAAAATGCAAAAAAGGCGTGGGAAATTTTAATTTGCAAAACATATCACCGCTTGTCAATTAGAAAGTGACGTCACAGCGCACCACACGGTATCCACAGATTAAATATTTTTCATAGAAATAGTATGCACTGTTGTACGAATACGTACTACTTCTATTAAAAAGATTTAATCTGTGGAGACGGTGTGGTGCGCTGTGACGTCACAAAGGCGCGCGACAATTCGGTGGCATTTTAGATACCTCATATTTTTTCAATGCTAAAACTAGTTTTTGTAGCTTAATTTGAACACTTTTAGTATTATTTCACTTTTATGTATAATACTGAATATGTTACTGTGTTAAATGGATGTAATCAGTGAAATGAAAATATTTTAAAAAATCATGCATATTCCCTATTGTCCAAAATAATGAGAGACCAAATTATCGTCTATAGAGACTATCAGTCGTAACCACGTGATTGAAGGCGAATGATGGACATTTTGATTGAATCCCATTGACAATCACGATTGTGGCCATTGAACGTCTCGTTTAGCTTTTATTGAGCGAGCATTTGACTTGTCGATTGAAGCTCCATCATTCGCAACCTCAATTGAAACGGTCAATCTTAACCACGTATACCGATAGACGAATGACGAATGACCGTATCCGAGGCACTTTAGACATCTATAATAGTCACTTTTATTTCTATTAAATATTTAATCTGTAACACATTTTTTTAAATAGCAGTAAGAAAACCACCTGACAGCTACAGTCCGGCAAGTATAACTTGGCGTGCCTGTGCGCCACTGTGCTTTTACTTTGTACTTTGATAACAGTTTCTCTTAAACCACTTTTAATTACTTTTGGCATTATTGAACTATTTTAATGTAGTAGATTTATCAACAATAATGTCGCGGTAATCTCTCAAACGTCAAACTCACAGTTTCAATTAAAAAAATTAGTTCCAAAAACCACCACCGCCAAGTTATACTTGTGGCACTGTATTTAAACTAGACAAACAGTTTGATGGCCTGTTGGTGTTAAGCGTGGAGGGAAAATTAAATGGAGAAGAATTTGCCGTATACGATGAACTAGCTATAGAGATATAACCCGTCTAAAATGATGAACACGAGATACATATGCCAGCTATGAGATATAATTAACAACGTAATTTGGTCGGGTTATATATGACACCGGGTGAAAGCCAATAGGCGCCGCTAGAGCTGGGGGCAGAGCTGGTGGCAAACAATAAAATCGCATACGCGAGAAGGATAAAAAAAATATTGTCCGTCTCGCTCACTCATACTAGTGATTGTATAATTTTATCCTTCTCATATTATTATTGTTATATTAATGTCAGATCTTTTTAATTATCCATCTACGGTGTTAAGATTAGATAGCTTTCCATCAAATCGGGAGGTCACCAGTTCAAATCCTAGCTGTGCACCAATGGATTTTTCTATGTGCATTCATGGGTGTTCGAATCTCCACAGGTGATAAGAGCATTCTATCGACGTCCTGCCTGAACATAAATGTCATTCCATACATTTTGAACTTGCGTTAGCGTGAAGGCAAACAGGTAATTGGATTTTGTCTAGGGGCCCTGAAGCCAAACTGTGAGTGTGTGGTTATATATATTAAAATACGGGACTTACCGCGCCTAAAACATAATTTTTTATTTAACTCGACATTTCGACCAAGTTGCATTGATCGTGGTCACGAGACGACTCACGAGACTGTGAGTGTGTGGCCTGGCGAAATATTTTTCAAACGCTAGCCTATCAGATACAAAAAAAAAAAGTTAATGTTGCCAATGAAATGTCTTTCTTTCATTACATATTCTAAAAAATAAAGACGTCGAAGGACCATACTGCCCTAATATCTGGAGAGATCTAAAGATATCTGTATCCGAGAATAGGTCCTGATTCCCTAAGGAAGATTACCATCAGTAGGCTAGGACTGAAATAAGTGCCCTACTACGTATCTAATTGTGGATAAATTATAAGATCAGACCTAATGATATTAAGCGGCAATATCCCAATGACTAAGGTGTTGGCCTTTCGATGGAAAGGTCGTGAGTTTGATCCCCACCCATTGCACTATTGACGTGAACGCACTAGAGAATACTAGTAATGTGCAATTCACATTGCTAGTAAGCTTTAAAAAACTATTTATATGTAGGTATTTAGATATGTTAGACACATTTACATAAGATCGTTTAATAAACTAAAAAAGACCCGACTTCAATGCCGCGCTATTAATTTTCAGTACCAAGTTTGAGGTATTTATCTCCATATCTCTGGAGATACTTATCAGACCTCGATAAAATTACCATGGTATCACACTGGAGATAGATATCCTTTCCAACAAAAAAATAATAATCAAATCGGTTCATAAACGACGAAGTTATCCGCGTACAAACATAAATATATATACATATATATATTTATTTATTTATTTATTAAGGAACAGTAAACAGCCACATTATACAATATTAAATTAAAAAAAAAACAATTAAGTAAACACAAGTATCAATAACGTAGCCCACCACACTATTCTCAGATTGTTACATGCATATTAGCAAACAATAATCGCCAGATGAGCGACTGACTTATACAAAAAAAATAATTATTATAATTCAGTTTCGTTACAAAATGGATAAATATGAGTGTTGACAAAACATTTGGATAAATTATAGATTAAGTACATAAAATTACACTTAAGCTATTATTTATTAATTCTCTATTCTGTGGCGTTAGTTATAGTTACAAATTAATGGATGGAGTTGCAATTATAAGTAAATGAATTATGATAGATTTACATAGAAATCGTTGTAGAACTGCATAGAAAAATTACAACAGACTCAAATACGAATGAAAACAAGGAATAAAAGGGTATTTAGGTTAAGATGTAAGATTTTGTAGAACGGCTATTTTGAATTGGCTAAGGGTACAGGAAAATATGTCAATATTTTCAAATGTATTGTTATATAAATCAGTCATCCTCCGAACAGGATTACGGATGCCAGAGTTAGTTCGACTACTGGCCTGTGCAAACAGACGCACAGCGCGCGCCTCGCGCCGCTGAACTGTTCTAGGTACAATGTAGCATAGGCTCATCACGAGGTCGATACAATCAAATTTGTTATTTACTATTTTGTACAGAGTGGTCATTTCCAGATATGTTCGTCTGGACTCCAAACTCAATAGCTTATATCTAGAAAGTAATTCAAAGTAAGACAAATAAGTTTTATGGCATCTATAGTGCATAGTGCGTAAATATTTACGTTGAACCTTCTCAATGGCAACTTTGTACTTGTTGTAGTAGGGGTTCCATATTGGTGCGGCATATTCTAATTGGGATCGAACTAATGTTTTGTATAGATATAAATACGTGACTGAACGTTTGAAATCGCCAGATGATCGCATTATAAAGCCATACATTTTAAAAGCTTTACTAATAATGTTGTCAACGTGAGTATCAAGACTAGATTCTAAATTATATCTAGTTGTACACCTAGATCTCTTAGAATGGTCACTTTTGAAAGAAGTGTATTACATAGATAGTAATCAAAGTTGATGATCTTTTTATTCTTTGTGAAGTGTATGTAATGACATTTTGGAATACTAAGCTTAAGTTTATTTTTATTACAATAAATCGTCAGTCTATTTAAATCTTGTTGAAATAAAATACAATCATTAACACTATTAATAGTCTTGAAAGTTTTCAGATCATCTGCATACAACAAATATTTAGAATTTTGGAAACACTGACCAATATCGTTGATAAACATTATAAAGAGCAAAGGTCCGAGGATGGAACCCTGCGGTACACCTGAAGTAATGACGATGCTTCGAGAATGATATCCATTGACAACAACCTTTTGAGTTCTATTTAGTATATAAGAGGTGAACCAGCGCAATAAGTTACCACGTATCCCATTAAAGGCTAATTTGTTAAGAAGGAGCTCATGATCCACCCTGTCAAAAGCTTTCTGGAAGTCTGTATACACTGCATCTACCTGAATACCATCATCCATTTTCCCAAACAGAAACCTAGTAAACGAGAGTAAGTTTGAAACAGTAGATCTATGTTTAACAAAACCGTGTTGTTCATCTATAATTATTCTGTGCATAATAGGATAAATTTTATTGTGAACCAGTCTCTCAAAAAGTTTCGACAGGGCGGACAGAATTGATACAGGTCTATATTGTACTACATCATGTTTGGACCCTCCTTTGTGAACCGGTGTAATATTAGCGCGCTTCCACATTTCAGGAAAGATCCCTTCTGTTAAACATTTGTTATAAATAATATAAAGGGGTTTGTATATAAAACTTGCAGTTTTATTAAGAAATAGAGGTGAGATACCGTCTGGTCCAGGTCCCTTAGTGGTATCTAATAGTTTTAATTCATTAAGTATGTCATTTTCAGTAAGATGTATGTCTGAAATTTGAGTGATGTTATCTGATTCTTTAGTTGTCGGCTGCCAATTTGCTAGATAAGGAGAAGAAGGTTCGAATACGGATAGAAAGAAATCCGAAAACATATTACAGATATTTTCGGGATCATTAGACATAGTCTTTTGAAAGAACATGGTAGACGGAATTTCAGGTTTCGCTTTACAATTAGATATGTATGTCCAAAAATGTTTAACATTCTTGTTTATATTGTCTTCGACAGATTCCATATATTTCCGGAAACATAGCTCACACTCCATTTTAAAATTAGTTCTATACTGGGAAAATTTTTCATAATCTGATTGATTTTTAAACTTTTTCCATTTAACCCAGAGCTTTTGCTTTTTATTAAATGTCTTTATCAATGAACGTGGGAACCAAACAGGATATCCTGAAATCTTATGGCCAGCTAAGGGGGTATACTCCTTAATAATTCCATCAAGGGTATTGTAAAAAGTGTTAAGAGCTGTCTCTGGAGGTTGGTCCTGTATCAATGTTTCCCAGTTCACATCATTTAATTTATTATTTATGAGTTGAAAATTATCTTTATAAAAGTTATATTTACTAATGGGCAACCTTTTCATAGGCTGGTACATATGTTTCACATCAACATAAGCTAGATACGGAGGGTGGTGCAAGTCTATTGGTAGCAGAGGATTGGTGGATGCGCAGAGAGTGGAAGGAGAGTTCGATAAGAATAAGTCTAATATTTTATTATTTGGGTTTTTTATGTGGTTGTACTGTGATGAATTTGTCACCGACATAAAATTGTATAGTACAGCAGCTACAGGTGAGGAACCTACCCCATTGAAGTGCAATGTATTATAAGATGATAAAATCCATTCAATATCTGGGATATTGTAATCACCTAAGACGTAAAATTTATCAACTATAGGGTCAATGAATAATTCTTGTAGTACATCAAAGTGGTACTCATAAATTTCCGGAAGAGTGCGAGGTGGAATATAAGATGCGCTTATAATATGTTTTTTACTACTCCTATAGCTAGGTATTTCCACGAGTACTTGTTCAATGAATTGTGGCTGCAATTGAGTTACTAAATTATAGTAACTGATTGCGGTGGGCGTTAGTCCACGCAGCACGGCCACCAATACCCCGCCTCCGTCCTGTTTGTTGGTAGCGTTACGGTCTCTATCACAACGAAATACTATGTAGCGCTGGTCGATAAACTCGTTGTTGTCTATGTCAGATATCAACCACGTCTCTGTCAGTACGATAATGTCATAAACATTCGTTAATATGTTCATATAAAGAGTATGTAGTTTAGTACGGAAACCCCTGCAGTTTTGATAAAAGATTGTTAAATTATTTAACTGATTAGACTTATCCATTATCAAACGGCTTACTAATATATCCGTGTAGGTATGTAGTATATAGTAGAGATTTTATGTAATTAGATGGTAGTTCAAGAATTGTATTAAAAAGATTAATACAGCCAGTGAGAAAGTTCAAATACAATAAGTAGTTCAATAGTGAGTTAGAAAAGAATACCTGACTGAATTCAGGATAACTATGAAAATATAAACAATAACTAGGTTGTCTCATTAATATATCCATACCACATAGCCAGGCGTGTTCAGCATAATGTGAAAGTAACATTAGTATCCTTAAAATAATCTTAATAAGCAACCTGTAAGTATGAGGGTAAACATTGTCCATTATAAGTGTGGTATTAAATATATATTCAAGCAGGCCTAGTATTGTGATTAGAGCTGGGCTTGATCTTGTCAAGGTCCTTCTCCGTTCGAACGACGAGCGCCGGACTGTCATCGTGCTCCCTGACAAGGACGGCCGAGTTTCTAATCCACACATACTTGAAGTTGTGTACTCTAGCAGCTTCACGACACTTCCGAAACAACTGTTTCCTCTTAAGTGTGAGATGTTCATTCATATATATTATTGTAACTGTTCCTGGCATACCGAGCTGATCTGATCGAAGAGTCTTCGCCTTGCGGTAGGCAGCTAGAACGTTGTCTCTTAATATACGGGTAGTGAATTTAGCAATGATGTTCTTCGGTCTATCTCCTGCTTGATGAGCATGTGGTACTCTGTGGACAGATACGACATCCCTCTGGGAGAACTGGCAGTGGATTGCAGACCCAAGTGCCTCTACGATGCTGAGTAAATTCCCGTTCCGTCGCTCCGGTACATTGCATATTTCCACATTGCACTGCCTAGCCTGCAGTTCCAGGGTGTCAATTTTTGCTTCCAGACTAGAATTAACCATTACGGCTTGTTCGCAGGCTAACTGGGCGAGGTCGTCGACGCGTTTCTTTATGGAGAGATTGTCCTCAGCTTGGTATTGTACAGAGTCTTGCAGAGTCTTGAGGTCTTGGTTGATGCTTGTGACGCTAAATTTAAGGGTCGCTTGTTCAGTTTTTATTGATTTTATTTCATTCTTTATGTCTTCGAGAGAACCTCGAATGTCATTTCTAATAGATAACAAATTTGCGTTCATGTCGTTTCGCCATACGTGGATGGCATTAAGGAGCTCATTAAATTTTTCTGATGATATATTATCTGCAGCTGGTGGTTGCAATGAAGTACACAGCATGCTCCGCTCAATCATTTCGCACGACATATCCATTGAATCTTCGGCAAGAGGTATCTGGTTCTGGCGTACGGGAGTATTTACGTTAGATTTAATGCGTTGCGTCACGTTTACACACGATGGGCAAGTCCAGCTTGTGCAATAACCCTTAGAAAGGGATTTAAATTGTTCTGTGCTCATATTGAGACAATCAGTGTGGTAGGTCCCTTTACATATCTTGCACATCATATAGTGATCGGCTTTTGAAAGCACCTTTTTACAAGCTTCGCAATCCATTTTAAATTAATTATTGAAATCAGTTTTGGCAGGAGTTGAATCTACTAACTAGTAGCAAGATAAATGGTGTTGTTGGATACTCGCGAAGAAAGCCTGATGCTACTGCTTAGAGACGACACGCTACGGATATTTGACTGTGTAATGAGGGAATCGCCCCGACCACCACTAGGATTAGAAACGGGAATATAGGTAGGACTCACCAGCACCGCAGGCAGAAATATCCGCCGGAGTCTAAGTCTCCTGCCACCAGGATTTTCGTGTCTTCTTCTAGTTTATTATTTTATTCACAAAAACACACGCGCGTGTATGCACACGAACGACATCGGCCATATTTAAGCGCGCGCGGCGAGAGGGCGCGCGGCAAGTTTGAATTAGGAGGAGGAACGTGTCATTGGACAGGATTAATGATACCAGGATTAGTATGTAGCCGTAACATATTCCCCCCACTTGAAATCTACTAAGATTTCACAGTATAAACCTAAAAAATATGTGCTCAAGACTATTACAAAACAGAACTAAACTGTAGCCTTATTACATTAAATTACTTAATTCTAAATTACCTAAAGATACGTTTAAACTATAATAGCTTAGGCATCAATAGGCAAAGGGCAAATCTTGACAACAGGTCGTCGAAAAACATTGCCATTCGCAGAGCGAAGCGTCACAACGCGGACTACGTTATCGCGACCAGGGTGCAATTGTTCTATTTTCGCTAGCCTCCAACACAACGTAGGTAACGTGGGTTCAATAATAATAACCAAATCATTGACCCTGATATTAGGGACACCTTTGAACCATTTGTTCTTTTGTTGAAGAGTATGTAAGTAATCACGCTGCCAGATACGCCAAAACGATTGTGTTATCTTTTGAAGTAACTGCCAACGAGAACGCGGTGTTTTAACATCGATCATTGATGACTCGGGTATCGATACGAGTGGACCATTGGAAAGAAAATGTCCAGGTGTTAATACATCTGTTTCATTAGGGTCCGGTGATATAGCGCAAAGTGGGCGCGAATTGAGAATGGCTTCGATTTTCGTTAAAACCGTGCTCATTTCTTCATACGTCAGAATTTGAGTACCTACAACTCGCTTGAGGTGGTACTTGGTAGATTTGATGCCACTTTCAAAAATTCCTCCGAAGTGAGGCGCACTCGGTGGATTAAATTCCCACTTGATGCCGCGGGTGGCAAACCCGTCCGCTATATCAGGATAGTGATCCTGCAATTCAGCTAGGATATTTTTCATAAGCCTATTTGCGCCAACAAAATTAGTTCCACAATCGCTGATAATCGTTTTACAAATACCACGACGTGAGACCATTCTATCTAGAGCAGCCAAGAAGGCTTCTGAGCTCAGCTCGGTAACTGCTTCTAGGTGCACGGCCTTCGTGCTAAGACACACAAATAAGCACACGTACGCCTTGAATGTGGGTGCCTTACGTCGACGACTCTCTTTCAAAAGAAAAGCACCGCAAAAGTCTATTCCGGTAGTTTCAAAACAACGACTAGGTTGTAACCTGGCGGCTGGAAGTTTGCCCATCTCAGGTTGACAAGGTACCGGCTTGACCTTGAAGCATTGTACGCATTTGGAGCATACTGTGCGAATGAGTAGACGACAACCTATTATCCAGAATTTCCGTTGGACCAACGACTGCAAAGTTCTGGGTCCACAATGCAGATACTTGATATGAAAAAGTTCCACGATCAAGCGTGATAAAGCACAAGCTTTAGGCAACAGAAGAGGATGTAACGCACAAGCAGGCAAGTTGGCGTTATCGATACGTCCCCCCACTCGCAGCAGTCCTGCACTGTCTGAGCATGGAGACAGTTTTTGAATAGGTTTAGAGCAAACCTGATTATGAGCGACCTTTTCGAGCTCGTCTTGCAAGAAATTAGTTTGAGTGTACTTTACAAGCAACATCAAAGAAGAGTCAAGTTCGATGGTTGAAAGAGAAGAAAGCGTTCGATTCTCTTTCTTTCGCTTTATATTTGAGGAAAAGCGCATTACCCACGCGAGCACTCTTGTGACTTTAGGTAACGAGGAATATCTATTTAGTAGTTGACTTATTAAGTCATCTTCCGGAACCACCGTGAGAAGAGTTTGAACCACGGAAGGTTTCATTTCCGGTAAGTCAGTGTCCGGAGAAGGTAATTTTGATGGCCATTCCGATGGCGGTTTTGAAAGCCATGGAGGACCTGACCACCAGAGTGGATGCTCGACGAGTTCAGAACAGCTAATACCGCGACTACAGCAGTCCGCCGGGTTATCCTTGGTGGATACATAACTCCAACAGTGGATGTCGACCACATCGGTTATTTGAACCACCCGGTTTGCAACAAACATTTTTGGTAAATGTGGCGGCGTTTTCAACCAGGCCAATGTGGTGGTGCTGTCTGAGTATGCTCGGATTGAGTCAATACGTAATTTGACGTTGAGCAAATCATACATATGACTCAAAACCCGAGATAGCAACACTGCGGCACACAACTCGAGCCTATTTACTGTCGTAGGTTTCAAGGGTGCTACCTTGGACTTTCCTATCAACAGGCGAGAGACGGTGGCGCTTGGCGTCACCGCACACAAATATACACAACAACCGTAGCCCTTAGAGGAGCCGTCACAAAATCCGACTAAATGAATTTGAATGGGATTTGTTGGAAGCACGCTACGTGGCAATTTGATTCGTTGAATGTCATGCAAATTTGCAGCTATAACATGCCATCGCTTGGCTAAGTCATGAGGAATGGGTTCGTCCCAATCTAAATTCAGTTTCCACATGTCCTGCAATAGTAACTTAGCAGAGAAAATCAACGGGGAAATCCAGCCAAGAGCATCGAAGATTCTCGCAGTGATCGAGAGTATTGACCTTTTGGTAAATTTTATATTAAATGTATCCGAAAAGGAATACGAGAAGTTGTCACTCGAAGGATCCCACTGGATACCTAAAATCTTGATAAATTCCTGACCACCTTCGTCGAAGGTCTTAGGAGTTTGACAATGCTCAGGAGGAATATCAGCTAACAATTCAGAATTGTTTGAACTCCATTTCCGAAGTTCGAATTGACCTTGAGCCAACAAAGAAGTCAAATCCTTTTTTAATTGCATGGCTTCTTCTAAAGAAGCGCAGCCAGTAGTAACGTCATCCATAAATGTATCTTCTCGAAGAACCTCGGCGGCACGAGAAGAATACTCCGACCCGTGATCGTCGGCTAACTGACGCAGAGTGCGGATAGCCAAGTAAGGAGAGCTACTGACGCCGTATGTGACAGTGGCCAACTCATATTCGACGAGTGGTGCGTTAGGTTGGTCACGCCACAGAATGTGTTGGTAGGACCTGTCTTCAGGTCGAACGAGAATTTGCCGGTACATCTTACAAATGTCCGCAGTGAAGACAATAGTATGCAGTCGAAACCTTGTGACTAAATCGATTATGTCGATATGAAGTTTGGGTCCGACATGAACTATATCATTTAAAGACTTACTGACGGAAGTCTTGCTACTGGCGTCAAAGACGACGCGCAGACGTGTAGTAGAACTTTCGGGTCTGACTACACCGTGATGAGGTATAAGATACCTTGCCTCAGTAGACGAAGCGACTGCTGGTTGCATGTGACCAAGGTCTTCGTACTGACGCATGAAGTCCGCGTATTCAGATTTTAAATCAGAATCACGCTCGAGACGTCTTTCTAAATTTAGAAAGCGATTTAAACTGCAACGACGAGAATCACCAAGAGAAGGAGAATCATCCTTCAACATGAGAGGAACAACGTAACGACCTTCAGGAGTTCGGTAAGTACCTTCTCTGTATTTCTCTTCGCAAACATCATCTTCGGGAATCGAAATGGCAGGACGTGGCGGTTCTTCAATATCCCAGAACCGTTTTACAATATCATCGAGAGCACACGTGGCTGTAAGAAGTGACGTCATCGGTTGGGATACCGCCCGCGACAAGGAGTGGTTTAAGAGCTGACCGCTAATAACCCACCCGAACACACTATCAAGCGCGCAAGGTAAGCCCGGACCTGGCGAGTAACGAGCGCCGGTATATATTTGATCGAAACACTCGACTCCTAACAAAAGATCCACAGAACTAGATCGATGAAAATTGTCATCCGCTAAATCGAGATGAGAAAATTGATCGTGTACCACCGCGGGTAACGGAGAGGAAGGCATCGATGTGGTGATTTTAGGTAACACCACAAAGGACAACTCGAATGTGGGAGTATCACTTTGACGCGGCATAATCGAGCAAAAAGTAACACCCTTTATATCGAGTACCGAACTTTGACCTAAACCGGTAACATTCATTTTACATTTCTGGATATGTAACCCAAGTCGACGAGCACACGAAACTGTTATAAAGGAATCCATCGAACAGCTGTCAATAAGGGCGCGCGCACACTGCAGCGAACCATTCGCATGACGTACGCGTACTACCGCGGACCCCAGTATTTTAGTACTCGGAACGTTTGAGTCTCCCACGCATGGCGCGGTTGCAGCGCTTGTGAGCGCCGTGCTTGAATTAGTAATCTTATTTTCCGCTTTATCATTAGAACGAGATGTAGACTGCTTGTCTATATGTAACAACGTGTTGTGTTTAGATGCACAAAGTAAACAACTATTGTTACTGTTGCAACTGTTCGCCTCGTGACCCGCTCGCAAACAATTAAAACAAAGTTTTAATTCCATCACTAACTGCCGACGCGGCTGAACATCCAATGATTGGAATTTTGCACATCGATAGATCGAGTGTGAGGATTGGCAACACGGGCAAACTAGTTTACGCTCGTTTTGCGACGAAGACGCGACTAAAGTTGTTTTTGCTTGTTGCGTGAATTTATTGTTAGTATTCTTATTATTGCGAATTTGTCTATTTACCGGAGTAGAAGGAGAAACAGACGCGGTTTGACTCACTTCTAATATTTTAATATAATTTTGCAGGTATTTTATTAAATCGTCAAACGTAGGTATCTCGCTCGCATTCTGCAACTCGAACCGTTGACGAGTCTCGCAGTCCAGTGCACGCGAAGCGATGTAAAACAATAAAAAATCAGTAAGGTTGTGAATCGACAGCGACCGCAATGCGTTTACATTTTCGTATAATATATTTAATAAGCTCGTTAAATTATCGAGTGACGGCTTATTTATTTTACTAGCGTTGACTAGCTTATCAATATACGCGGTAGCCAGAACTCGCTTATTATCGTACCTATCGAGCAAAGCCTGGTAAACTATACTATAATTCGCGGCCGTGACAGGTAAACCTTTCGCTATAGTTGAGGCGAAACCAGACAAGCATGAGTTCAGATAATGGAACTTTTCCGCATCGGATAGCGTAGCGTTGAAGTGGATTAAAGACACATAACTGTCTTTAAAACTTTGCCAGTTTTCAATGTTTCCGTCAAACTTCGGAATTTCCAGTTTAGGTAATTGAACGCGAGGACTCGGAGTCTCCTGCACTGGAACACTAGCATTAGAACTGCTACTTGTCACTGATAACATTGAATCCGCGAACTCGACCACGGCATAATACAACTCGTCAAACGCTAATAACGTTGCATTATCAATCATTGATTTCGGTCGCAAAGTTATTTCCAACTTGTTTATACGGTCGTTGACCTCGACAAAATTTTCTTTTGTTTTTTCGACAGATTTATATCTACTACGAAACGACGATAATTTAGATTTATCGGTTGTAGCCACTTTAGACAAATCGAACAATATTTGCATACACGAGAATTCATATTCACGTCTTTTAATGAGAGATTGTAATTCGGCTTCCATCTTGTCTGTCATTATTGAATCTTTTTATAATACAATATATTTCGATAATAAGATCAGTACAAAGACGAAACAAATTAACTAGGTACTTAATACAAACAAAGCTGCGTAAGCTATTATAATTTACTAGGCGTTAGTAAAATTATAGAATAGTTAATACGAGAAATATTTGTAGCGGATAGGTAGGTAGCTACCTACCTACAATTTATCTGCAAGATATACGAAATACAGGTTACGTATTAATGTAGTATGTAAATATTACAGTAAATTCAATGGTTTTAAGTTTGAACTAACACTTTACACTCTTAGTGAATCAGACGTACCTAACAATTAAGACCTATTAAATCTTTACCTAGCCTAGACTCGAGCACACATTAATTAAATCTACTGTTTGACAACTAAGTTGCAACATCAGGCTTTCCTCGCAATAGGTGAAGTAGAATGTCTGACAACAATAGGATTGAAACAGATTAGATTATATTTTATACTGGAGTAGGTCTGTCGGTAAGTTTATTAAAATAGATAGTAGGTAGATTATAAAGTAACTCGATGGAACGTTCGCCCGGGTGAACCGCGCCTCGATCGGCCGCTGCCGGTAGGTAGGTATGTTCGAACAGCGAACGACAATACGATGAGATATCAACAAAATTACGAGATTCTATGAGTTTTGTTACAATACAAAGTAAACAATATTGACTATTTGATGTTTTTAGTGTAGCTAAATAACAAAATAGCATTGATTGTTTGAACTAGGGAATATGGCGATTATTATTATTACAAGTAAACACTCGTGATTTAGACTTGTGATCAACAAAGATGAGGACTTAGTCCTCACAGGAGGCACCATGTATGTTGGATACTCGCGAAGAAAGCCTGATGCTACTGCTTAGAGACGACACGCTACGGATATTTGACTGTGTAATGAGGGAATCGCCCCGACCACCACTAGGATTAGAAACGGGAATATAGGTAGGACTCACCAGCACCGCAGGCAGAAATATCCGCCGGAGTCTAAGTCTCCTGCCACCAGGATTTTCGTGTCTTCTTCTAGTTTATTATTTTATTCACAAAAACACACGCGCGTGTATGCACACGAACGACATCGGCCATATTTAAGCGCGCGCGGCGAGAGGGCGCGCGGCAAGTTTGAATTAGGAGGAGGAACGTGTCATTGGACAGGATTAATGATACCAGGATTAGTATGTAGCCGTAACAGGTGTTTTAATCCAAAATTCTTTCGTCAAAAAATCACGATGCGTCCGCCATTATGATTCCATATTTAAATTTATAAAACACTGATGATGAGATGACTCCCTTGAGTTAGTTTTAATCAGGTTTCAGATTTAAATCGGTGTGGAATGACTACAGCAAATTATTTTAGGAAGAAAAGAAAATGGAAAATTGCGCAAAAATCACAAAATATTTTAACACAACACAACAACCACAGACTATGTTAAACAATTAATTATGTACATAATATATATATATATATATATATATATATACATAATATATATATTTATGTTTATTATATATATATATATATATATACACGGTCGAATTGAGAAACCCCCTCCTTTTTTTGAAGTCGGTTAAAAATATAAGGCTTATTGCATATTTTTGTAGTCATCTTCATGGATAATGATGAATTAATGAGGACAAGTGCTTGTCTGTCATCAATAAATAAAATGGATTTTGTTGGATTTGGTAACTGAATACAGTATTTGAATATTGATTATGTTTGACAAGCAAACCTCTGGACTGCTGGAAGATTGCGTGTTACCAGGTACCGATCATTGTAGTTACTGACCACGTAACATGACGATCTTGAGTCTCACCCTGCACTTGGTGTTTGAACCGAATAACATTTCTTTAGCATTCAATTTGAATAACTGAGTAAGCATTGGCACCACCCCAGGAGAACAGTCCTAGCATTCAAATCTACCTTTGAAATCTATTGAGATTGGTAACCACCAGCCTAGCTTAAGACATTTTTATTTTTATTTTTGTTAGTTATATTGCTGTTATGTTCAGCGCTATATGCAGCTTATACCAGTGGTCATAAAACAAATAACTAACAAATCGACCAAAAAACAAAAAAACAGTCGAAAACCGTCAATCCTACGTGTGGTACCTTCCACTCACGGGTGGCACTATAACCGACCATTGTTCTCATAAGTTCATAAAGTGTAAAACTATGAATTCAAATGTGTACCGGAAATGTACGGTAGCCGACTGACACGCCAATTAGCGGGTACATGTCAAAATGCTATGTGAACACTACACTCTATACAGGGTGATTGTCGAAATGAGACGAGACGTGGCAAACATATATAGCGTATTATAATCGTTTGACATTTTTTTTGTATACTTTGTGTAGGTAAGTTTATGACCGTTCTATAATTAAATGATGATGTGACCTAAAATGTAGCACAATTAGAGATTTGAAGATGCTTGCTTTGTACGTATTGGCAAACAGTTAAGCTTATTTAAGCTGTACATAAATATTTATCTGAAGGTAGAAATAATAAACACCTCTCAGATATTTAACTATACTATTTCCCATACGACTTATTTTGTTGAAAAATAAAGGCAAAACGAGCTCAGGCATCATTGATGTTGTGCTGTCTACATTTCATAATATCCTATAGAAAATTTACTTTCAAGTTTTCTAAATATTTTTGTCAAACCCAAATTTTATATTTATTTAAATATATTTCAAGAAAATAAAACAAAAAAAACATCTGCTTAGCTATGCTCATTTCGATCAGATAAGTTTGATTTTGGAAGTCTCATTATAAATTTTAAATAGATCTAGGTTGCAGAAACCGTCCGAAATATAATTAAAAATTTAATTTAAAAAACACGCGCACACAATCAGTTTATAAATGTTAGAGAATATAGTGAGTAGAATAGTGATAGTGATAGAATAGTGAATATAATTCATGAGTATAATTTAAAACATCCTGTAGAGGTGTAAATGAAGCGCGCACGCCGCTCGATTTTCACACGTCTCTTCAGGGTTATTTTCCTATCCTGCACTATCTACCAACCCTATTGCTCAATCATGTTTCGACCGATACATTTTTGTTTCAAGTGACTTTACAGATCAAAAGTATTTTTTTTAAAGCTCTAGCTATACGTTTCTACATTCAGACTAAAGGGGCCCATTCAAGGTACGATGCGTCGTTTCGATCAATCTGACGGAAATCGTAACGATCGATCGTTTCAATAATGCCACTCATACACGAGACGATTGGTCGTAAAGATCGAACATTTACTTGTTTGAAACGGATAAAGACGTGCTGAAATTATTCAATACGTGTGCTATAAAATAGAAAACGAACTTCTTTTCCTTACCTGCGTGGCATTAACTTTGATCCGGCTACAATATAAGAAATAAAAACCTTAAAAAATTGGGTTAAGAAATGGCTAATAAAGTGAAATCAGTATTCGCAAGTAAATATTTTAAAGGAAAAGGAAAAATTTTAAAGGTTCCATCCAAAAGATTGGCATGGCGTGCGACGGCCGGCGTCAGAGTGAGACAAAAATCGAATCGTTGATCGCAAAGAGCCATACACTGTCGATTCTTCGTTCATTAATTCATGATTGCATGGGTTTTTGATGCAATCTATCGGAGATTGCATCAAAAACCCATCGTCTTCGATTAAGTAAATCGTTAACGATCTTGACATACACTATCGATCCGTCGTTTTGATAGGTCTGAAAAAAGGGATGTTAACGATCAATCGTACCGTGAATGGGCCCCTTAATAGGTATTATAATAAACTGGCCAAGAGCGAGTCAGACTTGCGTTTCAGGAATGCTATACCACGGTGATATTATATTATATTACCGTGTCAATAGCCATGTGCTTATTTACTAAAACGCCATCTAACGAATATTTAACGAACTTCTAGCACCAAAAAAGTGAACGTTAACACAAAGGTGTTAATTAGCGTAGGTAATTAATATTATTGATAAGGTAAACAGCCGTTCATAGATGGCGCTATAGTAAATAAAACTGGCCAAGTGCGAGTCAGCATCGCGTCTCTTATCGCACACTTAGGGAGGGTTCTGTACAATACAAAACATAACAGAGTTTCAACCTCATATATTTGATTAATTGATATTACCAAGAACATTTAGTTTGGTCGCGATCTAGAAAGACGGGGCTAGTTTACTAGCGCCATCTATGTCATTTTGCCGAAACTAATTAGATAGATGGCGTTTAAAAACATGTTTTCTGTATGGGGACCCCCTTTAATTTATAACTGTATTTTGTTTTAGTATTTGTTGTTCTAGCGGCAACAGAAATACACCATCTGTGAAAATTTCAACCGTCTAACTATCACGGTTAATGAGCTATAGCCTGGTGACAGACGGACAGACAGACAGACAGATAGACAGACAGACAGACGGACAGCGGAATCTTAGTAATAGGGTCCCGTTTTACCCTTTGGGTACGGAACCTTAAAAACACGTTTCTTGTATAGGGACCCCCTTTAATTTTTACCTTTGTTCTGTTTTTAGTATTTGTTGTTATAACGGCTACAGAAATAAATACATCATCTGTGAAAATTTCAACTGTCTAACTATCACGGTTCATGAGATACAGCCTGGAGTTAGACAGACGGACAGCGGAGTCTCAGTAATAGGGTTCCGTTGGTACCCTTTGGGTTCGGAATCCAAAAACGTTTGTAACTCTGACACTCTATCTTACCTAATCATATCTAAACGGACAATCCGATCTTACTGAAGTTTCACAAGAAGATAGCTTTATAGCTAGCTATATATAGCTTTATAGCATGAGGATGAACATACATTATATCACATTACATAGGCTACTTTTTAATACGCTTTTATTAGCTTCAGACGTATGTATGTTTGTATGTTAGTATGTAACGGAATCTTTGAACATGATTTTAACCCCCTTCAAAACGTCGGATTAACTCGAAATTTGGCATACTTATTAAGGACCGATGACAATTCAATATTTTAAACATTTTGACCCGTTATCCTTACTAGGATAATCAGGATTACGCTTTTAAAAAAATTCGACTAAAAAATGTTTTTAGTTGGATTTTCTATAAAAGCGTATTTTTTAAACTATTTATTTTGTAAATGAAACCATGATTTTTACACATAACTTAAATAACTCACATCACACAAATGTTGATTGACAGGACTTTACAATGATAAAATTCTTGGTATACGTACGTGAACTAAGTCCCGGCTATCAACTAGTTATATGCTTAGTTATATGCTTAGTTATATGCTATAGTTATATGCCATACAAAACTTCGCCATGCAGCGGGTTTCTTTAGAGCCCCTTCATAATTTTTGAAGTTATACTTCTTTTGGCGCGATAGAGAAAAATGATGAGAGTGAATTTTTACGATGCGTGCGCACACCGACACCTAAATTTAACATCGTGAAGTTAGTTCTAGGTGGTACGATGCGCGCGCACACCGACACCTAAATTTAACATCGTGAAGTTAGTTCTAGGTGGTACGATGCGCGCGCACACCGACACCTAAATTTAACATCGTGAAGTTAGTTCTATGTGGTACGATGCACGCGCACACCGACACCTAAATTCTACACCGTGGAGTTAGTTCTAGGTGGCATGACTATGTTCAAGTTGTATATGTCATATTTAACGTCATATTTTTACGTTAATAAAACCTTTTTTATGTAAATAAAATCTTTTAGAAAAATTTTAATATTTATCGTTAATCACTACTGCATTTTAGTTATTTTTTTCCATATGCCACAGAAGTATAACTTCTAACGCGTGTACAAGTACACACAAGTTTTTTATCATAGATTATCACCATTCATGAAACGCAGACAACTCATTCTAGCTCACATTAAACTGTCCCACCATTTGCCATCACTGACTTCCAGTCTCTACATCCACAATAATTTAAAATCTGATAATTTTTTTTTTTTTTTTTTTTTTTTTTTTCGTCGGAACACTACACTTTATTTTAACAACTTAAAAATAATTACCTACTGACAATATCAAGATTATATAAACTACAATAATAATATCTATACTATAAATAAAAGACAGAACCTAGGTCGCTACCTGCCGGTAATGTTCCCAAAAAGCTAGCGACGTTACCTCGTTGTATAGCTAGGCTAATACGTTGGCCGAGGTAAGCGCCAGCTCTTTGGTCACGGGTGATGTCAATTAGGCGTCTGGACAACTCCTTAACAAAACCTCGGGCATCTCGACCCCATGGGCCCATTGTTTCGACCGCAAACGGAAGAAATATGTATCCATCACCAATGGTAGCATATTTCCTCCGTTTGAGGTTTTCTGCAGCATCCGCTGCCGCGCCCGCTGACCGTGAGGTCCCGCATATATGGGACGCCGCTAATGTGTCAGCACATGTGGCGTCCCACACCAATGGTCTTCCTCGACACCATAATACAATAATTTACACAAAACCTTTAGGAGTTGTATACATCTAAACCTAACCCATAAATCATTGTCTATTAGTGAAAACCACATCAAAATCCGTTCAGTAGCTTATGACTTTATGGCGAACACACAGATAGGCAGACAGGCGCGGCGGAGGACTTAGTTTTATAATATGTAGTGATAGTGATTATTACTCTATTTTAGCGTAGATTCCACCTGTTATCGGTCCAGCGACCAACTATTATTTATTCTGTGCTGCGGCAGAATGTGTAGACTACACATTAAATCTCAGTACTGAGCCATGGCTCAACAAATCGTCGCGTGGGGGAGCCCCCTATCTATAAATCAGGGGCGCCATGATTTAATATTAATGATGTTTTAACCTTAGTGATTTATTTCATTTGGTGCCAGGCATGAGCGAATAGCGTTCTAGGTGATGTAAGTCGATATGCAGTTGGTACCAAGCAAATGAAAATAATAAAATAAAACAGTAAATAATATGTAGCTTTTCGTTATAGCACAACTTAAAATATAAAGGTATGGACAAACCGCGGCGTCCTGCGTGCGCGATCTAGGCGGCGATCAGATAGTGTTAATTGTATCGACTGGTTCACACCAAACGCGATCAGAAAACAATTGAAATGTACTGAGATCGCGCCCACAGATCGCAGGACGCGCGGTTTGTGCGTACCTTATCAGCTTAAATATAACGTTTATACACTTATATACACTTTATATAAGGCTGCACGGACAGAAAGCGCGGATTCGAGTCCCGGTGGACGGCGAAATTTTGGATTGTATAAAATAATATATAACAGATTGCTAACACTATTAACATTTTATTTAACACTTTGACTGCGGCACTTTTTCACATATGTTTTCTTTTTTTTAATAATTGTTTTATTATTATTTTTCGTAGGTGTGGCATCAAATAAAAACTAAAATCCAACAGCAGAAGGTCACACGCACCCCTTATGAAAAAATTAATTTAAAATAAACATGTATTATATATATTTTTTAAATTTTACTTCCGATACCAAAAATCGAAAAAACGCACGGTGTGTGTTTCAGCAGCGAACGAGTTAATTTTGTAACGGACATTACCCACCGAAGTACTGCCAAGTATTGTACTACAGTAGATGGTACAACCTTGGGGTCTTCAAATCGCAAGTGAATAGGTATTCTCTAGGCATGCCTGCCTGCATTATCGTCTCCTAACGTCAGGTTAGTAGTGAAACTATATCCTACTTCCTACTGATATTATCAAGGTGAAAGTTTGTGAGTGTAAGTATGTTTTTTACTTCTTCACGCTAAAACTGCTCAACCGATTTAGCTGAAATTTGGTATGTTATTAGGTTAGACCCTGTAGTAATACA
This sequence comes from Cabera pusaria, assembly GCA_954871355.1. Lineage (NCBI taxonomy): Eukaryota > Metazoa > Arthropoda > Insecta > Lepidoptera > Geometridae > Cabera > Cabera pusaria. The sequence goes on along the minus strand of OX940909.1, from coordinate 4,846,099 downwards.
TATATATATACATACCCGATATTACAACGGAAATAATGTCTACGTGAAGCACAGCTAGTTAAATATTTAAAAAAATCTTATTATTTCCCGCTGTTCGCTTATGCCTTACAAAAGTTTACAATAAGGCGGTAGTCGGGGCCCCTTTTTTGTTTATTGCTAATAAGCAATCGTAAGCTATCCCGGGTAAATTGGCTGTGTCTCGCGGATTTTTTGACCTCCGGAGGTCTTATTAGAAAGGCAATTTCTTTTACCGCGGAGTTTTAGGAAAATGGGGTTCTGTGGAAGGAATGGGATAGCAGGTTTTGGGTTTAGTAATGCTTAAAATGTTGGTATTTTTGGATTTTTAATACTGAGTAGCTGGTACCCGGCGTGTAGTACTGCGCTGAAATATGGCCTGTGACCGAATGTAATCCAATGAATTGTTTTTGTGGTGTAAGACCATCTTCGCATTTATTGCCTTTCTAAAGAAACCGGTTTGGAGCACAACGGTTGGATTATTATTATATTTTAAAATGTCATTATTGAAATTGAAAAATCATTTATTGTCACATTCTCAGTAGTTACACTCAATTTGAGTGAATATCTCTTTTATACACATTTAGAGATTTTATACACATATTCTCACATTTAGAGTTCATAAAAATACAAATAAAAGGTTAAAGTAATAATAATAAATATGAGCGATAAAAGGATCAATTTAAGCATAATTGTTGTGCAGCATATCGTATATCGAACAAATTTTGAATGAAAAACAGTACAGCGCCATGAGTGGTTTACACACTTCACTAAATTAAGACCAATCAGGGAGCCAGAATAAGTCGAAGACTATGTGAGATCTGTCAAAAGCGTTAACGATGATAACTCGTACAGTGGTGGAAGTCTCTACATTGATAGCGATGCGTCCTATCATCGCAAACGTCTAGTAGAAGGAGATGCAGCTAGACAGATGTATACTTGCATCTCTGTAGATAGATAGATACATACATTACATATTATATCCCCCTCCCCCCCCCTTTCCCATCCTCTCCAGCTTTCAACTAATTATTGACACATTTTTCATACTTAACCTTAAAATTTTATAATATTCGTATCTCCTAAGGGGGGGGGGGGGTACTTTATAAGTTAGAGGGGGGGGGGACACACATTTTACCACTTTAGACGCGCCTATCTTTCAAATGATTGACTTTGAGAAAAAATGATTTTAGGAACCTCAATGTCATTTTTGAAGACCTATCCATAGACACCCCGTAGAGTCCATAGACACCCCGTAGAGTCCATAGACACACGTATAGGTTTGAAGAAAAAATTTTTTTTTGTTTCAGTTCCATGTATGGGATGGCCCCATTAAACTTTTATATTTTTAATTTTTGTATAAAAATCGGAAAGCGGTTCACAGAATACATCTACCTACCAAGTTTCAATTCTGTAGTCCTAACAGTTTCGGAATAAAATGGCTGTGACATACGGACGGACAGACAGACAGACAGACAGACATGACGAATCTATAAGGGTTCCGTTTTTTGCCATTCGGCTACGGAACCCTAAAAAGGAGACATGTTCCAGGAAAATATGTTTTTTTACATTTATGTTTTCTTTTAACCACTATCTCACCTGATGTTAAGTGACGATGTGGTCGACGATGTAGCACGCTTGGCTAGAAGATACCTATTCACTCGCGACTTGAAAACCCCCAGATGGTAGTACCTTTCCGGAAACACAGACTCAGGCAAGGAGTTCCAATCCCTGGCGGTACGTATGATGAATGTGGAAGTAAATCGCTTCGTTCGGATTGATGAATTATCAACCATGTAACGGTGGCGCGTATCAGTACGTCTGGTTGTCCGATTAAAAAGATGTGTGATAAAAGACTGCTGCATGATTGAAGATAAGTATTCTGTGTACTCTGTGCTCGCAGCTGAGACTGTTGTCCCATCATTTGTTCGATACTCTGGTAGCCCTGCACGTCGTATCTCATTACCTGAAACAATGCCGGATTGTGTGATGGAATATCTGACGGAGTCCGGTATTTACCGAGCTTCCGCGCAGGATAGAATGGGCCCGAAGATCAGCGCCAGAACAGTTAGTGTAGTGTTTTAAAATAAGTTGTGTTTTGATCTCAATACATGTATTTAAAGTCTCTTGTAGTTTCCCTTGTTTAGGTTTCATCCACATCAGGCGCTCCGTTACGTTACAAACCTTACGAGTTAGTGTAGTGAAGTGATAGTAAAAATAGTGAACAATGCTTACAAAGAACGCAATAAAATAGTGTCTTCGTCTTAATAGAGACAATAAGAAAAGTGCCATTGGACACATTTTTACTTTAACAATAGTTAGCAGTTTATATCAAATTTAAATTAGTTATTATTCTTAAGACTAGATTGTAATTTTAATGATATGCCATTAAATTGGAATATCATTTGTAACAAAAAAAAACATTCTTTGTCTGGTGGGTGGTTAGTGCAACAGCCAAAGTCTACCACAAGTGGTCACTGATTTAGCATCACCCAGAGGTCACGTGTAGGGTAGATTAAGGTCCAAGCCTACGGACTCAGGAAGGCAACAATGAGCTTCCCATGGGCGTCAAATCCGACCATTCTCTCAATGCACCACTGGGTCACAAATCAAGCCAGACAGAAGAGAGCCCTCTCTTCTGTCTGGCTTGAGCATAACAGCTCCAGTTATATCGACAGACGTCTTATAGTTTGTTTGTTCGTCCATTCACACCTCTCTCTCATGTCAGTGCTAAAAGCCGACAATAACCACGGTTCTAATACTGCTCTGTCTACGGGTTTTAATGCTGCTTGATTTATTCAACCTTACTAACCGACTTCACAAAAAAAAGGTTCTCAATTTCTAGAACTTGTTTTGGCGCACTGGGGTAACATTTGATCAGGTTATATTTTATATTTAAAAACGCTCTCTATTGTAGAAAGACTTAACTACGAAGACGTATTCGTTAAAGTTCAACAGATGGAGTTGTACATAAAATCATTATTGATGTTGAGAAATAAATTGAATGAACTTGCAAGTTTTACTTCTAACGCTTTCTACGCACCTTTTTTGTTACCTTCGAACTCCGTCATTTATTAACCGATTTGGAAAATTATTTTTGTTTAAGAAAGTATGCTTATATAAATATTTCAAAACTTAGGACAGAAAATATTTGAAGTCGGTTTTTTTCGTTTAGATAGATAGATAGATAGATAAACTCTTTATTGACCACTTATAAAAAACAGAAACACATTAAAACTAAACAATTTAAATCTAATAGCGTCAATGGGCGGTCTTATCGCTTTAAGCAATCTCTTCCAGACAACCATGCAAGGAAAGGATTACAATCACGAAGGCGGTGGTTTATAAAAAGTGTGAATATAACAAACCTATCACTAGTAAACGATCTTCAATTATTTTCACATTAGATACGTCCTATGACTGATTTCGTGAGAACGTACTCAATTTTTGTAAATATTACTAGGTTGTACAACTCAACCTGCCAAATGCGAGTTGGACACGGAGAGTTCCCTGCCACCGTACAATACTGTTTTGATCTTAATTGGACATTGATTGATATTGTCTTTGTACCCTTGATGTGATAGTCCTACTGGCACTTGGCTGGTGTTTGTTAACAGAATTCAAAAAAAAGGAGGAGATTTTTAATTCAACCGTATATATTTTTTAATGTTTGTTCGTGGATAACTTCTTCGTTTATGAACCGATTTTAATTATTATTATTTTTTTTTTGGATAGGAGATATTCCAATTGTGGTACCATGGTAATTTCATCGAGGTCTGATAAGTATCTCCAGTGATATGAAGATAAACACCTTAAAATTGGTACTGAAAATCAATAGCGCGGCATTTGAAGTCGGTTGTTTTAGTTTGTTAAACGATCTTATTTAAATCTTGTTTATGACAGTTAATTTTGTCACTGGCAAGTGGCAGTCTAATAAATCCTACTATTTACTAATAAATCCTACTATTTACTAATAAATCCTACTATTTACTAATAAATCCTACTATTTACTAATATTATAAAGGCGAAAGTTTGTGTGTATTTATGTTACTTCTTCACGCTAAAGCTGAAGAGCTGAAATTTGGTATGTAGATAGCCTAGACCCTGACATAACACACAGAAAACTTTTTATCCCGATATTCCCAAGGGAACATTGTCTACGCGGGTAGAACCGCGGGGCACAGCTAGTCTGATTATAAAAATTACGTACTGATACCATCCATCTAAAAAGGGCATTCCCCGTTTTGTGGAAGGTGTTAAAACAATACAAATGTCACAAGTCACTGTAAATTGATTTCAGAAGCACTTAACTATTTCTTTATATGTTTAAGTTTTCTCGTATTTGACATACTATATAAACTCTAGAGCGTTGAACTTTTTGGAGAAAATGTATACGGGGTTCTTCGAATTTTGGGCACTATTGGTCCCATACCCAAAGAAAGTCAACGGGTGTTATTAAGACTCCGCCAGCCGTCTATCATCTGTCCATCTGTCTGTCACAGTCTATCTATGTCTTTAATTATCTTATTCCAACCATAGATTACAAATGTACGCGTAATTTGAGGTCTGTGGTTACAATCATAGAGGATCGGTGTTTGAGTCCAACTCCGATCATTAGGATTGTAGTCTGTGTATTCCAACATACCTAGTGACAAAACATTCAAATTTCAGCCAAATCGGTCAAGCCGTAAAACGATAAAGGTCATAAGCAAACAAAATTGCATTCGCATACTTTATAATACTAGCTGTGCCTTGCTGCTCCGCTCGCGTTATGAAGTAACCTATGTCCTATTTCTTTTCATATCTTAATGCAAAATTCCAGCCAGGTCGGTCAAACCCTTAGACCGTGAAGTGGTGACAAATATACAAACTGATTTTCACATCGATATAAAAAGAGAGATGCGGTACTCACTCATATGCCAAGTAAACATAATGGAACTAGAAACAACTACATGAAAACATGAATTTCTAATGTCGAGCTTAACGTGCATGAAGAACAGAGGAAGACATTGTTGCTAATTATTTAAATGGATCTGCGAAAATTGCACATGTAATTCTGTACGTGCTACACAACAGCCAGTTCGATTGTGACTAAGGTGAAATTAGGTTCGCAAACCTAATTCATACATTGAGGAGCAGGATCCCTTATCTCTCTTTTTAGGGTGCCGTAGTCCTGACAAGGAACCCATATAGTTTCGTCATGTCCGTCTGTCTGTCTGTCTGTCTGTCCGAGGTTTTTCTAAGAGACCGTTAATACTAGAAATCTGTAATTTTGTAGGGGTATGTATATAAATTACGCCGACAAAGTGGTGCAATAAAATTTTGAAAAATATTTTTTTAGGGTAGCTCCCCTACATTAGAAGTGGGGATGAATTTTTTTTTTCATCGTCTGCCCCATCGTGTGGGTTATCGTTGAATAGCTCTTTTGAAATACTATACTATACTATACTACTACACATACTGTACTATACTATACTACCATTTTTCGATTGAATGCTCCATTTGCCAAATATTAAACTTTAAATTGCAAATTTTTGTTATTGTTTTTTTTATACGTTATAGGCTAGCGTTTGACCACTATCTCACCTGTTGGTAAGTGATGATGCGGTCGAAGATGGTAAGCACGCTAGGCCTAGAATGGGAACTGGCTCTCAAGGATAGCTGCCGGAACACATTAGATATTTGGTGACAGATTTTCTAACTTGAGGGTGGTAGCTGGCCAGGCGGACACTAGATAGTGTCCTACCACCATGCGGGAGGTTTTGTTGGTTTCTTAACGATGTTTTTCCTTCACCGGAGGGCCACTGTGAGAAGCGCACATAAATTTTTCGATAGAAAAATCCATGGGTGCACGGCGGTTTGAACTCGGTACCACGGCATCAAAGCCGAACGTTCTCCCGATTACGCCACCGGGCCCTCAACCTTGTTCCAGTAAGGCGTCCCCCTCCCCCCGCCTCCCCCCCCCCCCTCCCCCTCATATCGCTTACTCGTCTTACACATCAAACCCTTAGTACGTAGTATTATTATCTGTTCTGTGCCCATAGAACATTGGTAGGTAGATAGAATTCTATAAGTATATACCTACCTACCAATTTTATAGAATTTGTATGTGTGTCAATGTTATAAAATGTCATAGTTCATCTGTTAGGGAGATAGAATTCTTTATTACTTATATACCCGTGTCTTCTCGTGAGGTCGTTAAGGCATGGCTGATTTCTAAGATACCTTTATTGAGTGTTTTCTACTCAATAATAGCGTTATTGTATAGATAAACTCTCAATAAATGTACTCAGAAATCGGCCTTTAAAGATATACTAGACACGACTGACAGATTTGGATGTAATGTCAGTGCAGACGTCTTGGTAACATCGAGATCTATAATTTACTCACGTATCGCACTCCTGCATCCTATCTGCACCCAGAGAGGGAAACTCAAAACAAACCCGAAACGGTATCTCCGATAGGCATAAGAGTAAAGATCAAAGTCCTGCAGCTGACCCGGCTCCATACGCGGCGACAACACTCGTTCCTGTGGGTCCAGCGGGTGAGGTCGAGAGGAAGGCGTCAGTGGGCAAACCTATGCTTTCTAAAATGTGTCCCAGGCGATGCAGTCTGTAGAGAGGACACTTTATTAGAATTCTATATACTTATAGAATTCTGTATAATTATAATTACATACTTATAGAATTCTATCTACCTACCAATGATTGATCTTATCTAATAATAGCGTAGCATTGTTCGCTAATTTAACATTATACCGAGACATGGACACAGAGCAACAGACGACCAGACTTGGTTAATGAAGTTTCCATGTAGCTATCCGACGTAGAGTAGTGATGCAGAGACAAATGAAGTGCAAGTCTCTGGAGCACATTACTCTGTCTTTTAAGGGGTGGCGGGAGTGAAAAATAAAATTAGAGTTTATTATTTAATGTGAAGCAGTAATTTTTTCAATCGACTTCCAAAAAGAAGGAGGTTCTCAATTCATCTGTATCTATGTTTTTTTTATTATTGTTATATACCGGCTGTAATTCACGTACCTTTAGTCGAATTTTCTCGACCTAGGTTTCGAGCGAGTCAGTCGCTCTTCCTCGGGAGTGAGGTCACGCGGTGAGATCGCGATGTTCACTCAGTGATCATCGCTCGAAACCTAGGTCGAGAAAATTCGACTAAAGGTACGTGAATTACAGCCGGTATATAACAATAATAATGTTACAAATTCACGATAATTTTAAAATCAAAATATGTTTTTTTTTTCTTTTTTTTATGTATGCTACGCGACTACTCCGTCAATTGTGAACCGATTCGAATGATTATTTTTTTTATCGGTAGGGTACGTTTTGGAAGTGGTACCATTGTAATTTTATCGAGATCTGATAAGTATCTCTAGAGATATGACGATAAACGTCTCAAACTTGCTACTGAAATTGACTCGTGGGGCATGGAAGTCGGTTGTTTTAGTTTTTAAAGTATCTGAATTATATCATATATTTATATATATATTATTAATTATATATTTATACATGTAATTGTATCGATGTTGCTGAAATTTGGAAGTACAATTACAAGTTAATATTATACAGATAATTTAAATATCGATGTTGATGAAATTTGGAACAAGGAATTTTAAATAACAGATAAGATACACGGTGCTTGACCGCTACCTACTAAATTAAAGGAAAGATGCGGTGTAGTCTAGTCTGGAACTGAAGGACGGCACTGGGACAAGGCGTTGGACAACTAACTGACTTTAGTCGAAACCTTTCACATCAAAATAAATTAAATTTATTTATTTTTTGTTTAGATTTTGTTACTGTGCAATATTGTATATCTAAGTATTTTATATAGCGGATAAACCCCAATGGAAAAAAATGACATGTTGCACCGACCCAAATATTTTCTTTCAGTTTTTGTTTTTTTTTTTTTTAAATAGAATACCTATATATTGGTGACATACAAAAAACTTAAAATTTTAAGTGTTTAATCAGTACTTGCCGAGAACGTGACAACCCTACTGTAGAAAATGCATTCGCGAGCGCGCGGTCTCAACTCCCTGGAGAACAACGGACACGACTACGCTATTATGACGTCACAATACACCTCAGTAGGTACCTATAGTATTGTACGTAAATACGTATAACTTTGGTATAGATACATTATGAACAGAATGGTAGACCGTAGATTAATTATCTTACTGCGACTGCCTTCCCTCCAAAATATATTTAAGCACGTTAATCTTCTAATCTGGGGTGAACAAATATTTACCGATCAAGCGTGCTACATCTTCGGCTGCGTCACACAACATCAGTTGCAGCGAAAGTACGTTTTCTTAGTGTTGATTAAAAACATGGATAAAAAAAATTTGTACTTAAATATTTTTTTAATATCATATCTATATATAGGCTAGCGTTTGACCACTATTATTACCTATTGGTAAGTGATGGTGCGGTCGAGGATGGTAGCACGCTAGGCCTAGAATAGGAACTGGCTCTCAAGAATAGCTGTTGGAACACATTAGATGTTTGGCCAGGCGGACACAAGGTAGCGTCCTACCACCATACGGGGGTTGGGGGATTCTTAACAATGTTTTCTTTCCACGTAGGGCCGCTGTAAAAAGCGCACGTAAATTTTTCGATAGAAAAATCTATTGGTGTGCGGTGGGGATTGAACTCGGCACCTCTGGCTGGCGTCAAAGTTGACCATTCTCCCACTAAACCAATGAAGGGCTCATTTTTTTTATTGCGTAAAAATATTTATTTATAAAATTATGAGCGTGTCTTATTTTATTTCCACAGATGCTACGGAAGTATGTAATTAATATGAACAAGAAGTACATTAACGTTAAAAAAAACCATAGATCTAACTGGCTTTTCATGCCGCGTAAGTCTTTTTAACCGACTTCATAAAAAAGGAGGAGGTTCTCAATTTTATGTTTGTTAGGTACCACCTCCGAACTTCGTCATATCTTAACCGATTTTGTTTGAGAGATTATGCCTCCGTTTAGTCCCATTTAAATTTTATCGAGATCTGACAATTATCTCCGGAGATATGGAGATAATCAATATTCAAGCAATCAAGCAAATTTGTATACTTTGATGATTATAACTAGCCAGTACTTTGACTATCGCGGCATGTGAAGTCGGTTTTTTTTCGTTTTGTGCAATTATAAATTATTTATCTTCATATAATAACTACAATGATATCATTGATAAACATTATACATTTTATTTATTATCGCCCTGATGTTATATTCTGTACAGAAGAAAGCGAGTTACATATTTTGTACAAAATCATAGACACGGTAATTAATATTAGACCAATAATTTCATCCTCCTCTTTCGCAATAATTTATGTACTTTCTGCTTCCTTATGAAAATGTAAGCCATCTGTTGACAGTTTTCTTCACTACGTCAATGTTTGTGCAGCTTCACTATGCCATAAAGGCAGTGCCATCTAACATAAAATAGTTGAACTATATTCGGTGCGCCACCTATTGAGTTCTTGATGAACTGATGTAGTATGAACTGATGCAGACAATATAACAAAGTTTTAATATATGTTGTAGTTAGTGATCAATAGATGGCACTTTAATAAACATAAATTAATAGTTATGCTGCTTACTAACAGATGTCGATGAATAAATATTATTTTTCTTGCCGTTAGATGGAATTTAAAATGCTGAAGAATACCTACAACTTGATATTGTAGAAAATGATGAAGTGCAGAAATACACAGACTTTATTTATTTATGTATGTTGGGGAAAAATCAGAGAAGGCGACAATTCACCTAAAAGTGAAGCTACTAACTACACTTAAATAGTGTAGATTTACGCGCCTATTCACTTTTTAACCGACGAAAAAATACGGAGGAGATTCTCAATTCAACTGGTATATTTTTTTTTATGTGTGACCACGCATAACTTTTTACAGAGTAGTTTAACATCGTAGTCAACGTGTCTTATAAATATATAAATTATAATCGCATTTGAATATAAGCCATCTTGTGACGTTCCTGCTTATAAAAGTACCTACTAGCTAGCAACTTCACACGGACTTTTGGGCATAGAAATGATGGTTGGACGTGGATTACGGTTTTTTTTTTAATAAAATTTTACTAGGTAATAAACCATAAAATTAGTTTAAAATTGTAGATGGTTATATGTCCTGAAATAAGTATATTTTATTTCAATTTTTTAATCTGTATTGAATATCGTTTGGCTACAGGTAATGTAGTTAATATAACATGAACTCAATCTCAACCATTAAAACTGTGAAATTATTCCACATCCATTGCATGTTACATGTGTAATGGCTCTGTATTTAGCCACTACAATAGTTACTGTTAATAGATTATACGTGAGGTTCACACTCAACGTTTTATATTCAATGCACAACACATGCGATGCTAAATTTGATGGCGCCATGGTAAGGTATATACCATGCATACGCAACAAACTTTTTAGTAGGTACCTATAAGAATTAATCTTTGTAGAAAATATACAAAATTCTGTTTTCAGTGCTGTATACAGGATGTTTGGTGGATGGACCGACAACATTTTTTGGCGGGTTGGGGGGTCATGCGCATTTTCCCCGATAGACCCGAAGTCCTAAGTGTCACGGTGTTTTAAATATGATAATTTTAGTTTTATTTTTAAAGCACCCAAAATCTTGCCTTTAAATCGTGCTAACCTGTTGTGGTAGTACGACGAATAAGCTTGTGCTGTATTTTGCAATGTGTTCGTATTCTAAATAAAACATTACATGACACATTTCCTTTGAATAAAAATAGTTCTGAGCTTTCAAAGTCGTAAATCTGTTTGACTGTTTTAAAAAGTGACATCTTCTTAAGTTTGGGTGATTAAAAAAAAAACAAAAAAAAAATAATATCTAAAAACCGTGACACATAGGACTTTGGGTCTACAGGGAAAAACATGCGCATGACCCCCCCAACCCCCCAAAAAATTTTGTCGATCCATCCACCAAACATCCTGTACATGAATGCTTGTAATAAACTCATCTGCGTTTTAATGTAAAACAAATCATTAAGATCGACTTGACATGCTGCGCAAGTCAGTTTCAGTAGTCACTTTGAGGTGTTTATCTCCATACCTCTAGAGATACTCATCAAATATCGATGAAATTATACATGGGCTCAAACGAAACAAAAACTATTCTCTCTCATAGCAAAAACTTATCAACCGTCTTCCCAAAAAGAAAGAGGTTCTCAATTCGTCTGTATGTTTTTTTTTCTGAATCGTTACATACAGTACCTACGTACAGTTGAATTGACAACTCATTTGTTAAAGTCGGTAGAAAAAAACACAATCTTACTAAAATACTAGTTTGTATGTTAAGATGTTTGTTCTTAGTCACGCAAAACGGCTGCACGGATTGGGATAAAATTTGGCACACAGATAGGTTACACCATAGAATATAGTTTTTATTTATTAACCTTATATTATTTTTACTTTATATTATTATACAATGTAACCATAGGATGGGTAGGTTAGTAGTTTAGGTACCTACCTTTTTGTAGCCGCGGATCACAGCTACTGTACAAAGAATCATTGAATAAAACGTCAAACATTTGCCTTTATATTATAAGTATCTAACTATACTAAGTACTTGTTACTTACTTATATGTAGTACATAAACAATTCAAAGTAGACTCGGTCCAGATAAACCGGCTCCCAACCTTGAAACGCGCTACCATGGTGCAATAGGTCCTCCTATGTAGGCAGGTCGTGGGATCTTGATGGTGTCGAAATTATGACACATTTAGACTTCATTTAGTATTCGTCAGACGTTGATGGAAGAACGACTTGTTTTGTTGACTGAACTAAGCGATAGTGCTGAACCCTCGCTTCATTTTTTCCCAAGCTGAAATTAGTTTCAGTTTGGGCAAAAATGCATTCGCATGTCATCTACGGGTCGCATTTCTCAACCGATGCCCGTTAAATTTTGTGGGCAAGTTCGTTATATAGCCAGAGATATAGGGGTTGAAATCTTAAAGAAAATCACCGAAATTGTCACCTAATTTTTTCGTTACCCTTATTAAGACGCAACTTTTTTATCCGAACAACTTTTTCATACAATATTAAGCCGATTGTAAGCCGTAATCTCAAAACACGTCGCTTTCATAGTAACTTAACAACTACCGTATCTAATCTGTGGCACTCTACAAGCCTACAAAATATAATTATTATAATAATAAGCAGGTAGGTGCAGATTAACTAAAAGTAAAGCAATTATTACCTATCTTAGAGTTACGTTCTTATAGAATTACGGAGTGTTGCGTCATCTTTCATTTATCTATAGCGAGTAGGGTGACCAACATTATAACAGAACAGAACAGAAATAGGCTACTGTGGACGTGAATAATAATATTATTATTATTTTTTTTTTTTATAAAGATTACTCGCAATGTGGGTTGCACATTACTAGTATTTTTGTTAACCCCTCCAATTAAGCTAAATGTGCTTGTGTCTGGAGTGGGTTCACGTCAATAGTGCAATGGGTGGGGTGGGGATCGAACTCCCGACCTCTCGATCGCCAGTCCAACACCTTATCCATTGCGCTATTGCCGCCTTAAATTCATTTATTTCAGGGAATATAGAACCCATATTTGTCTTAATACTAACATTTGAAGAGATCGTGAAGATACGACATTCTAAACCTTTTCTAAATGTTGGCTAAAGACTTTCAATCACTGCATTAAATACGTAATCTCACATTTAATTAGGGCAAGTGATATGTGATGGTCTATATCTCATCCTCATCATCATCATCAGCCTATATCTGTCCACAGCTGGACATAAGCCTCACTACACGCCACTGAGCTCGATCTTTACAATACAATACAATCCAAAAACTCTTTACTGATTACCAATAAAACAAATTGTACAAATGTTATCAACAAAATAAGATACAACTATTATGGTCACGCAATCGGCGGTCTTATCGCTTGAAGCAATTTCTTCCAGACAACCAATAAAATAAAAACAAAACATGGCTTAGTTCTTTAGTTCAGAACAGGGATGAGTGGCGTAAGAGCGAGATGTCCCTGCAGTGGGTAAATGTGGAATGAGCTGTATAAACGGGATGCCATCAACAAACATCTACCATAACCTCGGGAACAGTGTCTTGACGTATCTAAACTGTGCGCGAATATTCCCTGCGAAAATTGGGTAGGTCATGAGGGTTGGTTTATTTATCTGACTACATGAGTCACCTGAGAGCCAAAAAATGAATTTAAGCGAAGCAAGGTTACCGCGGCCCAAATCATTATTAGTATTATTATGGGATCGGTAATGATAAATTTAAAAAAATTAAATCCATGAGTCTTAGAGCTAAATACATTGAAATAGAGCGTATAATAGATGGTTAACAAGGCTATATTTAACTAACACAGAGGGGTTGGTTCCTTACCCCACAAGTTTGTATTAAAACTGTTTCTTGTAGGACAAAGGTCCAGAGTGATATTCTAAGATCAGTCTGTGCATATTCAATAGAGCAATCCCACAAAATTAGACCGCCTGGCCACCCTACATCAACGTAATAAAGGTAGCTTTCTTGCCCTCAGGGCACATGAAAGTAAAACTCCTACGGTGAGCCTTTTTTCTATGGTGGTACTTGAACATTGGTACAAGTGCCACCTTGTATTGTATTGTAACCTTCATCACCTGCTTAGGTGATGAAGGTTACAATACAACCAGTTGTTTGATGTTTTCTGTTTCGTTTGGTTACATCAGAAATAGCAAATGTTTTACTGTAAATTGTTATAATTGTCATTTATTTAAACAGACCAAATAAAAGTTATAAGAAAGGAAAGATTATAGGCTAGCGTTTGAACACTATCTCGCTTGTTGGTAAGCGATGTGTCGAAGATGGTGAATACGCTAGTCGTAAAATACTCTGACTCTTAAGGGCTGCGTGCTGTCAGAGCATTATAGGGTTACGGGCGGCAGATCTTCTTGGTGATGGTAAGCTTCTTTTTGGTAGCAATGCAGGCACAACATCGATATAATATGCTTCCATCATCTGTGGACGAACACCCGTGGTAGGATTTGAACCGGTGACTTAGAAGTCATGTCATCTATATACTTTACGCCAACGGGGCTCCCAAAAGATTGTTTATGTTTGAAAACTCTCAAACATATAATGTCAAATGTGTTCGGCACCTAACAGCACAACGAGCATTTTAAGCTGAAGCATAAGTTTCTCATTGTATTGCCATGTTTAGACTAGACCTGCTAAATGAATGCTTCAGTATTTTCACCTTCGAAAACGAAAGACGTCTGAAACCAAAAGGTGTAAATCATTATTGCACAATTCTGTTTGTACTGTTTTCAAGTTACATTCGTTGAATGTTTTTTCTTTTTATTTTAAACTGTAGGGTACTCATGGCTAGATAAAGGCCTCACCATATTTTCATACATCTATAGGTACTATATATCTATACTATAATCTTTTGCTTGTCAAACCAATGTGAAACCAACCCATGCTTTAGTAAGGGTGTTCTTTTACAGTTGGTAGTAGGAGCAATATTATATCGATGTTTTGCGTGAATTGCTACCAAAAAGTAGCTTACCACCCCATCAAGGCAAAAATCTGCCGCCACAACCTTGCGGCGATTTATAGTCTGAATTATTAAATTATGTAATAATGAAATTTTACATAATTTAATAATGTAATAATGAAATTTATATGTAATATATAAAATAATTTATGTAATAATGAAAACGAAAATGAAAATGAGAAATAAATACCAAAAAAAAAATTACAAAAAAGAAAAAAAAATGAATCGTTATAAAATTGTATATTTTATTATTACTAATTATTATGTTTCTATTTATTATAATGACACAAACTCAACCCACTCATGAACCCACTCCAGACACAAGCATATTTAGCTTAGTTGGAGGGGTTAACAAGAATACAACCCACATTGCGAGTAATCTTTTGTAATAAAAAAAAAAATAACACCACAGTAATAAAAAACACAACCCTCATTCATTAAGCATTGCAGATCATCGAAGTTAAATGTTTTTAAGCAAATAGCCCGCTTTACAAATGTCTCCGGTCTCTATCGGAGGAATAAAATAAGCGGAACCTTGCGGTGTTCCAGCAGCCTTTGAGAGTATCCTAAGCCTAGCATGTTCACCATCTTCGACAACATCATCGCTAACCATCAGGCGAGATAATGGTCAAACGCTAGCCTATCTTTACTTAGTAACAAACCGTGAAGTGATTCAGAAGGAAGGTTTATGATCAGGATTAAACGCGGACAAAGCCGCGGGGCCTAGCTAGTAAGATACAAAACTGATCGTTTAAAAAAGTAAAAGACCCGACTTCAAATGCCGCGCTATTAATTTTCAGTACCAAGATTGAGGTGTTTATATCCATATTTCTAGAGCTACTTATCAGATCTCGATGAAATTACTGTGGTATTACCCTTGGGATATCTCCTTTCCAACAAAAAGAATCATCGAAGTCGGTTTGTATACGACGAAGTTATCAGCAAACAAACATAAAAAAAAATATATTTTGAAATTTTTATATTGTTTGAAATTTGTTTTTAACCGATTCCAAAAAAGAAAGAGGTGTCTCAATGCGACCGTATATAATCTATATATATATAAATGTTTATATCTATATCTATACTAATATTATAAAGAGAGAACATTTGTATTTTTGTATTTTTGTATTTTTGTATTTTTGTATTTTTGTATTTTTGTAATGATTAGGCTCAAAAACTACTGAACCGATTTAAAAAATTCCTTCACTAATATATAGAATGGACTTTTGGAATGAAAATAGGCTATATATTATCCCGTTTAAATCAAAGGTACATTCGTGGAGACCTAATTTGCAACCTAAGTCGACTAAAAAACGGTCGAAAAAACACGTTTCTTACGAACGCTGCTCAATTGAAAATAGCTAGAAGAATATTTTCTATGGAAGAGTTGTACAACTTAATAAGACCTACAAAAAAGTCCGCAACAGCATATGTCTATCTCTTAAGCCCTATCCACATTCGCGCGCGAAGCCGCGAACTTCCCGCGAACTATAAGTGTACTATCGAGGGACAATAGTCCAGTAGCACCTCAATGTTCATAGTAGCCTGCACGATATTTCTGTCGAATGTTCCAACGCAAACAATAACAGGTAAGTACGGCATAGATGGCATGCTTAGCCAGACCACAGATGAATAAAAAGGTGAAATGTAGCGTCAGATACATTTGGCAAACATCAAATAGAGATAACAATATTCCACTGTATACTATTTTTCTTTTTGTTGAGTTAACATAACGTCGAGTAAGCTACGCAACAAGTAACGGATGCTTAAATTCGAATGATTCATTAATAGCATCTTGGTCGAGTGGTCGATAGTCCACCTAGGACTGTTAAGGAAGCAGGAGGCCCCGAGTTCGATTCTCTGTCCACTCCATGATTTTGTTTTAATTTTGAGGGCCCGGTGGCCTAATCAGGATTTGATGCCAGAGGTGCCGAGTTCAAACCGCCGTGCACATATGGATTTTTCTATCAAAAAATTATGTGCGCTTTTTACAGTGGCCCTCCGGTGAAGGAAAAACATTGTTAAGAAACCAACAACCCCCGCATGGTGGAAGGACACTATTTAGTGTCCGCCTGGCCAGCTACCACCCTCAAGTTAAAAAATCTGTCGTCAAACATCTAATGTGTTCCGGCAGCTATCCTTGAGAGCCAGTTCCCATTCTAGGCCTAGCGTGCTTACCATCTTCGAGCGCATCATCACTTACCAACAGGTGAGATAGTGGTCAAACGCTAGCCTATAAAATATATATAAAAAATTATCAATTATTAATAGCTTGTATTATTTTATATCTGTTTAAACAAACTTAGCGAATAAAGGTAAATTGGTGATCTATGTTATATGTGAAATAAAACAAATAGCACGGTGATGTTATCTTAAAAGTTTTTGAGGAAATATTTATTTGTATAACTAAGAAGAATACACAGCAACAATGTTTTTAAATTAACTGATTTTCAACATATCGAAATATCATACACTACTATTTTTTATTTAATATTACATTAAATTGAAACCGTCTTCAATGACAATTATCTACTTTGACAAAATAACACTGTCAATTGGTCGCATCTAAGAATTGCTCTTACCTTATATTGATTATTTGAGGTTATAAGCTTAATTATTCATTTTCTCTAGGAAAAGAGGATTGAAGCTTGATCCTTTATAATCATAAGTTACACAATTACCTATTACAAATTATCACAGCCGGCACATCGCCTAGTTTTCATATACTTTTAAATTAATATTTCGTGTGTTCTTGTTTTCGATGCAGATAAGAAGCCTTCGTAATCCACTATATTTGCACATGTTATGTTTGTCGCGTATATTTCCCCAAACTAGATCCAGGGAGACTACAGGACTACACTACAGCTGCTCAGGACATCTCTCGTCTCGTGCTTCTCACCTTTGCATTATTAAAACCCATGGAGTGCGCGGCGAACTCTCCGTATAAAATTCGTCTGAAAACGCCAAATCTTATTAACACACTTTATTAATAATCTTCTTTAAGGCCAAGTCAAAAGTACCTATAACCGGCGAGCATGTATGAAGGCGCTCATGAAAGTGGAAGAAGCGAAGGAGGTATGTCAGGATCGTAGCATGTGGAAAGAAGTAGTCTCTGCCTACCCCAACGGGAAAAAGGCGTGATTGTATGTATGTATGTTCTTTCACAACTACGATTTCTCATCACTTATCACTCAGCAATAACTTACACTTATGCCGCTTTCACTATACATTTCAGATAATATAATTTATTTCGTCCATTTCTATGCAATGCCTCAATATTCGCCGTCTTTAATAATTATATTTGCTTGCATTTTGATTTTTTAAGTTATTTATTAACCAAACTGCAACCACCACCGAAGTTCACCAACCGACAATTTTATGTTCATACATTTAAGCCATCAATACATTTTGTTTCAAATCTACCCTCATTATTTGTATAACTGATAAAAGAAGCAAAACTGGTCTAGTTATTCTACTAATGAACACATGCGCTCTTTCTAATTGGTTCATAATGAAAGAGTGCGATATATGGGTCTTTCTATCTCTTCTATCTTTCTCTTTCATTGTGTTACTTTCGAAACGTCTTATAGAAGAAGGTCGTATGTGCATATTTTGCTGTCATGCTATTGCTTTTTGAGACTGCTACTCCAATTTTGACCGATACTGAACATTGGATTCGCATATTCTTCGCGGGTTCGCGCCTCGTTCCCCGAAAATTGTCGGTTTTTTGCCCGCGACAAAGGGCTTGCAGGCGCGAAACGCTATCTCGCTCTATCTATCTCGCTCTATCCGCGATTCACGGCGCGACTTCACGCCGTGAATCTCGCGGGAGTCTGGCCGCATTAAGGTTGACTCACATTAACCATTTTTATCTTTAATTTGTTGTTAAAAAATATTACATAACTTCCAAGGCTATTTTCAAGTATATAGTATTAATTCTTATCCAAATAATTACGTTAATTAGGTTGGCCACATATTATAGATTAAAATTGTCCTTTACAGTATATAATTCAAATGAAAACTCTAGAAGATATCACGGATTTCACATACACGCATCGCAAAATTAATAAAATATCTGCAGTGAAACCACAGATTAGGTCATAGTTACTACGAAAATATTATTATAAGCTTAGCGATACTTTAGATCCCACTGATCACAATCAATTTGAAGTCAATATAGTATAATAATATATTTTTACTGTATAAAATTCTATTGTACAATATAGTTATGATCTACATATAAACCACCCCGACTGATCTATGTATAATCTTTTCAATAAAAGCATTCCAATGACTCTAAACACGACATTTAAAATCTGAGCTGTAAGTTGGTGTGGATTTGAGTATTCTGTAGAGTACAGGAGATGTCCCAGCATCAGGTCAATGCTTCCATGTTCTTACAATATCGTTGAAGAAGAAGATTTTCGAATTGATCAGACCTATGAAAGTTGATTTTATAGCGCAATTAACTAGAAAAAAGCTCATAGTTTTATAACGATTGAACGAATTTTCATGAATCAAAGCTAAGAACACTCTCGATAAAGACATCTAGCAAACAAAAAAAAAAACAATAATAAAATCAAAATCGGTTCATCCGGTTGGGTGCTAAGATGCTACAGACAGATCCAGACAGAACACACGTTAAACGTATAATACCCCTTCTTTGATCCCATGATTTGATTGATTTTGATTCAATGATCCCACTACCTCTGTACGAAAACCCATGATTCATGAATGCACATAAAACTTTCATTGGTAGGTACTCGTATATAGTTAGGATTAGAACCAACGACCGTCGGGTCAGAATCAGGGTATCCTTTACGCCAAAGGGCCGTCCAATATCACTACGTAAGTATTGTAAAACAAAACAAGTATTGTTGTATTAAAACAAAGTCCATCACTGCGTCTGTCTGTCTGTTCGCAATAATCTCAATAGCTACTGAACGGATTATCATGCGGTTTTCACCAATAGCCAGAGCGAGGAATGAGGAAGGTTTAGGTGCATAATTCGTTAAGGTTTTGTGTAAATTGGTTGAAATATGACAATGATTGTTAAATATGTTAATATTTTATATTTGATGCAACAAACTGATGCAAATTTTGTAGGCATGTTCTACCCGTGCGAAGCCGGGGTGGACTGCTAGTATATATATATATATATTTATATATTTATAATTCAAAATTTTCATCAATACTAATATATTTGGTTAGAATTTTTTCAAGATATTTAACACATTAATGACCCTCAATAGCTCTTAAAAGCCAGTCCCATAGAAGAGTCGTCCGCGGCTAATAAGCCGGCAGCCGGCTACTTTCTTCGCCACGCCCTGCGCCGCGCCGACCGGTGACTTACGCAACAGTTTACTGCGTCGACATGTCGCACGTGTGGGATTAAACGTGTTAAGTTTTTATAAAAAAAATACTTCCACTACTATTGTAAGCGATTCTAATACGAACCTGAAATGTCTCTGCGTATTATTTATTTTTAGTAAAAATATTCATTATTTATTAAATAAAAGGTCTTTTCTAATTAGAAATGTTTGATATTTATGGAACAAGCATGAAGACAATCAATTAGAAACGAATAAAAAGAAAACAAAAGACTTGATACAATTTCAGGCGATTGCGTTCATTTTACAAGCCATCTGTTGATTCTCCAGGAACTATCATTTTTTAATTAAGAAAATTCCATCATCATCAGCCTTCATCATAATCAGCCAGTGTCAGTCCACTGCTGGACGTAGACCTCTCCCATGACACGCCACTGAGCCCGATCTTTGGCTCATTGGGAGGATTTTCCCCTAATCGCCACGCTGGGCAGGCGGGTTGGCGATCGCAGGACGTAGTTCCTCGCACCGGTGACGCTGCTGCCCATCACCGGCCTGTAGAATTTAGCTACGCCATAATTTGAAATGGTTATACCGCTATTGGTCGGTCGCCAGAGCCTCGTTTGTTGGTCAGCAGGATGCACCACAGGCAGGGGAGGTTGACTGGGAACACTGAGGTAGTATTTGTCCTCCCAAGGGATGTAAGGACATCCCTTAATCATCAGCCTATCTCTGTCATATACATAGGCCTCACCTATGGCACGCCACTGAGCTCGATATTTAGTTCTTTGTTTCCAACTACTGCCAGTCAGCTTGCTCTATGTTGCTAGCCTATCACTACATATTATTATAAAACCATTCCCCCGCCCGCGGCAACAGCCTGTCTGTCTGTCTGCTATATACTCAAACTACTGTAAGAATTTTCATACGGTTTTCACCAATAGATAGAGTGATTCACGAGGAAGGTCCATGTGTATAATTCTTTAAGGTTTCATGTAAATTGGTTGAAATATGACGACGATCGTTGAAGACGTGACGCAAGAAACTGATGCAATCAGATGCAGTCACATATGCTCTACCCGTGAGAGGGGCGGGTAGCTAGTATGATATTCAAAATGAAAATAAAATATGATGACACGTCATAATAAATGTAACCTTTTAACGTGCTATCGCATTACATAAGTAGCGGACCTTGTCAAGTTGTGACATTATTTATAACTTTCTTCACATCTCGGCGGAACGACATTCCGACGCGTCTTCACCAGACGACAAGGCATTGTAATCTTATAACCGGCTGGACATGGTGGTGAAATTTTTATCACATCTTAAAGATGACAGGATTTTGAGGGCCCTGTGGCGTAGTGGGAGAATGATTGGCTTCAACGCCAGATGTATGAGTTCGATCCCCGCCCTGCACCAATGGATTTTTGTATCGATAAATGTATGTGTGCTATTTACAGTGGCCTTCCGGTGAAGGAAAAACATAGTTAAGAAACCTCAGCCCCAGCATGGTGGCAGGATACTATCTAGTGTCCGCCTGACCAGCTACCACCTTCAAATTAGAAAACCTGTCGCCAAAACATCTAATGTGTTCCGGTAGCTATCCTTGGGAGCCAGTTCCCATTCTAGGCCTAGCGTGCTACCATCTTGGACCGCATCACCACTTACAAACAGGTGAGATAGTGGTCAAACGCTAGCCTATAAGATATAAGAAATAGAAAACAGCATCTTTTACTGGTGACGAACAGCCGCCCCAAGATAAAATACAATTTCATTTAGCATTTGCGCTCAAGCGCACCAAGTCAATGCCACTATGTTATAACAATATCATTATCATCAGACCAATTTATGTTGATCTTATAATTCTCATAACGTCATCAACTAGAAAAAAGCTCATAAGTCTTTAAACGGCTGAACGGATTTTTGTAAATCAAAGTTAATAAAAACACTCTCGACTAAAACAGCTATCAAACAAAAAAAACCCTTAACCAATCGGTTCATCCGTTTGGGCACTACAATGCCACAGAGATACACAGATACACACTTAAAATTATAACACACCTCTTTTTTTTTGTCGAGGACAAAAAATGAGCATTCGCTGAGGGAACGCTCAATCTAAATACATTTTCGAAACTTCAAACAGGATCTGTTTTTGAGTGTCTGGGTGAATGTTTGAGACCGTCTTATTTCTACGGGCAAGGAATTTAATGAAAATTAAAGGAACGTTGATAGAAAATGGTACTGTGTAAGAGGATCTTTAGAGATAGGTACTCAATTTTCAAACATGCCCTGCGAATTGACATCTGGTTCATTATTACAGAATACAAAACCTAAAACACAAACTTATAAACAATATATATAAAAAAAAACATACAGACGAATTGAGAACCTCCTTTTTGGAAGTCGGTTGAAAAGAGACGACACTCAGGAATGCGGACACTGACATTAACCAACACAGAAAGAAAGCGGTGTTATGTCACCTAATAAGTAAGAAAAAGATGCTAATGGCATCGACATAGGCTTTCTTGTTTGACGTCAATATCATGTAAATTAATATAATGATATGATATGGATGTAAAAGGAGTAGTAGGTAGGGTTAGTGCGGATAGACCCCAATGTAATAGAATGACATTTTGCGACGACCCTACTTAAGTGGGATTAGGGTAGGAAGATGATGATTTGGTAAGACTATGTGATGGAAGATATGGATGTAAAAGGAGTAGATGCCAAAATGACTGCGGGTTAGTGCGGTTAGACCCCAATGGAAGAGAATAACATTTTGCGACGACCCCACTTATGACATATAGTATATATATATGACACATAAATGATGGCGTCACCAATGCATAATTAAACTAATGCAATCCACTAATTTCGTCGTATCGATGGATCGAACCGTGGCTTAATTAGCAGAGCACCTGGACGTGTAATCCGGGGGCTGCGGGTTCGAGTCCCGTCGGTACGATGAAATTTTGGATTGTATTTAACAATTTACAAAAAATATAAAGTGTGTGACACTTCAAAGAAACATAATATTTGATCCCGTTAATAGTTCTTCTAATAGTACAGCTGATTAATACTGCCTTACACTGAATAAATGCTTTGAATTTGAACATTATGTATATGGATTTTCCGCTTGACTTGCTACCAAAAAGTAGTTTACCACCATCAAGGAGAAAATCTGCCGCCATAACCTTACGGTGTTCCGGCATCGCACAGCTCTTGATATCATTGGTTCATTATTATCATCATAATCAGCCGGTAGCAGGTTGCGTGTCCAGTGGTGTCGTGGGAAAATGGTCGGCTTTGACGCCAGAGGTACCGAGTTCAATCCCCACCGAGCACCAATGGATTTTTCAATCGAAAAATATATGTGCGCTTTTCACAGTGGCCCGCCGGTAAAGGAAAAACATCGTTAAAAAACCCTCAACTCCCGTATGGTGGTAGGTCAATATCGTCCGCCTGACCACCCTTAAGTCTAAGTTTAGGCTACCCTCGATAATCTGTCGCCAAACATCTAATGTGTTCCGGCAGCTATCCTTGAGAGCCAGTTCCCATTCGAGGCTTAGCGAACTACCATCCTCGACCACAGCATCACTTACCAACAGGTGAGATAGCTAGCGCTTAAACAACGCTACAAACGCTAGCCTATATAATTTTTTTTAAATCAGTGCACTACTGAATATAGGCGTCTCCCAAGACGTGCCAACGAGCCTGATCTTCGGCTCTTCCTTTCCAATCACTGCCCACTGCTTTGCAAATGTTGTCACTCACCTAGTCTAGCCTAGTCACCTAGTCTTCATCTGTCGATTCACGGTCTTCACTCTAAAACCCCAAAGAAATTAAAATTCAATAATTAAATCAATATCATAAATTATAACAGTTTATGACATTAGTGGATCCAATCGAAATCAATCCTTTCTAATTTGCAGGAAGTTATAAAAACTTCTTCCCATGGAGATTATTATAAAAACAATCTACCTAAGTTAAGAGGGTGCGATCAAACAGGGTTGTACTCTACAGGGGGTGGAAAATAAAGTTTTATATTAAAGCTTACTAACAATATAGGTTGCACATT
This sequence comes from Cabera pusaria, assembly GCA_954871355.1. Lineage (NCBI taxonomy): Eukaryota > Metazoa > Arthropoda > Insecta > Lepidoptera > Geometridae > Cabera > Cabera pusaria. Next base: position 4,822,104 of record OX940909.1, on the reverse strand, counting down.
CTAGGGCCCTAACAATGTAGGTTGCACATTACCAGGGCCCGGTGGCGTAATCGGGAGAACAGTTGGCTTTGATGCCAGAGGTACCGAGTTCAAACCGCCGTGCACCAATAGATTTTTCTATCGAAAAAATTATGTGCGCTTTTCACACTGGCCCTCCGGTGAAGAAAAAACATCGTCTAGAAACCAACAACCCCCGCATGGTAGTAGGACACTATCTAGTGCCCGCCTGGCCAGCTACCACCCTCAAGTTAGAAAAATCTGTCGCCAAAAATCTAATGTGTTCCGGTAGCTATCCTTGAGAGCTAGTTCCCATTCTAGGCCTAGCGTGCTTACCATATTCGACCGCATCATCACTTACCAACAGGTGAGATAGTGGTCAAACGCTAGCCTATAAGATATTTAAAAAATAAAAACCGGCCAAGTCGAGTTGAACTCGCCCACCGAGGCTTCCATACCAACGTTGGTATATACCAATTAAGCTGGACCATTCAATTGTATCGGCGCTCATATAACTTAGAGGTCTACCTTAATTGGAGTAAAATATGTATGTATGGGGGCACCCATTAATTTTCAACTTTTTTTATTTTATGCATTTTTTCCTTAATTTGTGCTGTAAGACCTTGCTTCTTGTCACATTGACAGTGGCAGATTTTCTGACTTCATGGTGGTAGCTGGCCAGGCGGACATTAGATAGTGTCCTACCACCATGTTGTTGGTTTCTTAACGATGTTTTTCCTTCACCGGACGGCCACTGTGAAAAGCGCACATCATTTTTTAACCGACTTCACAAAAAAGAAGGAGGTTCTCAATTCGTCTGTATGTTTTTTTTTTTGTGTGTATGTTACGCGATTACTCCGTCAATTGTGAACGGATTCAAATGATTCTTATTTTAATTTTATCGAGATCTGATTAGTATCTTCAGAGATATGGAGATAAATATCTCAATAATAGGAGAATGTACTGGTTTTAGAAGAAGAGTCCCAAGAAGATTATACACAATGGAGGTTGCTATTGCAAATACTTTTGAAGACTAAAAAATATGACCTTGAATAATGTTCTTACATCTTTCTTCACGTTGATTTTGGTTTTTAACCCTCGACGCAAAACGAAGGAGTGTTATAAATTTGACGTGTGTATCTGTGTATCTGTGTGTCTGTCATCGTGGCATCGTAGCGCCTAAACGTATGAACCGATTTTGATTTAGTTTGTTTTGTTTCATAGATGTCTTCGTCGAGAGTGTTTTTAGATTTGTTTCATGAAAATCTGTTCAGCCGTTTAAATATTATCAGCTCTTTTTTGGTTAAAAAAACTACGATAGCAACTTTCGTAAGCTCGTAGTCCTTTGACCGCGGACGTCAAAAAATCAAAATGGCGCTGTCGCAGTATCTTGTTACTTCAATGATATTGCAAAAATATGGTAAGCTTGATCTAATTCTGAGACATCTCCTTGGAATGGTCTCAACTTACAAAGTTATACATATTCTTTGATTATAAACTCGGATTACATGTACAAATCAGTCGGGGGTGATTTTAATTTTTTGAATTTAAGTATTATTGACAGATATTCTTACGGTAACTGTGAGCGAGATAGAAACAAAGGTGGGGAGAATTAATTTGTCTTCACAGGAATGTTCTACCAGGCAAAGTCTTGCAAAGTTTTTGACCATACCTAATATTTTTTGACATGACATGACGTTTGGCGCAGATGGCGGCCATATCAGTCCCGCCCGCGATACTGCATACATAAATAACTCAGAATTATGAACGTACTTTGTACCAACCAACGCTGCAAAAAAAAAATTATAAGCATAATACCACAGATTATATAATAGTTACTGCGTAAATAATACTTTTCGTTGTTAGGTTGGCTACACAGTGCTTTCATAATTCGGGTATTAACAATGTAAAGAAGTGCAGTGCCAACTCTTATAACGTAGTAGAGTGATTCAGACTGTGTGGGCTATATGGCGGCAATTAATGTTAATAATCGCAAATAATACTTTTTAATATTCATTTTGGAATACAACTAGTCCGTGTTATAAAAGTATTTGGAATTGTAATAAAATAGATAATTAATTATCGAGTGTGTCAGATGCTTTTATTGCACAGGGCCATTTTGGATATTGTCCTTTGATACCTTGATGACATCAATATGACTTGTGAATATTTTCACTAGTGCGGCATTTTTGGGTTCCGAACCCAAAGTCGTCCGTCCGTGTGTCTATATAGACACACGGACGGACGGACGAACGGACGGAAGAAAGGACGGAAGAAAGTACATCTGTAAAGTGCGCACGTACGTGCGCACTTTACAGATGTACTTTCTTAACCGTAATAGGTACATACTTGAAATTTTCACAAAGTATATATCCTTCAGTGTATAACGGCCCAGACACGAAATTTTATAGATGCAAGTAATTTAATTATAACTTGTTTTGCACTAAAAAGGGTAAAATAAAATCTTTTTCAAAAAAAATAAAACCGACTTCATTACCACAAACAGGCACTCAAAAGTGAAAAATAAATTACTTAATATAATTATAATAAGCGCTACCCACTTATCTATTTGAAGTCGGTGCCAGCCAAGTCTAATAGGTAGTATATAGATACTACCTACCCTACATGTACCTACTTACTACTACTACATACATAGTATCTATCTACTATCCAATGGACTTGGCAGGCACCGATTTCAAATAGATAAGTGGGTAGCGCTTATAATAACTATATTAAGTAATTTATTTTTCGTTTTGAGTGCCTGTTTGTTGTAATGAAGTCGGTTTTTTTTTTTTTTTTTTAAGATTTTATTCTATAGAAAAATTTATTGACGCTCGGCGGGATTGAACTCGGTACCTCTGGCATCAAAGCCGACCGTTCTCGCGATTACGCCACCGGGCCCTCAATGTTACAAAACAAATATAAATAGATTTTTTTCTAGTGATTTGAGAACTTTACTAGAACCAATTTATATAATGAAAATGAAAACTCAAATAAAATATACCAAGAAACTCGCCTTGTGATAAATGACAAAAAATTCAAAGCATTTATTCTGAATATAGACGATAAATAAACTTGAGCGACTCCAAAATTTTTGCATACGATTTATTTTCGGCTTACGAAAATACGATCATGTTTCCGAATACCGCTCTAAGCTCAAGTGGCTCTCTATTCGCCGTCGCCGGGATGCCCATATACTATCACTCCTTTACTCTATCCTTTTCAATCCTGCTTCTCCGCGCTACCTTCATGAACGCTTCGAATAATTTTACCTATCCCATCCCCTATGCACACTGCAATGAATATGTAATTTTAATGACATTTTATCGATTTAAATAATTTTTAATTTATTTTTGTTTTCATTATTACTATTTTTTGGTTTTGTTTGTTATTAATAATTTAAAATGTGATTTTTTTTTTAGCCTTATATGAATTTTGTATTTATTTCACACACAATGTTATATTGTTTACTGAATAAATTGAATTGAATTGAATTGACTTAGGTCATCAGAGAACTTAAGGTTAAAAATTCCCTCGCACAATACGAATTTCTATGGTCATTCTTTTACTGTTAACGCAGTCTGTCTATGGAACTCTTTGCCCATAGAAATTAGACGTATACAAACTCTGGACGCTTTTAAAAGTCACGTAAAAGAACACTATCTCTCCGAGTAATCTGCTGCTAGTTGTTTATCTTATATCACTGATAATATGCATGTACTTATGTAAATATATTGCTTGTAATTATATATAAATATTTATATATATGTATGTTTATATATATAATGTATATTATTGTACTATATTATGTAGTATATAAATAGTATTTATATTTATAGGTATTTATTGTAGGTATATTTATGTATTTTTACAAAATAGTTTTATGACCACCGCCATCCATTATGTTCTATTTTAAACCTCTCCATGCATGGTTGCCTGGAAGAGATCGCTTTGAGCGATAAGACCGCCCATTGACACTATTTTTAACAAAAATGTTTTAGTACTAAATTTCTTGGTGTTCAATAAAGAGTATATCTATAGACAGATTATATGGTACATGCGCACTATTACACCCGTCAAATATAATTGAATAGATTAAAACAAAAATTATTCTTATTATAAAAAGCATAATTTATCTAAAAGTAATGAACCATTCAGTTCTCATCTAATCATCAGACTCATCAGAATCGTCAGACTACTAAAAAAAAGTACTCCTCTGGTCAATGTAGCGTTGCCAACCGTACTATTATTATACTATATATACTATATACACGCACGCCTTTGTTTCAGTACTGCAGACAATGTTTGTCAAAAATAAATTATGAAATAATGAAACACAATTACGTAATAATCGTCGTTAATGACGTCTTTCTATACAAACACAAAACTAAGAAATGCCAGAATTTTTTACTTCAAAAAATTTCAAGTGTCTACCTTTTACGGCTTAGATGATATATCACCGGGACAGAGGGACGGCCAGACGGACAGACAGACAGAACGACAGTGGAGTCTTAGTAATAGGGTCCAGTTGGCATCTTTAGGGTACGGAACCCTAAAGGATTAAAAAATATCATAAACTATCTTATCTCACGTCAGCGTATAAATTCGGCACAGCTGTAACGATCCAATTATAGTAATAAACTTAGATAACTTAAAATAGGAAGTACCATCCCACATTAGGCCATACATTCTATAGTAAATTTTGCAACAATCATCACATTTCCATTTTAAGTATGTCTTACATAGTTAATGTACATTCTATGAATAAGGAAATCGTGATAGATGCACTTATAGCCGATACGGTAGTAAAGTCAGATGTGTTATTGTTTTATTGGGTCATTGCTTGATGTTAAGGAAAATATCTATTAGAAAAATGCTGGTTACCAAAAAAAATCCTGCTAATTTTATAAATGTGCCATTCAAGATTCTTGCTATCCAGAATTTTGCAAGGTGTATTTGTAATAGGATAGAGGGCCAAGTAGTGTAAAGGCACATAAGGCAAAAGGGCAAATAGTCGGCTTAGACGCCAGAGGCACCGAGTTCAATCCCCGCCGTACCTATACCAATTGATTTTTCTGTTCTGTGGATTTTTCTGTCAAAAAAATTATGTGCGCTTTTCACAGTAGCCTTTCGGTGAAGGAAAAACATCGTTAACAAACACCCAACCCTCGAATGGTGGTAGGTCACTATCTAGTGTCCGCCTGGCCAGCTACCACCCTTAAGTTAGAAAATCTGTCACCTAAACATCTAATGTGTTCCAGCAGCTCGAGAGCCAGTTTCCATTCTAGGCCTAGCGTGCTACCATCCTCGACTGCATCATCGCTTAACATCAGGTGAGCGTCGTGCTTTTCCTGTTAAGACGACTATACCACGGCGTCCTGCGTGCGCGGTTATGGCGGCGATCAGATAGCACAGTAGTATTTGTACCGACCGGTTCACACCAAACGCGATTTACGGCGATCAGAAAACGATTGCAGATTGCGAACGCGCACACGGACGCAGGACGCCTTGGTGTGGTCGTACCTTTACCTTACTTATAACATAAAAAAATGTATGTTTGAATATCATTAGATTCATCATCATTAGCCTACGTTAGTCCACTACTGGACATAGGCCTCTCCAACTGCACGGCACTGAGCACTGCCCTCGACTACTCTCATCCAGCTCCTGCCAGCGACCTTCCGAAGATCGTCGCTCCTGAGTCATCGTCGTCTAAGAGCGTCGTGACTAAGGCAATTCGGGATTCATATATATAAAAACCGAAAACCCAAACTTTCAGACTTTGTTACCTGCCCCATTTCAAAAAATCCTACAACACGTACTTTATCTCATCTTATTTCGCCATACAAACTTTGAATCCCCGTTCAGTATCCGGGAGGAATTTTTAGAAAATCCCTTCTTAGCGGATACCTACGTCATAATAACTATCTGCATTCTAAATGATTTTTTTCTTTTTTTTCAACATTCTAAATAAAATCTTCACTACGCTTGCTAATAGGCGGTCTCCGTTGGTTTGAATATCACCGAATTCAAATATATCATCTAATCCACTTACCCATCAATCTTAATCAATAAAATGAATGTATGTAAAAACCAAAAGTAATTATCATGAAACCTTATAAATGACATTAATATACACATATGCGAATAAATAAAAATCTATTACAAAGCCAATGGTTTTAGGACCACCTTAAACTGCACACTTAATCATCTCAAACGCATTATAAATGCGTAACAAAATCACTAATGCCCAAACCACCTGCCCTAAGTCCGCACCTGCGCCCGCGCAAGAGATTGTAACGTTCCAACCACTCTCTTAAACCGATCAGTGTCCGCTGAGACTTCACGGTGAAAGCACGCTCTACCGTAAAATAAAGAAATAATTTAATAAAAAAATCAGTGTTATGATGAACCATTTTTGTCTCGTGGAAAATGTGATTCAGTCAACGAGGCAAAGTTTTTGATTTGAGATTTTTTGGATTTTTTTTATTGTGTTAAGACTGAAAAGGTGTTTTTTTTGGAATAAATTAATAGGCGTTTTTAAAAAGGTAAGAATTATTTCTATTTTTTAAATATAATTGGTACTTTTCACTGTTGTTATTTTCAGTGATTTGATGCGGTAAAACACAGCGGATTTTCGCGCGTGAGCTTTTTATCATCAAAAGTTTAGGTAGAGCGAAAATAGAAAACTGCGATATATAAAATTATGAGAGTTAGTAAATATGTACATAATAATTACTAAAAAAAAAGTAGCGAAGTAAGGTTTAAAAAATAATAGTTTCATACAACATTTGAACACAGAACATTGTACGAATTTATTGTTTCTAATTTATACTTGTTATATTTATAATATAACATATAAATATATATATAATATAAACTTCCAAATGTATTAGATAAGTTAAAAAAAATAATTAAAAAACGATAAAGATAAAGGAGAATTTATTCACTCCCGTGGTTTTCAAAATTGTCGCTAATTTACGGAGAAAACTGGAAGCATTACTTTTTCAATAAAAAATCCAAATAACAAAAAATCCCGCAATTAAAATTCTATTTAGTTAATAATATAAGGACTCCACACTACTCTTGCCTTATGGTAAGCGAAGACTTTATAGCAGAAACTCAGGCACGCAAAATTACTAGATTGCCAGAATTTTGCGCTTCACTGCACTGGGCTGATACTTTGAGAAATTCACCATCATCATCATAATCAGCTGGTGTCAGTCCACTGCTGGACATCGGCCTCTCCTAAGATGCACCACTGAGCCCGATCTTCGGCTCTTCTTCTCCAGTCACGGTCTATCATTGAGATTCATGCCCTGTAAATTTACTGGATCTTTGTCCGTCAAATTGAAAAACATCGTAAATCAGAATAGGTCTACCTACTATCTATCTACCAATATATATTCACGACTGCATCTTCTTAAAGGTACGGACACACCGCAGCGTCCTGCGTGCGCGATCTAGGCGGCGATCAGATAGCGCAGTAGTATTTGTACCGACTGGTTCACACCAAACGCTTACAGAAAACAATTGAAAAGTACTGAGATCGAGCCCGCAGATCGGTGGACGCCGCGCTGTGTCCGACCTTTATACATATATTAAAATCGATGGGTTAGGTATCTATGTAGGTATGTGTGTTTCAATGGACTCCAAACGGCTAGAGCGTTTTTGTTGAGCCGTCTTCAGATTAGCACAGAAATTATTTAATTTTATTGCTTGACGGTTCATAAGAATGTGGTAACGAAGCGGGTAGTAAATGGCATTCCATCTACTGGTAAAGAATTCTATTCCATTCTGTGTTTCCGGTAATGTACTATTAGGGGTCTTCAAGTATCTATTAAACAGATATTTTCTAGGCAAGAGCTACCATCTAAGAGAACAGCGTAATTTAATACTACGTGAGATAGTGATCAAAAGTTTTTCTAACATACGGCCATTGGAAGTAACTATTATATAAACTGTACCAGAAGTTAGTAGTATGTCGTCGAGATAAATTCATCGTAATACAAATGTTAATATATTAAAAACGGCTCGACCGATTTCGTTAACATTTAAATGGGACCACTTGGGAAGGGTACCCTTTGAAACACAAAAAGAATTTTCCAAATCGGCTCAGGCATCTTCGATTAATTGGTGCACATACATAAAAAAAAGAGTGTGTGTACTTATGTACACGCGTTAGAAGTTATATTTCTGTGGCGTATGGAAAAAAAAAAAACTAAAATGCAGTAGTGATTAACGATAAATATTAAAATTAATCAAAAAGATTTTATTTAAATAAAAAAGGTTTTATTAACGTAAAAATATGACGTTAAATATGACATATATAACTTGAACATAGTCATGCCACCTAGAACTAACTTCACGATGTTAAATTTAGGTGTCGGTGTGCGCGTGCATCGTAAAAATTCACTCTCATCATTGTTCTCTATCGCGCCAAAAGAAGTATAACTTCAAAAGATTTTGACGAATTGAGAACCTCCTCCTTTTTTTGAAGTTGCTTCATTAAAGCTGGCAGAATCTATTTTAAATATTTGACGTGATCATTAATAAATAGAACTTTCGATATAATGACCAACTATTAACAGATATCTCGCAATAATTACTATCTCAAAACCGTTATTTAAATACGTATTATAATTATAGCAGGTGAATGCAAAAACTTTCGAAATCGCAGTAGCCTTTGATAACAATCCAATAGAAATATCTAAAAGAAATAGAAGAAAGCCTGGGGCGGCATCGCCGTTGTTTAACTGTATATTATATACAGTATATATATATAAACTAAAACAATCGACTTCCACGCCCCGCGAGTCTATATCAGTAGCAAGTTTGAGACGTTTATCGTTATATCTCTGGAGATACTTATCAAATCTCGATGAAATTACAATGGGACCACTTCCGAAACGTACCCTTCCGATTAACAAAAGAATCATTCGAATCGGTTCACAATTGACGGAGTAATCGCGTAACATTCACACAAAAAAAACATACAGACGGATTGAGAACCTCCTTTTTGGAAGTCGGTTGAAAATACAGTGATATAAACGTTGTATCGATATTCCGCCAGCCTTGCTACCAAAAAGTGGATTGACACCAATAAGGAGAAAATCCTACGGTGGAAAATAACCTAATGGTGTTTCGATAGCACACAGCCCTTGAGAGTCAAAGTATTCTAGGCCTAGCGTGCTTACCATTTTCAAACGCTAGCCTATAAGATATTAAATAAAAATCTCAATACGACATTTTTAGCCGACTTCAAAAAAAGGAAGAGGTTTCTCAATTCAACCGTATATATTTTTTATTTTATTTTTTTATGTTTGTTCGCGGATAACTTCGTCGTTTATGAACCGATTTTGATTATTATTTTTTTGTTCGAAAGGAGATATCCCAAGTGTGGTACCATGGTAATTTTATTGAGGTCTAATAAGTATCTCCAGAGATATTGAGATAAACATCTCAAAATTGGTACTGAAAATGAATAGCGCGGCATTGAAGTCGGTTCTTTTTTAGTTTTTAAACGATATTATTAGGAGTTCATATGGATACTGATATTCAGATAGACCTGTGGGGGTTGACTTTGTAGGTACTAGCATCACCTCGCGGTTTGACCCGCGTAGTTTCCGTTCCCGTAATAATACGGGGATAAAATACAGCTGTATTTTATAGCTTATATTTAGCCAGTAATATTAGTTTTATTATTGGCTAATAATGTAGCTTTCCCTTAGTGAAAGAATTTTCGAAATCAGTCCAGTAGTTACAAACTACCTTGCCCTCAGATTAAAATTCATACATTGTACATTATACAGTACAATGTACTCTATATTGTTGCACCGCAAACATCAACTCAATATAAATATTTAGCCAGTACTTTTGGAGATTACTCCATAAACATCGATTTTCATAGAAGGCATGTATGGAAATTTTATGAGTAGATTGAAGTAAGACAAAGAGTGCCTCTCTTGAAAGTTTTCCATCCTACATTTAAACTTATTATATTCAAATTAGCCTCAACTATTCATTGAGGTGGCGAACAACTTTGTAACTCGAACCACGACCAAAAAAAAAGCAATTAATTCCAACCTTACTTATATTCAAATGAGATCCAACAAAAAAGCTACACGCGCCCGTTTACAACAAAACTGTAACAAATAATTTAAAAAAAATTACGCAATACCAATCAATACCAAATTAGAGCACATTATATAACCGGTTCATGCTGGTTAAAAGCGGTTAAAGCCGCCTACTCATCAAATTCCATATTATCGGTTCCGGGTGACGCAGATTAGGTAAGAGTAACTATTTAGCATATTTGACGACTTTCTTGGTTCAGCGAAAGTGGTCGATGACATATGGTCAGTGGTCAGGATTGGTTGGTTAAACAATTATGAGCCTTATTGCGTTATGTTTAGATATTCAATTATGGCACACCTTATAATGTGATTGACAAGTTATGTGAGGCCTAACTAAAAGTTAGGTAATAGAGCTAAACTTTTTTAGGGTTCCGAACCCAAAGGGTACCAACGGAACCCTATTACCAAAGAAAAGATAATATGCTATTACTGAGACTCCGCTGTCCGTCCGTCTGTCTGTCTGTCTGTCGGTCTGTCACCAGGCTGCATTTCATGAACCGTGATAGTCAGACGGTTGAAATGTTTATAGATGATGTATTTCTGTTGCCGCTATAATAACAAATACTAATAACAGAACAAAGTTAAGAATTAAAGGGGTCCCCATACAAAAAACGTGTTTTTACAATCGCGCCATCTATGAACGATTGTTTACCAGTGTTTTTCAACCTTTTTCATGAGGCGATGCGACCCCCTTAGTATGAATAAATATATAAACTGGCCAAGTGCAAGTCGGACTCGCACTCGTAGGGTTCCGTACCACACTACAGTATTTTATAAGATCGAGCAAAAAATACCACTATCATTTTTCGCCAGCAAAAAATTATAATTAATAAACATTTTATTTTTTATAACGCCATCTAACGTCTAACAAAGGAGTTAGGGATTGGCATTTGAATATAACGCCATCTATGGACGTTATGTTGAAATGCCGAAAAAACCACGACTTTTGTATGGGGACCCCCTATTATTTATAAGATTATTCTGTTTTTAGTATTTGTTGTTATAGCGGCAATAGAAATACATCATCTGTGAAAATTTCAACTGTCTAACTATCACGGTTCATGAGATATAGCCTGGTGACAGACGGACAAACAGACAGACAGACAGACGGACAGCAGAGTCTTAGTAATAGGATCCCGTTTTACCCTTTGGGTACGGAACCCTAAAAATCGACCTACTTGCACTGTTTATAATCTGTATTTTCTTATATTTCTAGCTTCTACCCGCGGCTTCGTTCATGTGGCCTACAGGAAACAAATTACATATTTATCTTTTGAAACAAATATTATAAGCACTCTCAGTCAAAACACCTACAAATGCTCTTAAATTAATATTTTCTTTAAAAGTATGTTTTTAAACTTTGTTTTTTTCTTTTACTGAGGCTTTGCGACTCCCCGCGACCCCCTTATAGAGGCTTCGCGACCCACACGTTGTAAAACACTGGTTTACCCCTAACCCTTTGTGTTAACTAGAGATCCGCTGAACATTCGTTTGGTATTCGGTATTCAGCGTATTCGGCATCTTTTCCATCATTTGTATTCGGCCAAATTATTCGGTTTTGTTGCTAAATATATTCGGTTCAAGCATTTATTTTTTCTTGGCTCATGTAGCCAAGGTGTAGAACTAAAAGGCAAAACGTCTTATATATATATATAAGACGTTTGTTTTAAATATAACATGAATCTTATATATAAGATTCATGTTATATTATAAGTCAAAGGAAACATATTTACTTCTTAACCTATAGTTAGTAGGTTAGGTATAGTCAACATTTATTTTAGGCCTTAAATCAACATTTACTTAATTTAAATTTCACAACAATATTTATTTTTAAACTTTAAATCAACATTTTTATAAACCTCAATTAAATCCACATCTCGTTCCTCATTTAACCAGCAGCGGCACGTAGCGCACATGTTAGAACTTGTTAACGCGGCAAAACAATGTAATGGTAAACCGAATAATTCAGCCGAATGTCTGGTTCGGTAAAGGTTAAACCGAATAATATTCGGTATTCGGTAATTTGGTGAAACCACTATACGGTGCATATCTAGTGTTAACGTTCACTTAGTTAGCGTTAGAAGTTCGTTAGATATCGTTAGATGGCGTTGTAGTAAATAAGCATGTTTAGTATTGACACGGTATTTATATTATCGATGTAAGTACTTTGCACTTTATTTTTCTGGCAAATTTTGTTTAATCGGAACCCTACTTGTGCGGGTCCGACTTGCACTTGGCCAGTTTATTTCTGTTTGATTTCTGCTAATCCACCTATTCAACCACATTGTCAGTTTATGTATACTAATATTATAAAGGCGAAAGTCTGTGTGAATGTTTGTTATATCTTCACGTTAAAACTACTAAACCGATTAGTAAGAAATTTGGTATGTAGATAGCCTAGACCCTAGAATAACACATAGGGTCTTTCACTTTTCATTCCGATATTTCTACAGGAACGATGTCTACGCGGGTAAAACCGCGGAGTAAAACTAGTCTATATCTCTCTATCCGAAAATCTTAGATCACTCAACTACCGTCATATATTTTATTTGCTATCATAAAACGCAATACAAAGTCGTCATCGTATTGTAATATTGTTACACAAATGAGATTTGTTTATAGCCATTTCTAACAAACAATTACGTGTAACAACATACGTGTCATGGTTGCCTTGACTTTTTACCAGTGGTCAAATGACATAATTGTTTTTAACAGTTGTTAACAAAATAATACTAAGAACCGATCATATTCAGTACCAAGATTGAGGTGTGTATCTCCATATCTCTGGAGATACTGAATATATCTTAATGAAGCTTAAATGAGACTAAACTTTGACCAACAAAAAAAAAGAATTTTCCATATCGGTTGAATCTGGGAACATACATAAATAAAACTGGCCAAGTGCGAGTCAGACTTTTGTCTCGCACACCGAGGGTTCCAAACCACAGTATAATAATATATAAGTATAATATTATATTACCGTTTCAATACCAAACATGCTTATTAACTATAACGCCATCTAACGAATGTCTAACGAACTTCTAACACCAACTAAGTGAACGTTAACACAAAGGTAGGTAATTAATATTATTTATTAATAAGGTTAATTTAATCGTTCATAGATGGCGCTCTAGTAAAAATACGTTTTTTGTATGGGGACCCCCTTTAATTTTAACTTTGTTCTGTTTTTAGTATTTGTTGTTATAGCGGCAACAGAAATACATAATCTGTGAAAATTTCAACCGTCTATCATAGTTCATGAGATACAGCCTGGTGACAGACGGACAGACAGACAGACAGACAGACAGACAGACGGACAGCGGAGTCTCAGTAATAGGGTTCCATTGGTACCCTTTGGGTTCGGAACCCTAAAAAAGATTTCGATGAATTAACAACTTTCATCTGTTTTTAAAGTCGGTTAAAAATAAAAATAAACGTTTGAAATGTTTATGCTTCAGTGACTGTTACTTTTTGTTGTTTTGGTATTAATTGTTACGTATTTTAAGATAAGACAGCGCAGATTAATTAATAGATCTTCGTTAGGGTGTCCTTGACAAATAAGCGGTGACTGGAGGTGAACCTCAGTGTAACAATTACTAAAGTACTTTGGTAATTGTTACTCTGAGAGGTGAACCCTTAACAAAAATATGCAAGGAACCAGTGTCACCATAACCTTACGGTGTACCGGCACCACACAGCCCTTGAGAGTCAAAGTATTCTAGGCCTAGTGTTTTTACCATCTTCAACCACATCATCGCTTACCACCAGGCGAGATAGTGGTCAAACGCTGGCCTATCAGATATAAAATAATTTAAGAACGAATAAAACCGACTTCACATGCCGCGATAGCCATTTTTGGTACTATGTTTGAGGTGTTTATCTCCATATCTCCGATGATAATTATCAGATCTCGATAAAATTTGAATGGGACTAAACAAAAAACATACTCTCTTAAACGAAAAATTAATTTTCTAAATCGATTAAGATTTGACGGAGTTTTAAAGTAACAAACATAAGAAAAATGGCAACATGGATTTGCACACATAAAACTCCTCTCACCACAAACGCATATACCGTCCCAGTTTCGTCGTGGGTAAAAGATAAAATAATATAATAAAAGAAGCAGTCGAATCGAGAACTTCCTCTTTTTTTGTGAAGTCGGTTGAAAAACCGGAACACCGTAAGGTAATGGCGGTAGTTTTTGTTTTTAGAGTAAGCTACTTTTTGGCATCAAGTCAGGCGGAACATCAATATAAGCTCCTACCAACTTTGGAAATATTTCTCACTAAGTTAATCATTTCACGTAATCCATTCGTCACCTATTGTACTTATTTGTATGGGTTGACAGATGATTCATACAATTATTCGTATTTATAGAGAATGCTTAATGAAATTAATCCGTCAATTTTATTGTTCAATGTTTTTCACCTTCACCTGAATTCTTATGTTGTAACTTTTAACTGCTGTGCCCTCTTAATAAAGGTCTATGAAAGGGTATATGAAAGTACAACACAAAATTTCAGATCGTTCAAATAATTAAGATAGTTTAATAAAACTGGCCAAGTGCGAGTCAGCATCGTGTCTCTTATCGCACACTTAGGGAGGGTCCGTACAATATGAAACATAACAGAGTTTCAACCTCATATATTTGATTAATTGATATTCCCAAGAATATTTGGTTTGGTCGCGATCTAGAAAGACGGGGCTCGTTTACTAGCGCCATCTATGTCATTTTGCCGAAACTAATTAGATAGATGGCGTTTAAAAACACGTTTTTTGTATGGGGACCCCCATTAATTTTTAACTGTATTTTGTTTTTAGTATTTTTTGTTCTAGCGGCAACAGAAATACACCATCTGTGAAAATGTCTACTATCTAACTATCACGGTTAATGAGCTATAGCCTGGTGACAGACGGACAGACAGACAGACAGACAGACAGACAGACGGATAGCGGAGTCTTAGTAACAGGGTCCCGTTTTACCCTTTGGGTACGGAACCCTAAAAACTAAAACAACCGACTTCCATGCCTCGCGAGTCAATTTCAGTAGCAAGTTTAAGACGTTTATAGATAGATAGATAGATAGATAAACACTTTATTTGCACACCAATAATTACAGAAAATATTTAAGAAAAATACTTATTCTAAGTAACGCAAAGGGCAGTCTTATCGCTCAAAGCGATTTCTTCCAGACAACCAAGCTGAGATTAATATTGCGAGACTGTGACGGACGGTGGTGTATCTATTTTAATTGTCAGTTATTTATATAGTTATACATATACATAAATACACGTGTATACATAAACATACATGTAAATATACACGACTGGGATACTGTTTCACAGGCGTACAGCCTGTACCGTAAAGGATTTGTCGAAGAAGGTAGACGAATGTGTGGGGATTTGCAGAGAAAGATTTTCGGCTGACCTCAACGTTAGGGAGTACTGAGAGTACAGATACTCAAAGTTTACTTTAAAGTAGGGTCGGGAAGCAGGATTAAAAAGAATGCTATAAAGAAGAGAGAGAATATGAGTATTCCGGCGGAGACGTATAGGAAGCCACTTGAGCTTGTGCCTAAAATAGGAATAAGAGACGTGGTCAAATTTGCGCGTTTATCATCTTATTCTAATTGGTGATGGGGGCGATAAGACCTGCACTGACGTCCCACTTATATGCATTTCCCCCTGTCAGTGATCACCCAATCAACCCCAGGCTCCTTAATGAAGCGTAGCACGGCTGTGGGTCGCTGGCATAACGCTTCTAGTGGTGACGGTGTTATTATAGATGGTGAAAATGACGATGATGATAAAAGCTGTGGATGAGTTTGTGTGCCCGATGGTGCTGGCAGGGCTAAGGCAGATAGCGATGATGATGATAGTAATGGTGATACTGTTCATACTTGTCGTTGTGGTTGTCGCGGCTGGTGTTCTTCATCTGTGTCTCGGTTGTATAACCCGGCTGTGGCTCTTACCACATCCAGGACCGGGCACTGTGAGATCACATGTGCCACGGTCTAGTTAAAAACAAACATAAAAAATACAGGTAAATCTAGAACCTCCTCCTTTATGTGCAGTTGGTTATGTTTTATTAGAAAAAGCTTACTATTGTATAAATGACTACTTAACGGCAAAATTTTATAAGATATAACAATTACATAAATGAAAAACCTGATATTGACAAAAACGAATGACCACGGGGGATAGATAGCTAACGACATTAACAAAATATGATGTATTCCTAACACTTAAAAAATGTTGACACTGTATAACGTCCTAGATGTTGACATGTTTAATTTACTACTTTAATAATATTTACTTTGACATTTTAATTCTAATTTCAATATCCGTTAATTATATAAACTTATAATTATTAATTCAAATTGAACATTTCTCGACATCAGAGGCATTAGGTCGGATGTATAGATCCGACCAAAATGACTTTTTAATACAGCGATATTAAGGTTTTGTTTCTCTTTCTAACAATCTGACCTCGATATTTCTATCTTGTACCGTTGACAAGATACTCAGCTGCATAAAGTCGGATTCACAGACATTTTGAAATGCCTGGGAGCCATAAGTTTCCATGTTTACTTCCAGCTCTATGCACCAAATAATTAAAAGTTGTAGGAGCCGTATTTCAACATACACTTTTCTGCATTTAACATTTTTGGTCTCACATACTGAACGTATCAGCAGATAAGCCTTTATGCATCAAAAGATAAATATGGAGAAAAAAGTTTGTTAATTTTATTTCTGCTCGCCTGTAAAGTAATACTTACAAAATCCTCGTTCTAATAACAATAAAGCTACTAATAGCACACTTTATGCATTAGTAGCGTTAAGCAAAATTTTTTAAAGCATTATGCTTTTTTTTGAAGATACGCACTATTATACTTCCAGCCTTATGCATCAAATAATTAAAAGTTATATGAGTCGTATTTCAACATAAAATTTTATGCATTTTAAATGTTTGGTCTTACATACTGGACGCATCAGCAGATAAGCCTTTGTGAATCAAAAGACAAAAATGACAAAAAAAAATTGTAAATTTAATTTTTGCTCTCCTGTAAAGTAAGAGTTTTGTACATCCGACCTAATGCATCTGATGTCGAGATTTGTATCTTGTGTTTAAATGATTTATGTCAGTATGTTTTTTCACATGTCATTTATATGGCGAAATAGACGGACTCATAATCTTATTTACAACTTTTGTATACTCTATTTCTTGTGAAAATAAACTCATTTCATTTCATTTCATTCCATTTAAAAATAGCTCATCATATCAACGAATTAGCCTTCTTCTTCTAATTACGATGTCCCCTTATCCGCAAATTCCTTACAAGACATTGTGCAAGCAAGTAATATAAATATCGAGTTATTGTACCGATCGCGTGCGATGCACGCCGCAAACATCTAGCGCACTGGGACGGGTGTGTCCATTGTCACTAGCTACACGATATTTTATTTAAATTATAATTAAATTCGTTGATTTAGAAAATAGAAAAGCTTATTTTCAACCGACTTCCAAAAAGGAGGAGGTTCGCAATTCGTCTGTATTTTTTTTAAATAAAAAAAATATATTTATGTTACGCGATTACTCAGTCAATTGTGAACCGATTCGATTTATTTTTTTAACTAGCAGGGTATATTTCCAAGATGGTTCCATTGTGATTTCATCGAGATCTGATAAGTATCTCCAGAGATATGACGATAAACGTCTCAAACTTGCTAGTAAAACAAACTAACGTGGCATGGAAATCGGTTGTTGTTGTTTTTAAACTATGAATAAATGTTTCACTAATTATACAGTTTTTGCGTACGGTAAGGAAACTTATGTTGATTTGTTGCCTCTATTATATGCTGGCAATGAGCCGATTTGACGGACTGATTAGAATTTTTTTTTACCCAGACCACATCCCTATAGTTCATTATCGTATGAAGTGTAACAATGTGCGTGCGCACATACCGGCGGTACATCGACCGATGTTTCCGCGTCGGCGCTACATCTAGATCAAGACAATTTCACTCCGATACCACATGGCGATACAATGATTTTATTATATTTATATATACATTATTATACACACACTCTAGCTGCATGCCGCGGGTTTGCCCGCATTATAAACTTTCATATCATATTGTAAAAGTAGGTAAGTACTACATCCTACTTCATCTTCTATACTACTTCATCTAATGATAATATTTGTACCTTTGTACCTGATACTGAGGATTCTAGAGCTACCCTAACCCGCTACTTCACAGAAGATCTGCCTGAAATCAGCCGAGACGAGATAGTGATGGCCCTTAAACAGCTCAAAAATGGAAAAACCCCATGCAGGGCAAACATGGCCTTATCCCCGGGGGAAAGACAAAATTATTTTCATCACCTGTTTTTCGCCACTGACAGGAGATCAATCCCCTTGCCATGCTAGCCCTGCTGGAGAAGACGGAATCACAGAGCTTTTAAAAGCCGCGCGAGCTCCAACAGTTTAACAGCTTCAACAGCTCTTTAATTCCGTTCTTTTCACTGGGAGAACTCCACAGGCAGGTTCAACAGAAGCAAGGAGGTTCTGTTTTTCAAAAAAAGAAACTCTTGAAAAACTACCGCCCGATTTCGCTTCTGAGCCATGTTTACAAGCTGTTTTCAAGGGTTATCACGAACCGTCTTGCACGAAGACTCGACGAGTTTCAACCTCCGGAACAGGCCGGGTTCAATAAAGTTATTAGAATTTCTTCAAAATGGCGGAAATTTGGGGATGGAAAAAGTAAAAAATCAGAACTCCGTCATTTAAAACCCTAATTGGAAATTTTATATTTCGTTTTCACTTCCCATTTTGGTCGCATTGCAAAATATATCGAGATCCGATGCGTATATGAGATATGGAGGTAAACACCTCAAACATGCTACTGAAAATAACTAGTGCGGTATTTGAAGTCGGTTTTGTTAGTTTTTTTAACTATCTTAATTATAAGTATACTATTACAAACTCTCGAGGCTTACAGCTTAAAAAACCTCTAGTATAGACATGTTTTTTTATCACAAGTCTCATAAAAAACCTCTAGAATAGACATGTTTTTTATCACAAGTCTCATAAAAAACCTCTAGTATAGACATGTTTTTTTTATCACAAGTCTCATAAAAAACCTCTAGTATAGACATGTTTTTTTATCACAAGTCTCATAAAGAAATACACCAATCGTAATCAAATTACAGATTGACACAAAACCTACACATGACATGACACATACACCTCTTATTTTTTAGGGTTCCGTACCCAAAGGGTAATAACAGGCCAAGTGCGTGTCGGGCCACGCGCAGTGTAGGGTTCCGTAGTAGCCTGTTATTCAATGCAAGTCTTTACCCGTTATAAACAAGCAACTAGGTACTCCGTCTTTGTCACTTTAAAGGATTTATTCTAAGGATTTTGTATTTAGTACAAAATTATCCTACACCAAAGTTCAACCACTATTACTGCTAAACTAATAAAGTTATCTTAACCGCTATAATTTTCCTTTAAAGTTCATGAAATGTTCTATTATCACGAATTTTTCCAGATATTTCAAGCCCGCAGTTTAGCTTTTAGAGGGGGGGGGGGGCGCCCTAGTGGAACAAAAATTTGCACTTTAAAGTTTAATATTTAGTAAACGGAGCATTTAATCGAAAAATGGTATTAGCAACTCCTAAGTCATTTTGAAAGACCTATTCAACGATACACCACACGATGGGGTAGACGATGAGAAAAAAATGCATCCCCACATCTCATATAGGGGAGCTACCCTAAAAAAAAATATTTTTGAATATTTTATTTCTGCACTTTGTCGGCGTCATTTATATACATACCCCCACAGAATTACAGCTTTCTAGTATTAACGGTCTCTTAGCAAAACCTTGGACAGACAGACATGACGAAACTATAAGGGTTCCTTGTCAGGACTACGGAACCCTAAAAACGGGACCCTATTACTAAGACTCCGTTGTCCGTCTGTCTGTCTGTCCGTCTGTCACCAGGCTGTATCTCATGAACTGTGATAGTTAGACAGTTGAAATTTTCACAGATGATGTATTTCTGTTGCCGCTATAACAACAAATAGTAAAAACAGAATAAAGTTAAAAAAAAGTAGAGGATCTCCATACAAGAAACGTGTTTTTTCGGCATTTCAATATAACGCTACCATTGATCGCTTAGGTAAACGTCCATAGATGGCGTTATATTGAAATGCCGATTCCTAACACCTTTGTTATACGTTAGATGGCGTGATAAGAAATAAAATGTTTATTAATTATTATTTTTTGCTGGGGGAAAATGATAGTGGTATTTTTGCTCGATCTTATAAAATACTGTAGTGTGGTACGGAACCCTACGAGTGCGAGTCCGACTTGCACTTGGCCAGTTTATTTATTACTAGCAGCCCGCCCCGGCTTCGCACGGGTAGAACATATATGCCTACAAAATTTGCATCAGTTTATTGCATCGAATATAAAATATGAACATATTTAACAATCATCGTCATATTTCAACCAATTTACACAAAACCTTAACGAATTATGCACCTAAACCTTCCTCATAAACACTCTGGGTATTGGTGAAAACCGCAGGATAATCCGTTCAGTAGCTATTGAGATTATTGCGAACAGACTGACAGACGCAGTGACGATGAGACTTTGTTTTATAATACTTACGTAGTGATATTGGACGGCCAAAGTAATCGACATAGCTCAGAGGATTAGCAAGCTGAAATGGCAGTGGGCCGGTCACATCTGTCGCAGAACCGATAACCGTTGGGGTAAACGAGTTCTAGAGTGGAGACCACGGCTCGGCAAACGTAGTGTGGGACGCCCTCCAACTAGATGGAGCGATGATATACGCAAGCTGGCTGGCAGCGGTTGGAAACGAATAGCTGAAGATCGAGCTCAGTGGCATGCCATGGGAGAGGCCTATGTCCAGCAGTGGACGGAAATTGGCTGATAATGATGATGATTGGACGGCCCTTTGGCGTAAAGGATAGTTACCCTGATTCTGAGCCGACGGTCGTTGGTTCCAATCCTAGCTATATACCTACCAATGAAAGTTTTATGTGCATTCATGAATCATGAGTTTTCGTACAGTGGTAGTGGGATCATTAAATCTACCAAAAAGTAGCTTACCACCAAGGAGAACATCTGCCGCCTTAACCTTACGGCGTTCCCCGACGCAAAAAGTAGAGGTAATATACGCTTAACGTGTGTATCTGTGGTTCTGTCCGTAGCATCTTAGCACCTAACCGGATGAACCGATTTTGTTTTTATTATTGATAGTTTTTTTTTGTTTGATCGATGAAGACATCGAGAGTGTTCTTAGCTTTGATTCATGAAAATTCGTTCAATCGTTATAAAACTATGAGCTTTTTTCTTGTTAATTGCGCTATGAAATCAACTTTCATAGGTCTGATCAATTCGAAAATCTTCTTCTTCAACGATATTGTAACAACATGGAACATTGACCTGATGCTGGGACATCTTCTGGACTCTACGGAATACTCAAATCCTCACCAACTTACAGCTCAGATTTTAAATGTCGTGTTTAGAGTCATTGGAATGCTTTTAATGAAAAGATTATACATAGATCAGTAGGGATGGTTTAATTATTATATTATTATATATACAGGGTTACAGGAGAAGTCGTGCTAGATCCGTGAAGGGCGTGGAGTACCCGTCATTTCTGACTTATTTCTCTTTGAAACACCCCACCCTTAACCTTACCCTTTTCGAGATATACGACTTTTTTTTTTTTTTTTTAATTGCCGATTTTTAGGCTACTACATTGATTTGTGTTTTTTTTTACGTGTCTTATTATTATTATTGTTGTTGTTGCATGTTTACTTGTGTAATAAGATGCTTTAACGCGTTAATAATCAAAATAGTGCATAAGTTAGTTGAATAAACCGTAGTAGACAAGTGAAAGTTAAGAAATTAAAAAAAATATAAGCAAGTTTATTTTTCTCTAAGGAATATCTAAAAAAAATATTACGGCACTTGTTCGGCAGATGTTTTTTAAAATATCTACGGTTTATCAGCTAACCAACGAGGTATAACCATCTAGGGTTTGTATTACATTTCGTGGAAAAAAGTAGTTTTATAGGCGACAGTATAGAAGATAATTTACAATAAAAAGTTAAATAAAACAATAGGTGAAGCATGAAATGTCTCTTGTTAAATGTTTTCACACAACTTTTCCTTATTTTACAGTTCATGTTCAACATGGGCGCCTCTATTTCGGATACATTGTCGCATCCTGATGACATTTCATGCTTTACCTATTGTTTTATTTTACTTTTTACCGTAAATTATCTTCTACACTGTCGCTTATAAAACTACTTTTTTCCACGAAATGTAATACAAACCCTAGATTGTTATACCTCGTTAGATAGCTGATGAACCGTAGATATTTTATAAACATCTGCCGAACAAGTGCCGTGATATTTCTTTTAGAATAATCCTTTGAGAAAAATAACCTTAGCAATATATTTTTTAATTTCTTAACTTTCACTTGTCTACTACGGTCTATTCAACTAACTTATGCACTATTTTGATTATTAACGCGTTAAAGCATCTTATTACACAAGTAAAAATGCAACAACAATAATAATAAGACACGTAAAAAAAACACAAATCAATGTAGTAGCCTAAAAATAGGCAATTTTCAAAAAAAAAAATTAAAGTCGTATATCTCGAAAAGGGTTAAGTTTAGGGTGGGGTATTTCATAGAGAAATAAGTCAGAAATGACGGGTACTCCACGCCCTTCACGAATCTAGCACGACTCCTCCTGTAACCCTGTATAGATGAATATTATTTTATACAATAGATCATATTATTATACTATATTGACTTCAAATTGATTGTGATCGATGGGGATCTACAGCATAGCTAAGCTTATAATAATATTTTCGTAGGAACTATGACCTAATCTGTGGTTTCACTGCAAATATTTTATTAATTTTGCGATGCGTGTATGTGAAATTCGTGATATCTTCTAGAGTTTTCATTTGAATTATATACTGTAAGGGACAATTTTAATCTATAATATGTGGCCAAGCTAATTAACGTAATTATATGGATAAGGATTAATACTATATACTTGAAAATAGCCTTGGAAGTTATGTAATATTTTTTAACAAAAATGTTAAGATTAAAATGGTTACTGTGAGTCAACCTTAACAGATAAACATATGCTGTCGCGGACTTTTTTGTAGGTCTTATTAAGTTATACAACTCTTCGATAGAAAATATTCTTCTATCTATTTTCAATTGAGCAGCGTTCGTAAGAAACGTGTTTTTTCGACCGTTTTTTTGCCGACTTAGGTTGCAAATTAGGTCTCCACGAATGTACCTTTGATTTAAACGTGATAATATATAGCCAATTTTCATTCCGAAAGTCCATTCTATGTATTAGTGAAAGAATGTTTTAAATCGGTTCAGTAGTTTTGAGCCAAATCATTATAAACATACAAAAATACTAAAATACAAATGTTCTCTCTTTGTAATATTAGTATAGATATTTAAGTCACTTTCGCTTACAACCGGTCAAAACTTTCTTTAGTTAACTATTGTCTCATTTCGCCGTAGTAATTGAATTACGCAAACGTAATTTTCGTGGTTTGTTTCACGGTTTTGGCGGTGATTAGGGTTCCGTTGACATAACAGGAAATCCTTTCAGAGGAAAAAACGTGACAGAATTTAATAGTTACCATTGTCCAGCTGTCGGAATATTTTTCGACCATTTTTGAAATGAATTATTTTCGTAAATATTTAAACCTTTGCGATTTACACACAACATGGAGAAGTCTTCTCGTGACCACGGTCAATGTAACTTGATCAAAAGGTCGAGGTAAAAAAACATCTAATGTGTTTTTAGGCAGCTATTCTTGAGAGCCAGTTCCCATTCTAGGCCTAGCGTGCTATCATGCTCGACCCCATAATCACTTAACAACAGGTGAGATAGTGGTCGAACGCTAAAAAAAAACTTTTAAGAGCCATCTTTGAATTTTGAGTTTTTGAGTTTTACTCCTAAAGTAAGTGCACTATCTGCACTAAGTAGGATGAATTATATTTTACAGATAAACTTCTACGGAACCACACATATTGACCGATCCGTCACGCATTAACTGATTTCTTTATTATTTCTATTCAGATTTGTGTGTTAAAGTAGCATGACAGACAAGTCAATAGAAAACAACACCGTGACTAACATAACGATGATTTACAATAATTGCTATAAAAAAATTGAGATTGTAAGAAAGTCGTAAAATAATAAAACAATTTTGTAGTAAGATTTATAACTTTTATTAGCTAGCAAGATGTTTACAAAAAAGCATTTCGTAAAGACTATGGACAAGAATTATTTGAAATGTTAGCTTTTTGCTGTAATAAAACCTGCATGGTGTATGTACCCACGCGAGTGGCGCCTCTAGCGATCACCGAAAATAACACAGATGTAGGAACTCTGTGGTCAAGAGAAAAGGTCGACAGAGGTATTAAAAAATAGTATTGTATTTATGAGCGAAAATAAATGAAATCATAATTTAAAAAAAAATATTTTTCTGAAAAGAAGATTACGCATTTTTTTGAACCTAGGGTTTGAACCTTTGTGTTTCCGTTCAAAGACACTTTGAGCCGACTTCAAAACATGAGGATGTTCTCAATTTACCTATATTTTTTAACATCACCACTCCAATGCTTTTTTTATTGATAAGTAATTTTTAGGGTTTCGTACCTCAAAAGGAAAAAGGAAACATTTAAAGGATCACTTTGTTGTCCGTCTGTCAGTCCCTTTTTCTCAGGAACGCGTAGAGGTATAAAGTTGAAACTTATATCAAATAGTCGAGTTTACGGTATCTTTTGGCTAAAAATCTCTAAAATCAAACTTGTAAGTCAACGCGATCAAAGGATATGACCATTTATGTCGCATATTTCCACATATTTTGCAATTTCACTAGGGAATAGACCTATAGGGTACTTCCCGTTGACTTAGAATCATGAAATTTGGCAAAAAGCAAGGTCTTGAAACACTATAAAAGAACAATGAAAAGTAGTTTAATTACAAAAAAAAAAGCAGATTTACTATTGCAAACTTAATTTGCGGTTGGTTCGTGAACAGTATCTAGGCATCTTTCTGTTGTGACACGTTTGTACCGAAGCCTCATTACGCGAGTCAATTCGCACTTGACCGGTTCTTTTTAGGGTTCCGTACCCAAAGGGTAAAACGGGACCCTATTACTAAGACTCCGCTGTCCGTCTGTCTGTCTGTCTGTCTGTCTGTATGTATGTCTGTCTAACTGTCTGTCTGACTGTCTGTCTGACTGTCTGTCTGTCTGTCTGTCTGTTCGTCTGTCACCAGGCTGTATCTCATGAACCGTGATAGTTAGGCAGTTGAAATTTTCACTAATGATGTATTTCTGTTGCCGCTATAACAAAAACTAAAACAGAAGTTAAAAATAATAGAGGGTCCCTATACAAGAAACGTGCTTTTTTCGGCATTTCACGCCATCTATTAACGTTTATTTAGGTAAACGTCCCATAGATGGCGTTATATTGAAATGTCAATCCCTAGCACCTTTGTTAGACGTTAGATGATTTTATAAGAAATGAAATGTTTATTAATTATTATTTTTGCTGGCGAAAAATGATAGTGGTATTGTTTGCTCGATATTATAAAATACTGTAGTGTGGTACAGAACCCTACGAGTGCGAGTCCGACTTGCACTTGGCCAGTTTATTTTTTGGAATTTTCATCGTATCATCACCTTACTGGGTACAGTTCAATCAAAGGAAAAAAATGCAACCTAAAAATGCAGTTTAACTTGGAATTGAATATTCAGTCAGACATGTCTTGCACAAGAGGTTTACTAACCAACTGGTTTCAAATTCTTGTTATGACCACAGTATATGTCACTAGTTTGTCTTGACCAACTTGTGCATGCTTTAAAATAGTTAACTTTTTATGTGCTCCTAGTCCATTTTTTTAACCGACTTCAAAAAAGGAGGAGGTTTCTCAATTCGACCGTATTTTTTTTTATGTTTGTTCGCGGATAACTTCGTCGTTTATGAACCGATTTTGATTATTCTTTTTTTGTTCGAAAGGAGATGTCTCAAGTGTGGTACCATGGTTATTTTATCGAGGTTTAATAAGTATCTCCAGAGATATTGAGATAAATATCTCAAAATTGGTACTGAACAATATTAGCATTGAAGTCTGTTCTTTTTTAGTTTTTAAACGATATTATACATCTTACAGTAGTAGACAGTATTTTTAATTTTTTCTTTTTTTATATATCTTGTTTTTATAGCTAGGCTCTTGGCCACTAACTCGCTTGGTGTTAAGCAAGGATAGTGTCAAAAATGGTGAACACGCTAGGCCTAAAATGGTCTGACTCTCAAGGGCTGTGTACTGACAGAACCATCGTAAGGTTATGGTGGCAGATATTTTTCTTGATGGTGGTAAGCTAATTTTTGATAGTAAGTCATGCGGAACAACGATATAAAATACTCCCACCACCTACGGAATTTCCTTTAAAATCTATAAAAAAAACTTTACCGTTTTTAACATTATGTTTCTTTGAAGTGTTTCACACTTTATATTTTTTGTAAATTGTTAAACACAATCCAAAATTTCATCGTACCGACGGGACTTGAACCCGCAACCTCCGGAATGACATGTTCCGGTGCTTTGCCAATTAAGCACCGGTAACCGGTAACCGGTAACAATTTACCGTTTTTGTTCGGAACTATAAAAAATTTGAAATGCTATCTCATCCCATCGTCGACGTCAGACGACTATTTCCAACCATACTATTAAACGCACCTCTACGTTTCAGAACTGCCGACAATTTCCTGTCAAATAATTGTCAAATAATCGAACACATTAGGTCTGCCTTGACAATTACCTCAGTGTATTTCTCGGATACTGTTGAAGCTCTCACCAAATACCGGAACAGTTTATTACTACAATAACTCTATTAATTTGGTCAAAGGAAACAAATACCACAGTTCTTGGGAAGTCTTTCGTCTTTCGTCACGGCTTTGATGCCGTGGTACCGAGTTCAAACCGCCGTGCACCAATGGATTTTTCTATCGAAAAATTTATGTGCGCTTCTCACAGTGGCCCTCCGGTGAAGGAAAAACATCGTTAAGAAACCAACAAAACCCCCGCATGGTGGTAGGACACTATCTAGTGTCCGCCTGGCCAGCTACCACCCTCAAGTTAGAAAATCTGTCACCAAACATCTAATGTGTTCCGGCAGCTATCCTTGAGAGCCAGTTCCCATTCTAGGCCTAGCGTGCTTACCATCTTCGACCGCATCATCACTTACCAACAGGTGAGATAGTGGCCAAACGCTAGCCTATAACGTATAAAAAAAAAAAAAAAAAAAAAGTCAAGTAATCTTTATATCAGCATGATATCTTTGTATCAGGATGCAGGTTGGTCTAAGTGAATTAAATCACAAGCCAATTTCCGTGCCGGACATTGGCAAGAGACGATTGCTGGCATCCTTTATACCAATACTGGGTCGCGAATATCACTGGAGCCTTTACACGGGGCGATGGTTCGGCAACTGTAACAGAAAAACCAATTTCTTATGTTTGACTTTGAAATATAATATAGGTATCTATAATAATATATTATATAATTCTCTTGTGGCAGCAACTATCGCCCTTTTTAATAGCTGATGGGCTAGCACTTTAACACTATCTAACTTGATGGTATGCGATAATATTGTCAAGGATGGTGAAAACGGTAAAAAATTAAAAAAAATGCCTAGAATGGTCTGACTTTTAAGGACTGTGCTGCCAGATTTTTTCCTTGATAGTGATAAGCTACTTTTTGGTAGCAAGTAAGTCGGGCGGAAAATCAATAACATGCTCCACCTGTGGATGAACACGGACGAATGCACATAGATGAAATCCATTGGTGCATCCGTTGGACCTCCGGGCACAGAATAATGAATAGTACAACTCCGGGTTAGAACTCAATGTATCTATCTTTTACGCCAACTGGTAGTCCAACCTTGTAGTACTGTAATTTATTCTGTGGTCCAACTAAACTTGTATAACTCTGTATAAAATCGCTTCATATAAAAGAGCTCCTTGCTTGCAGTCAGCATGCATGGGTGCATCGCTTGATCGATGTTACGCTACTTTTGATGGCAACTTTTTGTCTGTGTTGAAAGGAGTCTCGTAATAATATGGTTGCTACAATTGTCTAATACGTATCAATGAATTATGGGAATTAAATATAAAATTATAGTTAACTTATTGGCGTTACATACAACGTTTACGTTTACACATGATATAAAAAAACTCTTTATGGACACCGTAATCGCCTGTTCACATCAGGCGTGTGTCGGATCCGAATTTTAAAAACTAGAAAATCAGAAAACAAACACAACTAGAAAATCGGGTCGACAGGTGTGAATAGCCTTCTATTACTACGTACTTAGTACTATTATTTATTCTGTGAATAGCTTCATATCATAGACGTAATATAAAAGGATGGTGCACTGCAGATGTTTTGACAAATTCAATTTAATCCGTATATTTTAGCAATAAGGTTGTAATTGCTTTGTAGAACAAAACGGCCCAATTGAGAGACACCTGGGTGGGAGTGTGTCCTTGTCTAACAACCTGCTACTGCCTGCTAGCGCTATATATGTTCTCAACTATATTATAGTACATATATAAGTCATCCATACAAAAGAAAGGGACAAACTCCGCTATAGGTCGGTCTCATGGGGGCCGGTGTACGCGATCTAGTTTAATATGTAACAGGTCTGTGCTTCATATCAAATGTTCTGCCATTGAGGCATGATCTGACACACCACAGATGTGAACAGGCGGTTGCGGTGTTCATAAAGAGTTTTTTTTTACATCATGTAGGGGAACCTTTGACCACTATCTTACCTGACGTAAGTGACGATGCGGTCTAGGATGGTAGCAAACTAGTCTTATCAGAATCTAAAGGATCAGCAAGCTGAAGTTGCAGTGGGCTGGTCACATCTGTTGTAGAACCGATAACCGTTGGGGTAGACGAGTTCTAGAGTGGAGACCACGGCTCGGTAAACGAAGCATAGGACGCCCTCCAACTAGGTGGAGCGATGATATACGCAAGCTGGCTGGCAGCGGTTGGAAACAGAGAGCTGAAGATTAAGCTCAATGGCGTGCCATAGGTGAGGCCTATGTCCAGCAGTGGACGGAGATAGGCTGATGATTATGAGTATTAAATGAAAATAAACATTTGTTTGTGCCAGAGTTGTTGATGTTTTAGCGAGATATTTTACAACTGGTCTGAGGGTCTACAACTGAGGGTGGTCATTGACCAGGCGGACACCATTGTATATTTGCATGTAACCCCTTTACAGTTAAGAGCGAACGCGAGGTGCAATTTTCAAAACAAATATATTCCCCTGTTTTCTCCCTAGAAAATGCTTCTAGAGAAATATGCGTTTCTTCAAAAAATGAAGGTCTGCTGTAGCCCCTATCATTTTCTTTTTTCGACCAACCAGTTGCAAATAGAAATATGACCCTTCAAAAATCCTAAAGATAAGATTTAAAGGCTTATATTCTTTTTGCTATTGGTTGATGCACCCCGCGTTCCCTCTTAAACGGGTCGACTTATTTGGCTGACATTTTACACATAAATAGTCAATAGGGTAAAATACCACATATAAGTAATACTTATAAACGCGGGCGAAGCAGCGGAATGCAGCTGGTTAGCAAGTTAAGTTTTACCGGAAAATACATATTAACCTACAATTTCAAGTGCCATATGTAATAACCATAAGCACTTCCGATTACTAAATGATCATAATTAACGGCTGGACTCATTTTGAACTACCTACACATAAACGATTTTACACGCGTGGACGGTAATATGAAATTTAATAATCTGATTTTCAATGCGTTCAACGTGTGGACATTTTCTTCGTTCGATGAAGAAAACTGAATTAAATGTGCATATTATAATAAAATCATTAAAAAAAAATATAATAAATCTCTAAAAAATTTTATAGTAATCATAAATAAAAAAATCATAAATTAACAACTGTCTGTATTTATGTATGGGTGTTGGTAAGCGACGATGTGGTCGAGGATGATATATGATATAAGTCTACGGTTTTCATCGAGTACTTTTAACTATCATCAACACATTTCACTAACAACACTACACCAATCTTCACAATCATCCATACACACACAAATGTTCACTCACTCTCCACACACATTGAGCTGTACATCTTCGTGTTATGTTGTCAAAACGTGTATTTTAATATTTAGAGTAATTTTATATTACATTAGTTACTTAGTTCGTAAATAGTTTAATATTTGTCATCCACATACCATCGCGTACAGTTGTGCGTATCCAGTTTCAAAACATTTTTGGTTGCAAGTGTCGATTATTTTTCTAACCTATCAGAAGAGCCAAAACCAAAAAAAAAATTTCTTACCAATCAGAAGAGCCAAAACCAAAAACAAAACATCATTTTTGGCTTTGTCCCTTCTTGTCATTGGTCAAAAATGTCAACATAGACAGAAGCGAGATGCCAATTCAATAAGAGTGCACAGGAAATTATTCCTTAAGGTGGATACGCACAAATGAAGGCGATTGTACATTATCCGGTACATTCAATACCTACCCTATATATTATGTTCCTACGGCGGGGGGGGGGCCTGGTGACCTGTAATACAGGTTTCTCACCAAACCTACATCAGGCACCAGCTCTCACAAGTAGTACTACTATAGAAGGATCTATTGAAGCATAGTTTGTGTATACCTAATACATTTACTTACTCCTTTAGCATGTACCTTGAGAAATAAATATACTCGTATTTTATTATTTTTTTTTTATTATCATCACCATTTGTCTTCACAGTTTACTGTAACACCAGAAGCCAAAGCAATTTCAAAGCTCCTCTTTCAATGGCAGTGTAAAGTACTTCTACTTACCGAGCTTAACAATGCATTCATTAAAGTATCAAAATAACCCGTACACTTAACCTACAGTTCGTGATGTGGGTGTCTTAAAGCAATGCACTGTAAAGGTCTTCACCCACTAGCAATGATGTGTGCCATGACCGTACTGTGTCATGAACGTAATCGTATTGTCAGATCGTCGCGTAGAAAACAATATTTGTGATAGTCTTTTGTCTTTGCCCTCTGAAAAAATACATTCGGCAAAGAGCCTAAGAGCGTTTGCCCACAGCAACGGCACCGGGACGTCACCGGCACCGAGATTTTTTCGGGCCGGTTTGAAAATGATGTGCCGGCGATCGTATGTCCACCGCCACCGATTCCGGTGGTTCTGTTTCTTCTAGCTGTCATACGTGTCAGAGATGTTTTTACTATCGAACGGCGCCGGGCGCCGGCAGTGTGTGAACAAGATCAAACGTGTTTTGTAATGCGAGCCAATGCCGGCACATCGGCCCGTCAAATTCTCTGGCCGGTTTCTAGCGGTCGCGCCGATCTACTCAAAATATCGGCGGCCCGAATGACGTCGCCCGGTGCCGGTCATGCTGTGGACAAGCTGCCATACATACATAATGTACCGCTACTTCGGCGTCGGCATTTTGTTGCCGGTGACGTCCCGGTGCCGTTGCTGTGGACAAACGCTGTAAGAGTAAAATAATTTAAGATCGTTTAAAAAACTAAAAGAACCGACTTCACACGTCGCGTTAGTCAAAATAGCCAGTAGACGTAGTAACAATTATATAATCTGTGCCAGTAGTTATAGTATGTCGTCCAGGTATGTAAGTGTATCGTGATACAAATGTTGATATATTAAAAACGGCTGGACCGATTTTGTTAAAATTTAAATGAGATCACCTGGAAAGGGTACCCTTTGAAAAAAGAATTTTCCAAATCGGTTCAGGCACCTTTGAGTAATCGGTGAACATACATTAAAAAAAAGGTTTCGACTAATTGAAAACCTCCTCCTTTTTTGTGAAGTTGGTTAAAAAGATCAAGTTATATAGCATTGTCTGTACATATAGCTCTTTCTCACCCCCCCTCTCTCTCTCTCTCTCTCTCTCCAGCTTCCCCTCTCTCTCGTATATTATAGATTGGCTAATCATGATAATGATGAATGAACGAAGACCTTAAGGATGTCATAATACCATCAGTTTAACGCCACTGTACAATAAGGTGGGTGTCAAAATACAATGCAATCTAAACTTGATTACGTATTCATCCTACACCACGGTAGTTTACTATTCTTTGCCTACACTTACTGGCATACATAAAGTACTTTGTGTTTATTTTAAGGTCGAAATTACAATAGACAAGGTGTTGTGCGTACAGTTAATGATTAGAAGATATTACCGAGCGAGAAAGTTCATGCAAATTAATAATCTGTGCGATCTACCCGTCATGACGTACGGAGGTGAGACGTAGATGGTAGACACTTTCAGTTAGGCTGTTCCCAAAGACTTTCTACTATAGTAAACTCGACTGTGAACTGAGCCGCTAAACCGGCCCACATGAGACTGACCTTGAACGGAGTTTGTCTCTTTCTGTGGTATGGGCCACATTTATATTACATATAATTATAGTACATCTATAGCAGTGGCAGGTTGTTAGACAAGGACACACTTCCACCTAGGTGCCTTTCGTTTGGGACGTTTTGATATACATAGCAATTACAACCTTATGTATAGATAGAGCATACGGGTTAAATTGAATTTGTCAAAAAATTTGCAGTGCACCATCTTTTTATATGCTGCTGTACCCTACGCATTGGATCGCTATATCGACATCGCGTAAGTCACGTTAAATTCCCGTTTTTAAATCTATAAGTTTAAAATGAACGTGAGTTTTTATAACAATATTGGATAGGTTTATCTCAAGCAATTTTTTTTTTTTTAAATTATTTATGAAGAATGGTAAAATGTTTGTATAGTACGCGTGCATACAATAGTATATTAATTAATTAGCACATTTTATAAGCAATACATTGCTTGCTTAAACAAAACCTGTAATCCTTGTAACGTTGTATTTGTAATGTCATTTTATTTCATAAGATTTGTCAATTATTTGAATGTTCAAACATAATTGTACCAATAAACCCATCAGAAAAGATTTAGTAATGGCATGCAATCGCTTACAAAAATGCGGTGAATTTTAAATTTTCTTAACAAATATAGGATTACTTAACATCACTTAACATCATCATTACTTATAATTTGTATAACTAGTTTACTGACCCAAATTCAATTACACATTATGTGGATTATTATTTTATTAATATTATTATTATTATTAATTAAAACATTTCAACCGAAATGACCGAAAGAAGGAAGTTATCAATTCGTCTGTATGTGTTTTTTTTTATGTTAAGCTATTACTCTGTTAATTGTGAACCGATTCCAATGACTCTTCTTGTAATCGGTAGGGTAAGCTTCCGAGGTTGTCCCATTGTAATTTCATCGAGTTCAGATAAGTTTCTCCAGAGATATGACGATAACCGTCTCAAACTTGCTACTGAAATTGACTCGCGGGCTTGGAAGTCGGTTGTTATAGTTTTTAAACTATTTTTATTATTTTATTAAACTATCATTATTATTAATAGCAAGTTTAAGGCGCTTATTTAAGTACATGGATTCTTTTATTTTGTTCGTAAATTTTTCGAAGACAAATAAACTTTTTTTTAGTTTTGGAGAAATGCGTAGACAAACACCTATAAAATGTTGTATATACACATGCTCGGGAGTCTTTATGGATGTATTTAATTAAACACCAACTGTTATTCACGTAGGTACCATAGTGGAATTATCTCGATCTAAGTTTCGAGCGAGTACGTCGCTCTACAGCAGTAGTAAGGTCACGCGGTGAGATCGCGGCGTTCACGAAAGTGAAAATCCGACAATGTAGTGAATTACAGCCGTTACAAATACAATATATATTGATATATATTAGATACCTATATATTTTATGCAAAAACGGTTGCAATACGTAGATACTTGTAAAATAAACATTAATCTGCTAAGACACATGGTTTTAATATGTGAGAGAACCTGTATGCAATTTTGCGAAACGACTTAAATTAAGGATGCGTTTAATTAATGGAATTTAAGGCAACATTTCATACTTACAACGTAATTTGTTAATTATTATAAATAATGTAGAGCTATGCTGAGTGTATGCGACTATATTGCAATGACTTGTTGAATAAATGCATTGAAATGCACAAGGAATAAATTGGTTACATAGAATAGTTTGAAACTCCATAGAATAGTAGAAAGGTACTTAAAAACGTTGGCGCAGATGGCTTAACTACTAAACGACAGGTCACTAGTTCAAATCCTAGTACAAGTATTCATTCATAGGTGGTAGAAGCATATTATATCGATTTTTCGCCTGACTTGCTACCAAAACGTAGCTTACCACCATCAAGGAGAAAATCTGCTGCCATAACCTTACGGTGTTCCAGCAGCACTCAGCGAGAGTCAGAGTATTCTAGGCCTATATGAGAGTATCAGATATTAAAAAAACTCAGCGAGTATCATACTTTGTCCTGTTACCGTATCTAAGAAAAAAAGTCTACAGGCTCAGGTGGGTAACGATGACTGTCCCGTGGGTCACTATGACCCCATAACTTTTAATCTTATTTACCCATCCCAACTTAAAACACATCGTATTTAGTACATTTTCTGTGAAGTCACTAATCGAGTTTTATTAAATTAAAGACCATAGTTTAAAATAAATCATGTAGGATTGTAGGTACTTAAGAAAATTAAGCCACGCCTTGTCGATGCCACTGGTGACAAAAGGGCTAGCTCATTTCCAGCACAAAGAATTTCTTTAGCGATACAATGCGAATATGCAGCCACTTTACGACAAGGACACCTTATTTTTCAACCGACTTCCAAAAAGAAAGAGGTTCTCAATTCGTCTGTATGTTTTTTTGTTTTTTTTGTGTGTATGTTACGCGATTACTCTGTCAATTGCGAACCGA
This sequence comes from Cabera pusaria, assembly GCA_954871355.1. Classification (NCBI taxonomy): domain Eukaryota; kingdom Metazoa; phylum Arthropoda; class Insecta; order Lepidoptera; family Geometridae; genus Cabera; species Cabera pusaria. The sequence goes on along the minus strand of OX940909.1, from coordinate 4,786,990 downwards.
TTCAAATGATTCATTTTGTAATCAGTAGGGTACGTTTTCGAGGTGGTCCCATTGTAATTTCATTGAGATCTAATAAGTATCTCCAGATATATGACGATAAACGTTTCAAACTTGCTACTGAAATTGACTCGCAGGGCATTGAAGTCGGTGGTTTTAGTTTTTAAACTATTTTAATTATTAGTTACTTTAGTTTAATTTTAATTTTTAAATATTTTATTAGGTACTAAATGACTAAACTCATAAAAGCCAAATTTTTGTTTAGTAAAAGAGTACATTTCCATCCCCTATCATTAAAATCTAGCCAATAAACATATATACCTACGTATAAATTAATATACATAAATGTGAGTTAGTTTCACCGGTTTCTGATAAAGTTTCAGATAGTTATCTGACAGAGGACGCTATATAAAAGCAGTCAAAAATATATCAGATAAGTTCTTAATAGGGTTATCAAGAACCGGTGAAACTGGCATTAATCATTATTTATATTTATCAATCATCTGTTAAGTAAAGATGCAAAACGTTACACTAAAAAAGTGAAAGACTATGTCTTATGCAATTTGCATAGTGCAATTACATTTTTATAACCTACCCCCACAATAAATCTCGTATCAAAATATGTCGACAGCAGAATATTAATGAGCATTTCTCTTTCGCAGGTAAAATTTCACAAGAACGCTACATCTTAAGTTATGTCGCAAGATGACGATAAAGTCGTAAGTATCTAGACATTTTAAAATTATAGAAACAATGCATAAACATCACTAGAAATATGTTGAAAACATTTATAATCCTATTTATATTATAAATGCGATAGTGTGTAAGTACGTATGTTTGCATGTATGTTCCTTTTTCATGTGGAAACGGGTGAACCGATTGTGATTAATTTTAGCATAGAAATAGATTAGACCTTGTAAAAGGGCAAAGGTTACCTTTCGTTCTCGAGGATGACGTTGCGGGTACCATATAGTAAGATATAGTTTTAAAGGTACGGACACACCGCAGCATCCTACGTGCGCGATCTAGGCGGCGATTAGATAGCGCAGTAATTGTACCGACTGGTTCACACTAAACGCAATCAGAAAACAATTGAAAAGTACTGAGATCGCACCCGCAGATCGCAGGACGCCGCGCTGTGTGCACCTTAAAACAACCAATAAAAACCCTTGAATTAGAAAAAAGTCCCTTTGGCTCGATAATCCTCTATTGATTTAGTTTTTAAACTATCTTAGGCTTACGTTCCTCCTTATGCTATTCAGTATCTTTTTGATATTTTTATCTTTTTATCTCTTTGATCGTTTCAGTAAGATCGGATCGTCCGTGCATTATTAGGTAACAAACAGACAGAGTTACAAACGTTTTTAGGGTTCCGTAGCCGAATGGCAAAAAACGGAACCCTTATAGATTCGTCATGTCTGTCTGTCTGTCTGTCTGTCCGTCCGTATGTCACAGCCATTTTATTCCGAAACTGTTAGGACTACAGAATTGAAACTCGGTAGGTAGATGTATTCTGTAAACCGCTTTCTGATTTTTATACAAAAATAAAAAATATAAAAGTTTAAGGGGGGGCATCCCATACATAGAACAGAAACCTATACGTGTGGGGTGTCTATGGATAGGTCTTTAAAAATTACATTGAGGTTCTTAAAATCATTTTTTCTCAAAGTCAATCATTTGAAAGATAGGCGCGCCTAAAGTGGTAAAATGTGTGTCCCCCCCCTCTAACTTTAAAGTATGTGAGTGAAAAATCTAAAAAAAATATATGCTGTAGATCTCAATAAAAACTAACAACGAAAATTGGTTTGAACGAGATACAGTCAGCAGTTTTAGAGATATGGCGACCGCAAAGATAACTTTGTTTTTCATACAAACTATGAAAAACAAAGTTAATTTGTAGTTGCGAAAAATAAAAGTTATAGAATCTCTACTGTGTTACGGAACCCTACGAGTGCGAGTCCGACTTGCACTTGGCCAGTTTTTATTTTATAATATTATTCTGGATTGCATATAGATTTTTATTTATTTATTATAACGATTACTCGCAATGTGGGTTGCACATTACTAGTATTCTTGTTAACCCCTCCAACTAAGCTAAATATGCTTGTGTATGGAGTGGGTTCACGTCAATAGTGTGGTGGGGATCGAACTCACGACCTCTCGATCGCCAGTCCGACACCCTATCCCATTTTACCATTTTCCATTAAGGAGTTTCTATCCCTACATCACGGCTCCATCATCATATCACCGTTATTTTAACATTATATTGCAATGTCATCATCACCGTCATCAGATATGTCAGATGATGGTGATCTCACCAATGGCACGCCATTGAGCTCGATCTTCAGCTCTTTGATTCCAACCGCTGCCAGCCAACTTGCGAATATATAATATAACGGAGGTTCGTTCGGGAGACTCGTTATCAGAGTGTTCGGATATTGTGAAAACCCAAAATAATACTCGCAACACTTAACACAATCGTTCGTTTTACCAATGCGTAAATAGATTGAAAATCAGTTTAAAGATTAACCGGAAGGATTAGGATTAGAAACGCGGTGAGTTCGATGCCACGTGGTGTTCGTGCGACCGCTCGCTCTGCCCTTTCCACCAGTCTACCGAAACTGCAGTACAAAAAAAAAGATCTATGAAAACTAATGAAAAGGGGGGCGCGTCCGATGGAAGTCTATATTCGTCTCACTCACTATTTCTTACTTTGACGTCGTTACTTCTCGTTTTGACATTTCGCTATTTGGTCAGTTTGCTCTATGGGAGTCCCGACTCTTCTTAACGTAGTGGTTATATTCTCTTTGCTTTCCACACAGAATGACGTTGTTCACTTTACTCCCGTCAATTCCTGTCTCGACTATCAAACCACAGAAAACATAATAGTCCTACAGTCAAACTGTCAAACATGAAACGTCAAACGTCACCACTGGCATCGACCACACCCAAGCAGCTGTCTGTGAGCTGCTTGGCGTTTCCAATAGATGGCGCCTGCTGATGCTGCGACAAATATATATATAATATTATAGGACCAGTGCTGTGGCGAAGCTACCTGGTCCTACTATCTTTCGCTACCTGCGTGACTATGATAGGTAGGTAGCTACTTACCTATCATCTTCAGTCGACGAGGTTATCGACTGAAGAAATACAATCTCTGATCTCGTTCCATACTTATATTTCGAGTTGGCTAATTGCTATATACAAAGCACATATTATTATATGGGATACAAGGATGTCTGATACACAGGTGGTTCCCCGACCCGGTTTCTACCACCTCGAATAATGAAACCGTGGGCTGAACGAATAGAATATATCTTTTACAATAATTGCACAGTAGGCCTGTTGTCCTTGTCCTTGTTGTCGAATAAACTATTGTATATAATAAACTACTTGCAAATAAACTATTTCATTTCATTTCATTTCAATATATACAATATTAACGCTCCATCTAGCTGAAGGGCGTCCTACACTACGTAGATACATAATTATGCCAAATTTTAGCTTAATCGGATACCAGTAGATAGTAGTAAACCAGTAGATAGTAATGAAAAATGGTTTTCAAATAAAGATTGTAAAATATATATATATATATATATATATATATATATATATATATATACGGTCGAATTGAGAAACCTCCTCCTTTTTTTGAAGTCGGTTAAAAACTGGCATGAAATTTAATTAAAAATACAGCGCGTTGAAGTCTTTTGCACTACGAATAAATTATCAATAATTTAAGATCGTTTAAAAAAACTAAAAGAACCGACTTCAAACATTGCGCTAGTCAAAGTAGCCAGTAGACGTAGTAACTATTACATAATTGGTGCCAGTAAGTAAAGTGCCAGCCAAGTAGTAAGTCGTCGAGATAAGTAAATGCGTCGTAATACAAATTGTTGATATATTAAGAACGGCTCGGCCGATTTCGTTAAATTTCGGTTAAAAATTCGTAGCTATTCGTAGCAGGACAAAATACTTAACCGTAAAAAATAACTTGCCTTAAATATATGAAATAAATTATTGCGTAATTATGTTTTGTATTTATATTCATGTATGGGAAAATACATAAATCGTGCGCGGCCAAAAAAATTATACAGATTGACATCACAGTATGTTCAATGACTCAACAGTTTTGAAATCTTTTAAAATAATTACATTAATAGTTAGGTATTTATAATTACGGTGTCAAATTAATTATCTACGTTTATTTATACACTCACGGCATTTGAACAAATTTACTAAATTACAACATTTATTATTTCACACATATTTACGACTAAGTAAAATCGTTGCGACACACTAAGTTAATCTTAATCTGCGTTGGTGCAAGGTAAACAAGACCATCAATAGCAATATTATAAATGTGAGAGTATGTTAACTTGTCACCTCTTCACGGTCAAACGGCTTGACGGATTTCGCTTAAATTTTGCACATACATTGCCAGTGTAGTAGAATAGGTTTTTGTATTCCCTCTTTTGGAATTTTATTCACAACATCTGGTGTAGAATGAATTCCTTAGTGTGCTTCTTAAATTTGATTGACATCTATCTATAAATTACACTACAGCAAATCCTTAAATTTTCCCCTGATTGAAAAATTGCGATCGACAAAAAAATATTAAGGAATCGGTGAGTCAACTTCCGTCAAAATCAGTTGAAAAATGCGACCTGTAGTCAAGAACAGACAGACAGACGGATAAAAGCATTTTTGACTAATCTCGAAACTTATACGCTTCGCTTGCTTTGCTAGCTCGGTCAATAAAAAAAATCTATTTACAGTTAGTAGTTATAAGTATAATAAAGTATGTTTTACAAAAATTTACACGGAGCTGATTTTGATTTCTAAAAGTTAATATCTACTAGTATTTTTTGTTACATTCCAGAGAATGTAAATAAATCAAGAGAGTCAGAATCGTTCATCATTATAAGTACCTTAAAAGTGAAGACCGCGGGGTCAATGAACCTATCACCTGCCACACTGCGGTCGTGACCACGAAATTCTACCTTAGACACAAATACATAGAGGTGACTGATTGATTGTAAATTTTGAAGTGCGTACACCTCAACTCAGCATATTGTTCAAGTCTTGGCTAAGACACTAAATCATAAATAAATATACTATAATGACTTAGTAACCAGTCTTCTTAGTACATTTTGTCGCATCCATGCATTTATCATATTATTATTGTATAGCAGGATAATTGGAGGAGTACATTTTAATGAAACATCATTCGTTTTTAGGTATAGCTCAAGAATTACTATGTATAATAATAGAATTTAGTATTTAGGTCAACTAACATTATTTTTAACCTAAAACGTTTTGTTACGTACCAATCAACTAAAGATCATCTTCGTTCATCATACGAACCGCCAGGGAATGAAATTCTCTGCCTGAGTCTTTGTTTCCGGCTAATTTCAATATGGGGGTCTTCAAATCGCGAATGAATAGGTATATTTTGGGTAAGCACGCTCCATAATCAACCGCATCATCACTTAACATCAGGTAAGATCGTGCTCAACTGCTACCCAGTTCTTTGTAAAAAAAAAAAAAAATTATGACTATTGTAGAGTCACTTCTAGTTATAACATTCAAACAGCTCAAAGGTTAATTTCTTCCAACCACAAAAATTACCTTGATCAAGTAACTAGAACGAGTCGTGGACTTGAACGAGCCACTAAACCGAACGAATCAAAGGTGAAAGTGAGGTTCACAAGGCAAATATTTTGAATTTATAATCGGTTTTATTATGGTTCAGTCAGACGGTGAAAGTGGTTATATTTTTGTGGTTTTTACTTTAAATTGCGATTGGTTTTTATTGTTTAGGAGTTGAATTTTTAGTACTTTGAATATGTAATACTTTTTAAATTTTTTAAACGATGACTGTTTATTTTTTAACAATGTTTTTTTAGATAGGCTAGTTATTGACCACTATTTCTCCTAGTGGTAAGCAATTAACTAGAATGGTCTGACTCTCAATCTCAAGGGCTATGCTGCCGGAACACTGTAAGGTTATGGCGGAAGATTTTCACCTTGATGGTGGTAAGCTGCTATTTGGTAGCAAATTCGGCGGAACATCGATATAATATGCTCCTACCATCTGTAGACGAACACCCGTGCTAGGATTTGAACTGGTGACCTCCCTCTTAGAAGCCAAGCCATTTATCATTTACGCTAACGGGGCTCGAGAAAACTTTGAGATGTTTATCTCTATATTATCTGGAGAAACATATCAAACCAGTCAAATTTCGATGAAATTTCAATAGGACCAAACGGGAAGTCTCTGTTAAATAATTTATTTGGTTTAGGTGTATAAAGGTTTCATGTAAATTGCTCGAAATATGACAATGATTTCAAATTAGAAATTTCGAATGGTTTTATGTGATAACTTAGCCTAACTTACACTTGTGCTATTTATAACTTAACTATTATATCAACTCACCTTCCTATTGTTTATCTCTTTCTTAATGTTAGTATCTATATAATAATAATTACATACGAAATCATAAATAAACTGGACAAGTGCAAGTCGGACTCGCACTAGTAGGGTTCCGTACCACACTACAGTATTTTATAAGATCGAGCAAAAAATACCACTATCATTTTTCGCCTGCAAAAAATAATAATTATTAAACATTTTATTTCTTATAACGCCATCTAACGTCTAACAAAAGTGTTAGGGATCGACATTTCAATATAACTCCGTGTATGGGACGTTTACCTAACTAAGCGTTCAAAGATGGCGTGAAATGCCGAATTAAACACGTTTCTAGTATCGCGACCCTCTATTATTTTTAACTTTATTCTGTTTTTAGTTGTTTCTAGGGCCATTATGTTTACGTGGCATAAGAGTGAGTCTACCTTTCTATCTACCTTCCTTCCGCATCTACCTTTTCATATCGATGATACATGATCTATACGTGCAAAACCGGGACGGGTCGCTAGTACCTAACACATATTAATGAAATTTGACGCAACTTAATTAACGTTCTTATAATCAAGCTATTAAGTTTCACTTTCCAACTTTGACCGTGACAGACGGTCCACAGTAAAAGGGAAATGTTTTACATAAGGCGTCTATCACTTTCACTGTGATTTGGACGATATCAAATTATGATTGACATAGATTATAATTATAAATGCGAGATTTATAATCGTTTGAAGGGAAAAGGAAAATTATAGAAAAAGTACCTATAGAAATATCTATACAACTGATGTGTAATAACTTAACTAAAGATTAGCAAACTGAAATGGCAGTGGGCTGGTCACATCTGTCGTAGAGCCGATAACTGTTGGGGTAGACGTGTTCTAGAGTGGAGACCACGGCTCGGTTAACGAAGCGTAGGGCGCCCTCCAGCTAGATGGAGCGATGATATACGCAAGTTGGCTGGCAGCGATTGGAAATAAGGAGCTGAAGATCGAGCTCGGTGGTGTACCATTGGTGAGGCCTATGTCCAGCAGTGGATAGAGATAGGCTGATCGTGATGACTTAAGTTCTATGACAATGCAATATAATGGTAAAATAGAGGTGATTTCTACAGTCCTCCTTCCGATCATACTATCATACATCCAGCAGTGGACGAATGGTGGCTATAATGATGATGATGTGTATTAATAGCTCTTGCGACCCGCCCCGGCTTCGCACGGGTAGAGTGTATGCCTACTTTTGTTGCATCAGTTTGTAGTGTCGAGTATGAAATACACTACACTACAGTACGCCTGGCCAACTACCACCCTCAAGTTAGAAAATCTGTCGCCAAACATCTAATGTGTTCCGGCAGCTATCCTTGAGAGCCAGTTCCTATTCTAGGCCTAGCGTGCTTACCATCTTCGACCGCATCATCACTTAACAACAGGTGAGATAGTGGTCAAACGCTAGCCTATAAGATATTTAAAAAAAACATCTTCAACAATCATCGTCATATTTCAATCAATTTATACAAAACCTTAACTACACTCCAACTTAAATACATTATTAACATTAATTTTGTCAAATCTAACGCTATGCGTTTGTCAAAATATTTATGAATATGTACAGCTGTAATTCTATGTATTTCTCTTTTACACTTTTCGTTACTCAGAAAATCAGTAATGGCTGATGAGACGACACTGCGCTCTTAGACTATAAGCAAATAGTTGTTAATGTACTATTTATGTACCTAGAGAAACCGGTACAGCGGATGTTCTATCCTAGATTTCTAGCGTTTTATTTAGCACTCATTTAATCTAGCTAGCTCAGGCTTTTCTAGCTTTGTTATAAGCCGGAGATTGTTTTTGAAATTATAATATTTTGGCTGACTTTAATAAATAATAAGGTACAATCGTAACCTTTATAACCTTATAATAACCTTTTTTTGTTTGTTCCCTGATATTCCAACCATAGATTAATAGCGTAGGTAATCCTAGACCTGTGATTATAACATCTATTAAGTAACCAATCAATCCATGATTTTTTAGTGTAATTTTTTTTTTAAATGTCCAAGCGCCCTTTAGGTGGCACAATGACTTACCTAATCATTTTTTTATAAATGTTTGATGGTTATAAATGTTTGATGGTTATAAATGTTCATTAAATTTTAGTTTTCTACAACTCGATTTATGTTTCAAGTTTTTCTTCATTTCATTTAAGGTATATATAGAAATTCCAAGTCTTCTGCTAAGATTTCATTTGTATGTTTCTTTTTGTGTGATAATGTTATCGGGAAGAAATTGCTAAACAGCCGTATGAAGCCACACATAATCACTATAGCGCGTTGGTTATTACCCTGGCTCGACTTTTGTATTCGTAGGTATTCGTATGTAAACCAAATACATTCGAATTTGGAAGCGCCATTTTGAATTTTGAATTAATCTGTGAGCTTATACCATCTATTTTTGAGAATCACTGATTTTTTGGATTGAAAATTTGAAGTCTCCGATCGCAGCATTGTGAATCGCAAAGATCCGAGTCGACAGAGGGGCAGTCTTCGAATCTAAATTTGTTTTCGAATATTTTTTTTCGTATTTGTTTTTCTTGATTGTGATGAAAATAGCCCTACGACACAAAATAAATCTTAGACTTTTATGCTGAGTTAAGTAGCATTTTTTTGTCATATAGGTAGCAAACAAGCAAACGGCTCGTGGGAAATGGTCACCGCTGCCTATGAACACTTTGCAACAATAGGAATCACTCTTGCGTTACTGACCTGTCAAGATTCTTTTAACACCCCTTTTGAAGGACCCCATGTTCCAAACACGTCCGTTTTCAGAATTAAATCTCCACATCAATATTCGTTTAGCCGTATGACGTAATTTATCATAAATAAATAACAAACTTTCGAATTGCAATATCATTTAGAAAAATCAAAGCAAATTTTAGAAACAAATCTTACGCCATAACCTTTGGTATCAAACTTTATAATATACATTTTATAATCGGAAGTAAAAATATCCGAGTTCATTACCATAAGCGGCATAACTCCAAAATCCATAAAAACCCAACCTTGACTTTAATCGTGAGAATATCCCACGACGCCCATATTTCGTAATACACTGTTTTCTAATTACGTCAGCTAGTTTGAAATTTTCACATGAATGTGTCAATGGATGCTCCTCATTGATATTCTGCACAGCTTTGTATGTAGAACAAACTGCAGATGTTATGTCAGTAAAGACTCAGTACATATTGAATAACATAAATAAATACGTTTGTCTCTTTCTAGGACAATGGGAGAAAAAGAGAGAAAGTGATTGATTATTTATTGCAATAAGTCTCATTTTGATTTTAAAATTATCGTGAATTTGTAACATTATTATTGTTATATACCGAGTGAACATCGCGATCTCACCGCGTGACCTCACTCCCGAGGAAGAGCGACTGACTCGCTCGAAACCTAGGTCGAGAAAATTCGACTAAAGGTACGTAAATTACAGCCGGTATATAACAATAATAATAAGTCTCATTCTGTAAAAGTTCACTTTTTTTGTTACTTAATAATATCGTTTAAAAACTAAAAAAGAACCGACTTCATGTCAATGTTTATTTTCAGTACCAATTTTGAGATGTTTATCTCAATATCTCTGGAGATACTTATAAGACCTCGATAAAATTACCATGGTATCACACTTGGGATATCTCCTTTCGAAAAAAAAAAGAATAATCAAAATCGGTGCATAAATGACGAAGTTATCCCCGAACAAACATAAAAAAAAAAGTATATATATATACGGTCGAATTGAGAAACCTCCTCCTTTTTTTGAAGTCGGTTAAAAAACCGACCAAGTCAAGTTGGACTCGCCCACCATTTCCGTACCAATTTCTCAAACTAAGTTAATTTACAAACTTAACTTTGTAGTTTTATCCATAGAAAATGTATGGCACCAACTACAAATAATAGGTTTGTAAGTTTACTATTTTTTGTTATTATACTACATATTTACGGTTTTCAGATTTATCTTCCAATACTATAAGAATCTTTGTCCTGAGATACTGACTGACTGACTGACTGACTGACTGACAGACAACGCACAGCCTAAACCGCTGGTCGTAGAGACTTGAAATTTGGAGGGTACATTTGTCATAGTACGTAGGGGTGCATTAAGAAAGGATTTTCCAAAATTCTCCCCTAAAAGGGATGAAACGGGGTTTCAAAGTTTGTATGGAGAAACAAGATTAGATAGTTTTTTTTATTCGAAACTACACACTACTACTGTAAATAAATAAGTTAATAGGTGTTTCAGAGTTTTTCGATATTTCACCCCTAAGAGCGTTAAGTGGGGTAACAAAGTCTGAAAATCAATATTGTTTTGGATTGTGCTGAAGTTTGGCATGCAGATAGTTATTATGACGTAGGTATCAGTTAAGAAAGGAATTTCCAAATTTCACTCCTTAAGGGGATGAATCGAGGGTTCAACGTTTGTATGGAGGAACAAGATTAGAATGATAGTCTGTTTTATTTGAAACTTTACACAAGTTCTGTATATAAGTAAGTAAATACATGTTTCATGTTTTTTCGAAATTCTACCCCTAAAATGGTGAAATGGAGTAACAAAGTCTGAAAATCAATGGTTTTTCGGATTTTATAAAAATTAATCCCTATTTCCCTTTACCAGTGAAAGCATATACAAGATAACTTGAAAACGGGTGGACTGTTTTGGCTAATTCTTTTTTGCTGTGTTTTTATGATAGATAGGTTTTTACGAAAGCAAAGTTTTAAGTAAATGAATAAAGTTGTACGTGGGCGAAGCCGCGGGGCACTTCTAGTTCCTATATAAATGCTTCAAGACCTTGCTTATAGCTAAATTTCATGATTTTAGGTGAACGGGAAGTACCCTATAGGTTATGGTTCCCTTGTGAAATCGCAAAATATGCGAAAATAAGCAACATAAACGGTCATATCTTTTTATCGCGTTGATTTCACAGTTTGATTTTTTTACAGCTGATAGAGACCGAGTATATTCGAGTATATTCGAGTATTTGATATGAGTTTCAACTTTATATCTTTACGCGCTCCTGAGAAAAAAGGCAGACGGACAGACAGACGGACAACAAAGTGATCATATATATCTTAAGGATTCCTTTTTTCCTTTTGAGATCCGGAACCCTAAAAAAGATAATCTATCCTTAGCAAGGATAGCTACTGGTTTTATTTCAATATAACGTCATAGATCAAAGCTAACATTTAAAATATAGATGAAGGCTAACCAGTTCCATAAGTAGAGCAACTATAAATTGTATCACTTATCTCGGCTGCGTTTTACTTTGTGTTTTTTTAAACTAGTTTATTTACTGTTACACTCAATAGCATAATGACAGACTTTATGCATGTTATAACTGAAATTAAATTAAACAGATTTATTTTGATACAGTTCTTTATTAACAAAATAATGCTTTAAAATTAGTAAATAAACTTACTGTATTTAGCTAATGTCAAGTATGTATTAACATTTTTCAAGTTTTTGTGAATTCTCGTCTTAGAGATGGGTCAAAATCACATTTCTGGTCAAGTTTCAAGTCAAAGTCTAGTCCAAGTCATACACTCAGTAAAGATGATTGAAGATGTTCTGTGGATTTTTGGTGAGAGCGCAATAGCATGTTTTTCAACATTGTGCTGTTTCCCTACACTCGCACACATTCATCGACACCAAATGGTTAATAATCCACATTTATTACACATTAACTCGCGGAAAAACACAAGTTTTAGGAAAAATACAATGAGAGCGCACTCACTTTTCCATGTTCCCGAGGAGTGTTACAATTTTATCATTATTTATGAGGAACGCCCTAGGGCACTTGCGCGGTTGAGATGTTTACTCTGTAACCATAATAAACTGGCCAAGTGCAAGTCGGACTCGCAGTCGTAGGGTTCCGTACCACACTACAGTATTTTATAAGATCGATCAAAAAATACCACTATCATTTTTTGCCACCAAAAAATTATAATTAATAAACATTTTATTTTTTATAACGCCATCTACCGTCTAACAAAGGAGTTAGGGATCGGAATTTCAATATAACGCCATCTATGTACGTTATATTGAAATGCCGAAAAAACACGTTTTTTTGTATGGGGACCCCCTATTATTTTTATTGTTTTTGTATTTTTTGTTATAGCGGCAATAGAAATACATCATCTGTGAAAATTTCAACTGTCTAACTATCACGGTTCATGAGATACAGCCTGGTGACAGATGGACAGACAGACAGACAGACAGACAGACGGACAGCGGAGTCTTAGTAACAGGGTCCCGTTTTAGCCTTTGGGTACGGAACCCTAAAAACGTACATAATCCACGTTACCATGGAGGATGGTAACTCTACATGCACGTTACTATGGGTAAGGGAGCCATATTATATAGTTTTTGCTATTTTGGTTTTTTATGTAAATAGGTAACGTATTGCGTGAGTGTACATTCTGCTAGTCCTCCTGGGGCGGTACCACCACTTTGCCAATCAATTTTTAGCCGTGAAATAAGAATGTTTTTTTGTTGAAATGGTAAGGTGTCCAGTGAAATTACAGGGCATGTGAGACTCAACATCTTTATGTCTCAAGGTAACAGGCGCAGTGCAGTGACATGCAAAACTCTGGCAGTTCGGAATTTTGCATGCCGCTGTATCTGTTATAGGTAGACGTTATTGCTTACCATCAGGCAAGCGTCGTGCTTGTCCTGTTAACTTTTACCAAAAGAAAATAGTATATTAAACTGCACATATCTAGGTATTAAACCACTTGTGTGATACTATTTTAATAAAAACACATACACTAGTGTTTTAAAACACCTCATTATGCAACAGTTCATTAACTAGTATAATGAAACAGGTTGTGGTTTCGTGAAACAACAAACAATGACGCGTCGCGTCGCGACTCGGTGTATTCTGACCCTAAGGTATTGAATAAATCGTATTTTTATTAACCTTCTATAAGCATTTCAAGCAAAAAAACACGTTGATGTATTTTACAAAGCTTTTAAAAATAATTATACAATACCTACTCACTGATAGAGAACTTTTGCGTCACGCATTTTATTTATCTCAAATGACATCAGGTCCGTCTGAATGAAAGTGAAACCGACCGCACCTTTGTATAGAGTTGTATTTATAGACTGATCAAGGTAGGACGAATACGTAATATTACAAAATAAGAGTTAAAAGAACCGAACACATCTACAACGAATCCAAACACACCATACCATAGGAGTATGAGTTATGTTCTATCGGAATTTTATGTAAACCAGGCGAAACATTATATATCGCCAACCCACCTGCCAAGCCTGGCAATTAGGGTATATATTCCTTCCAACGATAGAAAGTCACACAAAAAACCAAGGCCCCAAGGCAGTGACTGAAAAGGAAGAGCCGAAGATCGCGGCTCAATGGCGCATCTTGGGAGAGGCCTACGTCCAGCAGTGGACTGACACCGGCTGATGATGATGATGATGAAACATTATAACGATGTTCCACCTGATTTGTTACCTAAAATAGCTTACCACCATCAAGGAGAAAATATGTCGCCATAACCTTACGGTGTTCCGGCAGCACACAGCCCTTAAGAGTTCAGCCATTCTAGGCCTAGTGTGTTGACCGTCCTTACTAAAGGACCACAGATACTTAAAAATAATTAAAATTGGTTCATTTTCAGTGAAAATTTGAGGTATTATCTCCATATCTCTGAAGATACTCATGACATCTCAATGGATCGTATATAATAATAGGACCACCGTAGAGATGAACTTTAATTGTGAGAAAAACAATCATTCGAATCTGTTCAAAATTGGCAGAGTAATCGCGTAAATAATATACAAAAAATAAAACTGGCCAAGTGCGAGTCAGACTTTGGTCCTGCACACGGAGGGTTCCGAATTTCCGAAGTCCGAACGCCACGAACTTCTAACACCAACTAAGTGAATATTAACACAAAGGTAATTAAATATAATTAAATATCTGGAAGACCGAGTGGATCTATCTTAATTATGTATATTTCGTTTCGATAGATTTTATTATATATATATATATATATATATATATATATATATATATATATATATATTCGTTTATGGAACTACGTGCGTACCGCCTCTAATTGATCGATGAACTGATCCCGCGACATTGCATACATAATTAAATAACTCAGAATTATGAACATACTTTGTACCAACCAACACTGCAAAAAAAATATTCTATTAAATTTATAAGCATAATACCACAGATTATATAATAGTTACTACGTAAATAATACATTCCGTTGTTAGGTTGGCTATACAGTACGTTCATAATTCGGGTATCAACAATGAAGGGAAGTGCCAACGCTTATAACGTAGTAGAGTGATTCAGTACTCTGTGGAACTGATGCTTGGCCGCAGCACTGCAGCGGCGCGACAATTTGTGGCTAATTTGAAGGTGCCCTTAGACTTAAAAAATAATAATGGAAACCTCCTTTTTGTATGTCGGATGGAAATAAAACTGCCCTTCACGCGTTTGACCTGCTTGCGCATGTAAATATAAACAGATAGTACATCTTAACTGCTTGTATAAGTGTTAACATCGTGTTGGATGAATTATATTAGCAGTTTTCTCGTTTTCTTCACGGTTTATGATTCTAAAAGACCTACATAATCAATGTGTGTCTTACTAGACTATGTCACAAAGAAGATTATATTTTAAACGAAGTAATATCTAGTATAATTTAATGGCTACTGAGTGAGAATATGGCGATGAAATACTTTTTAATAATATTTAAAAAAATTATAATGGCGGCCTACAACTAATTTGCCCATACAAATGTAATAACAAAATCATTGAAAATTTGAGCTACATTGTGTTATTCGTACTGCGACAGTAATAATATAGGTTTCTACTTAATGTTTTGGAGGGCCCGGTGGCGTAATCCGGAGAACGGTCGGCTTTGATGCCAGAGTTACCGAGCTCAATCCGCGGGGATTGACCGTACCAATAGATTTTTCTATCGAAAAATTTATGTGCGTTTTTCACAGTGGCCCTCCGGTGAAGGAAAAACATCGTTAAGAAACCAACACCCCCGGTGGTAGAACACTATCTAGTGTCCGCCTGGCCAGCTACCACCCTCAAGTTAGAAAATCTGTCGCCAAACATCTAATGTGTTCCGGCAGCTATCCTTGAGAGCCAGATCCCATTCTAGGCCTAGCGTGCTTACCATCTTCGACCGCATCATCACTTACCAACAGGTGAGATAGTGGTCAAACGCTAACCAATAGAATCCAGTGAATATCAAATATTTTGTTCTGTACTGAAAATGATTAAAATCTTCATAGTTTTTGTTCTAGTAGTAGACGCCAAGAAAATATTAAATTCGTTTATTTTTAATTTCTTGTGAAGAATTAATTTTTCAAAAAACATAACATCTTATATAGAATAGAATAGAATAGAATAGAATAGAATAACTCTTTATTGAACACCATTCAGAAAACATTAAAAAACTTAAGTGAACATTCACAAATAAGTGTTACATGTTAATTGTATCTAATCACATGTAATCATTATTACACATCATAAATATTATCACATATAAGTATATAAGATGTACAGTGTGTAACAGTGTACATCTTATATACTTATGTCAAGTATCTATTATTGTATCTAATCACATGTAATCATTATTACACATCGTGCATATTATCACATATAAGTATATAAGATGTACAGTGTGTAACAGTTTACATCTTATATACTTATGTCAAGTATCTATTATTGTATCTAATCACATGTAATCATTATTACACTTCGTGAATATTATCACATATAAGTATATAAGATGTACAGTGTGTAACAGTGTACATCTTATATACTTATGTCAAGTATCTATTATTGTATCTAATCACATGTAATCATTATTACACTTCGTGAATATTATCACATATAAGTATATAAGATGTACAGTGTGTAACAGTGTACATCTTATATACTTCTGTCAAGTATCTATTATTCAAATACATTTATCTATTTCTTTAAATATAATAATTCGATCTCCGTTATTTTTCTGTCGTGTAAAAGACTTCAACGCGCTCGGCGACAATGACCGTCTGCCAGTGAAACCTAAAAGTTGTGGTGGACAGACATAATTATAAAGTTATAATGCTATAAAATACCTTTTTTTGTATTATAGTCACTTTTAGAAATTACTTTTGGTCGACCAGGGAGTTTTCAGTTCGATTTTACCACAGTTTATGTGACTGCGCAAGGGCGCATGCGCGGTTTACCGATGCTTGCGGAGCCATTTTTTTTGTTTCGATATTATTTGCGAACTTTGTTTTTTTTTTTGCGAAATTTGATCTTGATCATCAAGATCAAATGAGGGTAGTTTCAAACTACTCTCAATCAAAACAATGCTGATACCCACAACTTCAGTCTTCTCGTGACCACGGTCAATGCAACTTGATCGAAACGTCGAGGTAAATAAAATTATGTTTTTAGCACGATAAGTCCCGTATTACAATATAATTATACATTTTTTTAACTACAATTCATTGTAAAAACCGCTACCAGTGATTTACGGCGAAGATGTTTATCAATAAATTAATCAATATTCAGTAATAAACCAAAGAAAGTTAAATCACCAAAAAACGGCTGCTGCCATATTTGGCTTGAGAAAGTGGTTGCGAAAACCGTCCGTGGACATTTTTCATAACAATAATGATTTACTACATTTGAGCCAAAGAAAGTTACTCATAATGGTGTGTCGTTCGTGATAAATTACACCTGGACGTTTCTACGGGCGTTAAAATGCTGCAGTTTTTGCGTTTGTGTAGAAGTAATGTACTAAATAAAAAAATATAGAGGGAGCTTCGAGCTTCTCTGCATTTTCGTTGGCTTTGTATATCTCATGCAAGTTATTTTATGCATAACACATTTATAAAACTCTCGTGATGAAGTTACCTATTGAACAAATAAATTAATAATTAAAATAGTTTAAAAACTAAAACAACCGACTTCCATGCCGCGCGAGTCAATTTCAGTAGCAAGTTTGAGACGTTAAACGTTATATCTCTGGAAATACTTATCAAATCTCGATGAAATTATAATGGACCTATCTCGAGAGTATACCTTTTTGAACTAAAAAATGTTTTTTTAAATCGGTTCATAATTGGCGAAATATTAATGAAAATACATAAAAAAAATAAAAAAACATACAGACGAACATAGAACCTACTCCTTTTTGGAAGTCGGTAAAAAATTAGAAATCACCACCAACAAAGTAAAGGTACGAACACACCGCAGCGTCCTGCGTGTGCGATCTTGGCGGCGATCAGATATCATCATCAAAAGCATCTTTAAGAAACCAACAACCCCCGCATGGTGGTAGGACACTATCAAGTGTCCGCCTGGCCAACTACCACCCTCAAGAAAATCTGTCGAAAAACATCTAATGTGTTCCGGCAGTTTTGAGAGCCAGTTCTCATTCTAGGCCTACCGTGCTTATCAATTTCGACCGCATCATCACTTACCAACAGGTGAGATAGTGGTCAAACGCTAGCCTATAAAAAAGAAGAAAAAATTAGTTGTTTTACAACCTACTTAAAGATATCTACTGTTGTGGGAAACTCTATATCCAGCTCTAGGAGAGTTCCTGTGTCGTACTGAAATCATACTTAAAATAAATGACACGTTCATTAATCTAACTAACTTCTCACGGCACTATGAACTTTCTAACAATAGTTAATATACTATTCAATGTGAATGTTCTATTGTGCAATGCCAAGGTCATAAGCTGAACTTGAATCAGATATAACCTTATGTCACGTCATTTAAGGTCATTATGTCTGTTATGAATGAGAACATCGTATCTACTTAACCACCGACACAAATAGAGGGGTGTTCATAAGTTTGAAGTGTGTATGTGTGTGTTTGTCTGTGGCATCGAAGCACTTAAATGGATAAATTGATATCGATTATTAGAATATCTGTTCATCCGTTTTTCAAGACTGTGAGCTTTTTTCTAGATGATAATGCTATGAGATCAACTATTATAGGTCTTATCTTTTCGAAATTTGGTATCTTCTAACTTCAATGATATTGTCAGAATATGGTGGAATTGACCTCGAGTATTTCCTGGAAACTGCAGACTACTCAACTCCTCACCAACTTACAGCAAAGATGTTGTGTTTGGGCTCATTTTAATGGTCTCAATGAATAGATTATAAATAGATCAATCGGGGTGATTTTAAATTTTGGATATAAGTATTATTTTCAGTAGGATTCTAATCATATGTGTGTGTTGTGTTTCACTATTTCACTTTTTTATTTTTTTTATATAAAAATTGTCTGAAGTACTGAAACACACAGTTACATGTATGGTTGGTTTTAACCTACTTTAATTTTTTTTAAATATTCTGACGTAAACGATTGGATGACAGCTGAATGGTTCATTACTTTTTTTTTTCTAATTCAAAGCGTTAAATTCTGCTTTTGCTATGTTTACTTGATAATTGGTTATGATTTATTTTATGATTTATGATTTTGACGTGTATATGTGCGTATATTTATACTGCCTACATACTGAATAAATGCTTTGATTCTTGATTCTTGATTCTTGATTCATAATTTCACAAAACATCAGGTGAGAGAGTGGTCAAGTCTAACCTATCTATGATAAAAAGTATTAAAACGCGCTTCAAACCAATATCAAAATTCAACTACTTATGTACAGACATATACATTTCAAATAAGAATCCCCACCTCAGTTTCTACAGTTATTCAGCTTTCAAAGACATAAATCCAATATATTTCACGTGCCACTGAGCATTATTCAACAAAATTAATTTGAAACTGACTGTTTACAATCACAACTTCCCGAGAAAGCGAAATACAGGATTTAGTACCATCAGAAAGCGAACACTGTGACAACAGTATAGCGAACACACAGTATGACGATTATCAGACTTAGTACTTTACAATATTTTTTGGTTTTTCGTTTTAGAATCAGAATATATTTATTGATGACTATAAGCTGATACCAGCGACTTCGTTCACGTACAGCAAGAATTTAGTAGACTATGTTTATCTTCATGCTATAAAGTACATATCTCTTTGTTACATTTCAGTCGTCAGATCGTCCGTTTAGGCGTGATTAGGTAACAAACAGACAGAGTGATAGAGTACAAACTTTTTTACAATATTAGTCTGAATTGTCATAGTAATAAACATGCTAGGAGACATTGACGAAATATATATGTGATATAATACTCAAGAATAAGTAAGCATATTGCTTTAAAACACAAAAACTACTGTTTTTATACACTGTGCATGGCTTATTGCCAATTGGAAATTTAAGGTGTTTTGCGATCAGTGTATGTTCTATTTACAAAGTTTTTTGTAATTAAAACATACATTTTTTGGACAAGAATGTCTGAAGAGCCAAAAAAACAAAAATAAAATAAAAAACAACATTAGACGGGGATGCGTATAATAGAACTGTTGGCAACCCTACATTAATCAAACTAAGGGACGCATTTTTAGTATGATTTGTATATGTGCAAATGTTTAAACTGCCTTTATACAAACTAAATGCTTTGATGTTTTTAAAGGTATACCCTACTAGGTACCGAGGTTACCGAACAATACTAATTATTCAAATCGATGCACTTAACCATATTGATCAAAAACCGAAAAAAACTGTCAAAAACCGGAAAAATATAAAAACTTTCCTTTGAGAATTTAGACAAGTTTCATAAATCAGACATTCTTTCTCTTTGAAACACCGTTCCCATACTGTCCACACGATACGACTGCGCAACCAACCGGTCTACAGACACACAGACATACATATTTAAGACGTATTTAGCTAGCCATCGGACGACCACTCTCGCTTCCGGGAAAGTGGTCACCATACTCACTACCATATCGCACGGTACCATGTTGATTATGGTCGACTGTGACATCCCATAGACGTGGTATTCTGTAATCTGTGTCATAATTTTTCTTGTATATCCTAATAGTGTCTATATGAAAGTATGTTTGTGTTTACCGACGTTTTAAATATTTTCTATCTCACTATCTCACCTGTTGTTGAGTGACGATGTGGTCGATGAATGGTAGTAGCTATATAGGCCTAGAATGGCAACTGGCTCTCAAGGACAACTGCCAGAACACATTAGATGTTTGGCGACAGATTTTCCAACTTGAGGGTTGTAGCTGGCCAGGCGGATACTAGATAGAGTCCTACCACCATGCAGGTGCTGACATCTAGCATGTTTTATGTTACTCAGTTCAGTATTTAATGATTTTCTTCTAACCTATAACGTAGCCCCAAATTATCGTCTGTCTATCAATACCAATAAATAAAAATGATATATGTAATTCCAAAAAAACGTATAGTATATTTGTTCGTTTGTGACCATAGGTTGCACCGAAAGTAGCACCATCAAGGAGAAAACCTGCCGCCATAACCTTACGGTGTTCCAGCACACAGTCCTTGCGAGTCAGAATATTCTAGATCTAGCGTGATCTTCATCTTTGACCACATCATCGCTTACCACTTGGTAAGATAATGGTCAAACGTTAGCCTATAAGATATTTAAAAAAAACTCTTCACGGTCGAACGGCTCAGCCGATTTGTCTGAAATGTTGCATAGAGATACCCAGTTTTGTGGAATAGGACATCGCGGGTGAAGCCGCGATGTCCAACTAGTCTATGATAAATTTTATGAAACAGAAACGACTAAGCCGGTTTTCAAATTAAGATTACTTAAAGTTACATCAGTCTACTGAACCGGTAACATTTCTTCTTCCATATAAATCACGGAAGGAATCTGGTAATCTTACTAGGTCAGCAAAAACCTATCTTAACAGATCCTTGCAAGGCAATAACAACCTACCTGCCTCGACTTAAAAGGGATTTCGGTTAATCACCCCTTACTCAATGAAATAGAATTCACCAGATTATCTAATATCTATATAATATTGATAACAACTATCTATAACAAATTATTGAACTTCTCCAAAACGGCTAGACCGATTTTTATGATTTTTTTCTGATTATGTGGTAGGTCTGAGAATAGGTAGTAGGCTATTTTCATACCCCTAGGTGATAAGGGTCATACACGGGCAAAGCTGCGAGGCGCAGCTAGAGTGCATATATAATTTTTTTTAATAATAAACAATACTTTAAAAATCTAAAAAACAAGCTAATAGAAACGAAAAGTAGTAACAAACGAAAAGTAGAAAATAATTTTCAACAAATTTAAATAAGAGTGGTGTGATCAACAAAAAATATTTTATTGTAAAAACGAACATAGCAAGTCAAATAAAATTTGCAAAGATTCATTACATAATAGCATATTATACTAATCGTCTATGTCTAAACTTATCCAATGATGTAGCAGATACATACGTATACTATCACAGGTAGGTACTATATCACAATAAGAAAATAAATAAGCATTGTGAATAGCTAGAAAAGTTGCATCACATACTGCATTTTTCATTGTGACAGAGTTCATAAGTGCACCTTTTCTGTAAAGGATGTTGCGATAACATGGAATCATTGTAGTAAGTACTTTTAAAGTATCTACGTCTGTTAGTACTGTGTCGCAATAAGATGTGTCAACATTGTTTGAAATAGGGAAGAGATTTTGTGTTCAAATTGTTAAGACTGCTACAACTGTTCTTAACTTCAATTCGAAGCGATTGTATTTTCCGCAATAAAAATATATATATTAATGGAAAAATTATGTTTCGTTATATTTTGATAATCATCTATTAAGTATTTAAAAATATAATAATACTAGCTGACCCGGCAAACGTTGTTTTGCCATATAAATAAAAAATGGCTATTAAAAAATAAGGGTTGATCGTAGAAGGGTGAAAATTGAGGATTGTATGTATTTTTGTATGTTGTATCATAAAAAAATAGAAATTAAAAATTTTGTCAATAAAATAAAAAAAAAATATTTAAAAACTAAAACAACCAACTTCCATGCCCTGCGAGTCAATTTCAGTAGCAAGTTTGAGACGTTTATCGTCATATCTCTGGAGATACTACTCAGATCTCGATGAAATTACAATGGGACCACCTCGAAAACGAACCCTACCGTTAAAAAATAATCATTTAAATCGGTTTACAATTGACGGAGTAATCGCGTAACATACACACAAAATTGAGAACCTCCTTCTTTTTGGGATGTCGGTTGAAAATTTTACCGTACCGACGGGACACGTCAATCTTCATTCGAGTAATATACTTCTAAATAGTTATTACAGATGGCGTCACCAAAGCATAATTGCAATCTCTGTAATTTGTTTGCAATTCTGTATGATTTGTCTCTATATTTTTGGGAAAGAATTTATCACAAGAATTGTGTAGGATTTTTAATAATTTCTGTGTATTGGAATGTTTTATGCAGTTTGCTCTAATTTTAAATATTTTTAGTAGTACGATTGTATGGACTACTAGTTCGTCGTAGGACTCTTAATATGACAAGGTAACGTAATGGAGTAAGCGGAGTCGTGAGTTCAATAGGTAGTTTTAAAGTCTTCGTGAGGTTTACTGCCCATTCCGATTCTAGGGAAAAAATCAATAAACTTCTGCTTGTTTTCTTTTAGGTTTACATTTTGTTCATTTGAAACTATCTTACAATAATTCAAAGACTAGACAAATAAGGTAAATATGTTGCGTGGACTAAAAAAAATAAAAAAACTCACGAAACAAACAGATTTTTAAAAATATATATTATAGGTTAGCGTTTGACCACTATCTCGCCTGGTGGTAACCGATGATCAGGTCCAAGTACTCTGACTCACAAGAACTATGTGCTGCCGGAACACCGTAAGGTTACTGCGACAGATTTTTCCTTGATGGTGGTAAACTACTTTTTGGTAGCAAGTCAGGCGGAACATCGATATAATATGCTCCTACCACCTGTGGGTGGGTGCGTTTAATTTAGACTCTTAATAATGACCACTATCTGACCCGTCGCACAGAATAATAATCACATGAGTAAAGAAAAGGAACAGAGACAAACCTTCTAAGGAACGGACAAAGTGTTTACCTATTCTCGTAGGATTGGTACAAAAAAAACATGAAAAATCTTCATCGTAATAAAATTCGACCTGCTTTTCTTTCCTTTTCGTTACTTATATGATAATAATGTTGTGTGTGAGTGAACAGTCAATTGTTTATGTTATACTGCTATCTAAGGGCCATATTTAACATCACCAGCATTTTAGACCAATTCCTGAGAAATCAAACTCTTTTCAACTCAAATCTTCTACCTACCTCTCAAACAAAAACCAACCCTGTTTCAATAATATAAACTCCAAAATCCCCCATCTCATGCATAGCTATTATAGAATCGTAGTCGTGAAGCGTGTCGATACTCGAAGATAAGTAGAGCGTACTTATTGTTCTGCGAAGATGTTCCTTTCCATTCAGACGTGGTGAAATTGCGGCAGGATTTCCTTTGGTACTTGGATTGTATTTGTTGAAAACAGGCTAATTGGATGAACAAGTTGGCTTGATAATGGACTATTCATTGCCTGACAAGTGTGTTTAGTAAGTCTTGGACTATGATAATAAATACCTTTATGGATTTTTACGTTCCGTTCTTCTAGATGTTTTTGGCAGACTAACACTTAACCCCGATTCATCTGAAAAATTAGATTTGAACTACAAAACAGTATTGTGCTTTTTGGAAGTTGGAAGAAGCCGTCAGTGAGACTAATGATATTATACCTAATTATCTTGCAAAGTAGATACATCAAACCTCAAGGGAACAAGAAAATCCGATTTGGGCAATGTCTTTGTTACGTAAAGTGTCTTAAAGTTGTGGTGTCTGTCATAGAGACCGTTCCCACCCCAATCTCATAAAGACCATCTGTACCATCATGGCTTGGTCTGGTCTTTAAAATGAAATGAATTATTGAAATGAAATAATTTTGAATGAAATATCTTGAGTATGTTTGAGTACGTACTTTCATGTATAGCCCAGTCCAGGCAACACGGACAAATGACAGTTGCCTTCTTGCAAACAAGCCATAGACGTAATATAAAAGGATGGTGCACTGAAAATGTTTTGACAAATTCAATTTAATCCGTATGCTCTGACAATAAGGTTGTTATTGCCTTGTAGAACAAAACGGCCCAATCAAAAGGCACCCGGGTGGGAGTGTGTCTTTGTCTAACAACCTACTAGTGCTATATATATTCTATATGTATAGTATATATATAATTCATCCATACAAAAGAAAGGGACAAACTCCGTTCTAGGTCGGTTTCATCAGGGCCGTTTTGCGCAGTCAATTTATGCGTCTATGAAACAAGCAAATTGACCCTATCAGGTTGTTGTCATAAGTGTCAATCGTCTGTCATAAAATATATAATTGGTTATGTATTTTGGTGAACTCTTAAGCTGAATCCACACTAAACGAAAGAAGGTTAACAAACGGCGAATGGAAGAACACGCATATATACTACAGAATAAATAATAGTATAAAGGTATCTATCCTATCTATACCTTGTACTATTATTTATTCTGTGTCTATACCTACAGGCGTATAGCTGTTATCTCCTACTCATCTTCGTTCGTTCTTTTTCGTTCGGCCCCATGTGGATATAGGATCTTAGCGCAAATAGTTTATCAATACCCCGCTAGATGGCGAAGTGCTATATCAATGACTATCAGATAATTCCGCCTTGAGAGAAACTCCGAGCACTTACCCTACTTTTACTTAAATCCTGGTGTAATATACTTCAAATGACTTGCAGTATTACTTCGGTATTTTCTACTTGCATTTAGATCATTATCTAGGGAGATCTACGTTAATAATGTAGTTTTATATATGTATTGAATAGCATACAAAACATACATGCTCTAACCTACAAGTAGGTACGTATATTGCCAAGGAACTGTTTGGTTTAAACTAGAACCTTTCTGTCGCTGTATATAATGTAGAATGAGCTTACAATTTCCTTTCAATTCTTCTTTGTAGAAGTTGATTATGATTTTTAAATATTGGTACTATGTGTATTAGTAATTTTTTGAAGGCCTGGTAGCGTAATCGTGAGAACTGTCGGATTTGATACCAGAGGAACCGAGTTCAAACCCCGCCGTGCACCAATGGATTTTTCTATCGAAAAATGTATACATGTGCGCTTTTCACTGCGGCCCTCCGGTGATGGAAAAACATCGTTAATAAACCAACAACCCCCGCATGGTGGTAGGACACTATCTAGTGTCCACCTGGCCAGCTACCACCCTCAAGTTAGAAAATCTCTCGCCAAACATCTAATGTGGTCCGGCAGCTATCCTTGAGAGCCAGTTCCCATTCTAGGCCTAGCGTGCTTACCATCTTCGACCGCATCATCGCTTACCAACAGGGGGAGATAGTGGTCAAACGCTAGCCTATAAAGTAAAGCTACAAACGCTAGCCTATAAAAAAAAGTTGTTTTACTTAAAGTTATTCGAAGTAAATTAATTTTGCCGCTTGTATGATAGATAACTCATGAATATTATTTTGTATGAAAGAAATTTTATAAGTATCCACTGCAAAAGTTGTAAATATTGATGTTTTTTCTAATATTTTATAGGCCTGCTTTTGACCACTATCTTGCCTGGTGGTAAGGGATTATAATATTCTTGAAGATGGTGAACACGCTAGGCCTACAATACTCTGACACTTTGTTTAAAAATCACAATACAAAAAAGGGTGACGATAAGGTAGACGATTCAGTAATCATTATCACTGTAATTAAATTTAAATAAAACAAAAAAGGTTCGTTCTATCTTATCATAACCAAGTATTAACTTACAAGCACCTCAGTAATCGAAAGTCGACAAAAAGTCCGTCAACGACTGAACTATGCAACAAAAAGTGGGTGAATTGACAGGAAGAGTAGTCATTCCGGTCCAGGCGCATACTAACTGTCATATACACTGTGTCCAGAAACTGGACCGGTCGCATTCGATACGGCGACGTGTTGAAACCTTGTCATTCAGATGGGTAAACAATTTTTTTCGTTGTTTTCGAATTCCACATATTAATTCCGCCATCCACCATCTTCCATTGTACTACCAGACATACTGATTGCACTCATAATCATTCAAAATCACACAAACAAACAAAATCGTGATTTTAGTCCGCGAAAAAATAGCTTACGATATTAATATTTAAAAGGAAACAAAGACACGCAGAAATTGAAAAGAAAACAAATCAAGGTATAGATATAATAATTTAAGATCGTTAAAAAGTGCAAGTGGAACCAATTGCTGTAAATGGAATCCCTCTCGAAGTTGTTGCGCAGTATGTTTACCTAGGGCAAACGCTCCAACTAGGCAAACATTACTTCGAGAAGGAAATCGAGAGAAGAATTCAGCTGGGCTGGGCAGCATTTGGGAAACTCCGTCGAGTCTTCTCGTCGCATATACCACAGAGCCTAAAGACAAAAGTCTTTAATCAGTGCGTCCTACCTGTTATAACATACGGAGCCGAGACGTGGACACTCACGGTTCGACTCATCCATCAATTTAAAGTTAGGTTGCTCGGTGTTTCTCTGCGGGATCGAATCCGGAACGAAGTAATTCGCCAGAGAACTAAAGTGTTCGACATAGCTCAACGGATTAGCAAACTGAAGTGGCAATGGGCTGGTCATATCTGCCGTAGGACCGATAACCGTTGGGGTAGATTGGTTCTAGAGTGGAGACCGCAATTCGGTAAACGTAGCGTAGGACGCCTTGTGACCAGGTGGAGCGACGACACTCGCAAAGCGGTGGGCAGTGACTGGAAACAAAGAGCCGAAGACGGGGCTCAGTGGCATGACTTGGGAGAGGCCTATGTCGTTGTATAAAAAATGTAAAAAAAACTGATTTCAAATGCTGAGGAGGAAAAGGAAAATATTCTCAGTTAATCTGTATGTATTGTTTTTTTTTCAGCACCAAATTTGAGATCTCCATATCTCTGGAGGTACTTATCAGATCTTTACGAAATTTGGAATAATCTTCTTTCGGGATATATTTACATAATATTTAAAATCGGTCCACAATTGACATTGAAATCGGTGAACATACATGTAAGGAAAAAATTCATACCATGGAATACAGAACCTCCCCTTTTTTGGAGTCGGTTAACAACTGACGCACCTATTATTTTTACACCAAGGACTCTTAGTACAATAGTATCTTTTCTGTTGTATAAGCATTGTTCCCACGATAGTTTTATGTAAGTAATCCCGATTCGGTCTAAACTTTCAAAACTGGCTATATTTGTACCGTCTTCGCCACTAAACTATATTTCCACCTTGAGTACCCATATTTGGTCAAGATTACCTACTTTAATTTGATGGTGTATTGTGACATTTGTGACCACAGATTTTAATTGAACTAGATGACGCAAATGCCACTAATAAATTCAAGCTTTTATTTAACTTGCTGTTTGCGTTTGTTTGAGTCAAATCTTGTCAATAAATTTGAAAGCATTTTTTTCTTATTTTGAGCATCCGCAACCGTTTGAGCTGAAATTTGGCATAATTTTAGTTCAGTGAAAATAGAATATTATGGTAACATCAAGCAACTTGTTTACTGTATTCACGTAGTACCTTAAAATGAACAAAATTTCTATAAAAACCTATCCCAATTATTCTTTGACCGTAAACAATTAAATTCAATTAGACTAAGCGGTTCAGTGGATGGAATGAACGTACGCAGGCTCGATACTCGGTCAAGCGAAACTTTTTGCTTATATTTGGTTTTTGTTGCAGGTAAGCGAGCGGTAAATACATGCAAATCAAGTGTCGTGTGGTTAAAACAGTTATTCTTAAGAAAAGTAAGTATAAGTAATGCTTTTTGATAGATTGCGCTAAATTGCCACGCTGGGCAGGTGGGTTGGCGATCGCAGGACGTAGCTTCAATATTATTCTTTGTCGTTCCATACCGCCATTTGTCGGTCAACATCATATCGAAATATTATGAAAATAAAACTGGCCAAGTGCGAGTCAGCATCGCGTCTCTTATCGCACACTTAGGGAGGGTTCCGTACAATACGAAACAGAACAGAGTTTCAACCTCATATATTTTATTTGATTAATTGATATTACCAAGAATATTTGGTTTGGTCGCGATCTAGAAAGACGGGGCTCGTTTACTAGCGCCATCTATGTCATTTTGCCGAAACTAATTAGATAGATGGCGTTTAAAAACACGTTTTTTGTATGGGGACCCACCCCCTTTTAATGTTTAACTTTATTTTGTTTTTAGTATTTGTTGTTCTAGCGGCAACAGAAATACACCATCTGTGAAAATTTCAACTCTCTAATCACGGTTAATGATCTATAGCCTGGTGACAGACAGACAGACAGACAGACAGATAGACAGACAGACAGACAGACGGACAGCGGAGTCTTAGTAATAGGGTCCCGTTTTACCCTTTGGGTACAGAACCCTAAAAAGCAAAGCATGGTTCGTTCTATAGGCCTTTTTGCAACTCATATCATGTACAGATTTCATTCGATTCACTATTCTCATAGTTGGTGAATGATTAATGTTATTAGTAAGCTGTGGCTAACGTAGTTGATGTTGTACTTAGAAATATGTATACCTAAGTTATTTCTACTTTAGATTCCAGTGTAACATTGTTTGCTGGTCCAATAAATAAAAAAAATGATGATGCCGTCGAGGATGGTACGCTAGGCCTAGAAAGGACTGCTGTCAGAAAACATTAAATTTTTATCGACAGATTTTTCAAATAGAGGATAGTAGCGGTTTCTTTTCTTAACGATGCAGCGATGCTTTTCCTTTACCGGAGGGCCACTGTC
Source organism: Cabera pusaria (assembly GCA_954871355.1). Taxonomy (NCBI): domain Eukaryota; kingdom Metazoa; phylum Arthropoda; class Insecta; order Lepidoptera; family Geometridae; genus Cabera; species Cabera pusaria. The sequence goes on along the minus strand of OX940909.1, from coordinate 4,757,744 downwards.
AAATAGCACGGCGGGGATTTGGACTTGACCTGAAAAACTTATCTCGTCGCTCTACCTAGGTATATATATTATCTTAACATTTGCTATAAATTTAAATCATACAGTTAACACTTCACGAAGTCCGAAGTTTAGCGTCCAATCTAGTTCAAAGCAATGGTAACACGTTCTATTTAAACTCACGTTTCGTTTGAAATAACGTGAAAGCCAGTGCCGGGTTCCGTCCTTGAGCTTAGAATGTATGGGAAATACATTAAATTAAAACACGAGTTAAATACGCGTACATTGAGGTTAATTTCAATTGTTCTTTGTGATATGTCGCCATTCGGTGAACTGAGTTCCGGTTGTACTATTATTTATTCTGTGGTTTCAGTATGATGTTCGGTAGCAGTGAGATTGTGCGTCGTAGAAGTAAGATGGGTGATGGGATTCCGCAGGATGCGACAGACGGCAGACGACGATGGCATGTACTGAGACGGCAAACGGCATTACTTGGCAGTATTAATTTGTATGAGACCGATTCCGGCTTACGACTGCAACTGCCGCGCGTCATGTCGTGAATTGATTTGCACGCATTTGCTCTCGGCCGTCTGCCGCTGCCGTCTGCCGTCTGCCGCGTCCTACGGAAAGACGGGTTGGGGTAGTTCTCAACGCTTTGTAAATCGGTAAAGTCTGGTCTAGTCAGTCTAGCGCTTCGTCTAGGTACAAATTTATTACTAACTACAAAAATGAGAAGGTTCACAATACAATGGTTATTTTTATTTTTTAAGTTTGTTTCCTCAGAACAAGAATTTTCCAAATTGGTTAATAAGTGAGGGCACTTATTACGATTTGGAAAATTCTTGTATTTCTTTTTTGAGAGGGTATACTTCCCATTCTGTTCCATTGTAAAATTTATTTAAATCCGATGAATATACCTAGAGATATGGGGACAAACATCTCAAACTTGCTATTCACAATGAATAGCACTTATAGACATAGATATAATATTATACACAATAATTACTCCTTCCCCAGTCCCCTACAATTACCGCTATCTAGTTCTACCGTATCTAACAACCTCTACTAATCTATCTAACCTTTTAAAACAATAACATGGTTGTACAATACAGTGATCTTGATTAAAATGTCACTTGGTCTATAATGCCACTTGTACTTGAACTGGTACAAAATATACACCGTGGGAAAATAATTAGATTTGATGTAGTACTATTTATAGGTAAAAAAAAGTTGTTTTTATATTGCGGAAAAACAATTTTTAGGGCCCAGTGGTGTAGGTAGTGGGGGAATAGTCGGCTTTAACTTCACAGGTACCGAGTTCAATCCTCTGGCATCAAAGCCGACCGATTACGCCACTGGGCCCTCAAAAGTGTCAAGCCCTCAAGTATCTCCAGAGATATGGAGATAAACACCTCAAACTTGGTACTGATATTTAATATCACGGCATTTGAAGTCGGTTCTTTTAGTTTTTTAAACGATCTTTAATTATTATAGTGGTCAAGTGCTTGTCTATCGTCCAAATATAAATAAAATCAGTTAACTTAACACTTATTCAACAATCTAAAACCAATACAATAGGAGACAGACCCGCCTTTGTTAGAAGAGAAAGCGACTTCGATGTTTACTGAACAAGACTGTGTTAGTTGGAAAGTAAGGTGCGCTCATGTCTCATTTATATAAATAAGGTAAGGCGGCAATAGCCCAATGGATAAGGTGTCGGACTGGCAATCGAGAGTTTGTGAGTTCGATCCCACCCCACCCATTGCACTAAAGACGTGAACCCACTCCAGACACAAGTATATTTAGCTTAGTTGGAGGGGTTAACAAGAATACTAGTAATGTGCAACCCACATTACGAGTACTCTTAAAAAAAAAGTGGCGACTGATTTTCAGCCAAATTCCGAAAAGAAGGAGGTTCTCAATTCCTCTGTAATATAGTACTAGTAGTAATGTAGTAATGTTTCTTTTATTTTTCTAACCGATTACTCCAATAATTGTAAACTCATTTTAAATAATTATTTTTTTATAGGTACAGATCTTTTTAGGGTTCCGTAGCCGAATGGCAAAAAACGGAACCCTTATAGATTCGTCATGTCTGTCTGTCTGTCTGTCTGTCTGTCCGTCCGTATGTCACAGCCATTTTATTCCGAAACTGTTAGGACTACAGAATTGAAACTTGGTAGGTAGATGTGTATTCTGTGAACCGCTTTCCGATTTTTATACAAAAATAAAAAAAATAAAAGTTTAAGGGGGGGGGATCCCATACATGGAACTGAAACAAAAAAAAATGTTTTTCTTCAAACCTATACGTGTGGGGTGTTTATGGATAGGTCTTCAAAAATGACATTGAGGTTCCTAAAATCATTTTTTCTCAAAGTCAATAATTTGAAAGATAGGCGCGTCTAAAGTGGTAAAATGTGTGTCCCCCCCCCCCCTCTAACTTTTAAAGTATGGGAGTGAAAAATCTAAAAAAAATATATGCTGTAGATCTCAATAAAAACTAACAACGAAAATTGGTTTGAACGAGATACAGTCAGCAGTTTTAGAGATATGGCGACCGCAAAGATAACTTTGTTTTTCATACAAGCACTATGAAAAACAAAGTTAATTTTGTAGTTGCGAAAAATCATAGTTATGGAATATTTAACTGTGTTACGGAACCCTACGAGTGCGAGTTCGACTTGCACTTGGCCAGTTTATTTATAGTATTTTTTTGTAGGGAGGGGTTATCTCCAAGGTTGTCTCATTTAAATTATATCATAATCAGATAAGTATCTCCAGAGATATGACTAATGATAAACGTCTCAAACTTGCTACTGAAACTGACTCGTGTGGCATGGAAGTCGATTTTTTATTTTTAAACTATCTCAATTATTTAGAATCGTTTTTATGGTTTCATAGTCAACAACCCTTATAGTTTTGCCATTTCTGTCCGGCTGTCTGTCTGTCTGCTGCTTAGCTGAGAGACTCTTAGAACTAGAGAGCTATAATTCGGTATACAAAACAATCACGCCGCAAAATAAAAATAACATAATAATAAAAAAACATATTGAAAAAATCATTTTAAAGTACCTTCTCTTCACGTAAAGTGGGATGATTTTTTTTCTCATCCATGTCACGGTATGGTAGATTGGTCTTCCATAATAATTGCGTATGAGTGAACACAAGTTTTTCAATTCAGGGTTCCGGTGGCGAAATATTAAGCTTAAAAGTTAATTTTTGTTAGATTTTATACGTTACCCACAGGGATCTTGTGTAGGGAAGTTTAAGGTCTGCCTACGGACGCTAAAGAGCAACAATCACCTTCCCATGGATGACAATGACCTTCCCGATTGTGACAATGACCTCCAAGTTTGGGGTCAAACACTAACCTATAAGCAAAGCTTAGCACAGGATAAGCACGTGACCACTATCTCAAGCGGTAATAGCCCATTGGCTAAGGCGTAGGCCTGGCGATCGAGAGGTCACGAGTTCGATCCCCACCCATTGCACTATTGACGTGAACCCACTCCAGACAAAAGCATATTTAGCTTAGTTGGACTACAAGTAATGTTCAACCCACATTGCTAGTAGCTTTTTAAAAAAAATATTTTCTCCCCCGGTGTTGTCCGTCCGATGAGGACTTGACTTTAGTCTAATCTACAAAATGCATTTGTCTCAATTCGTCTCTTTCCTTCTTACTTCAAAAGATAAAGAAACATTATATTACTTGAAAGTTCGAGCTTAAAAAGATTCAATAGTACCAATAGATTTTTGAGCTGAGATCAATAGCCTTTGTAAACTATAAGTTGTTTATAACATAACAGTACAAACTTTCCATTTCTCTCGTTACGTCTTAAACATGTCATAAAATCGTATCGCATTACTATTGGTTGTTACAATTACTGTAACTACGAGTAAGGTAGTAATAGAGTGATAGGCGATAGCGGATATAAAAAACTCACACTTTTAAAAACACTATTAAAAAAAAAATTACCAAGGAACATTTAAAAAGATATTATTAGTATAGCAAGTCTTTTCTTTGAAGACACCAATTATATCTTGATAGCATTATTTAAAGTACCAATCCTAAATTGTGTTTTACGCTTGGATAAAGAACAAATAAATTCGATTGGCAATCGGTGGAGATAAACAAAACGCAGACATTTAAAATAAACGAATTGAAAACCGTTAAAAAGGTCAAAAACTTGACAAATATATATAAATATATCGGGCTCAGCGGAGTGCTTTAAAAAAAGGTTAATAGGCCTTTAGCCGTCCAGTCATATACAAACATTTACAATGCAAAATATTTTTTCCGTCCATCTATTCTAACCTAAATAATTTGTATTGTGCTTGACACAGAGTACTTTCCGGAATAACTGTAAATAGTTCACTGCTGTGGGTAAGCAAGCTACATCATCGACTACATCGACACATTACACATGAGATTCGTAGTTGTCCATTTCCGCTATCGCTTATCACGATAAACAAACCCTCCACCCGATACCAAGTGGTCAGAAGCATTAACTGCTCACCATAGACTGGTTATACGATCCAACATATCCGAAACAAACACGACACGATGACAAACAGACATACTTACAACAATGCTGTTTTCATATTGTTATGGATTGGAAGAAAGAAAGTTAACCGATAGGTACCATGTTACTGAGTCGACGACTGCTATGATAAAATATGAGACTTTAGGAAGGTTTTTATAGATCCGTTGCCAAATGGTGCTAACTGAATCCGCTGTCCATCTGTGCGTACGTCGGTTCATCCTCCCGTCCATCTGCCACAGGGTTCGTTATTTTTTGAGCCACAATTAAAATTTACCTGAAATTTTCACAAGGTGTGTATATTATCAGTATATATTTAGTATTACTATGGCCGCAATAACAACAAATAATTTAAAAAAATAAAATTAAAAAGTAAAGTCTATAGTTCGACTAACTTCAACTGTGACTGGAACCACCCACCGAACTAAGATATATCGTGAATCTATTCATCAATATCCCGCATATTATGCATCCAGTTCATGAGATCCACCGCATCGACATAAGTGTCAATGCATCAGATCAGCATCAGATGATGCTGAATGCATTATTGTGTAACAGAATATTGAGATTAGAATAAAATTGTGTTTATCACCACCTATTGTTCTCCTAACCTCAAAGTTTTATTATTTTAATCACAACTTCCGACTTACCGCTTCAATTTCTTCGAAGCACTATACTTAGATCCACTACATTGTTGCGATATGATGATCTTAGACCATTATGTATGCAACACTGGCTATCTTGGATAAACTGTAGAATCTGTTTTTGTAAGTAGGATACAGTATAGATAATAGATATATACCTATAGATAATAGATATAGTTAATTTTATTGATAAATCACTCTCCATAAGGGTCGGCGCACACGGGCCACCGGCCACAAGCCGCCACCGGCATATTTCCTATAGTTTTCATACATTTTATATGGACTCGCCGCACACGGTGACGCCGGTGGCCGCCACACGCTACAGGATAAAATGTATGAAAACTATAGGAAATATGCCGGTGGCAGCGTTTTGTGGTTGTGGCCCGTGGCCCGTGTGCGGGGACCCTAAGTAGTTTTTCTCCCACCATAACAAAACGGAAGCAGCCATTTTGTTTTTGAAATCGAAGCACGGGCGATTGCGCTAAATTCGCCACAGCTACCTACGCAGAGGTCCTAGAAACACAAAATTAGTTTGCTTCTATAGCTAAATGTGTGGACAATAAATTAACGGCGGAATCAGATATAAAAAAAACTTTTAATCTAGGCAGGCACGGTGTGTGTGCCAAGGGGGTACTACATAACTAAAGATTTATATTTATACCCGCAAAAGTTGCTATAGCTTTTTAATACTGAGAACAAATTTTTTTTTATTTTTATTCGTTATAGTCAAGCGTTTGACCACTATCTCACCTGATGTTAAGTGACGATGTGTTCGACGATGTAGCACGTTTGGCTAGAAGATACCTATTCACTCGCGACTTGAAGACCCCTAGATAGTACCTTTCCGGAAACACAGACTCAGGCAAGGAGTTCCACTCCCTGGCGGTACGTATGATGAATGTGGAAGCAAATTCCGAACGCTTCGTTCGGATTGATGGAATATCCACCATGTAGCGGTGGCGTGTATCAGTACGTCTGGTTGTCCGATTGAAAAAAGGTGATGGGGGAATAAGTTCGTGCAGTTGGGAGGCACACTCTCCGAAATGTATCCGATAAAAAACCGAAAAATAAAAACAAACGTCTCAAAATTATTTTTATCATCATCATTATCATCATCAGCCTGTATCAGTCCACTGCTGGACGTAGGCCTCTCCCAAGATGCGCCACTGAGCCCGATCTTCGGCTTTTCTCTTCCAGTCACTGCCCACCGCTTTGCGCACGTCGTCGCTCCACCAAATTATTTTAATGAAACGAAATTTCATTTAGTAATTTAAAACAGAAAATGTCACATGATGAGGGTACAAACTCCCACTACATCTCGCCAAATTACACCTCTCACCAAGAGGAGATAGGTATTTTTATGCTCTTGGTGAGATTAGGTTACGATTACGATATCTATCGTAATTTGAAGAGAACTTCACACTTACTAATTACCCATATCATATTGGCTAGCGTTTGACCACTATCTCACCTGTTGGTAAGAGATGATGCGGTCGAGGATGGCAGCATGCTAGGCCTAGAATATTAAGTTTATAAGAAATTTAAGTAAATTGGCTGTTAAAGATAGCTACCGGAACACATGTTTTGGATATCTAGTAGCGTATATGAGATACAAGTAGTTTCTGCCTACCCAAATGGGAATAAGATCGTTTAAAAAACTAATAAAAATAACCGACGTCAATGCCGCGCTATTAATTTTCAGTACCAATTTTGAAGTGTTTGTCTCCATATCTCTAGACATACCTATCAGAACTCGATGAAATTACCATGGTATCACACTTGGGATATTTCCTTTCCAACAAAAAAAGAATAATCAAAATCGGTTCATAAACGACGAAGTTATCCGCGAACAAACATAATATATATATATACTAGCAGCCCGCCAAAATTTGCATCAGTTTGTTGCAACGAATATAAAATATGAACGTATTTAACAACCATCGTCATATTTCATCCAATTTACACAAAACCTTAACGAATTATGCACCTAAACCTTCCTCATAAACACTCTGGCTATTGGTGAAAACCGCATGATAATCCGTTCAGTAGCTATTGAGATTATTGCGAACAGACAGACAGATGCAGTGATGGAATTTGTTTTATAATACTTACGTAGTGATATTGAACGGCCCTTTAGCGTAAAGGATAGTTACCCTGATTCTGACCCGACGGTCGTTGGTTCTAATCCTAGCTATATACCTATATATATATACCAATGAAAGTTTTATGTGCATTCATGAATCATGAGTTTTCGTACAGTGGTAGTGGGATCATTAAATCAACCAAAAAGTAGCTTACCACCAAGGAGCCCGGGCCCGGTGGCGTAATCGGGAGAACGGTCGGCTTTGATGCCGTGGTACCGAGTTCAAACCTTACCGTGCACCAATGGATTTTTCCATCCAAAAATGTATGTGCGCTTCTCACAGTGGCCCTCCGGTGAAGGAAAACATCGTTAAAAAACCAACAACCCCCGCATGGTGGTAGGACACTATCTAGTGTCCGCCTGGCCAGCTACCACCCTCAAGTTAGACATTCTGTCGCCAAAAACATCTAATGTGTTCCGGCAGCTATCCTTGAGAGCCAGTTCCCCAGTCTAGGCCTAGCGTGCTTACCATCTTCGACCGCATCATCACTTACCAACAGGTGAAATAGTGGTCAAACGCTAGCCTATAAGATATAAAAAAAAAGGTTAACATCTGCCGCCGTAACCTTACGCGTTCCCCGACGCAAAATGTAGAGGTAATATACGTTTAACGTGTGTATCTGTGTGTCTGTCTGTAGCATCTTAGCACCTAACCGGATGAACCGATTTTGTTTTTATTATTGATAGTTTTTTGTTTGATAGATGTCTTCATCGAGAGTTTTCTTAGCTTTGATTCATGAAAATTCGTTCAATCGTTATAAAACTATGAGCTTTTTTCTAGTTAATTGCGCTATGAAATCAACTTTCATAGGTCTGATCAATTCGAAAATCTTCTTCTTCAACGATATTGTAAGAACATGGAAGCATTGACCTGATGCTGGGACATCTCCTAGACTCTACAGAATACTCAAATCCTCACCAACTTACAGCTCAGATTTTAAATGTCGTGTTTAGAGTCATTGGAATGCTTTTAATGAAAAGATTATACATAGATCAGTCGGGGTGGTATAAAATATTATATTATTATATATATATATATAGATGAATATTATTTTATACAATAGATCATATTATTATACTATATTGACTTTAAATTGATTGTGATCGGTGGGGTTCTACAGCATCGCTAAGCTTATAATAATATTTTCATAGTAACTATGACCTAATCTGTGGTTCCACTGCAGATATTTTATTAATTTTGCGGTGCGTGTATATGAAATTCGTGATATCTTCTAGAGTTTTCTTTTGAATTATATACTGTAAAGGACAATTTTAATCTATAATATGTGGCCAAGCTAATTAACGTAATTATTTGAATAAGGATTAATACTATATACTTGAAAATAGCCGTGGAAGTTATGTAATATTTTTTTACAAAAATTTTAAGATTAAAATTATTACTGTGAGTCAACCTTAAGAGATAGACATATGCTGTCGCGGACTTTTTTGTAGGTCTTATTAAGTTGTACAACTCTTGTATAGAAAATATTCTTTTATCTATTTTCAATTAAGCAGCGTTCGTAAGAAACGTGTTTTTTCGATCGTTTTTTTTGCCGACTTAGGTTGCAAATTAGGTCTCCACGAATGTACCTTTGATTTCATTCCGAGAGTCCATTCTATGTAATAGTGAAAGAATTTTTTAAATCGGTTCAGTAGTTTTTGAGCCAAATCATTACAAACATACAAAAATACAAAAATACAAAAATACAAATGTTCTCTCTTTATAATATTAGTATAGATATATATATACGGTCGAATTGAGAAACCTCCACCTTTGTTGAAGTCGGTTAAAAAGGCGTGATTTTTTGTATGTATGTATGTACATGAGATAGCAAGTGAGAAAGAGTCATGTTGTCTGGTGAGCTTATATGTCTGAGAATGTATGTCTGTAAAAAATTACAGGAGAGAGAGTAAAGGTTCACACTAAAACAGCTTTGTCATTGTAATAATGTAAGTTTATTAACTTAGAACTAACTTTAACAACTTATAAAATTGCTAGCATTAATAATTTAAGTTAGAACAGGTTAGACTTAACTTTTCCTCTCGTGTTTGTGGTGAAAACATCTGCTTTCTCTAAACAAATCAATACTTGGCGAGAAAAATATACACATTAGTGAGGTTAGTTGCTGTTTGCTTATTTACTTATTTCTATCTTAAAGGTGGAAAGAAAATGTGGTTTATGCTGATTATAAGGCTTTTAAAGTTTAAAGTGGTTTAAATGCGTGACCGGTATTTTTAATTTTGTTTTTAAGTTTAAAAATACAACATGAAGGAAATCCCTAGTAAGCGTTTGACCACTATCTCGCTTGGTGGTAAGCAATTATGTGGTGAAAGGTGAACCGTCTAGGTGTGGCATGAAATTAAACCGATTACATGAAATAGATATGAATTGAGAACCTGCCCCTTTTTAACCGACATCAAAAAAAGGAGGAGGTTTCTCAATTCGACCGTATATATATATATACAATAAAATATATATATGTATACATATTTTATGTTTGTTCGCGGATAACTTCGTCGTTTATGAACCGATTTTGATTATTCTTTTTTTGTTGGAAAGGAGATATCCTCAGTGTAGTACCATGGTAATTTTATCGAGGTCTGATAAGTATCTCCAGAGATATGGAGATAAATACCTCAAAATTGGTACTGATAATTAATAGCGCGGCATTGAAGTCGGTTCTTTTTTAGTGTTTTAAACGATCTTATTGAAGGCAGTTAAAAACATAACGCGAACCTACAAATAAAATGTATGAACATAAAAATTCAACTTTCTATTAATAATGAATATCAGATACATATCTAGTTACAGCCATTATTATAAATTATTTCCTGAATGCTTAATATTTAAACGTGTTTTATCAAAACCATTTCGATTTTATACTGAAAAGAATGTTTTTAATTGATGCTGGTATTTAATAATCTGCTTAATTGTTCATACAATAAAAATACACGAGGATCGTTGACTTGTAGTGTAGTTTTAATGAACCTGACGTACTCGTATAATGATTAGGATAGTTTAAAAACTAAGACAACCAACTTTCACGCCGCGCGAGTCAGTTTCAGTAGCAAGTTTGAGACGTTTATCGTCATATCTCTGGAGATACTTATCAGATCTCGATGAAATTACAATGGGATAACCTTGAAAATGTACCCTACTAATTAAAAAAATAATCATTCGAATCGGTTCACAGTTGACGGAGTAATCGCGTAACGTACATACAAAAAAATAGATGGATTGAGCACCTGCCAGGCTATTCTGTAAGCTATCTCGACAACGGAATCCGCGGTGAGATTTCAATTTTGTACTACGAAATTCAACCGTATTGCGAACGTGATACGATTGAATTTCAAAGTACGAAATTCGAATCTCACCGCGGATTCCGTTGTCGAGATAGCTTACAGAATAGCCTAGCTGCTCCTTTTTGGAAGTCAGTTGTAAAGTAAGTTAAAGACTAAAACCCAATGACTAAAAAGTCACTCTTTAACTTTAGAAATTATCCCCAAAAATCGAGTGCATGTAAGCAAAGCCGCGAGCAACAGCTAACAATATAATTTATATGTATATATATATGTATGTATATATTTGAAATGCGCTAATTAAGAGCTTTTATTTGACACCCAACACGGCTATAAAATTTTATTTTTATGTCCTCTAGAAGGTGCCTTATTCATTTTGTGAGGATTTTACAACTCAGATAAGGTTACTTCTATAATAGCTAGAGTAAATCGTCTTTTGTTCAAAGTATAACCATACATTTTTGACGTTTCCAATGGTTTACTCTAGAGTAAAAGAGTAGTATCTTGTAAGGGAGCACAAATACCACTACAGTGCTCCCAGCCAACCTCACCTGCCTGTGGTGCATTCTGCTGGCCAACAAACGAGGCTCTGGCGACCGACAAATGGCGGTATAACCATTTCAAATTATGGCGTAGCTAAATACTACAGGCCGGTGACGGGCAGCATTGTCACCGGTGCGAGAAGCTACGACCTGCGATCGCCAACCCGCCTGCCCAGCGTGGCGATTAGGGCTTACCCCTCCCAATTAGCCGAAGATCGGGCTCATTGGCGTATCTTGGGAGAGGCCTACGTCCAGCAGTGGACTGACATAGGCTGATTATGACGATGATGATGACTCTAGAGTAACTTTTATCCAAGTTTGGTAAAATATATTTTACCAAAATTTTAAACCGCACAATAAGCCAGCGGACAATCAAGACGCTTCCAACTATACCTCATTTGTCAAATTATGATAAGTTATGAGGGAACATATAATGAGCTTACATAGATACATACATACCGATCATTTTTAGGGTTCCGTACCCAAAGGGTAAAAAACGGGACCCTATTACTAAGACTCCGCTGTCCGTCTGTCTGTCTGTCTGTCTGTCCGTCTGTCACCAGGCTATATCTCATTAACCGTGACAGTTAGACAGTTGAAATTTTAACAGATGGTGATTTCTGTTGCCGCTAGAACAACAAATATTAAAAACAAAAAAAAGTTAAAGGGGGTCCCCATACAAAAACGTGTTTTTAATCGCCATCTGTAAGACCTTCATAGGTGTCATCTGGGTGTTAACAACTCATTCGTGTTTGTTAAGCTAACAACCTTTCTAATTAGTTTTGGCAACATTACATAGATGGCGCTAGTAAACGAGTCCCCGTCTTTCTAGATCGCGACCAAACACAATATTCTTGGTAATAATATCAATTAATCAAATATATGAGGTTGAAACTCTGTTATGTTTCGTATTGTACGGAACCCTCCCTAAGTGTGAGATAAGAGACGCGATTCTGACTCGCACTTGGCCGGTTTTATTTATAGCTTTATAGCAATATGGGTTGTACATTCAAACTAGTAGTCTTGTTAATCCCTCCAACTAAGCTAAATATGCTTGTGTTTGCAGTGGGTTCACGTCAATAGAGGAATGAGTGGGGATCGAACTCACGACCTCCCGATCGTTACGCTGACGCCTTAGCTATTGGCTATATTGCCGCATTATCAAAAGCAAGTAGCAAAATCGTAACCCTCCTGTAGTCGGCTAATAATTAATTGAGATGTCACGTTTAACTTAACATTTTTTTTTAATATTTATCTCTAATTGACTTAAGTAGTGCATTGGACTCGTACAGGAGGGGCACCATACCGCTGTACTATTTATTTATCTATCGATATATCTATCTATCTAATTAAAAACCAATTGCTCAATGAATGCATGCATCACTTCGGAAAGGCTGGACCGATTTGAATAATTTGTTTTTTCATTTCATTTTCACCGTCATCATTTCTAGTAAATATTCAAACCCTTAGCCTCCATTGTTATGCCGAACTAGGAAGATATTACATGTAAACAATGCATGTTACGTTACCTCACGTTACCGCATACTTTTAACCTAGTTTCTTGGCTTTGGAATCACGATTCTGATCAGTATTGGTTTAGTCATGCCATGATTTCAATTTAAGTAGAGATTTGTGTAAGGAAATAGTTTTGTTAACGATAAGGGCCATTTGCACGCGAGCTATGTTAAAATACTTTTTTTAGTGGCAATATACAATACCATACAATACACGAATAGTGTATTTAGCCAGTGTCAAGGTTATCAATTTTTTCAAGTTTTTGTAATTTTTTTTTAATATCTTATAGGCTAGCGTCTGACCACTATCTATCTGTTGGTAAGTGATGATACGGTCGAAGATGGTAAGCGCGCTAATGAGAACTGGCTCTCAAGGATAGCTGCCGGAACACATTAGATGTTTAGTAACAGATTTTCTAACTTGAGGGTGGTAGCTGGCCAGGCGGACACTAGATAGTGTCCAACCACCATGCCAAAATTAAACCAAAAATAAAACCAATATTATTAAAACCAAATAAAATTAAAACCAAATTCAAGTCCTAAAGTCGAATAAAAGTCACATTCCTGGTCAAATTGAAGTCATAGTCCAGTCCGAGTCGCACCCTCAGAACATCGGACCTGGCGATGTACCAACTTTGTTTATTCAACCGTGAAAAAAGTTTTTGCTTAGAAGCGTCACAGATTATATAATAGTTACTACGTTAGTAAAGTGTCCAGTGAAATTACAGGCCATTAGTTAGCATAAAGTAAATATCTTAAGGTACTGGAGTGCAGGTATTTGCGTACCAATAAGATAATTATGTTATTAGCATCCAAGAACTATAGTCATAGTCAATCTTCAGAGCTCAAAAAAAAACTAAAAATAGTCTAGCAGAAGTGGCAGTGGGTTGGTCATATCTGTCGTAACGGATAATCGATAAGTAAACGTGTTCTCTAGACCACGAAACGTACCTAGTGTAGGACGCCCTCTAAGGGGTGGAGCTACAAAAAATATACTATTATCGACATCCAAAATGTCGCTGGATGGATACTATGGGGGAGCCATGATATCTGCAAGCAGGCTGGCAGGGGTTGGAAACGAAGAACTGAATATTGAGCTCACTGGCGTGCCAATGGAGAAACCTATGTCTAAACATGGGTAGAAATTGACTGATAATGATGATGATGATAGTGTTAATAGACGTCATCGCTCACCATCAGGCGAGCGTCTTTCCTATACTTTAACCTTAAATTAGCTTCTAAATATAACAGCAAAATTAAAAATACTTCAACCTCCCATCTTTTCTGTGTAAACAATAAGTTAATTAATTAAAATAAATTATGTAAAAAGATGTACTTAACAGATTTTACATAATGTATTAGAACTTGCATTGTTCGTCCATACAAATGATAGTATCGTTTTAGGCAAGTCTCTCACATAATAATTGTGCAAAAGCTCTTTCAATTACGGTATTTCGTAAGATCTATTTTATTTACAAGATACCATGGATAATAAAATGACTGCATATCATGAATCTATACGTACCTATATAAACATTTTATTTTTAAATACTAACGAAACCTTCTTTAAATTTCAGATGGAGCAGTTCACTGTGCTCCGGCTGACGTCACTAGTCCTCCTCATCATTGTGACGTCATCAGCTAAGGAGCAGACGCGATGGTCTCGACAGATCAGTTCCTACACCTCAGATATCGGCGACTGGGTTCCACTCTCCGCACCTGTAGAAAGAGACTCCCCACTACCACCGATCAAGAGACAAGCAGTCGCTGAACCGAGAATACTCTCCGAACCATTCCCAGGCCTCCCTAGACCATCAGGCTTCAGCTCTGATGCCTTCTCCTCGAGGAAGTACATTAATACTCCAGGAAACAGGCAGCTGTATCTGCAGTCAGTGCCTTCGGTGCCATCAGCTCCACAGAACTACCTGACAGATCAAGGCTTTGGCCACTCCATCAGATTCGGTCTATCCCAACCGAACTTCCCATTGAACCAAGGATTCATCTCGCCGCAGTTGGGATTCGATAGTGTTCATCAGAGCATTCCTCATGTCGTCAATCAAGGCCTACCTCACACCATACCCCAGACCATGCCTCAGAACATACCACAGACTATACATCAAACTTTGCCGCAGATTAAACAAAACTCTCAGTTTGCACCATCTAATCCGATTAAGTTTGAAGACTTTCGAAAAATTCCTATGCAAATGTCTGTCCCACTTAAGCATTACAGCACCCAAACTCAGAAAATAAAGCCTGAGATACCGAAATTCATTGATGGATACCGCGCAGAAAATACTTCAAACGATTTCGCATTTCCTCAAAAGAAGAAACTTCAATCTCTGCAAAAAATATATGACAAGCCTGCACCACAAATACCACAAAATATCGCAAAGCCTCAACAAAGCAATCAAAAAGTAGAACGGGAAGAAGTCCAACTTTTATATGTCCCATTGGATTCGCTGAACAGGGGTCAGTTTGACTTTCGAAGTCCCTTGTCAGCTTCGCATCTGCAGAATCCAGAATCATACTCTCAACGCGCACCTCAGACAAACAACAAGAAATCTGTGATTGAACTACAGAGACCTGCACATGAAGTAGAAATTCCTTCTCCTCAAAATTACTTCACAGACTTCAATTCCCGACTTCATTCGACGCAGCAAAAAGAAATAGACCAAGTGCCGAAATTTTCCACGTTATCTTCGCCTTTCCCTATGAGTCCACCAACCACTCCAAAGCCTAAGAAATTGAAACCTCATCAACCACCACTGGCAATTTTCTTAACGGAAGATACGAGAAGAAATAATCAAATCAAAGTTGGAGATGTTTTAAATTCTCTAAAGAGTGCCAACTCTGTAGCCGTTTTAGATTCAGTGAATCCTCTAAATGCACCAAAAGTTTTCATCGGACCGTCTTCGTTGCAACCACTAGAACATTATGTCAAGTTTGAGCTACCTTATCTATCGAATATTGAAAACAGTGATAAGAAACTTCGTCAGTTGCCTTTCTTTGTTGCTCCATTGAGCTACAACACACCTCAAGGCTTCGCTAAGATTCCTTTCCCGTCTCCTCATGTCGGATCGGTTGTGATTAACTCTCAGATCAGAGAAACTAGCTCTCAAGAACTTTCAACGGAAAATTACAAACCTAACTACTACACGGCAACATACAACAAACAAGAACAACAAAAGTTGCCGCAGCCTATCACTCAAAAACCTTCCATTAGTTTCTTTTCCACGGCTGCTCCGAAAACAAAACTTCCATCGGATTATCAAACAAACTATTACCAATTTGAGCCACAGACAGTTTCAACTCTAAGACCTTTGAAAGAACCAGAAGCTGTTGCTCCCCCGAGACCTGGAAACTACTTTTTACATAATGCTGCTCCTCAATACAATTCTCAAAATTACAATACCCAGTATGATCGAAATAAATATGAATTACCGGCTCAGAACATCTACCAGGCACAACTAGCGTCAACCAATACATACACTAGTCCACAACCTGAAACCACAACGACCCCGAGAACGACTGTCACCACTACAACGCGACCTCCTTCGACCTACCCTAGCCAGTTGTTGGAAACCCACAATCCTTACTCAATAAACCAGGCATTCCACTTCAGCACTCCTCTGGATTATAGAACTTATGTCGATGAATATAAGGATCCTAATGCTATACCTATAACATCCGATCCTGCATCAACTCCACAGAAGCCATTGAGTACGACCAGTACAACGACTAAGGCAGCAGAACCAGTCACAGAACACCATAGATACAAGCAGCCGACATCTCCGCATTACCAAAGCTACACTCCAGAGATACATTATGAATCTGAAATTCAAAATTCGAGATACCCCGTCTATAACACCAACGACTATAATATAAAAACTGAAACTGCAGAGTCTTATAGTCCAGTGCAATCTGGCAGCACAGATTACAACCCTCCTGCTAGTAATCCTGTTGAATACACAGAAAATCAAGAGATACAGGTGCCTGTCCAAAGTGAAACTCCAATTGATGAGCAAAATAAGTTACCCACTGTTTCTGATATTGAAATTCCACAGAGATACGAGTACAACCTATATGAAACGAACTTTGATTCCAAAGAGGGACAAACATCCTCCACTACAACAACAACAACAACAACGTCAACAACTAGACGAGTACCTATAAGAAACAGAGGACGCCCACGTTACACAACAACTCCTAGGTCAGAGTTTAGTGAGTATTCTACCAGAGCTGTCACTCGCAAACCATTAAGAGAAAGGAGGCCTTTACCCACCAGACCAAGATATGAACCTAACAAAATCACATCTGAAAAACCAACAAGAAAACCAGTTGACTACAGCGAGGAAAGTACCACCAAATCTTCTAGAACTAGACAACGAGGACGAGTAACTTACAAACCAACAGAAGAAACTTACGATAGAAGAAAGTCACATAATGGCAAAGAAAAAGACTTAGCCTATCAAAGAGATGTTTTACATCAAAACTATCCAGTTACTATCCAAGAACGTATGAGCACTGTGGACATCGAAGCTATGACTGAACCCACTTTAAGATTGACATCAACAAAAGACATTGAACCTGCTACTGAAACTATTGACACAGAAAATGCTTATACTTATGAACGAGCAACCATAAGTGAACAAAATGCAAACCCTGAATCCAATGAAGATATACCTATATTCCCAACTAGAACTACTGTGGATCAAACAGAAACATCATACGTACCTAGACTTTCAACCCGTGATGAAGAATACGCATATTATTCACGTAGCAGCGCTGCACCAGCACCTGAAACTATAGCCTATGAAGATACTCACACTGAAAAAGGAGAAGAAAGCATTTCAAAACAAACTACTGTACAAAAAGAATTGGAATCTGTAGTGTATGAAACCGAACCAACTAGCTCTATCAACGAACAAAAAGAGCATACTTACACAGAAAATGAAGATACCTACAGAGAAGAAGAAACAACTACCACTACACCGGAGGTTGAAGTTACACAAGCACTAAGCCAAGAGTCTGAAGAAGAAAACGTGGTTCAGACCACGCCCTCATATAACAGAGTACGTGTACGCCCTGGAGTAATCAAACAGTACCACCAAGCTAGTACAGAATCGTCAAAGGTTAAAATTGACAGGCGACGACCAGTTACTTACAGACCAGCATTTGACAGACGACGAACGACGATGCGGATTGATGAGATTCAACAAGATTTAAAAACTAAGCAGGTCAACGGCCGCCCAGATGGTGATGATTACAGACACCCAGTATACAAACCCGAATCATCTACCGAACCATCATCTACTCATGAAGCTTCAACTAAACGTGGTGCGTTCCGTCGCAGACGCCCAAATTATTCTTACACAACCAGCACAACAGAAGGATCGTCTCCTTATAGAAAAAATACTTATGAAGCCAAAAATAGATTTAGAGGAAGACGACCTACAACGGAAAAGTCAATTGAAAAAACTGAAGTTGTAACTGAAGCTTCCACTACCAGTGTGCGCCCACTTTACTCAAGATACAGTCTTAGGCCTAGATTGTCTGAAAGATACAACAAAAAGCCGGAACCTGAAGAAGCTGAAGATACTGAAGATCAAGATCCCAACTATTCCATCAACAGACCTAGATTCACTGAACCAGATGTCAAACAATGGTCACCTGAAATAGCGAGCGATTCTTTCAAACCATACAACCCCAACAACATTGTTGATGATGAAAAGGTAGCTACAACTGAACGTAGATCCGACAACATTGAGATGGATATAATTACAGCAAAAAATGATGTACATGACTATGATGATGTGTTGATTTCTGTTACTCCTGCATCTAACAATAGGAATAATAAAAAAATTCCTGACATACCTCCGACGCTAGAGGCATTAGTCGAGCAGAGTAAGGTGACAAAAAGCGATGCTAACGATAAAATGTCCACTTTCGAAAGTATGTTGGAAGAAGTAATGAAGAGCTTGGAAGAACAAGACGAAAATGAGTATTCATCTAATGTGATGAAGCACAAGGGAGGAGAGATTGGGGAAATACCGCCTGAGAGGATTATCACATCTGATGATAGCTATGCTAAGGCTACTTCACCTTTGACCCAAGAAGTTACGACAGTCGAACCTACTGCGACCGATGATTCTACTACTAAAGAGGTAATTGTTAAAACAATATTTCACTAATTGCATGTCCTCTTTTGTGTATCGTGACTTTTTTATTGAAAAGTTTACGTGTTTTTTTACACATTTAGCAAGAGTTTATTCGTTTAATAATAACCAATGATATCGTTACAATATTGCAAGCTGCCTGCCTGCGAAAGTGCTTGTTTACTCGTAATTTAACACCCCATAAATGAACCTGTATATGTTTATACCTTATACACTGACTTTGAAAATTATTTACTTGGATAACTGAAATTTTATAAGCCTGAAAGTATTCTATAAATTATGATAGCTGCTTAGCGTTGTTTTAGAGCTTTTTCACTTTTTAACGTGATATCTCGTAAAAATTATAATTTTGTATCCCGTAGCTAACAATGCTTTTTATACTATTACAGGCAGAAACTAGGAAGACTCGTCGCCGTGGCGTCTGGAAGAAGAAAGTCAAGGTCCGTCCTATAGCCACAGAATCCATCGAAGTCGCTGAATCTCAATACTATCCCAGTACTGTGAATAGACTAGGCCAACCTATGAAACCCTCAAAATCAGTCATCGACAAATCGAATAAAAAAATAACAGTTACCACTTATAAGCCAAGCTTACTATTTCTACAAAATATCTTCAGCGGTGATGACTCAACAGCAAATGATGAAGTGATACCAATTATGGAAATATCTAAAGTAACTGCGGTAGAAAATAAAGAAAAAGAAGAGACTCATACAACAGTAGTTGAAAAAGAAACTCAAACCGAACTTAACGTTAGTCCAGGTGATTACGACCTAGGCACTGGTTCTCCAGATCCCACAATAGACGATTTATACAATACTCCAACTGCACCTACTACAGTGAAATCCGAAAGCTCAGGTTTCAGCTTCATTGACTACCTCTTTGGTACTACTTCAGAAGATAACCTAAAAGCTGATTTAAAAAATGAAACGACAACAGAAATTCAAATTGATATAACAACAGCAGCACCTAAACCAAATCTACCTACAACTGAAACTTCATTCATGCCTGAAGAAATAACAGAATTAGTTCAAGAAGAAATTGCAACAGATATCAAAAAGATTGTATCGTCTTCTACTGCTAAAATTGAAGAAGTAACTTCGACAGAGGCACCTAAAGTAGAGACTTCATCACAATCTACATTTATGAATCCTGCGAATGTAGTGAGTACGTCAATGTCTACGGAAATTTCACATGAAACAGAGATTTGCTTTAGAGGCAAATGTATTAAAACTTTCAAAGATGTTCTGCACAATTAAACCTTTAGGGTGAAGCCGCAAGATAAGCCAACAATCCAAAGTTAGTCCAACTTTATAATATACATATTAAAGCTGGCTCAGAAATCGCTTCGGTCTAAAGTCGCTCTTATTAAAAGAGACCGTGAGGTCTCTTTTAATAAGAGCGACTTTAGACGAGATCGAAAAGAAACAATGTTGGGTTGAAGGAATATGTTGTGGTCACAGATTAGTAATATGTAATGAGACCACTACCGTGGGTACAGATGGTGCTGTGTTCAAAAGGACTCTAGTGTTAATTGATGCCTCTTTAGCCAATAGAGATGAGCCATCGATAGTAAATAATTTGTTATGGGAATTTTGTTCTGACAAATTGCGTAAATGTTAGTTGAGTTTGAAGCGGATCTGGTCATCACTATAATACCAGTATACTTTTCTGTAAATACTATGCTGCAATCGCAATTCCAAGTCAAAGGCTGAAAGTTCTGAAACGATAAACAACTGGGGAGTTTCAGAATTATAATTTATGTTCATCTTCATCGAGTGATTAAAAAAATGGAAATTTAAAAAAATTGTATATGCAGCATTTATGCGCAAAATGTTTTCTACTGGATTATATTGCTTTCCAACTAAAAAACACTTTTGTGTATGAAAAATGAACTTGTTGAAAAATCACGGCAAATGAATCAACATGGTTGTCATACCTTGATGAAAAGCAATTATTAGCTATAGTCTGGCCATAACTGCTGTACACTCCCTGAGGTATGCGCGGCGAGGTGGGAGCCGGGGAAACAGACTGTGGGGACGGCAGACTGACGGAGCGCGTCCCCCCCGTCTGGCCGCGCGCATACCCACGTCCCCCCCGTCTCGCCGCGCGCATACCTCAGGGTGTGAACAGCAGTTATGGCCAGACTATAACGCTAACGGGAATTTAAGAATTTTGTTTTTTATTTATGCCTATTGAATATTTCAGGCATTTGAATACGTTCAATTCTTATTTAGTTAAGTAAACGTATTATCGCTTAATTGTAGGTGAAATCCTGTAAATAGTTAATTTTAGATACTCTTTACTCGATTCCACCAATGTAACTTACATTAAGAATAATTTTAAAATAATTTAATTTTAGGTAGTGGCCATTGCCAATGAACTTAGTATTGTAAAATATTACATTAAAAATAAGTTTTGTATTTTTATAAAATGAAGTGTAAATATTATGACTGAAAATATGTTTAACAGTTAGTTTTGTATGTTTCTATTTATTTCTTTTTAATGCTTTTGTAGGACAGTTTCTACCCCACCCTATATGAGCCACTCGTTTAATTTGTGGTTATTTTATGCCTGTATCACTGTATAAAACTTATTACTTTAATAAAATGTAATACGACTTACAATTAATAAATACTGTTTCATTTACTTTATCATTAATCATCATTAACTTAATCCAAAAACATTTTAAATATCTAAAAGATCTTATCGCATTGATTTAAAAAGGTTTTTCCGTTAAATTGAAATTATCAAATCAATTCTATTTCATCAACATTATTTATCAATTCTATTACCTTTATCTATATATATATAAAATCCAAAGTCCCGACTGAGTGACTGATTACTGGGGTAGTATTCTTTGTGAGATGTATCCACTAAAAAAGGGTTTTTTGAAATTCGACCCCTAAGCACTACTTGTACTATTCATTATTCTGTGCCCTAAGTGGGTTAAATGGAGGGTTGAATATTCTACGAAAGTTTTTATTCTCTAGTCAAACATTGGTACATATACCTTTTAATTAAAATAGTGAATTACGGGTATCACAGTTTTTCAAAAATCTACCCCCACACGTTACCAGACTGACTGAATGACTGCCTGATATATCAACGTAATGGCTAAACCGAGGGTGTGTTCTTTGTAACGTGCAGGTATTCACTAAGAAATAGTTGCCTGCGACATATATACTTTAAATTACCTATAACGTACTATTTTTATTATTTCTTAGTAGCCCATATTGACCAAGTGGACTGATTCCAAACTATAGGTAAATGAAGTGATACACCGTAAATCACTCAATTAAACATTTTATTTTCAATAAAATAGTATAATAGGACGTATCTCAAAGTGATGTGGCAGTGGGCTAGTCACATCTGTCGTGTCGTAGAACCGATAATCGTTAAAGATAAAGATAAAGATATTTTATTTGCGTAAAACATGCGTATAACAAAAAGTTGTGACAAAATATTCAAACGATCGTCATATTTTGCCTTAACAGGCGTGCAAACTTTGCAGATGGCGCTGCTTTACTCACTACATATAATCCAAATTTAAATACATATTACACTGGTCATTCTTATAAACTAAATTGAATTATGAAATTAAAAGGATACAGCATAATGTCATGAAAATAATAATAATGATTATAATTTGTCACTTAAAAAGTCGTCAATACCATAATAACATTTCTGAATTAAAAATTGTTTTAGCCTATTTTTAAACACAATATTGTCCATGTCCTTTAAAGATTTAGGAATTTTATTGAAGACTGTTGGCGCCATTCCAATGCCATTCAAAAGTGTAATTACACTTTTACGAAGAAATGTCGTTTTGCCTGGAATTATCCGAATCCTATCATTTCGTCTATTTCGTTTTACTGTCTCAGAAAGCTTTGGAAAGAGGTTCGGATTATTCTTTACAAAAACAGCAATTTCCATAATATACAAGGACGGAAGTATCAGCATTCTGTGCTCTAGAAAATATGGTTTAAAACTATCTCGCGTCTGTAGGTTAAACATAGCTCTAATGCAGCGTTTTTGCATTTTAAAAAAAGTTAGGGTAGGATGTCAATGGTTTGGGAAGACGTTGGAAACAAAGAGCTGAAGATCCATAGGTGAGGCCTATGTCCAGCGGTGGACAGAGATAGGCTGATAATGATGATGATGATGATGATAATAGGTGCTACTATAATCAACATATTTCCAACATTTTATGTTCGACGATGTTCCTGCGCCCTTTCCCTAAAGACCGTTGAGTCTCCAGGAACTAACATGTGTCTTTTTAGGGTTCCGATACCCATAGGGTACCAAAGTAATCCTATTACTGAGACTTCGCTGTCCGTTCGTCAGTCTGTCTGTCTGCACTTTACATGGCTGTATCGCCTTAACCGTACTTAATAGCACAGTTTTACAATATGATTGTAAAACGATGGTAAAACTGTGCTAATAGGTAGATATTTGAAATTTTCACGAAGTATGTATTACTATGGGGATTTAACAACAAAAACTAAAAACAGAATAAAGTTCAAAACAAAAACCCATACAAGAAGTTCTTTTCGGTGTTTTTGCTTGAACTTATGAACCATAATAGACCGGCTTGAAATCTTCTCCGACATTCACTGAAATCCGACAAAGTATGTAGTATTACTATGGCCGCAGTATTAACAAATACTAAAAATAGCATAAAGTTAAGAATAAGAGAGGGTCCCCCATACAAGAAACTTATTTTTCCGGCAAATGTTCTTCAATCGGAACCCTACGTGTGTGAGTCCGACTAGCACTTGGCCAGTTTATTTTCATTTGAAATCGCCTCCTACAGCTATTATTGAACACTATGATTGGATTTTATTTTAGCTTAATAATACGTATAAACGGCAAAGCTGACCCACTGAACACAATAACTATTTATTATTTACACATAATTACAAACAGTAACAGAAAAATTTACGAACGAGAAAAGAATTTAAGAAATTCATAATACCTATAGGGGATAAAAAATACTATATGTATGTAGGTATGTGATTTTTTGTATGAAATTAAAATTCCTTCATTATTATTTGGTAACGAATGATCAGTTGAGTGTTCTACGTAACAATTAACGTTCACGGAAATTCATTCCCTAGGATATAAGAAAGAGTATAAACTCAGACTAAATTCTTTTTTATTCTAGTTTGAGCGTATGATTTTTTTATTAAAGCCGCGAGTAGAAAGCTAGCTAAAATGTATTCTGTGTTAATAAATAATTATCCCTTTATGACGTTTTCTTTGTTATAAATTGTCATCTAGCGTACAGTGGCAAGAATTTTACTTTATCTGCATTAATTACAGATCACCCTACGAAGTAGTACAACGTATAAAACTTAGATGGCGCACAGTTATAATTTGTCGTTGTTTTATTAATGTGGCGCAACCATACAAGACCGTTCCTTGTTCAATACTAGTAAGTTATTTTTATTTATTAACAAAATATTTTTTAGTCACATGAGCGTTTTTTTACTCATGTGGTTTAGTTGTTGAGTGTACTCATGGATTGTTATTTAAATAATTAAACCTCGGTGTTATAGCTATCTAGCGGGCAGTAGCAAACGCACTCTATACTTTAACTGTAAAAGATATGAAAATAATATAGCATATAAAACATAGATGGCGCTAAACCACACGATATTCGTTATTACATTTTAGAAATCTTATATTATTCATTATTCTGTGGAAATGTTTAATTACAACAATAATCAAAATAAATACAACATAGGTAGGTATATAAGGTATACTTAATAGTTTTTTTCATACACTGTAAATTAATCATCAACCATAAACTTGAGAGCAAGTCTGGTGCTGCCATTATTAAATTTGCTGTCAAGTGTCAAACAATGGTCAATAAAATCAGGGATGGGCAAGTAAAAAAAATATCGATATTCATCGTATCGATGTTTTTACAAGGTACTAGCTACGCCCCGCGGCTTTGCCCGCGTTGAGTCCTCGTGAAATGTTATAAATAAAGATCCGCTCGACCGATTTTGTGCAAACTTCACATAAACCATCTACTAAATAGTCCGAACAAAGCCTAAACATTTGGTTTGGATAGGTGAGCCTGTTTTTAAATTATAAAATTTAACGAAAAGTGGCATTGATTTTTATATATATTGATATAATTATAATTCCCGAGTGAAAAATCTTTATATCGCTAGTTTTCGCATGATTACTTATGAATCATTGCCGACTTGTGAGTACCCAATATTTACACTGTTATCTTAAATTCGTTTACAAAATAATATCAAAGACCAATCAAAAGTAATTTGTTTTGCCTACTGTTTTACTCTAATCGAACAAAAACCCCGCCACCATATTGGTTGCGGGATTTTTAAAAATAAGCGATTGCTGAGGCGCTTTCAAGCAGTATCTATCTAGTAGCATTAGATACGAAACTAGAGCTGCATTAAAAAAAAATCGATATTGATACAAATTTGATACTCAAATATATATTTCAAAATATCGATGATGTATCGTGATATTCGTGATTAAAAACATCGAAATCGAAGATGTAATTAATAATTTTTTTTGAAAAATATCGATACCTAAATCAAATTTTTTTACCCCATCCCAAATCCAACAAATGTAAAATTAATTGTTTTTTTTTTTTACTGTTTTAACTGTTTATAGTTTAGAAACGAAGCCGGATTTGTTTTTGTCTTCCAATTTAAGCAGATTATCGTCTTGCTGTAACTATGGATATCGAAAATAAGTTACGAGAAGACATGAGAAATCTCGGCTGCACATCCGACATGAAAATCACATTGGCCTACCATCTCTACATTTACCTAGTAGACCACAAACTCATGTATGATACTGAATACTGTTTCAACAGCGATATCAACGTACTATACGTTGTCGCTAGGCCCGGGAAAGAAGAAAAACTCAACTTATACGTGCCGATACCTACCCATCAAGACATGAGCCTAGAAGACATCAATATTTTGCAAGAAAATCTATGCACTGTGGAGACTGGTCCGACCGTCAATCTTGCATTCGTCGAGAGTGATTTTACGATAGTAATTTACACTTTTACAAGAGATATAGTTGGAAGGATTTCTCCCGATGAGGCTGCGAGTTTACGAGCGAGTCAAGAAAAACGGAGGTTTATAAATGCTGAGTTGCGACGACAGAGAGAAGATATTTGGAATGATGCGCTGAACGGCGGTGATGTTGATGATGATGAGAGATGAGTTATTTAGTTGATAACTTATGATAAGAACATTATTAGTGTGTAGTGTATTAATTGTGTGAAATTAAGTTTGTACAATATGTCATTAATTGGAAGAAGCCACTGGCTCTTGAGACACGGCTATGCTAGTTCAAGAGCCCTTGGATTTATATGTACATTGTGCATCAACATTAAGTCAATAAAGTTATTTTTCATCATAATCATCAGCCAGTATCAGTCCACTGCTGGACATAGGCCTCTCCCAAGATACGCCACTTAGAGCCCGATCTGCAGCTCATTGGAAGGGATATGCCATGATCACCACTGCCAGCTGGGCAGGCAGGTTGACGATCGCAGGACATAGCTCCTTGCACCGGTGACGCTGCTTCCGATCAGCGGCCTGTAGTAATTAGCTATGCCATACATTTGAAATGGTTATACCACCGTTCGTCGGTCTCCAGAACCTCATTCATTGGTCAGCTGGATGCACCACGGGCAGATGAGGTTGGCTGGGAGCACTGAGGTGGTATTTGTGCCCCTTTACATCCCTGCATCTGCATCAGTGTATTTGTATAGGCTTAACAAAATTGTTTGTAATATTATGTAGTTAATTAGAAAACAAGTTGCTAGTAAGTGAAGATGTTTATCGATGACAGACACTGTAACAGAGCAACATGGCCAAAAACTGCTCAATAAAGATTAAATTTTCTTGCTATTGAATTTCACACCAAGACAAACATTTATGATGAGATCAGAAAAGAGAAGTATGCTCTGACTAATCCAGACAGAATGGTGTCGCACACCCGAGTGACTAATTGATTGCTATGTGTGTGTCACACAGAGCCACAAGCCTTGGACTAAAATTTCTCTGTGGGATCGAATCAATTCGCCAAAGAACTAAAGTTATCAACATAGCTGGCTGGTCATATTTGCCACAGGACCGTGAATCGGCAAACGTAGCGTAGTACGTCCTGTGACCAGGTGGAGCAATAACATATGCAAAGTGGTGGGCAGTGACTGGAAAAGAAGAGCTGTAGATCGAGTTTAGTGGTGCATCTTGGGAGAGGCCTATGTCTAGCTGTGGACTGACACCGGCTGATGAAAATTAAACTGGCCAAGTGCAAGTCAGACACGTACATGTAGGGTTCCGTCTAAGTCTAAGTCTCTTATGGTTTGTAAGATCAAACATTAAACTCCTGAAAAAAACATGTTTCGTGTATGGCTAAATATAAAAGGGGGCTTTTATATTTACTTAACTTAACTATTTTCTGTTTTTAGTATTTGTTGTGATAGCGGTCATAGTAATACATACTTTGTGAACTCGAACAAATGACATCTCGATCGCCAGGCCGAAGTCTTAATTAACCATGGGCTATTGCTATGATTTTAATTATATTGAGATTAAGACCAGAGAGTCACTATTGCCTGATTATTGTTCAGTTAGGTACCTGAGAAATAACTCATTAGAAATTAAATATGTATATGCTTCCCGGAGAGTACCTTTTCGGAATTACGGGCTATAATAATTCTCTGCGCGAGTTTTCATACCAAACTCGATATCGTATATGTAACAAATTTTGTATGAAAAACAGTACAGCGCCTCTAGTTGTTACTACACATCACTAAATTTAGACTAATGAGGGAGCTAGAATAAGTCGAAAACTATGTGAGATCTGTCAAAAGCGTTTATAATAAAAACTCGTACTATGGATACTGGAAGTGAAATTAAATCAAATCTTTATTGAGAGGCGCATACTCTCACTGATAGTAGCTTCGATCAGACAGAGTTTTCCAACTATATACTCTTGGAAGATGAGTGTAATTTTTTTATTATCTCAAAAAATCAATCTAAAATAAAATTTAGAAAATGTACATGGAAAAAACTTTTTTTATGTCTTGAAACTTATTTTTTAGGCTGTTAATTTGATATAAATTAATTTGACATTTAAAGATTGTAATAGTTTTACCCTCAAGGATGTAAAATAACAAAAGGGGATGAAAGTTTGTATGGAAATATGTAAGGTTTATGTTAATGGTCTACTGAACCGATTTAAATGGAATTTAGTACACAGATAGTCTAGAGCCTGGGTAAGGACATAAGCTACTTTTTAATGTGAAAAGAGGGTTGTAAGGGCTAGAAGGGGGATGAAAAGTTGTATGGAAGTATCATCATTTTTAAAGCTAGAAGCTTGAAACTTATTGTTTAGGCTGTTGATTCGATATAAATTATGTCATTGTATATGTCGTGTCATTCAAAGTTTGTGAGGGGGAAGGGGGAATGAGGGGAGCGGAAGGAGGGTAGATGTGAGGGGAAGGGGAAAGGGGAGAGGGATTGGAGGTGAGGGAAAGGGGAGGGGGAGTGGGGGGAAGAGATATGGGAGGGGAGGGGGGAAGGGGAGGAGGAGAGGGAAGTGAGGGGAAAAGGGGTGGAGGGAAGAGAGGCGTGCACGGCGTGGTACGGTGCGGTGTAGGTGGACTCATGTGTCTTATTTCTAAAATAATTAGCCTAAATATTTTAAAATGCTACCCTAAGACACTATTCCACGCGGACGAAGTCGCGGGTACAGCTAGTTATAAAATAAATATTGGACCTAAAAATAAAATACTTAAGCTATGTAATGCAAAGGGTGGTCTTATCGCTTTAAGCGATTTATTCCAGACAACCAATCAGAGAAAGATATTGCGACTATTGCGAGACTGTAAGGGCCTTATCATACTAGCGGTTTGGGAGCGGCTACGGGGCGGGGCGGGCACGCAGCGAATGCGTTGCGAACACGCAGCGGCTGCATAGCGAGGACGTCGCGGACGCGTGGCAAATACGCTACGTTTTCGTCGCGTGTTTGTAGCGAATTAGCGACGTACAATAAATACACTCAGTAACAAAATGGATTCCGACGAGGAAGCACTGCTGTTGGCTTTGTTACTTCGGAGACGCCGGAGACGAAAACGAGACAGTACAAAATGGCGTCCACGCTGCTGTTCGCGACGATCTTGTTACGCGTCCGCAACGAATTCGCTGCGCATTTACATCTTAAATATTACATTTAGCTAAATTGAGACACTTGTAAAAATAAAAAGAAATTGAGGGCCCGGTGGCGTAATCGGGAGAAAGGTTGGCTTTGATGCCAGATGTACCGAGTTCAAACCCCGCCGTGCACCAATGGATTTTTCTATCAAAAATGTATGTGCGCTTTTCACAGTGGAACTCCGGTGAAGGAAAAACATCGTTAAGGAACCAACAACCCCCGCATGGTGGCAGGACACTAGTCATCACTACATCTAGTTTCCGCCTGGCCAGCTACCACCCTCAAGTTAGAAATCTGTTGACAAATGTGTTCCGGCAGCTATCCTTGAGAGACAGTTCCCATTCTAGGCCTAGCGTGCTTACCATCCTCGACCAGATCACTTACCAACAGGTGAGATAGTGGTCAAACGCTAGCCTACAAGATATTTAAAAAAATAAACTGGCCAAGTGCAAGTCGGACTCGCACTCGTAGGGTTTCGTAACACAGAGTATTCTATAACTTTGATTTTACGCAACCAAAAAATTAACTTTGTTTTTTATAGTGTTTGTTTGAAAAACAAAGTTATATTTGCGGTCGCTATATCTCAAAAACTGCTGATTGTATCTCGTTCAAACCAATTTTCTTTGAAAGTTTTTATTGAGAGATCTCAAATAAAAAATATATTCTGTAGATACAGAATATATTTTTTCTAGATTTTTCACTCCCTTACTTAAAAAGTTAAGAGGGGGGGGGGGGGGGGACACACATTTTTTGTTTCAGTTCCATGTACGGGATGCCCCCCCTTAAACTTATTTTTTTTTATTTTTGTCTAAATATCGAAAAGCGGTTCACAGAATACATCTACCTACCAAGTTTCAATTCTGTAGTCCTAATCGTTTCGGAATAAAATGGCTGTGACATACGGACGGATGGACAGACAGACAGACTTGACGAATCAATAAAGGTTCCGTTTTTTGCCATTCGGCTACGGAACCCTAAAAACACTTAATTTGCAAGTTTTTGTCCTTGGATTTCTGCACTAATGTAGGTACTTTGCGTGATTGATGAAATAATCCCCAACCATAATAAGTAGGTCGACTTTCGGCAGATTATTTGCTTGCCTAACTGAAAATCCTGGTTCTATTTTGGTAGCACGATTAGCATCCGGCGATATGACGTCACAGCAAATTCTCGGGCGGCGCAAGAAGTAAGATTATTCGGAAACCGCGAATTTGTTTATTTAATAAAAATATCATTTCTTATGATATCGACTTGATTTTTTCGCAGTTTTTATTAAAATTAGCTATAGTATTTTTAAGGCTAAGAAATTTCGATTTTTATTATTTACATCTTTGATCTTCCCCATTATCTATGAGCCAGAGGCCACGGTAATATTACTTGCACTATTCATTATTCTGTGACTTGGCCGAGAGCACTGTCTCGCCCGTTTTCTCGGTACGTGTCATCAAGGCATTAGCTGGTTTACTTACTCGATCAATGGTCGAAAGGTCTAAGACCTTGTTACGGTAAACGTAGATTTGTATGGAATTAAAAAGCGCCATCTAGTGTGCATCGTAGGTAACATTGTAATTTCCATACAAATCTTCGTTTCGAGTGATAGAGTGAGTAAATAAATGTAAAGAAACTTGCAGTAGGCACTCAGCAGTTGATCAAAGGGTAGTAGGTAGGTACCTACCAATTGCTCGAACTATTGTTCGACAAGATATTAGAAAAGAACTTGGTGAAATATGTAATCACCCTAGTATAGTAAGTACGAGGGCGGCACTGAAAATTTCGGGAATCAAGGAACTGACACAACATTACTATTTAAAAATGTATTTATTGCTTTTCGAAGTATTCTCCGCGAAATTTGACACATTTTTCCATACGATGGAACCAATCATTGAAGCAACCATTCCATTCGGAAGTTGGGGTCTCCAAAATGGCCGTTTTGTAGGCGTCCATAGCTTCTTCAGGTGATGAAAAACACCCAAACTCGTGATTGGTTTTTTGTTCCGGGTTCGTACGCGTATATCCAGGATTCGTCACCTGATACGATGTTGTATACAGCATTTGAGGATCCCGCGTGGAATCTTTCGAGAGTTCTGACGCACAAAGTAACGCGAGCCGCTTTTTGCTCTTCACAGAGCGAATGCGGTATCCATCGGGAAAACAACTCTTTTACACCTAATTGTTCATGCAAGATTATTTGTATTTGACTCATGCCAATGTCTAAAGTTGCCTGAATTTCGCGGTATGTTACATGTCGATCTTCCTCAATCAGCTTACGCACAGCATCAACGTTTTCTTGGGTGACTGCAGTTTTTGGACGACCTTGACGGGGATCATCACTGAGCTTGACACGTCCACGTTGAAATTCAGCAAACCAGCGATAAATTGTGGTTTTGGTTGGGGCTTCATCACCAAATCACAGAATAATGAATGGTACAAGTAACTCGAGAAAATTCAAGAGCGATAATTTATTATGACTTTCGAAGTGGTTTAACACAAAAACAGTGTATTGTCCGGATGATTTCTGCATTTGTTTTTTTTTTTTTTTTTAGTTTTATTATGGCTTCACACGATTAGTGTATTTAGCCAGTGTCAAGTATTGAAATTCTTCAAGTTTTTGTTAATTTTAGTCATAGAGATGGGTCAAAGTCACATTTCAGGTCAGTTTTCAAGTAAAAGTCTAGTCTAAGTCATACCTTCAGTAAAGATGTGGTGTTTACTGAAGATTTTCAGTGGAATTTTGGTGAGAACGCAAATAGCATGTTTTACAACATTGTGCTGTTTCCCTACACTCGCACACAATCACCGGCACTTATGGTTAATAATCCACATTTATTACACATTAACACGCGGAAGAACACAAGTTTTAGGAAAAAATACAATGTTATCACACACACTTTTCCACGTTTCCGCCAAAACTCCATTTCTGCATTTGGTTAGTTGTACTATTCATTATTCTGTGCTCGAGTCAATTCCATTTTTTCAACGACTAAACAAGTTTGACAAAACCTTGTGACAAGACCGAGAATCTTTTTTTAAATAAATAATTGGTATTCGATTTTTAAAACCAAGGGGTTTTCAATAAAAAAGATTTTAATATGACAGGAACAGTGGAAATATTCCATTCCCGATACTTTTAGTGCCGCCCTCGTATACAAATAAATAAAAGTAGTGTTTCTTTTCTATTTAACCGAATTCACAAAAAGGAGGAGGTTCTCAATTCGTCGGAATCTATTTTTTTTTGTATGTTCAACGATTACTCGTAGATGCCTGAACTGATTTGGAAAATTATTTTTTTGTTTCAAATGGTACCCTTCTCAGGTGGTCCCATTTAAATTTTAACGAAATCGACCGAGCCGTTTTTGATATATCAACATTTGTATTACGATGCATTTACTTATCTCGACGACATACAACTACTGGCACAGATTATATAATAGTTACTACGTCTAATGGCTACTTTGACAAGCGCGGCGTTTGAAGTCGGTTCTTTTAGTTTTTTAAACGATCTTAAATTATTATATTACTTTTCGACTGACTTTCAAAAAGGAGGAGGTTCTCAATTCGTCTGTAATTTTTTTTTTTGCATGTTATGTTACGCGGTTACTCCGTCAATTTTGAACCGATTCGAATGGATATTTTTTTAATTGTTAGGATACTTTTTAAACTACAACAACCGACTTCCATGCCCCGCTAGTCAATTTCAGTAGCAAGTTTGTGACGTTTATCGTTATAGCTCTGGAGCTACTTATCAGATCTCGATGAAATTACCATGGGAGCACCTCGGAAACGTACCCTACCGATTAAAAAAGAATCATTCGAATCGGTACACAATTGACATAGTAATCGCGTAACATACATACAAAAAAACCTACAGACGAATTAAGAACCTCCTTGTTTTTGGAAGTCTGTTGAAATCAAAGGGGTCGCCTGAAGTAAACGTGATTTTTTCGGTGTTTTTTCCTTGGATCTTATGATCCGTAATAGTTAGAGACTCGACATTTTCACAACGTATGCTTTTCTATAGCCGCTATAAAAAAATTACCTACTAATGATTAAGGATCGTTTACAAAACGGAAAAAAAACCGACTTCACACGATAGTGAAAATATCCACTAGTCATCAAGGTATCAAATTTTGTTAAAATTGTTTATCTCCTTATCATATCTAAAAAAAACTGTCGAATTGAGAACCTCGTCCTTTTTTGTGAAGTCGGTTAAAAACAGAATAAAGTTATAAATTAAAGGAGGGCCGGCCTAACCCCATACAAAAAAGATGATTATTCAGGCTTTTTTTTTTGCACGATCCTATTAACCGTAATAGATGAGACTTGAAAAATTGCTCGTACTTAGTGTGCATAAATAACATAATTAAGTAATCATTGTTGCTGCTATATCACCAAATAGAAAAAACGAATTTAAATTAAAAATTCCCCATAAAAGAAACTTATTTTACCGGCAAATTTTTGTTTTCTTATTAAATACTAATTTTCTTATTAAATAAATTTTACTGTACTACGGAACCATACTTGTGTGAGTGTGAGTCCGACTCGCACTTGGCAAGTTTATTTAAATATTTAAGTACAATTATATTATAAACTTAACTATCTACATTTAAAAGTGATATTTCCTCAATTAAATCAATTATGTTATATAGGTTTTTCTTTCGGTTTAAAGTCATCCTTCAATTGCGTGTTATTAATAATTCGTTGATATTATTATAATTATCCACTAATATATTAATAACTTAGTTTTTTTCGTTGTGTCTGTCATCATTTATTAACCGACTTTAAAAAAAGGAGGAGGTTTCTCAATTCGACCGATATATATATATATATATAACAGAAACATAATATATAAAATATAGATATATATATATATATATTATATATTATGTTTCTTTGAAGTGTTACACACTTTATATATTTTTTTGTAAATTGTTAAACACAATCCAAAATTTCATCGTACCGACGGGACTTGAACCCGCAACCTCCGGAATAACATGTTCCGGTGCTTTACCAATTAAGCCGGAACATGTTATTGTGAACATGTTTTGATAAAATGTTTATTAATTACTAGCTGTGCCCGCGACTTCGTCCGCGTGGAAAAGTGTCTTTGGGTAGCAGTAACTAATAAGACATACGTATCCCAGCCCAGCTACACCGCACCCTACGCCATGCTAATCCCCCCTCCCCTCCCCTTCCCCTAACTTACCCTACCCTCCCTCTCCCCCTTACCCTCACTTCCACATCTCCTCTCCCACCACTCCCCCTCTCCTCCCACAACCCTCCCCTTCCTCTCCACTCCCCCTCACACACTTTGAATGTCATATTTATTTATATCGAATCAACAGCCTAAAAAATAAGTTTCAAGCTCTAAAAATGACGATAAATCCATACAACTTTTCATTATCGTCATTTCGAATTCGTTATTTCATATATATATATATATATATATATTCGTCGATTTCATTATCGACCCTTTCAACCCCTTACAACTCTTTTTTCGCATAAAAAGTAGACTGTGTACTTTCTTAGGTTCTAGACTATCTGTGAACAAAATTTAATTTAAATCGGTTCAGTGGTTTTGGCGTGAAAGTGACACAGACAGACAGACAGAGTTTCGCATTTAAATTTATTTAGGATTATTTTTTGCTGGCAAAAAATGATAGTGGCATTTTTTACTCGATCTTATAAAATACTGTAGTGTGGTACGGAAACCTACCCTAAACTTCCGTACCAACGTTGGTTGTCACCAATTAAGCTAGACCTCTAAATTGTAAGAACGCTCAAATAACTCAGAGGCCTATCTTGATTGGAGTGAACTATGTATGTATAGGGAAACCCTATCATTTTCAACTTTTTTTATTATTTTTTTTAATTTTTACTTTATTTGTGCTATGAGAACTGGCTTCTTGCCAAATTTCATGATTCTAGGTCAAAGGGAAGTACCCTATAGGTTTTCGACCCAAAACCTATAGGGTACTTCCAGTTGACCTAAAATTGTCAATTTTGGTTAAAAGTAAGGTCTTACAGTACAAGTAAAGGAAAAAATCCGAAAAATAAAAAAGTTGAAAATTAAGGTTAATTTTTGTACTTTACAAGTTTATGCCAAAATCTAAATTTGCCCATATCTTTTTATCGTGTTCACTCAGGACCTTGATTTTTACACACCTAATAGGGACTATAGATCTCAGTATTTGGTATAAATTTCAACTTGCTAGGTCCACCCGCTCCTGCGAAAATCGGTGGTGACATACGGACAGACAGACAGACAGACGGACAAGAAAGTGATCTTAGAAGGGTTCCTTTTTTACCTTTTGAGGTACGGAACCCTAAAAATAAAGTTTACCTTTTCATTCAAACTTTTACAAAAGCCTTAAGCTAAGAAAATCTGCCCCCGGAAGATATTCGATTGATATTTATACTACATAGAGGTACTAATAAAATATATTTTTTTTTTAAGTTTGAGATCTGTAACTCAATTCGTTTTTTTTTCTAAAACAGAAACTGTAAAAAATGTAAAAAAAAAAATTTTTTCAAGACTGCAGCAATTAATCCACATTTTTATATATCTTTAAGACTAATATTTCATTATTCAAAAAGTGTTTTTTTTTCACAACGGCGTACCTTTTTTTTAAATTGAATATTATGTTATTATAGGGAAATATTATAAGGTATGAAAAAAAATGTTTTTTGTTATGGTGCCAAAATTGTATCATGGTAAAAAAAATAATTTAACATTTTTTTTATTTTTCTTTGATCCTATGATGTAATAAAGCTCAAATTTTTTTAATAATAGCAATTATTAGTTCTTAAGATATATAACATTGGTTTAATTGCTGCAGTCTGTCTTGAATTTTTTTTTCTGTTATTGTACATTTACATTTTTAGAATAAAAACCTATTGAGTTAGAGATCTCAAACATTCAGAAAATACATATTTTATTAGTATATATACATATCGTATAAATATCAATCAAATATCTTTCGGGGGCAGATTTACTTAGCATTACTACCCCTACTTCAACCAAATAAATGCATAATAAGAATGTTATACTTTAAATAGAAACAGAAAATTGTCGAAATTTCTATTTATATTTCAAAATTCATAAAGATCCTTGAAATCTGCCACTTTTTGGAATCGTCAGCTTTATCCGCATCATCACTTAACAACAGGTGAGGTAGTGGTCAAACGCTAGCCTAAAAGATATTTAAAAAAAATCTGCAAAATTTAGGTCTGTAAATCTGCCATAATGACAGATATAAATTCTTTAGATTTCCAACATATGGCGTTAGTAACCAAACATTATGTTAAACATTATTTTCGCAGCGAAATTAATTCTTTGACGACCCCCCTTTAAAAGCTAAACAGCTGGCTTGAAAAATCTAGAAAATATCGTGATAATAGTGCATTTCATGAACTTTAAAGAAAAACTATAGCGGTTAAGATAACTTTATTAGTTAAGCAGTAATAGTTGTTGAACTTGGGTGTTGGATATTTTTGTACCAAATACATAATCCTTAGAATAAATCATTTAAAGTGCAAAGACGAAGTACCTAGTTGATTGTTTATAACCGGTAAAGACATGCATTGAATAACAGGCTACTATGGAAACCTACACTGCGCGTGGCCCGACACGCACTTGGCCGGTTATTTTTAACATCAGTAAAATGATATTTTTTTACTGATAACACATCTACATGTGAATTTAAATTACTATGTTAAAGCACAAATCAATCGGCGTGATAGTTTTTCAGTAAAGTGCACCACAAAAGTGCTCAAGTTGTGGGATAGTGTTAGGGCTCGCTTCGCTCGCCCTGATTAATGTCGGTACTCCATTAATTTATGTTGATTTCATAATCCTTAATCCCTTACTAATATTATAAATGCGAAAGTAACTCTGTCGGTCTGTCTGTCTGTCTCTCTGTCTTTCTGTCTATCTCACTTTGACGTCAAAACCACTGAACCGATTTAAATGAAATTTGGTACACAGATAGTCTAGAGCCTGAGAAAGGACATAGGCTACTTTTTAATGCGAAAAGAGGGTTGTAAAGTGTGGAAAGGGGGCATGAAAAGTTGTATGGCAGTATCATTTTTAAAGCTAGAAGCTTGAAACTTATTTTTTAGGTTGTTGATTCGATATAAGTAAATATGACATTCAATTTTATTCAAAGTATGTGAGGGGGAAGGGGAAGTGCTGGGGGAGGGTATGGGGAGTGGAGGGGGAGGGTAGGAGTAGTGGAGGAGAGGGTAGGGGGAGTGGTGGGGGAGGGGATGTGGAAGTGAGGGGGAGGGTAGGGGAGGTGGAAGGGGGAGGGGAGTATAAGTTCAAATTCAATTCAATTCAAAATGTTTTTATTGCACAAAGGTAACACATTAATAATATAGTCGCTAGATACCAAACTAGACGAATGATCGCCCGTATCTTGGGATCTAGTTCCTCCCACGTTTAGGCACCTATATTGTACAAATTACATTTCCTACGTGTTTTTTTTGTAATATTATTTTAAGTATAATGAAGATATTATTAATATTATGAAAAATCTAATCTATCTAAAATCTATTACTATTACATTACATTTCATTTAGTTAATATAGATAGATACATATGGTCATTTTATTGCACTAACATAAGAATTAAAATAAATTCAAATTAAAGTACCTACAAATAACCTAATTGAATAAGAATTGCAGAAAATGTTGTGTTAACTACTGCCAATTAGAAATTTATTGATATTTGTAATTCATATTAAAACATTATTAAAACTGAATTGCACACAAGTATTAAATTACAATGAGAAACTTATAAGTCAATAAAAATTAATAATTAAAACTGTTTTAAGTAGTTAGTACACATCTGTTTCCATCTATTTATAAATCTATAATAATTGTCAGTTACTATGTTTAGGTATTAGTGTGCTTGGGTGCGTGTGTGCACGTGTGCGTATGTGAGTGGGTGTTGTGTGTGCGCGCGTGTGTGTGTGTGTGTGTGTGTGTGTGTGTGTGTGTGTGTGCGCGTGTGTGTGTGTTTTGGAGCTAAATATATATTTTTAATTTTGATCATATTTAAGTAATGTTTTTAATTAGACTTTCCGTTTCATCATAAGACAAATTTGTCAACCAAAGGACCAACGTTCTCTTACAATTAGCTTTACATAATGGGAAAATAGGTATGGATTTATTGATCTTATTACATAACCTAGAACTAATGACTTCAAAATGGCGTCGTGCCAAAGCAGTCCTGCTCTTGGGAATCTCACACACGTGATATGTTCGTCTTCTACCGGATAATATGTTGCTGTTATATGTTAGTTCACAGTGCTTGCGTAATATTACTTGAAGTACAAAGAGTTGTCGTACCGTCAACAGGGAGCATTCCTTGTAAAGTGCGGCAGTACTGTATCTAAATGGCTTGCCATATATTACTTTAAGGACATCTCTTTGGGCTCGTTCTAGGCGAAGCATTTTAGTGACATAAGTACTTCCCCACACAGTTATGCAATATGACAGAATCGACTGTGTAAGCGAATAATAGATAGTTTTTAGAACTTTTAGGGAAGCTATAGATCTCAGTTTTTTAAATACATACATTAGTTTCCTTACTCGCGGAATTAAGACCTGCAAATGTCCATTCCAACTAAGTGTACAATCTATGACAATACCTAAGTATTTAATCTGCTCGCTACGTGTTATACTAAGACAGTTACAGGTGTTTAGGTCAGTAGAGTTTTCATTACATGTATGCGCTTTGATAATAAATGATTGAAGTGGTGGTTGAAGTTGGGTATTAAGGGAGAACGGAATATACGTAGATTTTTCAACATTCAACGTCAAAACATTATCTTTCAGCCATCTCATCACTGTTGTCAGACTACTTTCAGCATTCGCTCGAACGGATTCCCAACTATCACCATTTACCAAAATCGCTGTGTCATCCGCATAAGTAAATATTTTACATTTTGGTAAGGATAGTTTACACAGTTCATTTATGTAAACTGTGAATAGGGTTGGCTCCAGGACACTACCCTGAGGCACGCCGTAAGCAACACTGCAGTCCGTACTTACATAATTGTCTATTTTTACAGCCTGTTTCCTATCAGTTAAGTAATCTATAAAAAATTGTAAAGCTAGACCACGTATACCTACACTCTCTAGTTTATGAATTAATAGGGGGATAGAAAC
Organism: Cabera pusaria; assembly: GCA_954871355.1. Taxonomy (NCBI): domain Eukaryota; kingdom Metazoa; phylum Arthropoda; class Insecta; order Lepidoptera; family Geometridae; genus Cabera; species Cabera pusaria. The sequence goes on along the minus strand of OX940909.1, from coordinate 4,718,493 downwards.
AGTGTCAAATGCCTTAGAAAGATCCAAAAAAATGCACAAAACTTTTTTTTTAAGGTCAAGTTGATGGACAATATTATTAGTCAAGTCACTCACAGCGTCTTCTGTACATTTGCCTTTCCTGAAACCATACTGGTTGTCTGCAAGTAAGGTGTGTGTTTCCAAATAATTTACTAGCCTTGAATTTATAATTTTTTCTAAAATTTTGGATAAGGTACTAAGCACGGAAATAGGTCTATAGTTATTGACACTGCTTCTATCACCCCTCTTGAAGATCGGATGAATGAGTGCTTTTTTGAATGCTTTCGGAAAAATCCCAGTAGAAATACTTAGGTTGCAAATATGGGTTATGGATGGAACAAGATAACGCCGCGCAAATTTAATTACTCTTGTTGGTATGTTGTCCCACCCTGTAGAACAGTCATTACGAAGGTTAGTAACAATTGAGTCTTCTTCACTACAATTAGTAGGTAGAATAGCCATGGAATCACAGAGACAACTTATTGCAGAATTTGAAATGTGAGCAGATTGACTGGACACACTTTGAAGCTTATTTGCAAGTCCTTCTCCAACCTCAGCAAAGAAGGTATTCACCATGTTCACCGATTCAAAAGGGTCATTTGAAAGTTGAAGCAGATCTGTTGATGACGACGTGACCGAGCTTAAACCAGTAACTTTTTTTACTATTTTCCAGGTTGCTTTGGAGTCTTTTTTTACCTTACTGAGTTCATTTCGTTCATAGGTCTGTTTTAGTTTACGTAGCATTCCTTTACAGTAGTTACGGTAGCGAATGTAGGATATCTTAAGAATCATATTATCTGGATTACATTTGCTCCTAATATGAAGTTTATCACGGTAAATCAAACACCGCAGCATACCAGAGGTCATCCAAGGTTTGATTATTCTGGTCCTTCTACTTAGTTTTAATACCTTAGTGTGCTTCTGTATAATAAAAGACAACATGGCTAATAGGTTATCTACGGCAATGTTTACATCCACGCAGTGAAGTATAGGCATAAAATCTGTGTTAGAGAGATCTTTTGTAATAGCATGGATGTCCAATATAGTCCTTTCTCTGACTATTTTTTTGCGCGAAATACTATGCAAATGCAAGTGCAAGAGACAGGTGCATGATCAGTCACAAAAGTATCAAGAATTAATGTTGTTGAGCAGTCTAAATTTCCCTTTAATAAAACATGGTCCAAACAGCTATCGTTTCTAGTAGGTATGAGGTGTGTAGGTAGAAGACCATGTGCTGCAGCTAGATTTAAATAATCATCTGTGTAGGGATTGTTGACATCAGGATTAATATTGATATTTATATCACCAATTATTATGATGGATTTATAAGATGATAAAGAGACTAGAAGTTCGTTAAGACTATTCAAAAAGTTATTGATTTGTCTAAAAGAGGGAGACCTATAAATAGCTATGATTACTGTGTCTGGCTCACATACAATTACTAAACAGTTACAATCAGTGATACGTGGCTCTTTAACATTGTGATGTATGCCTGACTTCACATATACCACAACACCATCGTTTTGTGATGTATATGTAGATTTATGACTATGGTAATCTGGAATCGTGGGAACACAACTAGTTTTGCTCAGCCAGCATTCAGTGAAGACTAAAATGTCACAAGGAATCTCGATACGTGCTAGAAGTGCAATTGTTTCATCAAAATTACAGTTAATACTTCGTATATTACTACTGAAAACGGTGAGTGAATGCGAATTTTTCGTTATATATTGTTTGCAATGTTCAGGTGAACATCTAAAGGATTTAGATGTGCCGATAAGTTCTAAATCATCATTCAAGTCATGCATATCATCCATTGTCAGGTGTGTTTAAATGAGGAACAAAACTCAATGACCACCTGGTTAGTAACCAGATGAGATTATGTATATTTGAATAGTATACAACAGTGGCTGAGATTATGAAACTGATCAAATGTTCTTTATGTAGTAGTAGACAGGAAAGCCACTTTTCACCAAGTAAAAGAAAACTCATAGTGGCACTTAAAAACATTACGGATGATATAATATTATCAGGTACTATAGCGTAGAACGTGTTTGATGAGTGTATGTGTTTGTTGTATTGTATAGTGTTAGTGGTATAAAGTGTCAGATGAGTAAGTAAAACAATTGGAATTATAAAGACAAACATGCTTAACAGGAGAAAAAATAATTGGTATTTGTTACAGGATAAACTTTCAAAAGAAAAAAAAAATAGTCAGATGTCTTTTTCGGGCCTAATGAGGTCATTTTCAGTATTAACCCTAACTAGTGTCCCACCATCACTTTTCCTCATATACATTTTTCCATGTGCAGACCAACAATATTTGTAGTTATTTGATTTCGCGAATTCGCGGGCCTGGTGGAAAAGCTTCCTCATTTTGAAGGTTAAGTTCTCGGAAATAAATACAGGCTTCGATGGGCCCTCAATTCTCAAGTTGCTGGTATTCAACTTATTGTTTCTATATGCCATGTTATAGGTCTTTACTGACTGTAAAAATTTCTCCTTGTAGAGAACACTTGTGAAATCGACTATAATTGGTTTAGTAGGTGATTTAGTTCCAGAGCGAAAGACATCTTTGATATCCGTCGTCTTCAAAGGGAGATTGATGGCCTTTGTGATTCTAAGTAGGATTTCAGAGAGATCATCTTTTGTCTCAGATTTGTTACCGGGAATATTTCTTATCTCTATGCTGGTAGCACGCTGGTATCTCTCTAAGTTCTCCAATTTATCTTCCAACAACTGAATAGCAGCTAGGTTATTTCTCCGTTCCTGTTCGAGGGCAGCAATTTTTTCCATGACTGACTCATATTGCTTTGCCATGAAATCAATTGTTTCACGAATAGATGCAATTTGCAGACTAAGCTCCTTTACATTACTCTCTAGCGAAGAGTAATTAGATTGTTGTTGTATTTTAAAATCATTGAACATTTGACGCATGTCTAATATGAATGTAGCCATGTCATTGTTGCTGGTTGAGGTAGTTTGAACATCGTCATCGCCTCTTTTCCTCTTAGATGGATTTGGCATGTCTTGACAGGCGACAGGCACGGATGCCATAGTCTTCAGTCTAGATTCTGAGTCCGATATATTCTCGCATGCAGGTGAAACCGGTGGCGTTCTATTAAGTGGCATTTTATAAACTCATATATTAATTATCAACAATGTCTTAAAAATGCAGGTAACCAAACCACTCGTATATTCGTATTGTAGCCGGACTCAAAACCTCGCGGGAAAAACGACGTAAGCGCCGGGCAGAATGTGTCACTTACGCGTTTTATCGTTGCACCAGATAAATAGTTGAATGATTTCCTTTTTTCTATGTTTTTAGCATTTAAACATTTCAAAATAAGTTCACTAATCATTTAAATCACTAGTATTTATAATTATGTAGCGTTCTCAATTAGAATAACACTTTAAAAACTGAATATTGCTATTATTTTAGGAAACATTTTAACAGAGCTGTGACTAGCCAAACGTAGGAGGATGGCGTCGGAGATAAGTGAGGGGAGGGGGAAGGGTGGATTAGCGCGGCGTGGTAGGGTGCGGTGTAGCTGGGATAAGTATGTGTCTTATTAGTTAATGCAACCCAAAGACACTATTCCACGCGGACGAAGTCGCGGGCACAGCTAGTGTTAATAAGTATAACTAGGTATTTACTTAGATATGGAGTATTTGTGTTTTCTGAAGGGTTGTGGTCATTTTCCCCCACGGGGACCAGCCGGCTTGGGAGACATTTATTATCTACTTGGTTATTTCTAGCTCGTTACATAAGAGATTAGTAAGTGGTACCTACCACACGTCGTAGGAGCACATTATATCGATGTTCCGCCTGACTTGCTACAAAAAAGTAAAGCTTACCACCATTAAAGAGAAAATGAGTTCCGGCAGCACACAGCCCTTGAGAGTCAGAGTATTCTAGGCCTAGCGTGTTCACAGTCTTCGACCACATCATCGCTTGCCATCAGGAAATTGGAAAATATAACTATGGAATTAAAGTTTTAGATAATTTTATGAACTTTCATTCGTCAACGAATGCCTGCCTGCGACGCACTGTTTTTGAGATATATCTATGTAAGCAGAAATCTCAATATCTAGACCTTCCTTTCCCTTGGTAGATCTAGGTATATTCACACCTTAAGTACCCTGGACTATTTCTAAACGAATCGCTGTGGCATTTAGTACATCCCCGTCTTTCGTCCGTTTTTGAAAGAAAATAAAGAAAGAAGAAAATGTACTATAACACAATACACTAACATAAAACAAACTTATATACACGTAGGGTTAGTAAAAACAAACAAAAATAAAATTATGAACGTATTTAATAAAGGCGTGTGGTGCTAAAACTGTCTACCTAGCACGAAATTTTCAGGTGTTCGCCTGAACGCTGATTTTCGGAAAGACCTCTGGGGCTTGTCTTCTGTGGGCCTTTCATTGACTAAGCTAATAGCAAATACCTGAGCGAGCGCGATGCCAATGCCCCGTCGTATTTGGATGGCAAACTACGAAAGCTTTTGCTTTTCAACCGACTTTACAAAATAGGAGGTTCTTTTTTAACCGACTTCAAAAAAAGGAGGAGGTTTCTCAATTCGACCGTATATATATATTTTTTTTTAATGTTTGTTCGCGGATAACTTCCGTCGTTTATGAACCGATTTTGATTATTCTTTTTTTGTTCGAAAGGAGATATTCCAAGTGTGGTACCATAGTAATTTTATCGAGGTGTGATAAGTATCTCCAGAGATATTGAGATAAACATCTCAAAATTGGTACTGAAAATGAATAGCGCGGCATTAAAGTCGGTTCTTTTTTTAGTTTTTAAACGATATTATTGTAAATTGTTAAACACAATCCAAAATTTCATCGTACCGACGGGACATGTATGTTCGTTCATTTATGTAGCTATGTATGTTCGGGTGGAATCTTGGAAGCTAAATTAGACCCACTTCCGGATGTCCGATTGGACTCAAATTTGATGTACTTATGTATCTTCGGTGACAATACAATGATATGGTACCATGGAGCTGGTCTGATGATGGAGACGGAAGGTGGCGACGGCATGTCTGTGATAAATCAACAAAACCCTACCGAGTTTGGGCTCGATTGATTTGTGTTGAAGAGAACTTTACGCCTAAATGATATCCAGGGTCTGATGATGAAGCTGGAAGGTGGCCACGGCATCTCTGTGATAAATCAACATAACCCTACTGAGTTTGGGCTCGATTGATTCGTCTTGAAGATAACTTTTCACCTAGATGATATCTAGGGTCTGATGATGAAGCTGGAAGGTGGCCACGACATCTCTGTGATAAATCAATGTAACTGTACCGAGTTTGGGCTCAATTGATTCGTCTTGAAGAGAACTTTACACCTAGATAATATCCAGGGTCTGATGATCAAGCTGGAAGGTGGCAACGGCATCTCTGTGATAAATCAACGTAACTCTACCGAGTTTGGTCTCGATTGATTCGTCTTGAAGAGAACTTTACACCTAGATAATATTTAGCGACTGGTGATGAAGCTGGAAGGTGGCCACGGCATCTCTGTTATAAAATAACGTAACCCCAGTGAATTTGGGCTCAAATGATTCGTCTTGAGGAGCTCTTTACACTTAAATGATAGCCCTAGGATCTGATGATGAAGCTGTAAGGTGGCCATGGCATTTCTTTTATAAAGCAACATAGCCCCACCGAGTCGATTGATTTTCCGCGAAAAGCACTTTACCCATAATCACATCAAATATCCGTGGAATATTTTAAGACATCATGCCTACTACTACCTACCTACCTACTAAAAAGTTAAAAAAAAATTATAAATAAAAAATATTTTTAAAAACAAGCTTTTATCTGGCACAATGAACTAAAATGTTAAAAATAAATTCTAGTAAGTATTTGGGTAGTACCTACACTTTACTACTACTTTAGGTAAGTACCTACACGCCAAATACTTACTAGAATTTATTTTTAACATTTTAGTTCATTGTGCCAGATAAAAGCTTGTTTTTAAAAATATTTTTTTTTAATTATTTATTTTTCTTAACTTCGGACACCAAATCCTGTACGTTGTCATCTAGTACGTATAGGCTAGGTCCGTTCGTCACGATAACATAATTGTACGGAACACTTACTTACATTACTTATTGAAGTTGCGTTAGTGTGAATGGACACAGTAGTTGGATTTTGTCTAGGGGGGCAGATTTGAAAAAATATTTTTTTGTTTAAGGGATTATGCCTCACGTTTGGTTTCATTCAAATTTTATCGAGATCTGATAATCATCTCCAGAGATATGGAGATAAACAAATGTGTATACCTTGATGACATGATAATGGCTATATAGTGGCTATTTTGACTATCGCGGCGCGGCATGTGAAGACGGTTTTATCGTTTTGTACGCTCATAAATTATTTATAACGACCACTATATCACCTGACGGTAAGTGACAATACCAGCGACGTAATACCGCTAGACATAAAACGTGACGGTCGAGGATGGTAGGACGTTCGGCTACGTAGTATTATTATCTTTTCTGTGGTTCGGCCTAGAATGATAACTGGCTCTCAAAGGATAGCAGCCCGAACTCATTAACTATATGTTTTGGCGACAGATTTTTTAACTTGAGGCCAGGCGGACAGTGTTCTATCACCATCTAAGGACCATCACCACATGTGCCGTCACTATATTGATACGTGATTACCCTACACCGTTTCCGGCCAGCTTACTAAGCCAGGGGATTCCTATCAGTGTTTTCTTCACCGAAGAGCCAATGTGAAATGCGCATTGGGAGTTCCTAAGTATAACTATAAAACTTATTGTAATCCATTATATGGACCACGTACAGCCTGGGCTGCTTTTGGACTAAGTGGCATTTTCCACCGTACCCACTGTAGCCTTTCTGAGTAGCCCGGAAGTAGACGAATTTCTCGCTCGCTCTGCTCGCGCACGCTATTTTGCTTTTATATTAGAAGTCAGTCTTAATAGCTATTATCAAGCGAAGCCACTGGCAAGACTACTATACTATTACAACATAGGTAAACAATACCAAACTAAAAATTGTATTATTTACTAAAATGCAATTGCATTCTTTAATAATTTCTAGCTGGTTTGTGGAAGGATATCGATAATTTTAAGCTGCATGTGATCAACGGAAATTAGCTCCTGATAATGTATTTAATTGTTAGATAAAGTGACTGCTAGTTAATATAAAATATAATAAGTAACAGTTATCACAACAATACAGTTAGTTTAATTAGAACATTGAAGATTTGCACTTCGACTGGATTTTTTGTCAAAAGTTTTATTGCGCAAAAGCGTGAAAAAATATAGGTAAGGTATGCAACATGAAACAAATACACTATAGAAATATCTTTATTATATAAAATAATATTATAAAATACCTTATATAAAAATACTGACTGACTGACTGATATTTATATCAAACTCACAGCACAGAATACTTAATAGTACTACGCACAGCCCAAACTGTGTGCTCTTTGTCAAGTTACTTGTACTATTATATATTCTGTGGTTAAGTAAAGACATATCCACTAAGAAAGGGTTTTTTTAATTCCACCCCTATGAAGGTGAAATTGGGGGTTGAATTTTTTTTGAAACTGTTATCCTATGGTTTGATAATTAGTAGTTTCACATAGTTTGCAATACATATTATGAGACATGTCTATTACAGTTTTTCCAAAACATCTCCCATGCATTTGTTTTACTGATAGGTACATCAACGTACAGTCTTAACTATTGGCCCAGAGAGATGAAATGTTGTTTTGTGTTTTTTGAGAATTGTAGTTTATCTACTATGAAAAGGTTTTCCGAAATTCCACCCCTAAGTGGGTGTAATGGGCTGTTAAACTTTATATGAAACGTTTTGTTCTCTGGGTCGATTAAATTAATTTAATCTGAGGAGACGTAATGAAACGACTGAGCAGAGATGATGCTCTATAATTATTAACTATCAATACAATCGAGCTTCCTAAGTAACTTAGCCTACGCATATTTCCCAATACTGCAGACCATCGACGTCCTAGCAATCTGCAGACATATCCTCAGCATTTCCTTATCGCATAGTAAGCATGTGCGACGCAGGGATAGAGCTGGGACCATGTCGCGTAACTATCTTTTAGTAAATAAATATTCTCGCTCAAATTACTAAACAAAGATTTGCTTCAAGACACTTTTGACAGTAGCATCTCAGTCTGTTTGCATCAGTAGCCACCTAACTGGTGAAGTGGATCAATTTTTTTTAAATGAAAACGGTTTATTGTTCTGTACACAATAGAAAAAAATAGTATTCGTAATAGTTTGTGTACAGAACAAAAATTATACTTTCAAGTAATAGATAAATAAACAAAAATATTGCGAAAACATTTTTATTCATTATATCTGGTATTGCCCCTTTGTGGGTTACACACGGTGTTACAGTAGGTTCATACATTTACCTCCAATAACAATAAAGAAAGTGAGAACGCTTGTCGCTGGAGCTGCCTTAAGCGCAGACCAAACTGTGAGCGAAGCAAATCGAAACTAAGTTAATTTCGCTGCGCCCATATCGCCCAACCAACCACTTTGTAGACCTACAAACCTAAGTATGATTCTAAGAATGAAACAACGCTACAGCGACATGTGCGAAGCGAAAACAATCTTTCGTTTTGCTTCGCTTTTATATGGCCTGCTAGCCTGCGCTTTACTGTATTATAATATGCTTAATGGTTTCAGAGTAATCATGATAATTTGGCAGCCTATAAACTTGACAGAACAATGTCCACCCGACGCTCAATTCAACGCTTGTTCTTCCTTCGGTTATCTCTTTCTCCACATCCTAACAGAGTTCTATGGAGGATCTGAAGATATAAGGACACAGAAACGTTTAGAACGAGAGAGAATAGAAGAACGCTACGGACATGAGTGGGTTGAAGAGAGCATTCACAAGAATAGTAGAGAAGTTAAATGATTCTAAATGTGACGAAAAACATAGGTGTGATGATGAAGAAAGGAAGGATGACGAATACGATTTCATTGTGGTTGGAGCGGGAGCGGCGGGATGTGTCGTTGCTAGTCGATTGACTGAGCATAATGGTACAGTAAGTGTGCTTGATTCCAATTGCCAATACAGCGTTTACTTAAATAAATATTAATTAGCAAATTAAGACAGGTACATGCGCAACTTAAATAGTTCTGCCACTGGCATTAGCATTGAAGCTATAAACACGCATTTTCATTTTAATATTGTTACTTTACGAAAACAATACGCTTAATTACCCTTTACTTCAGTGGGTGATCATTATGGAATATAACACATCAAGATTGCTGATAATTTTATTATTTTTAATTGCAATTAGTGTAAGTGTAAGAATACATTAACAGAGTTTTTCCTTCAGGTCCTTCTCTTAGAAGCAGGTCCAGAACAGCCAGATGTGACAAGAGTGCCAGCTTTCGCGACAAGTCTCATGGGATCCAACATTATGTGGAAGTACAGAACCAAGCCAGACGGGAAGAGCTGCCTCGCACATAAAGATCAGAGATGCGCTTGGCCTTCGTAAGTATTTATAATTACATAATTATTGTCATATGGAACTTACCCACCCTAAATATCATAACCCTGTGGTATTTGGCTTCCATAGCATGCTTGGCTTGCTATTAAATCAAAAGTAGCTTACTACCATCAAGTAGAAAATCTGCCACTAAATCTTAATCAAGGTGTTTTGGAAGTTTTCCACGATAGCCAGTATTTACCACCGTGATAGAGTTTAGTTTTTTTAAGATTCCGTACCTCAAAAGAAAAAAGGAACCCTTGCAAGATCACTTTGTATCCGTCTGTCCGTCTGTACGTCTGTCTGGCTGTCCTTCTGTCCATCTGTCAAGACCCTCACAGTTGTTCTGCACACATGGAGCTGTTAATTTTTTACTCATTCCATCACCTTTAACAAAATTAAGGTTATCGCAATAGGTCTGTCTGTAGTTTCATCGATTAGCTCGGTCTCCCTGCTTTGGGACTGGTTAGATTTTGGCTACCTTCCATAATGACGGCACAATGCTTATTTAACCCCCGACGTAAAAAGAAGGTGAATTATAACACACCTTCTATTAAACTTATTAGTTTGACATGTGTAAATGTGTACCTATGTATTTCTGTCTGTGGCATCCTTTGGTGGCATCGTAGCGCCCAAATGGATGAACCGATTTTGATTTAGTTTTATTTCTTAGATATGTGTCTTTCTCACATTCTTACTTTTCTTTACAATGTCCTCTTCAAACCTTCTACTTCTCTTTACTTGAAGGAACGTTTTCTCCCTCTATATTGCTCTGATAATCACTATTTAAGATCTTCTGAAAATCTACTATGCTCAGTTTTCCGCAGCACAAAACAAGCTTTTACGATAAGTCGTTATCTGTAGAAGCTGTGCGTCTGTAGAATAGTCTCCCAGCTAAAATTAGGCAGGCTCAGTTTATCGCTTTATTCAATCTTACATGATGACTCTGCCAACTGCTGAATGCATAAAGCCTTCATTGAATTTTTTTTCGAAAATTGTAATATAATATTTACTAGTAGGTATATTTATTTATTTATTTGTATATATATACATATATATATATACATATAAATATATATAATATATATATATATACCATATATAATATATATATATATATATATAGGTATTTATATGTAGGTATGTATATAGATAGATACATTATTTATTGTATCTTATTTATGTAGGTGTATAAGCCTTATTCTTAGGTGTGTGTTTGTAATATGGTTTTCATTTTTCTTAATATTTATTATTTTATTTATCGCCCCTATAATGTAACACCACCGACCTTGCTCAATACGCATCTCCCTTTCTCCATCCCAAGGTTGACCTGGAAGAGATCGCTTTCAGCGATAAGTCCGCCCATCGTACTGTAGTTTTAAGTGTTTACTGTTTATTAAGTTAGTTTTAATTTGTGTACAATACAGAATGTTGTATTGTATTGTGTATTGTATTGTGTCTTAATCGAGAGTGTTCTAAGTTTTGATTCATGGAAATCCGTTCAGCCGTTTGAAGTCTATGAGCTTTTATCTATATGATGAGGCTGTAAAAACAACTTTTGTAGTTCTGATCAATTCGAAATTCGATATATTTTAACTTAAAAGATATTGTATGAACATGGTAGCGTTGACATAACGCTGGGAAGCTGGGAAATCTCCTGGAATCTGCAGAATACTCAACACTTCACCAACTTACTGCAGCGATGTCGAATTTGGACTCATTGGAATGGTCTCGATGAACAGATTATGAATAGATTCGTCGGAGGTAGTTTTAAATTTAAATCCAAGTATTATTCATACGATTAGGAAAACAGGCGCATTAGTATAGGTGTCAATTTAAAAGTTGACAAGTGAGATACGTTTGCGATAAATTTTAATAAAAAGCTTCTGCGTTTCAGAGGTAAAACAATGGGAGGAGGCAGTTCTGTGAACTCTCTCTCATACATCAGAGGAAATAAGCTGGATTACGATACATGGGCTGACATGGGCAACGTCGGATGGAGCTATGATGACGTAGGTTCAGATGATTTATTAAATAGAATAAAAATATTTATAAAGCTCATTAAATAAAGTATTTTAAAAAACTATCTAAAATAAATCAAAAGTCCAACATCAATTTTCATCAAATATAATTCAGAAATTCATCATAAAATGTAATTCTTTCTAATTTAGTCAGTATACGTTGCTTCAGGTATTACCCTTCTTCAAGAAATCTGAAGAGAACCTCAACATAAAGATTTTAAATGAAAAATACCACGGTGAAGACGGCCTTCTCCCCATATCATTTTATCCCTTCATAGATGGGCCTTCCATCATGATGACCAACGCATACAACGAACGAGGTCTTCCTCTCACCGATTACAATGGCAAATCGCAATTAGGTACCATGCAAGCTCAAGCATTCGCCCAACATGGTCAAAGAATGTCCACGAACAACGCATTCATACAAAACATCAGATATAAACGAAAAAATCTCACCGTACGAGTCGAATCACTCGCTGTCGAAGTTCTCATAGACCACGGAAAAGCTTACGGGGTTAAATACATCAAAAATGGTAAACTTTATACAGCTACAGCAAGAAAAGAAGTCATTGTCAGCGGCGGTCCTATTAATGGCGCAAAATTATTAATGCTTTCTGGTGTAGGGCTCAAGAAACTCTTAGAAGAAGCTGGTATAAAGGTAAAAAAAGATCTTTCTGTGGGATACAATCTACACGACCATGTCACGTTAAATGGTATAGTAATAGTTCTACCTAATGGCAAACCTACTTCAGTAAGTAATCAAGAAATAATTGAGGCCATAACAGAGTTTAAGCAGTTGGAAAACAAAAAAGGTCCTCTTTCTGGCAATGGAGCGGTAAACTCTATATCATTTTATAAGACATCTCCAACACTGGCCGCTCCAGATATTCAGTACCAAGCAGATGTGTTAGAAGATTGGACAGAATACGTTCATGAGCCATACACTTATAAATCAATACCCATCTTTCCCAGTGCTTTCTACAACGGAATCCTCCCTCGAACGATGCTTGTAACTCCACTAAATAGAGGCAGACTCTACTTAAATACGACAGATCCATATGGAGAGCCAATCATCGATCCAAACTATTTTGGAAGAAAGGAAGACATGAATGCATTAATCAAAGGAGTCAAATTCCTGCTGACTTTGGAAAAAACGGTAGCATTTATGAAGCATGGAGCCTATTTTTACAAGGAGTCCTTGCAACCTTGTGAAGATTTTATGTGGGGCACTGATTCGTATATAGCTTGTATGGCTAGATCTTACACGTCGTCTCCATATCACCCTGTAGGAACATGCAAGATGGGCCCAGAATGGGACAAAATGGCTGTTGTTGATCCAACACTGAGAGTGTATGGTGTAAATAGTTTATGAGTTATTGACTCGTCGATAATGCCAATAGTTCCCCGAGGGAATACAAACGCTCCATCTATAATGGTGGGAGAGAAAGGAGCTCATATGATTTTGAAAGATTACGGTCTAGTTTGAAATGTTTGTGATTATAATTATTGCGAATGTGAATATTGTGATATGCTATCAAGTGATTTTAATTTGAAGTTATCTGCACCAGTATATTTTAGATATGTCTTGTTGTCACATGGTGTTTCTTAATAAAAGTCTTAAAACAGCATCATTTTCTTTTTACTTTACTAGTTATGATGTAACCTTTTAATACTTTTCATCCGGATTCCATCCCGGTCATAACACGGCAACTGCTGAAGTCAAAATAACAGACGACATACGTCTTAAGTTACTTTATTAAAATATATATTACCGTGGTCTTGTCTGTGTGTCAAAGTTTAATTAGCCGTATTTTAAAACATAGATAGGTACTTATTATTACCGTTCTAGGACAAGAAATTAATAAAGATAGGTAGGTAACTACGTGTTATATGTTATATACCTATGCAAAATTAGTTATTTATATAGGTTTAAATAGAATAGGTACACAAAAAAACCCTTTTAATTACCTATACTAAAAGAATAAATTATTCCACAGCAATTATTTTGCTAACGAACTATTTATTAGATTCTGCGCTTAACCGCGGCTTCAACCGCGTGGTCTAAAGGCAATAAACATCGACGTCATAGCTAGTGCTATGACGTCGATGGAAATAAACGACAATTTTTTTCTTCAGAAGTTTTTTTGGAGTTTAGTTTAACAGAAACAGTATATTTTCTAGTCTGTATTTTACCTGTATTATTATACCTAACTACAGCCTGGGCTCGTTTTGAACGTTGAAGTGGCATTTTCTACCGTAGCCAATGTAAGCCTTTCTCAATAGCCCGTTAAAAATCTATATTTAATAAGGAAACGATAAACTTCACGCTCGCTCTGCTCGCGCTTTCTTCCACGCTATTCTGCTTTTAGCTTAAAAGTCTGTTTAAATAGCTATAAATCAAGTGTAGCGGCTGGTGAGTTAGCAAGCAATTACCGTAACTATTACTACTTACATAGGTAAACAATAGCAAACTATAAAACGTTATTATTTACTAAAATGCACATGCATTCTTTAATAATTTCAAGTTTGTGTGGAAGGATATCGCCAATTTTAAACTGCATGCGATAAACGGAAATTAGCTCTTGATAATGTTCTTAATCACTACATTATTATAAAACAACCCCCGCCGCGTCTGTCCGTCTGTCTGTTCGCGATTAACTCTTAAACTACTGAATATATTTTTATGCGGTATTCACCGATAGATATAGTTATTCATGAGAAATGTTTTGGTAAGTGTATAAATTGTCAAGGTTTTGTTCAAATTGGTTCAAATATGATAATCATTGTTGGAATCGGCAAACGTAGCGTAGGACGCCCTGTGACTAGGAGCAACGACATTCGCAAAGCGGTGGGCAAAGACTGGAAACAAAGAGCCGAAGATCGGGCTCAGTGGCATGTCTTAGGCCTACGTCCAGCAGTGGACTGATACCGGCTGATAATGATGTTGAAAGTGTCAGAAAACGTCAAGCCACCTGGGAGCTTTCATCGGAAACGCTGATTAATCCTTTTGAGATATAACAAAACAATGCATGGTGGGATTTTCCTCTTTTATAGACCTACTAGCGACCCGCCTCAGCTTCGCGCGGGTAGAGCATTATTACATGCCTGCATTTTTGCATCAGTTTGTTGCGTCGAATACGAATTAATTAACTTCTTCAACAATCATCGTCATATTTCAGGATGATTTACGAGGAAGGTTTATGTGTATAGTTCGTTAAAGTTTAGTGTAAATTGGTTGAAATAATATGACGATGATTTTTGAAGACGTTAATTCATGTATTCGACGCAACAAACTGATGCAAAAATGCAGGCGTATGCTCTACCCGTTCCAAGCCGGCCCGGGTCGCTAGTTGTTAGATAAAGTTACTGCTAGTCAATAAATAATTACGTTTATCACTACAATACAGCTAGCTTCAATAGGCCAGTCAAGGTTTGCACTTCGACTGAATTTTTTGTTAGAAGTTTTACTTCTGATAATCGTGAGACGAGCAATCGCGGCTGCATAATACAGGTAAGTACTTTTGTACGAGTACTACCTTTGTACTACCTTTGTACGAGTTTTCATACAAAACTCGATATCGTATATTGAACAAATTTTTTATAATAAACAGTACGGCGCCTCTAGTGGTTTACACACTTCACTAAATTTAGACCAATCAGGGAGCCAGAATGAGTCGAAAACTATGTGAGATCTGTCAAAAGCGTTTACGATAAAAAATCGTAACTAGGTGTGCAACATGACATGAAATAATTAAAGAGAGAATAATTTGTTGAAAACAAAATTCAACAAAAACCGACTTCACATGTAGCACTAGTCATTTTCAACCGACTTCCAAAAAGGAGGATGTTCTCAATTCGTCTGTATGTTTTTGTATGTATGTTACGCGATTACTCCGTCAATTGTGAACCGATTCCAATGATTATTTTTCGATTTAATCGATAGGGTACATTTCCGAGGTGGTCGCATTGTAATTTCATCGAGATCTGATAAATATCTTCATAGATATGACGATAAACGTCTCAAACTTGCTTCTTAAACTGACTCGCGTGGCGATGGAGGTTGTGTTAGTTTTTTAACCGACTCCACAAAAAGAAGGACGTTTTCAATTCGACAGTTTTTTTTTCTTTTTTATGTAAGTATGTTACCTGAGATTACCAATCTAAGAACTCCGTCAAATCTTAACCGATTTGAAAAAATCTTTTTTGTATGAGAGATTATGCCTTCCTTTTGGTCCCATTCAAATTTTATCGAGATCTGATAATCATCTCCGGGGATATAAAGATAAAAAATATAAACAAATTTGTATACATTGATGACATTATTGTGGCTAGTGAATACTTTCACTACCGCGGCATGTGAAGTCGGTTAAAAAAACCGACTTCACATGCATGAAAAAAGGAGAAAGTACTCAACTCAACTGTTTTTTTTTTTTTAAATTTTATAATTTTTTTATGTTTGTTACCTTAGAATACCGTCAAATCTTAACCGATTTGAAAAATTCTTTATTTATTTGAGATATCATGCGGATCATGCCTCCCGTTTGGCCCCATCAATTTTTATCGAGATCTGATAGTTATCTCCGGATAATATATACAAATTTGTATACCTTGATGACATGATGCTGGCTACTGAATACTTTGACTATCGCGCATGTGAAGTCGGTTTTTTTCGTTTTGTTAACTTATTGTTTGTGATATTAAATTATCGTTTTGTACGACCATACCTTTTTTAATTGGTAATATCATTGAGATCTGATAAGTATCTCAAGAGATATGACGATAAACGTCTCCAACGTACCTGAATTTCTCATGTCTCATCATACACAAGACACAAGAAAATATCTTATAATGTGCAAAAGGCCTTAAGCGCAGGCCACACTGTGAGCTTAGCAAATCGAAACCAAAATAATTTCGCTTCGCTCATATCGCCCAACCAACCACTCTACAGTTCGTGTGAACGAAACGAACTTATGGTTCATTTTGATTCGCTCCTGTATGGCCTGCGCTTTACTGTCTTATAATATGTATACTGTACTTACTGGTTTCAGAGTAATCATGATAATATGGCAACCTATGAACTTGACAGAACAATGTCCACCTGACGCTCAATTCAACGCTTGTTCTTCATTCGGTTATTTCTATCTTCACATCCTAACACAGCTCTATGGGGGATCTGAAGATATTAGAAAACAGAAACGTTTACAACGAGAGAGAATAGAAGAACGCTACGGACATGAATGGGTTGAAGAAAGTATTCACAATTATGGTAGAGAAGTTGATGAATATGATCCAAAATATGATGGAAAAGATAGGTATGATAAAGAAAGGAAGGATGAAGAATACGATTTCATTGTGGTGGGAGCAGGAGCGGCGGGATGTGTCGTTGCTAGTCGATTGACTGAGTATAATTTTAGAGTAAGTGGGCTTGATTCGATTGCCAATACTTACAGCGTTTTCTTAAATAAAAATTGTAGTAAATTTAAACACCGTACAAAATGGCGTACAAACGCAACATGAATAGTTTTGCCACTAGCATCGCATTTAAGCCATAAACACGCAATTTCATCTTTATTTTGGCGGACCTTAAGAAAACATTACGCTGAATTATCCTTACTTCAGCGGGTGATTATGAAATCAAACAGATCATGATTGCTGGTAATTATGTATAATCTGTTTGCTTGTAATTAGAGTAAGAATTTATTATTTCAGGTCCTTCTCTTAGAAGCAGGTCCAGAACAACCAGATGTGACAAGGGTGCCAGCTTTCGCAGCAAGTCTCATGGGATCGAACATCATGTGGATGTACAGAACTAAGCCAGACGGGAAGAGCTGCCTCGCACATAGAGATCAGAGATGTACTTGGCCACTGTAAGCAGATTGCAGAAGTATAATCCTTACTTCCTTCCTTACTATATTATATTATAAATGGGAAAGTAACTCTGTCTGTCTGTTTGTCGCGCTTTCACGTCAAAACTACTGAACTGATTTAAATGAAATTTGGTACACAGATAGTCTAGAGCCTGAGAAAGGACATAGGCTACTTTTTAATGCGAAAAAAGGGTTGTAAGGGATTGAAAGGGGAGGATGAAAAGTATGGCAGAATCGTATTTTTATTATTTAGGCTGTTGATGAGATATAAATAAATATGACATTCAAAGTTTGTAAAAGTTTTACCCTCAACGTGTAAAAAAAATATACAATATAAAATATGCCTAAGTGTGCTTGCCCGTGCAGACTCGTGAGGGCAGACGCTGATAAAGGATTTATACGTATGTGTCTTATTTGTAAAATAATTAGCCTATTTAATTAAAAATGCTACCCAAAGTAATATTCCACGCGGACGAAGTCGCGGGCACAGCTAGTATCAACATCAGTATTATGTATCTTTAGGAAAATACCCAATCAATATTATCATAAGTATGTGGTAAGGCTTTCATAGCCTGCTTAATACTTGTTATAATCAAAAGTTGCTGACCACCACCAAGTTGAATCTGCCACAAAATCTTAATCGAGATTTTTTGGTAATTACCACAATAGCTATTACTCACCGCCGTGATACAATTTAGTTTTAATAATAATTTTCTGCGTTTCAGGGGTAAAACAATGGGAGGTGGCAGTTCTGTGAACTCTCTCTCATACATCAGAGGAAATAAGCTGGATTACGATACATGGGCTGACATGGGCAACGTCGGATGGAGCTATGATGACGTAAGTTCAGATGATTTATTAAAAGAAGTTGTCGCTTATAGTTTCTTCAAATTTATTTAAGACAGGTTTTCACACGATCAATAAATCAAAATAAAGCATGGTAAAGTCCAACATCAATATGCAACAAATATTGCTCAAGAATAAGAAGTTTAAAATGCGATTCCCTTATTTAGTTAATATATGTTGTTACAGGTATTGCCTTACTTCATGAAATCTGAGAAGAACCTTAACTTGGAGATTTTAAATAGAAAATACCACGGTGAAGACGGCCTTCTCTCCATTTCATTTTATCCCTTTATAGATTACCCTTCCATCATGATGACCAGCGCATACAACGAACGGGGTCTTCCTGTCAACGATTATAATGGCAAATCGCAATTTGGCACCATGCAAGCTCAAGCATTCTCCCAACATGGTCAAAGAATGTCCGCCAACAACGCATTCATACAAAATATCAGATACAAACGGAAAAATCTCACCGTACGAGTCGAATCACTCGCTGTCGAAGTTCTCATAGACCACGGGAGAGCATACGGGGTTAAATACATCAAAAATGGTAAATTTTATACAGCTACAGCAAGAAAAGAAGTCATTGTCAGCGCCGGTCCCATTAATGGCGCAAAATTGTTAATGCTTTCTGGAGTAGGGCCCAAGGAACACTTAGAAGAAGCTGGCATAACGGTAAAGAAAGATCTTTCTGTGGGATACAATCTACACGACCACGTCACATTTAATGGCATATTGATAGTTCTACCTAATGGAACAGCCACTTCAGTAAGTAATCAGGAAATGGTTAAGGCAATATCAGAGTTTAAACAGATGGAACACATAATAGGTCCTCTTTCTGGCAATGGAGCGGTGAATTCTATATCATTTTATAAGACTGCTCCTACATTGGTCGCACCAGATATTCAGTACCAAGCAGATGTGGTTGAGGATTGGAGAGAATACATTCAGGGACCATCAATTTATAATTCAATACCGATCTTTCCCAGCGCTTACTACAACGGGATCCTCCCCCGAACGATGCTTGTAGCTCCACTTAGTAAGGGCAGACTCTACTTAAATACGACAGATCCATATGGAGAGCCTATCATTGATCCAAACTATTTTGGAAGGAAGGAAGACATGAATGCATTAATCAAAGGAGTCAAATTCCTGCTAAGTTTGGAAAAAACGAAAGCATTTGAAAAGCATGGAGCCTATTTTTACAAGGAGTCCTTGCAACCTTGTGAAGATTTTATGTGGGGCACTGATTCGTATATAGCTTGTATGGCTAGATCTTACACGTCGACTCCATATCATCCTGTAGGAACATGCAAGATGGGGCCAGAGTGGGACAAAATGTCTGTTGTTGATGCAACACTGAGAGTGTATGGTGTAAATAGTTTAAGAGTTATTGACTCGTCGATAATGCCAATAGTTCCCCGAGGGAATACAAACGCTCCATCTATAATGGTGGGAGAGAAAGGAGCTCATATGATTTTGAAACATTACGGTCTGATTTGAGATATTTGTGATTATAATTATTGCTAATGTGAATATTGTGATAAGCTAATGAAGTGATTTGAATTTGCCTGCACCAGTATAGTTTTAGATATTGCTATTAAAATCTCGAAGCATCATTATTTCTTTCTGATCGAATAGTTTATCTGCCGCTTTCTAACACATTATAGATACGTGGACTCCTCAATAGTTTAAAAAAATAATAATAAAGAATAACAAAAAAGAAAACAATTCTGATCAAAGTACAATCTGAATACGGGTCCTTAACATGAAATACGGTCCCATCCGGAAGAAAGCATTACACTTTGCATGCATGTAGCTTTCATATACATGCTTCAATGACGATATGGAAACAAGTCGAGAGATGACTGCTTCCTCCCACTTCCTCTTTTAACTCCCTCATTCTAGTTTTCTTGATTTTCTACAATAATCGTAGAACTGAGGAGTCTACTTTTTGAGTACCAAATTATATTTGATAAATTACCTACAAAACAATACTAAATTTATAGTGGTAGGATTTATATTTTTTTAAATACAGCCATCAACATATTATAAAATTACAAAAACAGGTCCATGTTTTTCCTTCTTGCTCCATTTAAAGGAAAATGACAAGAGTTGTGATAAAATAGGCTAAAGAGGTTAAATACTTTATTTATTTAGCTGCAATATGACACCAAATTCACTATGGTAGAAGGATTGGTCCCCGAGATATAGCTCACCGCGCTTGACTCCGCGAAACAATATAACAATTTTTTTACGTTTTTACAAACTCTAGCCCTACGTTCAGCGACTTTATCCGCGTGTAATTCAAATTTCCAAATGAGACAAAAATAAGCATTTGTGTTAAGTTAATCCAAATCATAATCTATCCGAGTGCAAAATTTCATTCAAATCTATGTTCCCGTGATTGAGTAACAAACAGACTCACAAAGTCACATAAAAACTTTCGCATTTATGATAGTAGTGTGTTAATGACTTGAACCGGGACCAACGGCTAAACGTGCGCTAACTTTCTACATATGATAGGCATTGACATAAAAATGCGGCGGCAGGAATATTTCGTCAACTACTTAACGAATGTTGTTTCTTTGGTCGTCTCCATTATGGAGTCGATTCTCAAAGTTGGAATATTCAGGCTTTGGTACCATACTCTAACCCCCAGATCAATGCTGCTTGTGAATATGCTCGTTTTATATACCTACTGTTAGAAAGCACCAAATTTTGGTGGCAGCCTATCCATGGCCTGTGCTCTGATGCTTAAGGCTTGGTTAACGTCATCTACGTCGTATCGTAAGTCAGGATGAAATATCTTGCCAAAACATCCAAATGATGGATTTAGACCATATTTGTAATACTTTGGTGACTTCAGGGAAGGGCTTCCATGTTTTGCCAATAGACTTCTTTTCCTTTCCACAAAATCCTGCCTGATACAGTATAACAGGTTCTAAATTGTAAACTTTAAGCTTTCGCGATTTGATTAAAATCTGAGCTGTAAGTTGGTGAGGATTTTGTAGAGTCCAGAAGATGTCCCAGCATCAGATCAATGCTGCCATGTTCTTACAATATCGTTGAAGAAGAAGATTTTCGAATTGATCAGACCTATGAAAGTTGATTAAAGCTCATAGTTTTATAACGATTGAACGAATTTTCATGAATCAAAGCTAAGAACACTCTCGCTGAAGACATCTATAAAAAAAAAACTATCAATAATAAAATCAAAATCGGTTCATCCGGTTGGGTGCTAAGATGCTACAGACAGACACACAAATAGACACGTTAAACGTATAATACCCCTACTTTAAATCAAAATCGGTTCATCCGGTTGGGTGGCTACAGACAGACACACAGATACACACGTTAAACGTATAATACCCCTATTTTTTGCGTCGGGGAACGCCGTAAGGTTACGGCGGCAGATGTTCTCCTTGGTGGTAAGCTACTTTTCCACCGACTTCCAAAAAAGAAGGAAGTTCTCAATTCGTCTGTATGTTTATTTTTTCTTTCTTTTTTTGTGTGTGTATGTTACGCGATTACTCCGTCAATTG
Source organism: Cabera pusaria (assembly GCA_954871355.1). Classification (NCBI taxonomy): domain Eukaryota; kingdom Metazoa; phylum Arthropoda; class Insecta; order Lepidoptera; family Geometridae; genus Cabera; species Cabera pusaria. Next base: position 4,696,660 of record OX940909.1, on the reverse strand, counting down.
TTAACCGATTCGAATTATTATTTTTGTCATCGGTAGGGTACGTTTCCGAAGTGGTCCCATTGTAATTTCATTGATATGTGATTAGTATCTTCAGAGATATGACGATAAACGTCTCAAACTTGCTACTGAAATTGACTCGCGGGGCATTGAAGTCAGTTGTTTTAGTTTTTAAACTATCTTAATTATTGGTAGATTTAATGATCCCACGAAAACCCATGATTCATGAATGCACATAAAACTTTCATTGGTAGGTATATAGCTAGGATTAGAACCAACGACCCTCGGGTCAGAATCAGGGTAACTATCCTTTACGCCAAAGGGCCGTCCAATATCACTACGTAAGTATTATTAGTAAGTATTATAAAACAATGTCCATCACTGCGTCTGTCTGTCTTTTCGCAATAATCTCAATAGCTACTGAACGGATTATCATGCGGTTTTCAATATACCTAACCACTAACCAACCAATAGCCAAAGTGTTTATGAGGAAGGTTTAGGTGCATAATTCGTTAAGGTTTTGTATAAGTTGGTTGACATATGATGATGATTGTTAAATATGTTAATATTTTATATTCGATGCAACAAACTGATGCAAATTTTGTAGGCATATATGTTCTACCCGTGCGAAGCCGGGGCCGGCTGCTAGTAAACAAATAAAAATACAATAAAAAAGCTAATTGTAGGTAGTACTATGAATGTATGACGTGTTTATAGGTAATGTGTGCAATGTTGCATAACATGGAATGAATTTAAAATATAATTAATAGCTTGACTAGTTTCGTTACGAGCATGCCCAACACTATTATCTTTTCTGTGGCTCAGCTGATGTAAAATATTACACATATTACACTAGATTACATGAGCATGCGAGCAGAAAAGTTGACAGACAATAAGACGCCTACCAGCTCCAGATGTAATGAAGTTTTTTACATATCGTTGTACACATCTTGACTACCCATTATCAAAAAAAAAATTTGTGTCATCATCTTTATCAGCGAATTTTTAATCTGCTGGACATAGGCCTCTCCCATCGCACGCCACTGAGATCGATCTTCAGCTACTTGTTTCCAACCAAAAAAAGCTGCCAGCCAGCTTGCGTAAATCATCACTCCACCTAGCTGGAGGGCGTCCTACACTACGTTTGCCGAGCCGTGGTGTCCACTCTTAAGTAGAGTACTTACTACAAATTAAGCATGCCGTCATCCTAGCCCAAATTGAGACGTTCCTAAAATTCTTCGATCGAGAACGTACTACAGTCCTACGTCCTTTGCTTGCTTGTACATAAGGTTGTGAGTTTTATGATTTGCATGAGTAAGTCTGGTTGATGTAACTTGGTCATAGTATTACAATGCATAAAACTGTCATATTGGTTGTGTGTGTTGTGGAGAGTATGAATTGGAAGATGGACAAAACTTTCTTTTACATTTGTGAATAATACAAATTTCACATAAATGTTGGAAATAGCATTGATAATATTATGTCAAACTATTTGTGGTCAGCATTGTTTAGAGAGTGGAGAAGCAGGTTCCATGTATCGAGGATCGTCTCGTCGTTGTAGTTGGTAGTGTCGCTAGTGGATCCGCGGGGGTCTTGCTTGATGGTGATTGCTTATGCTCCCTATTAACGCCAAACGTGAATTATTCTGCCCATCAACTGCAACATTCTGCAACCCAACAAAATCGAAATTCAAGTTTCTTGGCACGGAGACTGTCGTTCCAAAATAGCAACCTGTTCCCTTTTGAAATGTGTTCTTTGATATACCCTTTTTGTGGTGTCTCAAGAAGATCGAGATCTGCGGTTGTAATAACTTCAGTTCTATAAAAAGTTTCAAGAACTCGTCACATCTAGAATTTAGAGACCCGACTAAATTAAATAAACTGGCCAAGCGCAAGTCGGACTCGCACTCGTAGGGTTCCGTAACACAGTTAAGTATTCCATAACTATGATTTTTCGCAACAACAAAATTAACTTTGTTTTTCATAGTGTTTGTATGAAAAACAAAGTTATCTTTGCGGTCGCCATATCTCAAAAACTGCTGGCTGTATCTCGTTCAAACCAATTTTCGTTGTTAGTTTTTATTGAGATCTACAGCATATATTTTTTTTAGATTTTTCACTTCCATACTTTAAAAGTTAGAGGGGGGGGGGACACACATTTTACCACTTTAGACGCGCCTATCTTTCAAATGATTGACTTTGAGAAAAAATGATTTTTGGAACCTCAATGTCATTTTTGAAGACCTTTCTATAAACATCCCCCACGTATAGGTTTAAAGAAAAATTTTTTTTTGTTTCAGTTCCATGTATGGGATGCCCCCCTTAAACTTTATTTTTTTTAACTTTTGTATAAAAATCGGAAAGCGGTTCACAGAATACATCTACCTACCAAGTTTCAATTCTGTAGTCCTAAAAGTTTCGGAATAAAATGGCTGTGACATACGGACGGACAGACAGACAGACAGACAGACATGACGAATCTGTAAGGGTTCCGGTTTTTGCCATTCGGCTACGGAACCCTAAAAATGGTTTAGGTAAGTCAAACTATAACTAGGTTCGGTGATCTTGGCACGTTATCCTTTGCGTGCTTACGGTCTACTTACACCACTGATTTGTTTTGATTTGTTCGAAGGAAACGTCAACATGTATGTATATATAGATTGCAGCGCGGCCGGCTACCGAGAGCATACAAATAAAATGTCACGCTCGCTCCGCTCGCGCATTATTATTTCACGCTTTTCTGCTCTTGGATACCTAAATAGCTCTATTCAAGTGAAGCTGCTGGCGAGACTGCAGCAAACTGTTTAACGTTATTCTTTATGTAGGTGCTGAATATCACTTGCATTAGACAATAATTTCTAGCGTGGTCGTGGAAGGATATTGCTAATTTAAACTGAATTAACGGAAATTAACACCTGATATTTGTTAATTAAATTAACTGCTAGTAATATATTTTTTAATATCTTTATTTATAATTACTACGAATAATTACTAATTTCATTACTATAAAGTTGGTGTTAATAGTTTTAGTTAAGTAATTAATATAAAATTACTGTGGTTTTGTTTGCTATTGCGACGTAAGCGTGGAAGACGAGCAGTCGCAGCTGAAGAATACAGGTAACGTAAGCAATAATGTCAGTATTAGTAAATATAAGACACTCGCGTTGTTATTGAATGTTCTACTAAGTTGCTGCTATCGGCTTCTTGTATCAATATTTAATATAACTTTATTAACAAAACGGGAGTTGGAACCAGAGACTGAGCATCGTCATTTAACGGGGTAATACAGCCAGCATTTTGGACTTGACCTACTGGTAGTGGTTTGGTAGAATACATTTTAGTTTTTATTGTTTTTGTTTAGGATAGGTACTTTCAAAGTGTACTATATTATTTAGTAGAAATGATCCATTATTATATTTTTGGATATAAATTTTAATTATATCTCCAAAATCAAGTGTTTGTGTGGGATGCAAACTTTTAGGTGAATACTCAAAGGATGCAATGCAATAACTATACTAAGAAGATATTTTTTTACTTGTCTTGACTTACTTTAATCTTAGATTATGTAATAAAAAATTGTTTTAAAAGGGTTTTTGAAATATGCCTTTTTTTTATTTTTGGGACAAATTTAATATAATATTCTGTCAGCCTATCTCTGTCCACTGCTGGAGATCAGGCTTCTCTTACGGCACGCCACTGAGCTCAATCTTCAGCCTATTGATTCTCCTACATTCGAAAAACTATTCAGTTTCGGAAGCTTAATTTTTAATTTTGAATATTGATGAATCCGTGAGCTATTTTGTCACGGACACCTTTCCAGTTAGAATCACAGATTTTTTCGAATTAAAATATCAAAAGTAACCGATCGGAGCATTGTGGATTGCAAAGATGCAAGTCGAAGTAAAGACAGTTTCCGAATTTGCTCCGAAGTTGCTTTCGAATTATAGAGAATAACCCTGCAGCCCTCTGTTTCCAACCGCTGCCAACTAACTTGCGTCTATCATCGCTCCACTTAGCTGGAGGGCGCCCTACACTACGTCTTCCGAGCCGTGGTTTCCACTTTAAAAAACTTCTACGGCAACGGTTATCGGTTCTACGACAGATGTAACCAGCCCACTGCCACTTCAGCTTGCTAATTTTTTGATTTGAGCTATGTCGATAACTTTGGTTATGGTTCTCTGACGGATGACTTCATTTTGAATTCGATCCTTCTTCGAACTTGTAGCCCACTGGTTGCCGCGGAGGTAAGTACCTAGTAGCATTGTCATAGCTACCGCGCGGAGTGCGACAGGACTGTCAATGATCAATTGGATCGGTTGATATGAGCTGTTAACTTTTGATAGAAATTTCTTTTACCCATTTTATTTGTGCGATAACATTATGTATGAGGCATTACATAACAATAGATAACAATATAATATGTAACTACTTTATCTATCTATCTAATGGTTTTTGATTTAATTATATAACCTACATGGTTTAAATTTAAAAAACAATATGAAATACGTAACGTCGACATTCTTTAATTATTTAAAAGGCCTGCGTACGAGTTGCTCGTATACGGTCCTCGGTCCAAACCAAGCGAAAGAAGGTGAACGAATGGCAAATGGCAGATGACGCATCTATTCAGGCGTATAGCTTCCTCTATTCAGCGTTCGTGCGCGTTCGTACGGTGTGTATCCCGAAAAATATTTTCAGTTACCACATTAATTTGAAATTGTCAAGTATAATTTATCTAATAGATCTAATATGTATCTAATAGATGATCAAGGAAATATTGTAAACAATCTTTCAATAAATTATTTTTGATATTACAAAGAGCACATCACCCAAACCAAATGCAAAGCAAAAAAAAATCCATTAAAAATTTGAACGCTTGTTCTTGGAGCCGCCTTAGCAGCAGGCCACATTTTGAGCGAAGTGAAACAAAATTGTGTAAATTTTGCCTCGCTCATACATACCTATCTCCCAACCAACCACTCTGTAGTTCGCGTTGTGAACGTATGAAAGAAGCGTCAGTAACATGATCGAAGTGAAAGGAACTTATTTTCATTTTGTTTTGCTCCTATATGGCTTGTGCTATAAAATAAAACAAAAACAAAATTATTTCCAAAAATATTGCACACAAAACACAAATTTATAAAAATACGTACGCTCAATAATATTTCGGCAAATGGGATAGACTCGGCACCTACTGCTTAATAATATTTGTACCTACTATGCTTACTTGTTTCAGAGTAATCATGATAATTTGGCAGCCTATAAACTTGACAGAACAATGTCCACCCGACGCTCAATTCAACGCTTGTTCTTCCTTCGGCTATCTCTTTCTTCACATCCTAACACAGCTCTATGGAGGATCTGAAGATATAAGAACACAGAAACGTGTAGAACGAGAGAGAATAGAAGAACGCTACGGACATGAGTGGGTTGAAGAAAGCATTCACAAGTATGGTAGAGTAGTCGATAAATATAATCCCAAACATGACGGAAAAGATAGGTGTGATTATGAAGAGGGGAAGGATGCAGAATACGATTTCATTGTTGTGGGAGCAGGAGCGGCGGGATGTGTCGTCGCTAGTCGATTGACTGAGCATAATGTTACAGTAAGTGTGTTTGATTACTTTTTAACCGACGAAAAAAAACGGTTATTAAGTCAAGGCGTATATATATTTTTTTTAATGTATGACCACGCATAACTTTTTACAGAGTAGTCTGATTTCGATCATTCTTTTTTTATTGGAAAGGGTATACCCCCAAGGGGGTCCCATTTAAATTTTAACGAAATTGGTCGAGCCGTTTTGAATAAATCAACAAAAATAATGGATAAAAGTATAATTATTTGGATGATTTTATCATATCATCAATGTATGCCAACAAACACTGGAAAAAACAATGAGCCGAAAATCGGGCTCAGTTGCATGTGTTGACAGAGGCATATGTCTAGCAGTGGTCTGATACCGGCTAATTATGATGATGATGATGATGATGATATTTTACAGGTAGTACAATTTAAATATTATCGAGATATGTTCAGTATCTCCAGAGATATGAAGATAAAAACGTCAAACTTAGTATTGAAATTGACTAGCGTGACGTTGGAAGTCGGTTTTTTTATGTGATCTTAAATTATTTTTATTATTATTATTATAGAGCATAAATGTTCTATATAAAGTTTGTCTAGGCCAGGGGTAAGCAATGACGTCTGCTTTTAACATAGTAGATTATGGCCACAAAAAATTATAAAATTAAACTTTTTAACAAAAAAATTAAACCGCCGAAAAAACTGATAAGCAAAAAATAATTAAACTTTTTTATTTAACCTTAATAACGAAACTCTTAAACTACTCGTAGTATACCTGAGTATATATTTTTGTAATTGTTTTGAGTTATTAACTAAACATAATAACTAAGTTCTTAAACTAATGTAAGTATGTATACCTAAGTAATTTTGAGTTGGCGCCAAATAATCAATAAGCAAAGATCACTAAATAACCTCTTAAATTTAAAGAAATAATAAAATCAAATAAACAATGCAACGTGAAATTTCCAGCGATGTGCGAACATTCCAAAAAATGCGCTTCCACACGACTGACACGACCCACAGACTAAATAGAGATGCACGACCACTCGCAACGACGTGTGCCCGTCACGGGCCGTCACAGATTACTTTATGTGGTACCCGTTTGGTTGCAGCCTCGCTGACATTAACTTCGTCAACACTCGGCATTTTCCGGCGAACTGGCGTGTCGCGCCATGCCTCCGCCGCGCATCACGCTTTACGAAATTAATTAATATGCTTGTTTGGCGCCGACTCAAAATTACTTAGGTATACATACTTACATTAGTTTAAGAACTGAGTTATTATGTTTAGTTAAAAACTCAAAACAATTACAAAAATATATACTTAGGTATACTAAGTAGTTTAAGAGTTTCGTTATTAAGGTTAAATAAAAAAGTTTAATTATTTTTTGCTTTTCAGTTTTTTCGGCGATTTAATTTTTTTGTTAAAAAGTTTTATCTAACACAGCATTTTCTTTAAAAAAAACATAGCAGCCTTCAAAACTAACTATTTCAATACTAAAATAGTTTTATCACTGTCATCTCATCACATTATAGCGATAGGTATTTTCATCTTAATGTGCTTAAAGATGAAGAAACACTTAACATATGCATCGAGGTACATGTAAACCAGAGGCGCCCATCATAAACTGACGTGCCGAGCGGCGCGCGATCGGGCGTAAGGAGTACTTACGCTGAACTAAGCGAGATGTAGATTCTGCACTGCTTGCTTTTTATTTGAACGTAGAGCTAGTTCGCGATGCCACATCTGATACGTAATACATATACATTGATGAACGTAGGTATAAAAATAGTTACGGTAACGTGTACTTACTTCAGTTGGTGATTAAAAGAGTGTGCATTACAGGTCCTTCTTCTAGAAGCAGGTCCAGAACAGCCAGATGTGACAAGGGTGCCAGCGTTTGCAACAAGTCTCATGGGATCCAACATCATGTGGGCATTCGGAACTAAGCCTGACGGGAAGAGCTGCCTCGCATATAAAGATCAGAGATGTACTTGGCCACTGTAAGCCGTAGTATACTTACATAATGTTAAGGAACTTACACATTATATTCTACATATGTGGTAAGGCTTCCATAGCCTGCTTGGCTTGCCATCAAATCAAAAGCAGCTGACTATAAAGTATAAAATCTGCCACCAAATCCTATTCGAGATGTTTTGGTAGTTACCATGTTAGTCTTTACTCACCTATGCGATAGGGCTTAGTTTTAAGAATAAGCTACCCTCCCTATTTTATTAATCATCTGTGTTTCAGGGGTAAAACAATGGGGGGAGGCAGTTCTGTAAACACCCTAGTATACATCAGAGGAAATAAGCTGGATTACGATACATGGGCTGATATGGGCAACGTCGGATGGAGCTATGATGACGTAAGTTCGGCAAAATTGTAAAGAGACAGGCCTTTTCGTACTTTTTTCTTTTATGTCTGACATACAAGCAATAGACCGCTATCTCACCAGATCTTAAGTGAGAAGTGGTCTAAGATGGAATCCATGTCTTACATAGCATACTGGCTGGTACCAAACATCATAATAGAGCTCGGCGAACTGTTTGGTTAGGTAAAGGTCTTTGTCCGATGGGTGCTCCACGGCCAAAACGAAAAGCCAGTGGACATCTATTTAGCACCACTTAGGGATCACGATCAGGTAGTCACTAACAGTCTCTTCGAATTATATGAAAACATTTTATCGATATCAGTACTATACGATACTAGCCCAGCGTGTTCAGCATCTTCGCCCTCATCATCGCTTACCGCCATGCAAGATAGTGGTCAAATGCTAACCTATAAGATATTTAATAAACTAAAATAAAGTAAAGTCCACCATCATTTTGCATCAAATATAGTTCAGAACTGAAAACTATGAAATGCAATTCTCTGCAATTAAATAATGGCATATGTTGTTTCAGGTATTACCTTTATTTATTAAATCTGAAATGAACCTCAACGTGGAGATGTTAAATAAAAAATACCATGGCATAGACGGCCCTCTCCCTATATCTTTTTATCCCTTCATAGATGAGCCTTCCATCATGATGACGGAAGCGTTTATCGAACGAGGTTTTCCTCTAAATGATTACAACGGCAAATACCAAATGGGCACAATGCAAGCTCAAGCATTCTCCAAACAGGGTCAAAGAATGTCCACTAACAACGCATTCATACAAAATATCAGATATAAACGTAAAAACCTAACCGTACGAGTCGAATCACTCGCTGTCGAAGTTCTCATAGACCACGGAAGAGCATACGGGGTTAAATACATTAAAAACGGTAAACTGTGTACAGCTATAGCAAGAAAGGAAGTCATTGTCAGCGCCGGTCCTATTAACGGCGCAAAATTGTTATTGCTTTCTGGAGTAGGGCCCAAGGAACACTTAGAAGAAGCCGGCATAAAGGTGAAGAAAGATCTTCCCGTAGGAAACAATCTACACGACCACGTCACGTATCATGGTATATCAATAGTTCTACCGAATGGCACAGCCACTTTAGTAAAAAACCAGGAAATTATTGATGCCATAACAGAGTTTAAGCAGATGAAAATCAAAAAAGGTCCTCTTTCTGCCAATGGAGTGGAAAATTCTATAGCATATTATAGGACAGCACCAGGATTACCCGCTCCAAATATTCAGTTCCAAGCAGATGGGATAACGGATTGGAGAGAATATATCCAGGGGCCATCGATTTATAGAATGTCATCGATCTTTCCCAGAGCTTACTACAATGGAATCCTCCCTCGAACGATGCTTATAACTCCGCTAAGTAGAGGTAGACTCTATTTAAATACGACAGATCCATATGGAGAGCCAATCGTGGATCCTAACTATTTTGGGAGAAAGGAAGATATGCAAGCAATAATCAATGGATTCAAATTCCTTCTGACTTTAGAAGAAACGGAAGCATTCAAAAAGCATGGAGCATATTTTTACAAAGAGACTTTGCAACCTTGTGAAAATTTTGAGTGGGGTACTGATTCGTACATAGATTGTTTGGCTAGATCTTACACGTCATCTGGATATCATCCTGTAGGAACATGCAAGATGGGTCCAGAGTGGGACAAAACGGCTGTAGTTGATCCAACACTGAGAGTGTATGGTGTGGATAGTCTGAGAGTTATAGATTCGTCAATAATTCCAATAGTTCCTCGAGGGAATGTGAACGCGCCATCTATAATGGTGGGAGAGAAAGGAGCTCATATGATTTTGAAACATTACGGTCTGGTTTGATATGTTTGTGACTGTAAATATTATGACTGTGAATATTGGTGATAATGTTTTATTTACCTGTTATATTGCTACACATTATTTAATGAAGATATAAATCTTCATTAAAATATTAGAACTGTTTTTTTTCTCTTTTAATAGTTAATCTGCCGTTTCCTAACTAGTCTAGTGTATGTAACCTTTATAATCTGTTTAAACAGTATCAGCGAAGTTGAGCCTAGACAGAAAGATAAGACTCCATAAGATGAATGCGTAGTTTTTCATTGAGGTATGTTCTAAGCTTGTAAATGGTTTTAAGCTTATAAAAACAGTTCCGTAGTTTCAGTACAGATCTGGCTATATGTTTCTCATAAATCAAATCTGGCCTAGATGCTGCGCGCTTTTTAGGCTTGGTCTATGGTTTCGCCCATCATGAGGGAAATAATTATAGATGATGGTACAATTTTATTGGCAGTTGGTACTTGTTTCCCAGGACCATGAATTTAATTTTTACTGGATTGACTAGGAGACATTTATTTACGGACCATTCAACGATTCTATTCAAATCTTCATTTAGATAATAACTCAACATTTTTAAACAGAATTCTACATTTTAATATTGCGTTCAACTTATGAAACTAAATCACAAAAAAGATACTAGACACCGGTTCCTGATAATGCTTTAGATAGTTATCTGTCACATGACGCCATATAAAAGCTGTCAAAAATATGTCAGATTTCTTTATTTTAGCGCTATCAGGAACCGGTGAAACTGGCCCGTAATGACGACATGCCAGAAACGTATGTGAACTTTCATACTTATGCCGTCAGCTAATCGCGCATTTTCATCATCATCAGCCTGTGTTAGTCCACTGCTGGACGTAGGCCTCTCCCAATATGCGCCACTGAGCCCGATCTTCGGCTCTTCTCTTCCAGTCACTGCCCACCGCTTTGCGTATGTCGTCGCTCCACCTGGTCACAGGACGTCCTACGCTACGTTTGCCGATTCGCGGTCTCCACTCTAGGACAAGTCTACCCCAACGCAGTCCCCTATAACAGTCCTGCGGCAGATATGCATGATGCGGAGTAATTTAGGAGAGTCATTCGGTCAATTCAGGAGGTACTTTTATTTTTATGTATGTTCGGGCATAACTTCGTCATTTATGGACGATTTGCGAAATTATTTTTTTGTTTGAAAGAGGTTTGTTCCGAAAGAGTCCATCATTAAATTTTGTAAAAATCTGATGATAAGTATCGGAGACAGACAACGGAATTCAATAAATGCCTGAAAATGTTGTTACCTGAGAACTTCGTCATTTATTAACCTAACTTTGGAAATTTTTGGAAAACTCTTTTTAGGGTTCCGTAGCCGAATGGCAAAAAACGGAACTCTTATAGATTATTCATGTCTGTCTGTCTGTCTGTCCGTCTGTCTGTTCGTCTGTATGTCACAACCATTTTATTCCGAAACTATTAAGACTATACAGTTAAAACTTGGTAGGTAGATGTATTCTGTGAACCGCTGTACAATTTCAGTAGGTGGTTATTGGGTGTTCTACTCCAGCCACATCTGTTGATTAAACGATATACCCAACTGCGTTCGCTCCGCTTGCTGCGCTCACTTGTTGCAGTTGGGTATATCGTTTAATCAACAGATGTGGCTGGAGTAGAACACCCAATAACTAAAAATTGATTATCTCTCGCCACTTGTGTTTTAGAACTCTCAAAGCTTCCGGTGTAATAATTTTGATCAACATGTTTTAGAACTCTCAAAGCCTCCTGTGAAAATTATAATGTTTATTAATGTGGTTACTAAACATTACTTATCATTCTGCGAAAAGCGCTCTTGCAATGAAGTTCGTTAAGCAGCCAATATCATTAAAATTCGAAAATATAAATATTAATTCTGAAAAACGCAGTTTTCGTCATGGAAAGCTTTTACCAAATACAATACGATGTATAATATGTGGCCCGTCGAACTGTGGAAAAACTAATTTGGCTATCGGACTCATCTTACATGAAAATGGTTTGCAATTTAAAAATGTTTATGTTTATTCAAAAACTCTTTATCAACCGAGATACATGTATTTGGAACAGGTATTACGAATGGTTCCTGGTGTTACTTTTTCTAAGTATCATGAAAATGAAGAAGTTCTTACTCCAGAGGCAGCAAAATGTAACTCAATAATTATATTCGATGACGTAGCGTGTGAGAATCAAAATAATATGCGCGACTATTTTGCAATGGGAAGACATAAATATATAGACTGTTTTTATCTAAATCAGACTTATAGCAAAATACCAAAACAGTTAGTGAGAGATAATGCAAATTTAATTGTTCTCTTTAAGCAAGATGATATAAATATGAGACATATTTATGATGAACACGTCAATACAGATATGACGTGGCAGGAATTTAGAGAAATGTGTGCAAATATATGGAAAGAACCCTACAGTTATGTAGTGATTAACAAGGATTGTGAAAAAAACAAAGGATGTTACCGAAAGAAATTCGATACGTTTGTTGTGTTTCATTAGTATGTATGTCGTAAATATGTCAATGCTTGTCGAGGTGTTGAAAAGTAAACAGCTAATAGCAGTAAACTTAATAATTAAATATAGAAATCATGTTTAATAATCCTGTGAACCGTATATACTCCACTGTATACAAACGTTTAAGAAGTTTCGATACCTGGCCTCGAGGATTAACACAAAAACCACAAGAAATGGCTGAAGCAGGATTTTTTTATGCAGGCTGTGACGACAGAGTTATTTGTTTTTACTGCGATGGAAGGCTTAAAGACTGGAACTCTGAAGATCAACCATGGGTAGAGCATGCGCGCTGGTTCCAGTCATGTCCGTATGTTTTAGTAATGAAAGGAAAAGACTACGTTAAGAGCATGAAAAATTATGTATACGAAGAAATTAAAAAAAATTGCCAACAGACTCCACTGGATGATCTACCTTTGATAGTAAATACATCATCTTCAATAATCTGTAAAATTTGTTTAGAAGAAGAGCTTAACACTTGTTTTTTACCTTGTGGTCATGCTGCGGCTTGTGCAAAGTGTGCTTTTTCCATTGGTAATAAGTGTCCAATTTGTAGGCGAGTATTCGCCAATATAACACGATTATATTTCTGATTACACTCTATTGCTAGCCTACTATAAATAGCTGAAGTAAAAACACATGTTATCACTTTCGTGAGAACACTGACAATAGTTCAATCAATTGAAATTCAATTTAAAGATATGGAAAAAAATCTAAAGAGACAAATTGTAAAGGCTGCGGCAGCTGTTAAAAATAAGGTTAAAAAGATGCGAGATATTGAAATGGAAAACAATAGTATTTTGGAATCTGTTTTTAAACCAATTACAAGTCCTCTTAATGAAATGGTGGAAAAATCTAAAACGTGTTCCCAAACTAAAGGAGTACAATTTGAAACTTCAAGTCCATTAGACAAGGACAAAACTCTTAAGAGAGATTCTAACATCGAGTTCGACGTATTTAGTCCAAGAGACTCTAATGATTCAGATGAAAGCTATGAGAATTCAGAAAAATCTGATAATGAAGAAAATGAGGAATCATTTAAATCAGTGCAATCAGGTTCAAGTGATCAAGAAATTTCTTCGTGGTCCATGTCTTCCAAAACTTTACAAGATGTTCCGTTTGGCGTGAGAAATGAACGAGGTAAACACATGATGGGATCTTCGCGTGTAACTCTTTTTGATGATTATATTCAAGTTGGTGCAAACAAGTACAAATATACTCCTGGTATAAAGGAACTTCTGTTTAAAAAAGTACCTAATATATCTGCAATAACTGATGAAGATTTGAGACATTATAAAATAATGTTACTAGAAACAAATGTGCACCGAAGAGAATTCGATCCAAATAAACCAATCAGAAGTAACAGAGGTCGAAAATACTTGAATATAATAAAACCGCTATTTAAGTTGCGTAAAGTTTCAGCGAGCACTGACAGTAGTCAACCTGATTTACTTCATCAAGGAAAAGGACTACCTCTGTTGAAACAGTGGAAGAAAAATGTTGACTACGTTTACTGGGACAATCCTAATGAACTGGTTGAAAGATTAAAACTATTGATTGCTTCAAAAGATGCTGGTAACACTGGGTTAGATAATGAAATAATATCTATTATAGAAGAACTGCGCGAAAGCAACATTATACCTTAATAAATAGCATACATTTCTAAAAATAGTATCATTTGATCTTTGTCAACAACACCCATCAGTTCACAATAATGGATAAGTTTGGACATCATATTCATAAACGATTGCGTTTACCAGACTTTTTAGAAAATTTTGATAAAGTCTTGATGCGAACTGAAACCGGAGAGTTCGATTTACAAAATACAAGGTTGACTGGGATTACAATTCCATTGAAAAATACCGATGCTGTGAACAAGGAATACGTAGACAGCCAATCTCAATTGTTTGTAAAAAAGCAAGAAGTCGATATAATATTCAACGATTTAAAAGCAGATGTTAAAAAAGGCATTGAGAATTTAAAAGCAGATTATTATACAAAGGCTGAATTAGACCAAATCATTAAATCAAAGAAATGAGTAAGCTACAAATAGTAAATGAAATTCATAAAACAGCTCGTAAAAACTTTGTTCGACGATCTGTAATATTAAGAGGAATTGATGATTTATGGCAAGCTGATCTTATGGATTTTCAAAATATAAAAAGTTGTAATAATGGATATAGGTATATTTTTGTTGTAATAGATTGTTTTTCTAAATTTTCCTGGGCTATCCCTGTTAAAACGAAGACTAAATCCGAAATAGCAAATGCATTTAGTTCGCTATTATTTAAAAATTATCGAAAGCCAGTTAACTTACAAACTGACATGGGCACAGAATTTTATAACGATGAATTTAAAAAAGTTATGCTAAAAAATAAAATTAATCATTACTCTACATATTCCATAAAAAAGGCTTCTATAGTAGAAAGACTAATCAAAACTCTCAAGAACAAGTTGTATAAAAAATTTAGTTTGAATGGTAGTTATAAATGGATTGGAAAGCTTTTAGAAAGTGTTATGGCAACATACAATAACACAATACATCGAACAATAAAATATAAACCAAACGATGTTAACCAATCAAACCAAAGTGAAGTATTGAGAAATATAATCAAATCACAGGAAATTAATTGTCTGTCAAAGACCAGAAAATTAGAAGTTGGTGACCATGTTCGTATAAGTAAATATAAAGGTAACTTTGAAAAAGGATACACCCCAAACTGGTCTACGGAATTGTTTTTGATTAAAAAAGTTCATGGTTCTAAACCTATCACTTATTCCATAGAAGATCTACACTATCAACCAATTTTAGGAAGTTTTTATGAACAAGAACTTCAAAAAACTAAGTGTCCTAATGTGTATCTAATTGAAAAGGTTATAAGAAAAAAAGGTAATAAATTATTCGTAAAGTGGTTAGGTCTACCTAGTACTGAAAACAGTTGGATTGAAAAACGAGCAATTGTATGATTATCTTTTCTATAGAGTTACATACCTAAGTATATAAAATTAAGTCAATTTAGATATTTTATCTCATTTATAACTCAGCTATGCACGGTGGTGGACTCGTTAACAGCATCATAAATAACTTACCATTTGAATTGCATTTACCTGGGTACAATTACTGTGGACCTGGTACCAGATTAAGAAAACGATTATTGAGAGGTGATCAAGGAGTTAATGAGCTTGATAATGCTTGCATGAGACACGATATAGCATACGATAATTCAAATAAATTGGAAGATCGACACAGAGCTGATTTAGAATTATTAAATATGGCAAAGCAACGGATGAAATCGAAAAATGCAGGAAGAGGAGAAAAACTGTCTTCGTGGCTTGTGAGCAAAGTGATGAAAACCAAAATGAAGCATGGTGCTGGCGTGAGAACATTTAAATCGATCGTCTCTACAATACATAAACGACTGAAAAAATTAAAACCAAAAAGCAATTCTAGAGCTATTAAAGCTGCATATTCAGCTGCGAAAAAACTGATAAAAAATAAAAAAGGAGTGTGTCTGCCTCGTGTAATACCGTTACCAAAAACAGGTGGTATTTTACCACTTATACCAATATTCGCAGGACTGTCTGCTCTAGGTGCATTGGTTGGAGGTGCAGCAGGTATTACTAAAGCTGTAAATGATCATAAAGCAGCTAAAAAGAATTTGGAAGAAGCCCAACGTCATAATAAAACGATGGAAAGTATCGCCTTAGGAAAAGGCTTATATATAAAACCATATAAAAAAGGCAATGGTCTTTTTGTAAATAGTTCAAAAAACTAATAGAAAGGTTACCCAAGCGTGCTCTCACTGATATAGACATATTAGAGTATGCTACTAAACACATACCTTACTTTAGAGGTGTTTTCATGAGAAATGAATTGCCGCCAAAGCCTAAGGACATTGAGTGTGCGATTGTTAATTTAGATAGCTCAGAGAATGAAGGAACCCATTGGGTAGCCTATGTAAAACATTTTAACTATTGTGAGTATTTTGATAGCTTTGGTGATTTAAAGCCACCAATTGAGTTACTAAGATATTTAAAATTTAATATAACATACAATTGTTGTAGATATCAACGTTTTAATACATCTAATTGTGGTCATTTATGTTTAAAGTTCCTAAGTGAATTTTGGAAAAAATGTTATGCTAATACTATTTGTATAAAATGTTCTAATAAAGTATTGTGACTATATATTTATAAACGTGTTTTTATTACCATCATTTCTAAAATGTCTTTCACGCTGTCAATAACAGGCAACACCTCTATTTTATCCACTACCTATTATCCAGCTTTACAATTTGATGATGAATACGAGTGTGCTCTGTTATATTTCTCAACATTCAATTCAATACCTAACATTGATAACAGAAACAATAAATATTATTATGACAATAACGAAGTCGTAGACATACCAGAAGGCACTTATGAACTGCAAGATATTTCTGATTATCTAAAGTCAAACGTAAAAAAAGGAGTCGCTTTTAATTTATTTTGCAATAATAACACGTTGAAATCGTTTATCTTCTGCTCTAAAGATATCCATTTTGAAAAAGCTAATTCTCCAGGAACTTTACTAGGATTTGGTAATAAAACTCTTAAAGCCAATATAATACACGAGTCGCAACTCCCAGTTAACATTTTATCGACAACAGTGGTAAGAGTCGAATGTGATATAGTGAGCGGATCATATATTAATGGAAAACCAAGCCATATTCTTTATGAATTTGCTCCTAACGTGCCTCCAGGATACCGAATAATAGAAGTGCCAAAGAATATAATTTATTTTCCTGTCAATCAAATTGACGTCAGCACTATTAATATTAGATTATTAGATATTAATAATAATTTAATAAATCTACGCGGTGAAGAAGTTCAATTATATTTGCATATCAGGAAAAGATGATCGACTTCAATAAAAGTAGTAATTCAATAATGAAACACATCAGTACTCATCGAACAATCCGAAAAGGAACAACTAAGAAAAAAATTAAATTGACCAGGGAAAATAAAAAGTTCCTGAAATTAATTGGTCTATTAAAATGAACATTTTGGATATAACAAGTTCACCAGCATACGATAACACCATAGACGGTATCGAATATCATTCATATAAACCTTACGTAACAAGTTTTAACAGGAATGATGAAATCCGCATACCTATCAATCAGCAGGATTTATACATACTACCATCAGCAAGTACCCTTTATTTAGAAGGAACAGTAAACATCATAAAGAAGGATACAAAACTAAAAGTTACTGCTGTGGAATTCACAAACAATCCATTACTGTTTCTTTTTCAAGATATTCGTTATGAACTAAATGGAGTTGAAATAGATAGAATCAAAAATGCTGGAATGACTACAACAATGAAGAGTTTAGTATCATTTAATGAAAATGAAGCTAAGATAGCAAAAGCTTGGGGTTGGGATATAAATGGAACAAAAACAACCCATGGAAATAGTTTTTCTGCCTCAATACCTCTTAGTAATATTTTGGGCTTTGCTGAAGATTATAAGAAAATAATTATGAATTGTAAACATGAACTGATATTATTACGCAGTAATACAAATTTGAATTCTTTGAAAGTTCCATCTGGTGAGGTTCTTGAAGATATAATAATAAATAAGTTAGTTTGGCGCGTTCCACACGTCAAGGTATCAGATAAAGAAAAAGTTAATTTACTAAAGTTATTGGAAAAGGATCGTTCTCTATATTTGGCTTTTAGAAATTGGGATTTATATGAGTATCCCTTATTACCTAAAACAACTAAGCATACTTGGTCAATTAAAACGTCCTCACAGATTGAAAAGCCAAGATATGTAATCATAGGCTTACAAACAAATAGAAAAAATTTAGCTGATCGCGATATATCAAAATTCGACCCTTGTTATTTAAGAGATGTCAAAGTATATCTTAACTCTAACTATTTTCCATATGAAAACTTGAATATTAGTCTTGATGATCATAAATATTCATTATTGTATGAGCAATATGTCAGGTTTCAGACATCTTATTATGGACGCAGAAGTGAACCACTGCTAAGTACTTCTGAATTCAAAGAAAAAGCACCGCTGTTTGTAATCGATTGCTCTAGACAAAGCGAAAACCTTAAGTCAGGTCCTGTAGTTAGCGTACGTGTGGAACTTGAATGTCATTCAGAAATACCTGATCAGACAGCTGCATATTGTCTTATTTTAAACGATTCCATCATCGAGTACAGACCGTTGAGTAATATAGTAAAAAAAATATCTTAAAATATGAATCCTTGCAGAATAAAATATATATTCGTGGATGTACAAGGATTCAAAGATACACAAAATAATTTTATTATAAAAGAATTGTCTATTTTAAACGAAGAAAATACCCAAACCTTTCTTGTCAAGCCCCCCTATCCATTTAAAAACTTATCGATCGAAGAAAAGAAACAAGTGCGGTGGATAGAAGCAAATCGAGGATATTTCTGGAGTGAAGGCCACATTGACTACAGGGAATTCAAAAGAATTATAATACCATATTTGAATAATAAAAAAGTGTTAACAAAAGGAACTGAGAAAGTTATGTGGATCAAAGGCCTTTGTGAGAACTGTGAAATAATAGATGTGGGAGAAAAAGGATGTCCTAATTTTTTAAAATTATATCACGACTATGAAAAACCTAATATAAATTTAAATTGTGTACAACACACGAAAATGTGTGCATTAAAAAATGTATTGTGCTTAAAAAAGTGGTATGATAATAATAATATACATTTATTCAATGTAAGCTAAGAATTTAATTTAATGTTTTAAATAAAATAAAATAATTATTGCCTAAACTGGTTGTTGTTTTATTCTACCAAATTATATTTTAAAGAATTAAAGTGGTGAGTATTTAGGAATTAAAATACAGCAGATATTTGAATAGGTTTTTAATATAATATCGAAAATTAAAACATATCTTAAATTTAATGAATTAAATAGTACAATGCATTCAGGGAGATACTACTTACTGATTTGATTAAACATCTTAAGAATCACTTCTAATTTAATTTAACTGATCTATTTAAAAATAATGTTATTCAATTATGCGTCTCATCAGTCAGAATCACTTATTATATTTTCAGATATATTTTTAATCACTCTTTCGGTTTGATCTAATATTCTGTCCGTAAAATCTTTTACTATATATTGAGCCGATATTACAACATCACTTTCAGTGTCACTGTTATCACCACTAATGTCTATTATTTTGATCTGAATCAAACGTCTCCCTTTGTATGCTTCACGGTTTAAAACAAATGATGATCGCCGCATACTATTGCGAAGATTTTTAGTTTCACCAGGTGTCTTCTTTGTCTTCCGTTTTGGACGTTTTGGAGACGATTTCTTCTGATTAGTGATTGGAAAAATTTCGTCAAAGCCTTCTAACGGATTCTGCGCACAGTGGAAAAGAAGGTCTTGGGTATTAATTCCAAAAAGTCCATCTTGAGTCTCACTGTTATTATTTATTACAATGTCTGTCATAATCTGAAACAAAATAGAAAACTATTAGGGTCATTTTTATGGATAATATCGAGTAAATAGAAATAAAGGAATAAAAGTTCAAAACTTACGTCTTAAGTCGACTTGAAAGTATGTGAATATGTGTGTTAACTACGACGCTCGAACAGGCTATAATGAGCAGGGCATGATGAATTTTATTCAATGTTTGTCGAATGTGCAAAATCATGTAGTGACATGTCAGTGCACCTGCGTCGGTGTTAAAAGTTTATGCTGCGTTAGTGAATTTGAAGTATCTACGTAGATTACAGGAATAGCTTACACAAAATTTTTCACAAACATTAAATTGATTTTGCATTATTAACTTAAGCTAGATGTTAAGGCTCTTAAAATAAAATAAAAACAACAAGTATTCTAAATGAAATTCGTTTATTCACTATATTCTTACTTAAGGTTCACTTTACATTATTATAACATTATTATTATTATTATTATATTACATATTTATTTCATCTTACAGATAATCTTAAGCTACTTTCATTAGATTAGACCCCAAGAATTGAAATATGACCCCAAGCTCTGCTTGATTTTTTATCTTGCGAAATAAATCGTTTATCGTCGCTACTAGAAAGCGCAATTTTGTTTACAGAACGTGTAAATATTTCATGTTTTATACTTTTAAACAATATGTTTTTCTTGCGTAGTGTATTTGATGTAAGCAATGTGTTTGTATAATCTAAGATACTAAGATCTCGAACAACACATGATTTTACTCCCTTAGCCTTTTTAATTTCAGTGTCAGTATTTTTTATACAATATAATTTAGAGCGTAATCCTACATATTCAGTGATTATTTTTCCACCCATTTCATCTTTGAAAAGTCCTGGTACTTTTTTGTTAATTATTGGTAATTTGTGATAATTATCAACAGAAAAGTTACTGGTATCAAAATACTCCAAAAACGTATTTTTCACATCTTGATAAAAATTTTTGGTTTGGATGTGATAAATAAAGCTGTCTGTATCAGTATAACACATCGTCAAGCGGTCCCTGTAAAATGGTTTAAATATAGAATAGTGAAAATCATACATATGTGATTTTGATAATTCCAAAACTGTAAATCCGATATACAGTGGCTTATCTAATACTATACGATTAGGCTTTAATTGAATCGCAACCAAACTTTCCGTAAAAACTGAAGCACTGTGAAAGTTTGGACTCGCGATTAATTTTTCTGCGTTATTTCTTTTTTTAGTTCTATTGTTTTGATCATTCCATTGATTTATCAACTCAACATGGACCTTCTTGCGGTTGTTTTCTAACGTTTTACCAAAAACACTGTTATTGAGCAATTTGAAAAAGTCTTGCTCAAAAGTTGACGTTGCTTTTTGACGCAAATTTGTATTAAGATCGATGTATTGTTTTAAATATGCACTCTGTCGAAACGTTATAGCACGATGTACTCGTCTCAAGATCAAACCATGTCTTAAACAGGTTTTTAAATGTACATAATGTATAACATAATTAAATTTGTCATAAAGATTTGGAATTAACTTTTCATTTTTTCCACCCGGTGGAATATCTTTTTCGGGGCAAAACGGTAAATCATTATGTTCCCAATGTAATTTTTTTGGATAAATGAGATCGACTTCTAGAATGAAGCCGAACTCTGCATCATCAGATACATTATTTACATCTAGTTTATTAACTTCTGATTGATCAAGAAACCTAAAGTTTGACAAGGGCAATGTTTGACACATGCTGTATCCATAAAGATTATTGCAGTCTATATAGACTATGAATGATTCTGGCATCAACGGATCATGGTCGAAAATAAATTCGTTGTTTGCTTTGGCATGCCTATGTGCTGCCATTACCACACCTCCTCGTATGCCTGTCTGTAACATATCTACTATAGCAAAGTCATCTATTAGTTCTAACTCAATGCCTGTTTTATAAAGCATAGCATCGAATGATAAACTCGGTGCTGTAACATAGAATGCAGGGTCCAAGTTGTAGTAATGTTTGCAAGTTTTTCTAAAGTTTTCAAATATATCTGTTAACAACAACACATCACTTTTTAAATACAAATCGGTATATTCGCCTAGGTTCCGAATTTCAAATTGGGTCCAAACTGACTGTGCGTGCTCATAATCTTTATTTGATATGTGCTCATTGTTGAGAGAGCTATAAAAACTTTCTTTGCTTGGCAGAAATGGCTCGTTGTAACGTTCCCATGCGTTCATGTACTCGTAAGGGTAAACGCCTTTACGAGTTAGAAGGGAAAACTCATTTTCATTTGGGTAAATATTCCTTAAATGAGTAAACTCATGAGTTTTCATGGTTTTAACCAATTTTTCTAGACTGGTTCCTAAAAATTTAAACGAATCTACAAATCTTAACTGAACAAACTCGTCTCTTGATATTGGAATGAATTTTGTGAAAGAGATATAATTTTCTTTCGTTTTAGGAATTATTTTTATTGGTCCAGGCGCTTCACCAAGTGTTTTTATAAACAAGTGACAATCATACCCTGCTAAATTGTGGAAAAAAATTGGCACAAACTTTGGAACTTTGTACTGTAAATTACATAAGCTATGAGCTGCACCCCGATACTGTCCAGTAAGGTGACAATGGTCTCTGACCTTATCTCCGAATAGAAAACTCTCACAAATATGACATCGAACTGCATTCCTAAAATCAATTGCATCGTTTGCATTAAAAATTATGGGAACGTTTTGTGATAACACTGCATGGATATCCCGAACATCTTTGTAAAGAGAGCTAACAAATTTTTCTACACAATGAGGACCTCTAAAGATTACGAATTTATTGTAAGAAGGGTCAAGAGAATTAATCACATTGTAAGCAAATGCGATAGGTGTATGCTTTTGTGTAGTGCGCGTATAAGAACTTTGAGGATCTGATTCACTTTTGCTTACATCTTCTAGCATAGTTTCAAAGTCAGCATAAATTACAAAAGGAATGTCTTGTTTGCGTTCGAAATTCTTGAATTTAATTACTGACCCTTTTTCCGGTAGGACAGTGACAATTCCGTTACAGGTATGACTTTCTACATCCTCAACCGTTTTAAAAAACAACAAACAAGTGTCACAAAAATAGATCTGTCCTTTATGCTTCGTTATTTGACTTCTCACCAGTCTCGATAAATTCTTTATGAGACAATAGTGAGATGTTGTGTTGTTTTCTATCCAAAGAAGGTGAATCGTTTTTTTATTTTCATGGCTTTCTGATTTATAAAGCGGGCCTACAACAGTCTTGTTATTTTTTAAGCCAAAAATGATAAAACTTAGGTTTGGATTGTTTTCTTCGAATATTTTAACATCAGATAAAGTCATGGGAAACGAAATGTTTTCAGTGTTTAGTACATTGCGAAAATGTACATATGACGAAACCCTTTCAGGATGGTTTTTAGTTGGATAGAGGGCTGCAACCACGCTCCACAGAAAACAGTGTTTATCGTTGTTTTGAATATTTAAACATGCTTTCTTTTTCTTGATGAATATTGGTAGTTCAATATACGTGGAGCCGCGAAGTGGTTGATATTTATTAACATTAACCTCAATATGCATACAATTAAGAAAAGTCCAACCCGAATCTTGCTCTTCGAATTGGTCAATTTTTGTGCGTATTGTATTGATTACATTTAAATATAAATGCTCAAAATTATAATTTCCATAAACAGGGATATTTTTTGTCATAAACGATTTAGTTTCTTGTTCATTATTTTTGAAAAGTAAAAACTTTGAGAATATTTCGAAGTTGACTTTGACACAAATATGTTTTTTTATGCATTCATCTAAAATGAGTTTGACTTTGTTTCGTATTGAATCTAAAAATACATCAATAGAATGTTCATTTGCGTATTGCGCAGCAATCCTGTAAGATATTATTCGGTTCTGAAATGCTGTCGCTACAATATCTACGCCTTCCACATCGATATGCGGTACAGTTAAAACGTTTTGTTTATGTGTATTACTTCGCAAATGACCTGTCCAGCGCCTACCGCTTATAGATGTGTTACAAACTGAACAGAATGGCATTGTAGAAGCTACTTGCTTGTTTACCTACTAGATATAATTATTAATTTAAGTACCTACCTACATAGAAAGTTACCTATTTTTTGAAGTCAGTATTATAATATTATACGCTTTTAATTTTCTTTTTTATTTCAAATTAATTAAAAATTTTACTTTGAAAGTTTAATATAGTCTACCTACACTACATATATCAAAACATACTATAATAATTCTATCTACCTTTATGAACCTAACTTAATTTAATAAAATAAAAACCATAATAAACCTATGCAGACGTTTTGTTTATTTAAAATTAATCTTATCACTATATTTTGTTGGTTTAGAATCTTTAAATAATTTAAACACCGTAATGAGAAACTCTTGTAAAATTTCCCACTCCTTAGTTTGTTCGTTGAGACGCAGCTTTACACTCGTCAACGCTTTTTTATAGCGTTCTTGAGGAGGCGTATTTTGAACGTCGACGACGTTGTAAAGCTTCACCTCAACGTAAAAGTCGCCTTCGGAGACTATTGCGGTGCGTCGGCTCTGCCCTCCGGAAACCCTCGTCGTGAAAGAAGAAGTCGATACGTTGCCTCCGGCGCTTTGTGATGCGTTAGATGCAGCAACGCTTTCTTCCCCTTTCAGAATCGAAAAGATGTCTGACTTGCGTTTTTTAGACCTGTAAAATAAAGAAAATAAAATATGATGAAATACTGTTATGATAATATTTAGGAACTTTTATCATCATAATTAGATTCAGAGTTAAATAATCATTTAAAGTTGCTCACTCCATACAATATACATTATTGTTAAATAATTATTATCATCATCGGTACAGGGATCCCAACCTGAAGCGAGGAAATTATCGTACCAGGGCCGTGAAATTATCGTATTTTAACGTTTTTGAAACAAGATTATCGTACACTCAGTATAATGGCTTAAAATACATTAAAAAATCATATAAAACGATAATTTTTATTACACTTTGTTTGTGTATACAGAACAGAATCAATGTATATTTAACTCCATACAGGCAGACGGGCTGAGAAGACAGACCACAGTACACAGATTTTATAAGCGTACCAACGTTTTGAAATGAAGAAATAAGCTGGCGCTGTGACCAATAAACAATAGTATATGCTCAATTTTTTATTGAATATGAGCGTAATTCTCAAACTTTGTGGTGTATGGAATTTATCGTGTATTTGCGTACATAATACGGAGGCCTAAATTATCGTATATACGTTAATTATAGTACGGTTGGGGCCCTGCATCGGTACCTAGTAGTAGTTACCACCAAGCGATAAAAACGATAACCTATCAGATATATATATATATATATATATATACGTACCACGAAAATTCCGGCTCTTGCAAATCGGGTGGTGTGAAGGATGGTGAATATGATGCATGACCGCGCTTAGCAAGGGCAGCAGCGTTAACGACGGGGGTGATCTTGCGCTTTGAGGCTTTTGGCTTCTTGGTAGGCTGCGACAACACCGACGGTGCTGTGGCCACGATTGCTTCAGATTCGTATTCAGAGTCCGACCTGAGAAAAAAAAAAAAATGAGTATGGATGGAACAAAGATTTTAAAAAAACACGTAATAAGACAATACTCACTCACATATTTCTGTAGATGTTTTCTCGAAGTGTCGTGGCTGCGCAATGTCAGGCGGCAGGCGGGCTGGCGGTGGCTGGCGGAGTCTGGCAGGCGGCGGCTGAGCAGGGTGGCAGGCGGCGGCTGAGCAGGGTGGCAGGCGGTGGCTGAGCAGGGTGGCGGGCGGTTGGTAGGGTCTGGCAGGCAGCGAGATTCTCGAGGATGATGAACCAGCGAAGAATATGTCAGTTTTCTAATTTTACGCGATTTTATAGCAAATACTTTTTATGTGTCAGCAAATAATATTCCAATTCAAAAGATATTAAGTACCCGTACTTTAACAAAACAAGCAAATTTGAAGCTAATGGTCGCACCACCTTTGAAATCGGATCAAAGAAAGATAGCGCCTACTCGGATGACAATATAAAAACTCACACCATTACCCGACTACGATAGATTAAAAGATAGAAAAATTAAAAGTCAGTGCATAAAATATTACAATCATATTTTATGTGTTTAGATAATAAGACGGTATCTAATTATTTGAACTGTACAATACACCACACGGGAAGTATTACTATTTACTTTCTTACATAATTAAAGTTCGTTTGCAAAACAAAAAAACCGACTTCACATGCAGCGCAAGTCATTTTCAGTACTAAGTTTGAGGTATCTATCTCCATATCTCTGGAGATTCTTATCGGATCTCGTTAAAATTAAAATGGAACTACACTGTAAACATATTCTATTAATAATAATATCGTTTAAAAACTAAAAACGAACCGACTTCAATGCCGCGCTATTCATTTTCAGTACCAATTTTGAGATGTTTATCTCAATATCTCTGGAGGTACTCATCAGACCTCGATAAAATTATCATGGTACTACACTTGGAATATCTCCTTTCGAACAAAAAAAGAATAATCAAAATCGGTTCATAAACGACGAAGTTATCCGCGAACAAACATAAAAAATATCGGTAGAAATGAGAAACCTCCTCCTTTTTTTGAAGTCGGTAAAAAAATAAAAAAAAAACATTGTCCAAATCCACACACAGTTAATAAATGATGAGGTTCTGAAGTGACAAAAAAATTAAATTATACAGACGAATTGAGTACATCCTCCTTTTTGTGAAGTCAGTAAAAAAAAAAAAAAAAACAAATCAGTTCATAAATGATTGAGCTATGATATAATAAACAAAAAAGTAATTCGTACAAACGCTATCTGTTAAGTCCTCGTTTTGTTAAGTCGGTTAAAAAGTAATTTGTCCTAAGGCCGCTACACACCTTGAGTTTAAACTGCTCGTTTTCACTAAATAGTGTGACTATACATATGAATGATAGTTTAACTGAATGGTAATAATTATAATTTAAAATCGTTAATAAACTAAAAGAACCAACTTCAAATGTCGCGCTAGTCATGTGCCAAGTTTGATGTGTTTGTCTCCATATCTCTTGAGATATGTCATGAGATCTCGATGAAATTTAAATGAAATTACTTGGAAAGCATGTCCTTTCAAACAAATATAAAAAATATTCTAAATCGGTACAGCCATCTTTGAGTAATCGAGAAGCATACATAAAAAAAAGATTCCGACGAATTCAGAACCTACTCCTCGGTTAGGTGTCGGTTAAAATAACATTCAATTAACTGTACAGTGCAAACTTAATGGTATAAAAATTTATCTGTACCTACAGAACAGTTCAATCGCAGAGTTAAAAACGAACGTGTATGCGAACCCTTAAAAGAAATGCTTACGATGTACATATTGTAATTCAAACCATTTTACCTTGATACGTTTGTACCTACTATCGAGCGTGTGAACAAAACCTCATTCTATAAGTGCACGGTTTCGGCTGTGGTGTCGGTGAGTGTAGTTCTGTAACTTTTTGGAAATAACAAGTAAGTACCTAGCTTTTATTGTATAATATTTTGCAACGTAAAGTTTTTTGGTTGATTCGAAAATAAAATTAAAAACCAAGTTTCTGTCGTATTATATAATAAAGATTTTCTCAATAACTAGAAATCGAAAAAATAAAATAGGTCTTCATACGACAAAAAGCCCTATTAACCGACTTTAAAAAAAAGGAGGATGTTCTATGTTTCACTGTAAAATATTTTTTTTTTCTCTGTCAATTGTGGTCCGATTTTTTTAATTATATATTTATTTCAAAGATTATACTTTTGTAGTGGTCTCATTGTAAATTTATCAAGTATCTCCAGAGATATGGCGATAATAACCGCAAACTTGCTACTCAAATTGAATACAGTAGCATTTGAAGTCGGTTTTTTAAACGATCCTAATTATTTTGAACATGTTATGTAAAGAAAATAATATTAAAAAATTACATAAAAATGATTATTTTTCGATTGCTGTTTATATTAACTACACACTGATTTAATGTTTAGTTATTTCCAAGTTTAATTTGATTTATTCTGAGTAAAGATTTTTGTTAATTAAATTGTGTATTCTTAGTTTTAAACTAATGTGTACCAATTTCTATTTTACAGGAGCGACAAGCAGCAGGGACAATGAGATCTTCATGAATTTAATAAATTAAAATCCTTTAGATGAAAATGGTGAGTGACTACGCTTGAATTTTAATTAACGTATATACACACATTTCTTTAAAGCACAGAAAATATAAAAGTTGGTGCTTTAGGGGTAGCAGATTTTAATTTTGTAATATTTTTTGTATTGTTTCAGATTTCCAGTATGAACACCTACGCTCTGGAATTATACAAATGTATCTTGTTTGATCTAATAAATATTTCGTCATACAAAATTAGTTTGTAAGATTTAAGTAAGTAAATTTTTAGTCACTACCAGTGAAAAACACCAGTAACAACTGAACATTTCATTTGGTTTTATGGTTTGTAAGATGATGTAAGTAAAATTATATTTTTTTAAATTCTCAGTTAGGACCAGAACAAAATACTGGTAACAACCTGAGAATTTGACATTGTGTTATTAATTAACTAAACCCAAAACTTTTCCTTTATAATCTTGAAGTATAGTGTGCGGTACGGTTCAGTCACACTATACTTTTATCCTTAATTGCACTGACTGGTGCACGGTAAAGGTAATAAGTCGCACTGGATAGTGCGCGGTAATTTATCGTAAGTATTCCGACAAAAAGTCATTACGGCTTTAGTAGAAGTAGTAGAACAGGTTTATCTGACTATACGATATACTCAAAACACAGGTAGGTTAGGGCGCGATAATTTATCGTAAGTATTCCAACAAAAAGTCATTACGGCTTTAGTAGAAGTAGTAGAACAGGTTTATCTGACTATACGATATGCTCAAAACACAGGTAGGTTAGGAATCGCAATCGGTGGAGATAATCCGACCTTGGGCTCCCAGAGTGAAACTTACCATGGATCACTTAACCGATTGTGTTTAGACATCGCAAACGGCGAGAGACAATCCAAAATTATTACACCGGAGGCTTTGAGTTCTAAAACACAAGTGGCGAGAGATAATCAATTTTTAGTTATTGGGTGTTCTACTCCAGCTACATCTGTTGATTAAACGATATACCCAACTGCAACAAGTGAGCGCAGCAAGCGGAGCGAACGCAGTTGGGTATATCGTTTAATCAACAGATGTGGCTGGAGTAGAACACCCAATAACCACCTACTAATTTCTATACAAAAATAAGAAGGGGGGGGGGGCTCCCCATACATGGAACTGATACTAAAAAAATGTTTTTCATCAAACCTATACGTACGTCTATAGATAGGTGTTTATTTAGTAGTATTAGTAGTAATATATTCTTTAAAGTCGTTATTTGTAATGAGTTCTTCAAACCATTTTTTCACAGAGTCAATCATTTGAAAGATATATAGACATATAGACACTTCTAAAGAGGTAAAATGTGTATCCCTCCCCCCCCCCTCTAACTTTTAAAGTAAGGGAGTGAAAAATCTAAAAAAATATATGCTGCAGATCTCATTAAAAACTTTTACCGAAAATTGGTTTGAACGAGATATAGTCCGCAGTTTTTGAGATATAGCTATATCTCAAAAACTGCGGACTATATCTCTCTCTAAGTTATATTTGTACAAATGTAACTTTGTGTTTTATACAAACACTATGAAAAACAAAGTTAATTTTTTGCTGGCGAAATAGATAGTTATAAAATAGTGTATTGTGTTACGGGAACCCTACGAGTCATCAGATAACGAAGTAGTATTTGTACCAACTGGTTCACACTAAACGCGATCTACGTCGATCAGAAAACGATTGAAAATCCAGATCGCGAAGGCGCACGCGGACGCAGGACGCCGCGGTGTGGTCGTATCTTTAATTGTATTAGTGGGTATCCATGCGAAAGTACTTCTACAAATAAATATATATATTGCCAATTACAAAAATAATATAATCAATATAAAATTAAACTACATATTTGGATTAACTTAAAATAGTATTTATTAATAATAATATAATTATTCATAACCGGATTAAAACATTTTCTACATACTTACATAATAAAAGTTTATTAAAAGTTTCCACTGAAATAATTTTTAATTATTGTGGCGTAGCGCGTAGTGTTATTATCTTTTCTATGGTAGCGGTAACGTCACAAGAAACTAATGGCGCGGAGTAACTGGAGTAAGACGCGCATCATGTAAGTATATATTGTTACTCTTTGGCGAAATCGGTTCCCCAAACCTAAACCGCCACCTCCTGAAAACTTGCCTTAAATGTTACAATAAAGTATTATTTATAGATGCCAATGCTGGCATGTCAGCTAGACTGGCGCCAGTGGTGATTGGCGCCGGCAACAGCTATTCGCACCAGTCCCGATGACTGCCACCATATATAAATAGCATATCAGCATTATCAGCTACGCGATTCTGTAAGCTATCTCGACAGCGGAATCTGCGGTGAGATTTGAATTTCGTACTACGAAATTCAACCGTATTACGAACGCCATACGATTGATTTTCGTAGTACGAAATTCGAATCTCACCACGGATTCCGCTGTCGAGATAACTTACAGAATAGCCTAGCAGCACTAGCATCATATGCAGCCTTTACAATATTCCCATTCACAATATTCACAATCTCAAACATGTCCAACCAGACCATAATCTTCTAAGATCATATGAGCTCCTTTCTCTCCCACCATTATAGAAGCCGCGTTTGTATTCCCTCGGGGAACTATTGGCATTATCGACGAATCTATAACTCTCAGACTATTTACACCATACACTCTCAGTGTTGGATCAACAACAGCCATTTTGTCCCACTCTGGCCCCATCTTGCATGTCCCTACAGTATGATATGCAGACGACGTGTAAGATCTAGCCATACAAGCTATATACGAATCAGTGCCCCACTTAAAATGTTCACAAGGTTGCAAGGACTCCTTGTAAAAGTATGCTCCATGCTTCTTAAATGCTTCCGTTTCCTCCAAAGTCAGCAGGAATTTGACTGCTTTGATTAATGCATTCATGTCTTCCATTCTTCCAAAATAGTTTGGATCGATGATTGGCTCTCCATATGGATCTGTCGTATTTAAGTAGAGCCTTCCTTTACTAAGTGGAGCTAAATGAACCGCTCGTGGTAGGATCCCGTTATAGTAAACTCTGGGAAAGATCGGTATCGATTGAAAAGTCGATGGGCCATGGATATATTTCCTCCAATCTTCTACCACATCTGCTTGGAACTGAATATCTGGAGCACCGAATCCCGGAGTTGTCTTATAAAATCCTATAGAGTTCACTGCTCCATTAGCAGAAAGAGGACCTTTTTTGATCTCCATCTGCTGAAACTCTGTTATGGCGTTAATGATGTCCTGATTTCTTACAGAAGTGGCTGTACCATTAGGTAGGACAATCAAAATACTATCAAACGTAACGTGGTCTTGAAGATTGTATCCCACAGGAAGATCTTTTTTTACGTCTATGCCAGCTTCTTTTAAGTGTTCCTTGGGCCCTACACCAGAAAGCATTAACAATTTTGCGCCATTAATAGGACCGGCGCTGACAATGACTTCTTTTCTTGCCGTAGCTGTACACAGTTTACCATTTTTAATGTATTTAACCCCGTATGCTCTCCCGTGGTCTATGAGAACTTCGACAGCGAGTGATTCGACTCGTATGGTGAGATTTTTTCGTTTGTATCTTATGTTTTGTATGAATGCGTTATTAGTGGATACTCTTTGACCATATTGCGTGAATGTTTGAGCTGGCATGATGCCCATTTGGTATTTGCCGTTGTAATCGTTGAGAGGAAGGCCTTTTTCGTTACACGCGTCGATCATCATGACGGAAGGCTTATCTAAGAAGGGATAAAAGGATATGGGGAGAGGGCCATCTACGCCGTGGTATTTCCTATTTACAATCTCCATGTTGAGGTTCTTCTCAGATTTCATAAAGAAGGGTAATACCTGAAATAACGTAAATTGACTTAGTTAGAGAAAATATTTTCATAGTTCTCAGTTCTCAGCTATATTTCATGCAAGTTGATGTTAGACTTTACTTGCTTTATTGTAGTTTAGGTGATGTAGGTTCGAAGAGAATGTCAGTGACTATCCGACCGTGATCACTGGGTATTGCTAGATGGGCGACCCCTGGTGTTTCGTTTCGTGACTCAAACCACCCACCGGACCAAGATATGTCACCAGTTCGCCGAGTTTTAGTATGATGTTCGACGATTTTTTTTTTTAAATAAGTAATTTGAGCGTACTTCCTACGCTCAAATTTTAAAAATAATTCTTAATTAAAGGGTGCATGCAATCAAATCTGCGAGCATATATTTTAAAAAAATGCAATTAACTTAGCTTTTTTATTTGATCCCAACACATCTAAATTGACAAAAAGTATTTCTTTAGTTTATGACTTCTAGAGGGTTATGTCCTCTAGAGGGCGCCATGTTAAATGTAATGTGATATCACATAGCCCATTACCAGCAATCAATCAGACTCTTCCAACGATACCTCATCTGTCACATGATGATAAGGAGTTAAGTAGTTATGAGGAAACAGATGAACATACATACATACATATCGGTCAAAAATCATAACCCTCCTGTAGTCGAGTTAAAAACGGACAGACCCATATCTTTACAATTCCCCCGAACTTACGTCATCATAGCTCCATCCGACGTTGCCCATGTCAGCCCATGTATCGTAATCCAGCTTATTTCCTCTGATGTAGACGAGAGCGTTCACAGAACTGCCTCCCCCCATTGTTTTACCCCTGAAACACAGAAGATTAAATAACATATGGAGCTTATTGTCAAAACTAAGCCCTATCACATGTACTGGCTACTTAGAGTATACAGTCAGGTTATACTCAAGGACTGGCTGTCATGGTAACCAAAACAGCTCTTTTTAGTAGTCGCAGGCACGAGGTATCCACGGTAAAGGGGCAGCAATATATTATTAGCGGCTATATATTATATTTGATAGCTAACTTAGCATGCTAGGGCAGCCTTCATCATCATCATCAACATTAGCAGTCAGTATTCTTCCACTGCTGGACATAGGCCTCTCCTATGGCATGCTACTGAGCTCGATCTTCAGCTCCTTGTTTTCAACCGCTGCCAGCTTGCGTATATCATCGCTCCACCTAGCTAGAGGGCGTCCTACACTACGCTTATGGAGGCAGCCTTACCACCACAGAAATATTAATAAATAAGGTAGTATTTATATTTCTGTGTTTACCACATACTGAGGATCTTTGTATGCGTAGTATTTTTGTATTTTATTGGCTACCCGTTAACCACTACTTCGCCTGGTTGTAAGCGACGATTTGGTCAAAGATGGAAACACGCTAAGATTACAATACTCAGACTCTCAAGGGCTGTCCGCTGCCGGAACACCGAAAGGTCATGGCGGCAGATTTTCTCCTTGGTGATGGTAAGCTGCTTTTTGGTAGCAAGTCAGACAGAACATCGATATAATATGCTCCTACCATCTGAGGATCAACACCTGCGCTAGGATTTGACAGATTTGATCGGCAGCTACTTGCTTAGAATTCAAGCCATCTATCCTTTACGCCAAACGGGGATCTATATGTAGGTAATAGTATACAGCTACTAATGCTTACAGTGGCCAAGAACATCTCTGATCTTTATGTGCGAGGCAGCTCTTCCCGTCTGGCTTAGTTCTGTAAGACCACAGGATGTTGGATCCAGTGAGACCTATTGCAAAAGCCGGCACCTTAGTCACGTCTGGCTGTTCTGGACCTGCTTCTAGGAGAAGGACCTGAAAGGAAAACTCGTTTTACGTCTCCTTACTTTTATTTATATCAAACAGATCAAAATTACTGGTAAGATCGTGGAGTCATCCTCTGAATCAAGTGTATTAATTTACTACTACGTTACTAATTATATACGTTGATTTTTTTGTGGATCGCACCAGTAATAATATGGAACTGTGTGTATTATAGTATAAAGATATTAGGCCATAGATGATAGGCCATAATAGAAAGATTTTATTTTTATTAGATTAGCATGTGACCTTTATTTCGCCTGGTGGTAAGCGATGATGTGGTTGAAGATGGATGCAGAATTGTCTGTGTTCGGCTTGAATGTTCAGCTTAGAATGGTCTGATCCTCAAACGCAGTGTACTGCAAGAAAACCGTGGCAGGTTTTCTCCTGGATAGTGATAAGCTATTTTTTGGTGACAGTGATAGAACTAAGTAACTTCGCCATCTATTGGTTGTCTAAATTTACTAACATGTTTTTTTAAGAAAACGCTGTACTGGCAAAAGAATCAAGTACACTTACTGTAACATTATGCTCAGTCAATCGACTAGCAACGACACATCCCGCCGCTCCTGCTCCCACAACAATGAAATCGTATTCTTCATCCTTCCCTTCTCCATAATCACGCGTATCTCTGTCTTCATATTTTGGATCATATTTATCAACTACTCTACCATACTTATGAATGCTTTCTTCAACCCATTCATGATCGTAGCGTTCTTCTATTCTCTCTCGTTCTAAACGTTTCTGTTTTCTAATATCTTCAGATCCCCCATAGAGCTGTGTTAGGATGTGAAGATAGAAATAACCGAATGAAGAACAAGCGTTGAATTGAGCGTCGGGTGGACATTGTTCTGTCAAGTTCATAGGTTGCCAAATTATCATGATTACTCTGAAAGAAGTAAGCATAGTATATAAGGCGATGTACCCTTCGATCATATCGCTACACGGCTCTTTTTTACCCACGACGGATCGTAGACTATATGCGTTTGGGGTGAGAGGATGTTAGTTTGTTTGTGTGTGCAAATCCATGTTGCCATTTTTCTCCAAAACTACTAGTCCGATTTTGATGCAGTTTTCAGTTATGGGTTCGGGTGTAATTGGTGCATGTTTTTAGATAGGTGTTACGGTGACAACTCACCAGGGGGTGCTGTAGTAATCATTTGTTGGTGCAAATCGATGTTGCCATTTTTCTTCAAAACAACTGGTCCGATTTTGATGCAGTTTTCAGTTATGGGTTTGTGTTTGATTGGTGCATGTTCTTAAATAGGTGTTACGGTGTCAAATCACCAGGGGGCACTGCAGTACACATTTGTTGGTGCAAATCCATGTTCCCATTTTTCTCCAAAACTAGTTCGATTTTGTCTTTAAACGGTTCGTTATTAATCAGTGGTGGTTCTTAGATAGATGTTATGACGTTAATTTTCTAAAGGACATTGTCGTGGGTGTTTATTCAAAATGTTAATTCTGTTACTTGTATACTTGGGTTCACGATTCGAACTAGAGAGTGATTGGTGGGCGATATCACGGAAGAACCACCCACTACATAAAAAAACAAAAATGACTCCGAATGATATCCTACGTGACAATACTATAATATACATGCTATATATATCTTATGTCTATCATATGGTTTAATAAAATAATTTAAAAAATTAAAAAAAACTGACTTCACATTACGCCCGAGTCAGTAGCAATTTGAGAAGTTTATCGCTATATCTCTAAAGACGTCTTGATAAAATTTAAATAGCAATTATAGGACCACCTGATGAATCCTAACAATGAAGCTAGCTGATAAAACTCCTTTTTAACCGACTTCACAAACAAGGAGAAGGTTCTCAATTCGTCGTAACCTTGTATTACGACGTATTTACTTATCTCGACGATTTACTACTAACTACTGGCACAGATTATGTAATAGTTACTACGTCTACTGGCTACTTTGACTAGCGCGACGTTTGAATTCGGTACTTTTAGTTTTTTAAACGATCTTAAATTATAGATCTATCGGCTAACTTCATGGTGTAGTCTAAAAAGTTCCGTTGCTGTGCGCGCGCATCGTAAGAATTT
Source organism: Cabera pusaria (assembly GCA_954871355.1). Lineage (NCBI taxonomy): Eukaryota > Metazoa > Arthropoda > Insecta > Lepidoptera > Geometridae > Cabera > Cabera pusaria. The sequence continues at coordinate 4,660,923 of OX940909.1, read as the reverse complement.
ACTCTCAGATTCTACTGAGTACTAGTGCTAACTACTGTAAATATTACACAATCTGTGCTAATACCAGCAACACGAATAGAACATTCCAAAAACAACATGAATATACATCTATTCATATTGCATTACCTGTATTGTATACTTCAGACGCGACTGTTCGTCTTCCACGCTTTCGTCACAATAAAACTTTTAAGCAAACCTTCTACAAAGTGGATCCTCTTAGAATTTAATTATTAACTGACCTATTAAGACTAATTGTTATTACTTATACTATATTTCATTATTTATAGACTCGCAGTTACTTTAACTAACAATAAATCAAATGCTGATATCCGTTAATCGCATGCAGCTTTTTTATATATAAATATTGTAGAATGCAAGTGCAGTGCAACGTGGGCTACCGTTTTGCCGTTCAGGTGGCGCCACTGAGTAAAATGGTTCTGTTAACAGCTGTAAAGCAACACAATTTCATTGAAATGTCAAATGTAACATGTCAATGTCAGCTTAGGTTAAATTCAAGACTTGACATTAACATTTTGCGGAACTTAAAATCCTCTAGCGCCCTTCAGTATAAATACAATAGTTTGCTATTATATATAAATAGATTTTAACTTACTTTAGAAATTTAACTTGTTACCCCTTGCCACTAGAAGCAAATACAATATTTCACAATTATCTTTAAGATTATTCATTCTAATAATTATAGACTCATTAGCTTTACTTTTATCTCTTAATTTCAACATTACACCTAGACGACGTCAACCCCATTTTAAAATATTCATATTGGAAGCTCAGACTATTCAGACGGAGCCGTGCCTAACACCCGAGTGAATGCAAGTTCAGTAATACTAAATGATTGAGTAATACGCTTCCGCGCTCAGTTTGCTACCAAGCGGCGGCAGGGGCGGACGCTTCCGTGCAGTATTACTTCGCAGCGTTGCTTACGTAGTAATCATGCCGTATTGACTATGCCGGACTGAGCGCGGAAAGTTATTACTCAAGCATTTAGTATTAATTACACACGGGTGTTAGGCACGGCTCCTACTGGATGATAGTCTGAGATTGGAAGTTTGTACAAATAACACGTCATTCTTCAACCCAGTTGTCCGTATGTGTCGCCAATACAACGATCTTTTCAGAACTCATAACGATCAAATCGACGAATTTATTCATAACTTTTATATATTTATTTAGAAAAGTACTACTTATCATCCTCTCAGGAGAGAGGATACAAACATCGTGATATTATTATGATATCTAGGATAAAATAATTTAAACTTTAATTAATTTTTTTTTATGTTTTAAATTGTAAAGAGTAACTGTTTATAATATATATTAATCAAGTTGCGTACCTACACATATTTAGGAATGCTTTTCTGTTCGTAACCAAAATGTTGTTTTATTCTGTGCATTTTTATAAAAGAATTCTGTTTTGTGTGCCAAATAAATAAATAAATAAATTCCGGTACCTAACAGCACAGGATAATAATACTACGTACTAACAAGAAAGTTATAAATAGGAGGTATACAGAAGTAGTAGGTACAGCAAATATCAGTGCGTGTTTTGTTCTTCAATCGCGCAAAAACGGGTAAGCGGATTTAGATGTAATTTCGCAGACAGGTTACAGGTCACAGGACAGAGATCAGTTTATTATCTGGATTAACCCTTAGCATTCCTTTTACAAGCACTAAGTAACGCGGACGAAGTAACGACGCAGGGCACAGCTAGTAGTGTATAAATGTGTGTATATAATATTACAAAAATAGCGATGAAAACAGGGAGGAGGTATAACCCTTCTTTACTCATGTGGTATAACTTTTTTAGCTTTTGACTTTATGACGTCATTAAAGTGACTGTAGAATTTATACTTTAGTTGAATATATTAATTTTGGCATTGTTAGCGTAGCAGTCGTGGCCGAGTGGTTAAGGCGTCTGACTCGAAATCAGATTCCCTCTGGGAGCGTAGGTTCGAATCCTACCGGCTGCGGAACTTTTGGACCCCATGATCTTAAATCTCCATGTTTATTTTAGTAATATACCTAATATTACAAAAATATAACTGTGTGACACTTCAAAGAAACATAATATTTAATATACCTAATGTTTATGCAATCATAGGGTTATAATAATTTAAAATAGGGTTCTAAATAATTTATTGCTGATTATGTCTCATGGTTTATTTGATTATGCATAAATATGTATAAATTAAAAGTATCCAAATTTTTTGGATAGGTACAAAAAAATCAATTCTGACGGTTCGTGCGTTTTGGAGTCTTTTAACAGCTTTCGTAGTACCTAGTACTAATAATAGTCGTAAGAGTACCTAACTGGTATCAAGATGGAGTACCTACGCAATAATAAATTGTCAGGTGCTCTGAGGTGTGTTGCTCCATAAGTAGGTATAATATATATACATACATACAATCACGCTTTTTTCCCGTTGGGGTAGGCAGAGACTACTTCTTTCCACATAATTATAATATATCTTTGGAGATATTATAATATCGAAGATATAATAATATACAAATTGATTAACTTTTTTGTGAAGTTAGTAAAATAAAGTTAATATTATTTTGTTCTAATTATTGTTCTGCATGGCAAAAACATTGCGCAAAATGATATTTTCAGGGGACACCCGGGTTTGAACCGGGGACCTCTCGATCTGCAGTCGAATGCTCTACCACTGAGCTATATCCCCATGTACTTTATTGATGAAAATTAAAAATACTATGTTATATATATTGAAATAACATCATCTGCGGACGCAACTATATACCGTTACACGGTGCGATAAAAATAGAATTTCAAGAACTTTACATATTTAACCGACTTCAAAAAAGGCTAACATTTTTTATTAATATATGTGCAAGTTTTTTCTTATTTATATTACAAATAAGAAATTATAGAAAGGGAGGTTCGTGAGAAAACTCCGTTAATGTACATTGCACGTCAACATTTAGTACCAGCTATTACACATTTAAATGGGACCACCTACCATAATCATGCAAGCTCTGTAAGTCGCTCACTCTATAGTGTTTCTCTAATAGGAAAATCCCGATGATTTCCGAAGTTAGTTTTTGACACGTTTCGATGAAGTTGAGAACATTTTGCTGTTCCCTTGGAAGATAATTGGATCCGCGAAAATCGGCATCTTTCGCATTCGACTGTTTCCGATTGAAATTAGAATGAAGGAAAACAAACACAAGAAGAAATTTCTGAATTGGTCCAAGCGTCTATCGTAATCGGGGAACATGCATAAAAAATAAAATATTCCTACGAATTGAGAACCTCCTCTGTACTTTGTAGTGAGTTAAAAAAAAGAAACAAAAAAAATATATTTATAATACATTGTATGATATTTACAATAAAAACGTAAAATTTTCCATATAGTCCATAATCTACTCTCAACACAATTTAAAAAACTTTTTAAACTAATATATTAACTATGACTAATAATTCAAATAAAAACTACAAATAATAAATGGAATTTAGGTCGCTGTCTGCTGGTAGAGTCCCAAAAAGCTGGCGACATTACCTCTTTGAATCGCGAAACTAATGCGTTGCCCGAGATAATCGCATTAGTATGTATATGTATATGTTTTTAGTATATCTCGACATCAGAGGCATTAGGTCGGATGTATAGATCCGACCAAAATGACTTTTTAATACAGCAATATTAAGGTTTTGTTTCTCTTTCTAATAATCTGACCTTGATATTTCTAGCTTATACCGTTGACAAGATAAACAGATGCATAAAGTCGGATTTACAGACTTTTTGAAATGCCTGGGAGCCATAAGTTTCCATGTTTACTTCCAGCTCTATGCACCAAATAATTAAAAGTTGTATGAGCCGTATTTCAACATACACTTTTATGCATTTAAAATGTTTGGTCTCACATACTGGACGTATCAGCAGATAAGCCTTTATGCATCAAAAGATACATATGGAGAAAAAAGTTTGTTAATTTTATTTCTGCTCGCCTGTAAAGTAATACTTACAAAATCCTCATTCTTAAAACAATAAAGTTACTGATAGCACACTTTATGCCTTAGTAGCGTTAAGCAAAAATTTTTAAAGCATTATGCTTTTTTTGAAGAAACGCACTATTATACTTCCAGCCTTATGCATCAAATAATTAAAAGTTTTATGAGTCGTATTTCAACATAAAATTTTATGCATTTTAAATGTTTGGTCTTACATACTGGACGCATCAGCAGATAAGTCTTTGTGCATCAAAAGACAAAAATGACGAAAAACATTTGTAAATTTAATTTTTGCTCTCCTGTAATGTAAGAGTTTTGTACATCCGACCTAATGCATCTGATGTCGAGAAATGTATTGTAATTTCGCTGTTGCATACATCGCCTCCGTGGCGCAATTGGTTAGCGCGTTCGGCTGTTAACCGAAAGGTTGGTGGTTCAAGCCCACCCGGGGGCGTCTATTTTTGCATCAAGTACAAAAGAAGAGGAATGAGAATATTCTGTTTCAAGTCTAGTAAAGACTAATTTTAACTTTTAATTATACTACCCTCAAATTTGTCAACGTTCTAGAGTAATTAATTATGAATAATTTTTAACCCTCGACTTAAAAAGAAGGGGTGTTATAAGTTTGATGTATGTCTGTCTGTGGCATCGTAGCACGTAAACGGATGAACTGATTTTGATTTAGTTTTTTTTTGTTTTATAGGTGTCTTAATCGAGAGTTTTTTTAGTTTGGATTCACGAAAATGCGTTCAACCGTTTTAAAACCATGAACTTTTTTGTATCCTCTTACTTCGAAGATATATTAAGAATAAGAACATGGTGGAATAATACATAGGTACTCAAATACTCACAAATTTATAGCAGAGATGTCGAGTTTAGGCTCATTGGGTATGGTCTCAATGTATAATATACATTGAGACCATTCCCAATACATATACATTGTATAATATATATACATAGATCAGTCGGAAATGGTTTTGAATTTTGCTATAAAATGGATTATACATTAGGTAAACATTATTTCACTCATTACAATAATCATCTTGTATATGCAAATAGTACATAATATATACGACTTAAAAATAAATTGAACTATTTTAACTGAGAATAAATAAAATGTTATGAAAAAAATTGTTATAAATAAAAAACAGGACCTAGGTCGCAACTGTCTGCCGGTAACGTTCCCAAAAAGCTGGCGACGTTACCTCGTTGAATTGCTATGCTTGGCCATAGAATAAAAACAACAATAAAATTAATGTAAATTTCTTGATCGGTTATCGAGATTTTACAGACAAAATATATCATTTCGTTTAACAAAGTACTCTGGGTAAAGACTTACCCAGAGTACTTTGTGAAACGAAATGATATATTTACTAGACATAATATCGTTTAAAAACTAAAAAACAACCGACTTCAATGCCGCGCTATTCATTTTCAGTACCAATTTTGAGATGTTTATCTCAATATCTCTGGAGATACGTATCATACCTCGATAAAATTACCATGGTACCACACTTGAGATATCTCCTTTCGAACAAAAAAAGAATAATCGAAATCGGTTCATAAACGACGAAGTTATCCGCGAACAAACATAAAAAAAAAAAATAAAAAAAAAAAATATATATATATATACGGTCGAATTGAGAAACCTCCTCCTTTTTTTGAAGTCGGTTAAAAATAGAAATAAGTTCAAAAATCTACTGTATCCACTTATAGTATTGTAGCCACCTTGTCACAAATACATTTATCAAAAAAATGTATTCAAGTGTATACAAGTATATAATTTGAACCCTGAAAAACATTAAGTTGTTAGAAGGTAATACATTTTATAAAACATTATGTGACTGGCTTCAAAGATACGAACTGCTACTATGACATCAAAGAATTATTTGACCTTAGTAAAAATAAAAATAAAAATGTGACTAAATAGCTTATGTTTTACACGATGACTTATTTAATTATTGAAACTATTGTATATGTAAAGATACATTTAAATATTTGCGCGTCTGCTTGCAGGCAGAATACTTGCACAAACCATATTTTTAAGAACCTAAATGTTAAACTGTATTCTTGCAAATAAATACTTGATTATGATTAAATTGATGCTCAACATGCCTAAATAATCATGTTTGCCTATAGTATATATTTATATCTTAATGGCTAGCGTTTGACCACTATCTCGCTTGGTGGTAAACGATGATGTGGTCGAAAATGGTGAACATGCTAAAACTTCTTTAGGTGCAGCTTGAGAGTAACTCAGATTATATTTCGGACGGAAATAACGCTTACGCAGTTTCCGCTATTTAAGTACATATTTTTGTGTTTCATGATGGCTCCACACCACCTGAGTAAAGAAATGGCACACGATTAGAGTATTTAGCCAGTGTCATGTATGTATTAAAATCGTGAACGGAGTATTTAAATTAAAATTATAAATACGTAAATGACGTAACATTTATTTACAATTGATAAATTTTGAATGGTCCTGTAACTCCCGTATGGTCTAGTGGCTAGGATACCTGGCTTTCACCCAGGAGGCTCGGGTTCGATTCCCGGTACGGGAAATCTCTTTTTTCTCCTTTTTAGGCATAATGCTTATATTATTTACGCTTATATTATATGTATTTATTTTTATTACAAAATTAGTATTGATAAATAAGAATACATTTTAATGTTTAGTTATTTTCTTTGATTTTTAAATGGAGACAGAACCATGTTAAGAGTTCACATTTACATCATAGTACACAATGTTCTACATTCATAAAATAAAACTAAGATTTGAACTATACTAAAGAATATCATCGAATAAAAACATAATATGAAGGCAAAAAAGATTTGTCAGAAGTGGGATTCGAACCCACGCCCTCAGAGAGGACCAGAACAGCTCGTACTCACTTCCAGTGAGCAAGGTTAACCTTGAGTCTGGCGCCTTAGACCGCTCGGCCATCCTGACATATGTTGCGAATGCCGAAATTAACCGTCATATAACAAGTTTACAAAACTGTGTCTAATGAAAAATGTAGTATAATGAAATATGCTAATCCTGTATTGATAACATTCTTTTTGCTACTAGGCTAGCTATAAATTTTGTTTCTATTTTTTTTTCATATTATTATCTAATAATATGAAAATAGAAACAAAATTTATTGCACACCAATAAAAAAATTTCAGAAAAGTATTTAACAAACAAAAGGAATGTGTGAGCATAAGCATTAAAATATTATAGTTTAAATTAAATAATATACTTGTATAATTAAGATAGTGATAGTTTATTAAAAACTAAAAAAACCGACTTCCATGCCCCGCGAGTCAGTTTCAGTAGCACGTTTATCGTCATATCTCTGGAGATACTAATCAAATCACGATGAAATTACGATGGGACCACCTCGGAAATGTACCCTACCGATTAAAAACAGAATCATTCGAATCGGTTAACAATTGACGGAGTAATCGTGTAACATACATACAAAAAAAAAAAATTAAGAACCTCCTCCTTTTTGGAAGTTGGTTGACAATAAAATAAAATTTTAAATTCATTGTAAATCATTGTTATTGACATCTGAGAAAACTTCGAAAAGAGTCACCATGGGTTTTATTATTATGAAATTTTGAAAATTGTCAATATCTCAAAAACCATAATACTTTTAAACCGATTCCAAAAAAGGATGTTTCTCAATTCGACCGTACATAGGTATATATTTTTTTGTCTGTTCGCGGATAACTTCGTTGTTTATGAACCGATTTTGATGATTACTTTTTGTTGGAAAGGAGATATCCCTTGAATGGCACCATATTAATTTCATCGAGATCTGATAAGTATCTCCAGAGTTATGGAGATAAAAACCTCAAACTTGTTACTGAAAATTAATTGCGCGGCATTTTAAGTCGGTTCTTTTAGTTTTTTAAACGACCTTATGCTAAACACAAACTTTGATTTTTAGTCTGGAATCTGAAACATTAACTAATAAGTGATATTAGCGCAACCTTTACCAGACATTAAAATATAATTATATGTTATGAGTTTTGGCGGGAACGTGGAAAAGTGTGTGTGATCTCATTGTATTCTTTCCTAAAACTTGTGTTCTTCCGCGTGTTAATATGTAATAAATGTGGATTATTAACCATTAAGTGCCGGTGAATGTGTGCGAGTGTAGGGAAACAGCACAATGTTGAAAAACATGCTATTTGCGTTCTCACCAAAATTCCACTGAAAATCTTCAGTAAACACCACATCTTTACTGAAGATATGACTTAGACTAGACTTTTATTTGACAACTGACCTGAAATGTGACTTTGACCCATCTCTACGACTAACATTCATAAAAACTTCAAAAATTTCAATACTTGACACTGGCTAAATACACTAATCGTGTGGAGCCATAAAGAAACAAAAAAAAAATTATAGGTTATAGATAGCTAATAAATTCACTAATAAATCTAGTAATTATTACACACTAATCATTTTTTTATCCGATTCTACTTCGGCGTAGGCATTGAATAAATTGCGCAATTATATTAAAATTAACTATATTGTTTACTAACCTAGTTACTTATACTTAATTATAGATATATTATTTTCAATTTTAATATTGATTTATTGGTTTCGTCGCCGCATTTATTTGAAATACAGGATGACTAGTAGGCACTTGTTTTTTGTAACAACTTCATAATCATGACAAAACAAACACTTTTGTTGTTTTGTTGTTATTGACTATTGAAAATGATCGATTAAAAATCAGCTGATGGTTAAAAAAAAACCGACTTCATATGCCATGCGAGTCATTTTCAACCGAACTTCCTTAAAGGCGGAGGTTCTACATTTGTCCGTATGTTAGGTTTGTTTTTGTATGTATGTCCGTCAATTTTGAACCGATTCGAATGATTCTTTTTTTAAATAGTAGGGTACATTTTCAAGGTAGTCCCATTGTAATTTCATCGAGATCTGAGAAGTATATCCAGAGATATGACGATAAACATCTCAAACTTGCTACTAACACTGACTCGCGGGCATGAAATTGGGTTGTTTTAGTTTTTAAACATTTATAACATTTCATTTATTCACAGTTCAAATATTTTTATTTATTTTTAAGTTGTATATTTGTTGTAAATATTTGATGTGATAAAGATAACTTAATAAAAAAAATCTATCTAAAAACAAAAGTTTTAAAGAATGTAAATAATTTTTAGTAGCAAGTTCGAGGTTCATCTCGATATCTTTAGAATCTAGAGATCGAGGATCTGTGCCCTGATTCTCAATCATCGAAAACCCATTCGGAGTCGGAAAGTGCGTCGTTTCCGACTGAGATCGTGAAAATGCGATTCTAAATGCTCGGATCGAAAACTTTTGACATTTCGGAAAGTCATGTGGCTAAATTCGTAAAGTATTCAGCGAGCAAATAGCTGGCGGAATCATATCCATGATACATTTTTTTGACCTAAAAGTGTTTTTAAAGGTTTACTATCCAATAATTACGACTTTATATATTATTTGAGACATATTAGAGAAAATACTGAATTGAAACAAGAGATTGATTCGTTTTATTTGCTCATGTTTTTGAGGTTAGGACCTGTCTATTTACTATATCTATCAAGAGATGGCGCTGGCGTATTCTAGCTAGATCAACAGAATGGATGCTCGATAAGTTATAAAATGGGACCACCATGGAAATATACCTCAACTGCCGTGGAAATAAGCTTAATTAATGTATGTGCATAATTGGTTTTGTATCAGTTTCATTAAGGGTACTTAAATAAATAAATGGTAAGTTCCTTGAAGATAGGTACATGGAGACATCGGTTCACCCTACTCATGAAAAAATAATCATTTAAAAATTCGAAGCAATCGAGGCACACAGTTGTTCACAATAATTACATAATTTATGATCGTATAAAACGAAAAAACCGAATAACAAAAAAAAACAGTCGAATTGAGAACCTCCTCATTTTTTGTGAAGTCAGGTAAAAATAATCCTTCTCCTTTTTGGGGAGTCGGTTAAAAAGTTCAATGAACTTTTTAACTGTTCAAAAATTCAAAGAAATACATTTTGTCAAATACCTGTGGCAAAATTTATGGAAGGTCAACATTTTTCGCGAATTTCAAAGTTGTAGAAAAAAGTTGTTTTACTTATACGAAGCTACCATCTGAAATATACAAGTACCCTGTTTTCAGATAATTGGGGCTATTAAACCAATGTATTATATATTTTCCTCAGGTGCTAGAAGCGATATATCGTTGTTACGCTTGACTTGTTACCTAAAAAGTAGCTTACCACCATCGAGGGGAAAATCTGCCGCAATAACATCATGGTGTTCTGGCAACACATACCTTGAGAATCAGACCACTCTAGGCCTATATAGTGTTCATCTTCGACCACATCATCACTTACCGCCCAAGACGAGATAGTAGGCAAATGCTAGCCTATCATAATATCACTTATAAAAAACTAAATATAGGTAATAATTCGATGATGTAGTTTTAAAATAATTAAGATAGTTTAAAAACTAAAACTACCGACTCCAGTCATTTTCAGTATCAAGTTTGAGACGTTTGTTTATCGTCATATCTCTGGAGCTGGAGATACCAATCTCCTTGAAATTGCAATGGGACCACCTTGAAAATGTGCCGATTAAAAAAGGAATCATTCGCACCGGTTCACAATTGACGGAGTAATCGCGCAAATACAAAGTCGAGGCACCAAAATTAGTAGTTACAAAACAGTAGCTCTACCTATATTGCAATTTTGTAACTTATTGTCTCATGCAAAATTAACTAGATGGCGCTACATGACTGTTTGTCGTAGTTAGTTGACTGTTGTAGTAGTTACAAAACATTCTCTACCTATATTGCAATTTTGTAACTTATTGTCTCACATGCACAATTAACTAGATGGCGCTACATGACTGTTTGTTTGCTGTTTGTCTGTTCAAAAATAATACACTCAAAAACCGTGATTATGATTAGTTGATGAACGTTAAAATTATTTAATTTTTCATCTTCATAACTGTTTTGTTATTATTTATAAACAATAATTTAATTCGTTTTTAATCATTTCAAATTGTTGGTATCGCCATCTAGCAACGAGTAGCAAAACTATTCAGTTAATTTTTATACACGCGATCTATTGTACGATAGGGATAACATATTTAGCAAAAAAATAAATGTATACAAACTGTAATATTTTCGATATTGTTACTAGAAGCATTTTTACTTTAATTAAAAATAATAACTAGCTACCCCAACGGGAAAAGGCGTCATACTTATGCGCTCATGCATTATATCTAATTTCATTTAGGTATTGAAAGGGGATTGGGTTTTATTATTATAATTTACTAGCTGCGCCCGCGGCTTAGCCCGTGTTTAATCCTAGTTATGAACATTTCTCTTGAATTACTCTATCTATTGATGAAAACCGAATTATAATCCGTTGCGCAGTTTAGAAGATCCTAGCGTACAGAGGAAGGAAGCAACTTTGTTTTATTAATCGACTTCAATCTTCAATTCAATCGGTTATTCAATTCGATCGTATATATTTTTTTATGTGTGTTCGCGGATAACTTCGTCGTTTATGAACCGATTTTGATGAATCTTTTTTTGTTGGAAAGGAGATACCTCAAGGGTGTTACCATTGAAATTTCATCGAGATTTGATATGTATCTCCAGAGATATGTCGATAAACGTCTCAAACTTGCAACTGAACTGAATCGCGCGGCATCGGTTGCTTTAGTTTTAAAACTATCTTAATTATGAGTACAATGTAAGGAAGATAACCATAGACAATTGTTTAACTTAAATGGTCTATTTCTATTATATCTCAAATAATATTGTTTTTATTGGTAACCGTAGTTTCGTAGAATAAAAGTTATCAAAAATGAAAATAATCCTAACCTGTATTAATTTTATTTCCGGTGGTTGGAGCATTATATCGATGTCGCGCCTGACTTGCTACTTGATATAGTGGTCAAACGCCTGTAAAGCAACTTACCTACCTATCAGACTATAATATTTGACTAATTTATGAATAGATCGGAATAAAACGAGGTTTTAATTATATTGCTTTTATTTTTTCCATGTCTTATATTACATAACATACAAAATCTTATTTTCTCCCGACAACTTCTTAATTTTATACAATAACAATACAATATTCTTTTTTGGTTTTTAAAAATTTTCTCTAAGATTTAGATAATAATAATCGCCAAAAATGGCAACACGACATCTAAGAAGATACATTTTACAAGAAATATGTTTTTGAAACATCATTATTTCTATGAAGTTTGCAAAATTTAAGTTATGCCATGCATATTTTTCAATTACCAAGAAGAAAATGTTTACACTTCTTTCACAACTTTCACAATAGAAGAACAAAACCAATGCCCTAAAGCGGACGAAGTTCTACTACTGCCAATAGATGGCGTTACACGCCAAAGCTGCAACAAATACCGCTTTGCGGTGGAAAATAAACCGACCGTATTGTGGTCTAAACACATTTTTTCTTCAACAAAATTGCTTTTCATTTTCTTCACTTCTCCGGCAATTTGATAACTGGCATCTGGGAGTATCCCCAGTTTCTCTCGCAGTGGTCGATCAAATCTTTCTCTGCGTCCGAAAGAATTGATAGATCTATCTCCTGGCTGTCATTAAATGGATCCGCGAATGGATAGTGGACCAATACGCAGCTGAAGTCAATAGAAGATGTGCGGCAGCCGAGCAGCTTCTGCATTTTCTCTTTTGAATCAACCTGAGAACAAGAGAAAAAAATATTAGTACCGCTATTTAAAAATAGATGTCATTGAAATAATATTATTGATAGTCATGTATTTTTAGGCTTTGATACTAAAATGATTCGTGAATATTTTAGAGAGTTTTAGCCTCTACGACTTTGTATTTTATAAAAGATACTCACTTTGATCATATAGATCCCGTTCTCAACACAAAAAGCCTGTAGCAGGACTTCTTGCATATGCGTAGCGCTATCTCCTGGCGGAGCTTCCGTCGTTAGACAGAAGAGGGCATCATTGCAATCAGTAGACAGGTACTGGATGGCGGGAAGTAGGCCTACAGTTAGGCGTTTCTCCACACACGCTCTTCGCAGCACCGACTTGATGCACTGGCTTAGTGGGCTGAAACAAAAGGAAGAATTTGTTAGAATTAAACGATAAAAAATTATCGACGGCTAGGATTTGAACTTGCGTCTTTGGACAGATAGCGGTACATTTCTGTTGCACAACAGTTTGTAAAGGAGGAAAATTATTTAGTGAAATTGGGCAACTAAATTCTTGGTAGGTAGGTACCCTTTAAAAAAAATTAGGTTGGAATAGATAAATTGCTTAACCGTTAAAAAAATTATCTGTGCTAATGGCGTAGAAAGAAAAGAGGAAACGGATCGAAAAATCATCACCTCATTGTACCTTTACTATTTTTAATTTTTTATTATAAAAAATATGAATCGTATGAAATTTGAAAATGAAAAATTAAATATTCTGAGATATATGTACTGAATAAAGAATACAAATGTTAAATAAATAACTGAACAAAATAGACTAGACTAGAGAAAGACTATAACTAGAGAAAGTTCGGTAACCGTGAAAAATAGGGCAAGTCAAAATATCCTGTTTTTGAGACTAAGCTAAGGATTCGCCTTTTTTTTAAATATTTACCTTTTAGCAGCCATTCCACTGAAGGTTTCAGTTTTTACGGGTATCACCGACTCGTTCAACATCTTGGATAGTTTGATACTCTTGAGATTAATGTTATCACAAAAACTGTAATCCACTTTCCCTGTAGTGGTAATTTTCACAGGATTCACTGTCACTTAACACAAGTAGGCCAATATTATGCAATCCAATGGCTTGTTATGAACTTGGTATCACACGATAATATGTCACAACAATTTCACAACTCTGCTTCCAAAACCGACGTAGTGTTGCTTCGAATAATGGACGAAGAATGCATGTAATTACGTATCAGGGCCGCTTATATACCCAATGACGCGCATGCGCCATCTTGTTCAGCTGTGTGTGTGGCGCCTGGCTCAGTGCCTTCGGAGTTTCCACGAAATCTACTTGTATTTTTGGTTGTGTGAGTGCTTTGTGCTTGTGTTTCTCGTGCATACGGTCCTGTAATATAAGAGGTATGTATGTGTGAGTTGGAATAGCGCGAACCGTGGCCAGTTCCAACGTGTTTCCGATTAATACTTGTATCGGTTGATCTTCCTCTCCCCCCGCGTATCACAGTATCGAGGATGTCCGAGGGGAAGAGCCAATGACAACCAAGATAGTGGTCACGATAGGTTATCCATCGCAATGTGCGAGATATTACCGGCTTGGAATTCCCACGAGGTTTTTACTCGATCAGAGGAAATAAGTGCAAGACTTTTGTAATTCGGGTTTATTTTACTTCGCCTTCACGGATGCTGGAGGGAACTTTTTATGCACCGAATTCAGGTGAAGGTTGACCTTTGACGTCTATGAGTGAAAATAGAGTTTTGGTTACTTATTTCACTTATGTTCTATATAAGGCTCCATATTTAATTTAAAAGCTTTATTTAATACATAACTTATTGTCTTAAATTATGTCGTAACGTCTCGTCGTCGTATTTTAAGAATTTATCACTCTTGCATTTATCATCAGAACACAAACACTTTGCTTAACTTAAAAGATTCGAAATTTTTATTAAACAATTATCCCCAATATTTATTCTAGTAACCGATAAAAACTCAGTCATTTTTTCCACAGATATCTAAATCTAGAGAATTGGACATTGCCACAGGTTTTTTCCAAATTACCTTTATAACTTGTTTGAGAGTTTATTTCCTTTCTGAGAGTTTATTTCTGGTAACCAACCTATAACAATATTTTGACTATTGATTTAGTTATTTCCTATGTATAATAATACTAATTATTTAATCCAAAACACGTTATCTCTATTAATTATTTACAAGAATGCTTTCAAGGTTTTTTTTATGAGTGCAATGAACAGGAAAATAATCTGACATAGGCCTTCCTATGACTTATGTGGTTGTTCAGATTTTTACCTTTTTCTGTTGTCATGCAGTTTTATTTATTTATTTGCAAATAGGCAAGCATTTCACTACTACGCTCGTATGCAATTTATTTTAAACATAAAAGTAGAACCTCTAGCCTCACATTTGCAGCCTTTTTTCCCGACCCAATAAGTTAATATTTTAAAATCTTCTGCAATAAGTATTATTCTAGAATCTATATACAGAATTTTACTACCCTATCCCATGGTTCTTAAAATGTTTGTGTTTAAACATTCAACATCATTATCATCATCAGCCAAATTAACATCATCATCATCAGCCTATATTAGTCCACTGCTGGACATAGGCCAGTGCAACTGCACGCCACTTGTACTAGGTATTCATTATTCTGTGACGCCACTGAGCACAATCTTCAGCAACTCTCATCAAAAATCCAAATAAAGCTATCAAACTCAAACAATGACCTGTCTGAACATGTCTCACATGAACTCTACACTTATACTCGACCTACAGTACCTTCGTACTTGTATTATGCGGGTGTCTGGAGAACAGGCTTTTTTAAAAAAATCAACTGCAACTTAAATAGATAGCGGTAATTTACGCGATGTCGATGTAGTGATCGGCAATTATTTTAGCTTTACCTGTAAGGTTTCTTTAGGATTTTGAGTGTAAAACAATTTCACCAAATTTCCTTTTCCCGTTAGGAGAGGTCCACCTATATCTTTGTCAGAGCTACAGCAAGCTGGCTTATGATGATAAAATATACATTGTACAAGGCAAGGTCCTTTTTGCCTACAGTCCTATGATAAGGAGGACAAGCTCTACTATCACTCGGCTATCGACCTAACCCTCGCAAAGGACAGACACGTGTCATCCACGAGTTCATTTGTACAGGCACTGCTCGTCGGGTTCAATGTTAATGCACTCTTTGGACTTTACTTTATTCTCCCTGTTTTTATTGGTTCAGAGAATTTAGTTTTCGTAACAAAATAAATGGAGTGTTTTTTTAAATTTAATAATTTGAGATATTAAAGGAATAATCAGATTATTAGACCAGAATTTTGCTTCCAGTCTAATGAACTGATAGAGGGGTCAGTATTTTTTTCAAATTTAATTTTCTTTTTTACTTCAAATTTAATTAAAGCTTTACTTGAGAAACTGCTAATTATTAGTATGTTTTTTTTATGAGACAAGTCTACTAACCCAGTAAGGTTATGGCAAATTTTTGGTAGAAAATCAGGCGGAACGTCGATAATACTCCTACCACCACTATGAACTATTTTATCACCTTATTTTATCACTTTATGATCACTTCACAATTAATAGTCCACAAGCACATATATCTATATATTCACATGTCATTTTGTTCTATTAGTAAGGTGCTAAAAAGTCGAGGTGTATTAACAAAAGTGTTAAAAAAACTACAAATCATTCATATCCTTTAAGACGTTATGTCATATCCTACTGTATTGGCTTTCTTAGCTTTTTGAAGATGTCATATGCAAACAAAATGACTTGCGTATAAAAATTGGTGTTGATTAGCCTAGCCAGTCAGTATTGTCGATATGTAACCTCTCATGGTTTTCTATCATTGATTAGTCCATCTAATCAATGATAGATCATGTAATTATTCATATGTACATTGTAATCATCCAAGATAATATACATAATAATAATGATAACAATTTAACGACAGTTAATATCACAACAATGATATGAACTTCATAACACTTCATATTAAGAAGTAAAAAGGCAAGTCATCACAAATCAATACCGAGTACCGAATGTGTTACTAAATCGGACTACTGATAGAGTTACCTTTGACATTCACTATTAAAATTTATTAAATTTTTAGTCTTACTACTTAGAGTTAATATTTAAACTGTGAACAGACATTATATGCACCTACTTTATTTATTTAGTCTATGGCATGTTAATCATATCTTAAGTGCATGATTTATCTAATCTATAAAATAAACAAGCATTAATTGTGTTTCTATTTACCTAATATTTTTTACTATACATATTTATACTATAATACATATATATAATTGTAATTTCAGAAAATAGTAGCTTTGTAGAGCTTGGTTTTACCACCTCCCTAAAATCGAGTTTTTTTGAAACATCGTGAATGTAAGTGCAACTGCAGATTAATCGCTTTAAGGCCTAAAAAGCAAACATATTTCGTAAATTATGCGATATTTAGTCTATAAGATACTAATTAAATTGAAATTTGAATTTAAATTGAACTCTCTGAAACAAAATAACTCTGAGTAGGTACACAATATTTTGTTTAGATAAGACGTTATCTGGGAATTGCCTGAACTGACCAACAAAACAATTATATTTATAAATAATTTATATTACAGGAATTCCAATATTTGTTTATATCTTCCCAGTATTATCGGGATTATCCAATATTAATATAATAAGAGTTGTTTTGGCTTAATGCCAATTTACCTGTAATACTGTAACTTCCCGATTTTCACAGACTTCAAGAAATAATAAGGTCCTTAATTCGGATATTTTCAAATTTTCTACTGACTTAAAAAAATGCGGTTTCTCAATCCGACTGTACAATATATATTTTTTTTAATGTTTGTTCGCGGATAACTTCGCCGTTTATGAACCGATGTTGATGTTTATTTTTTTGTTAGAAAGGAGATATCCCAAAGGTAATTTCATCGAGATCTGATAAATATCTCCAGAGATATGGAGATAAACACCTCAAACTTGGTACTGAAAGTTAACAGCGCGGCATTTGAAGTCAGTTCTTTTAGTTTTTTAAACGATCTTATTTTATGTATGTTCGGGAATTACTCCATATATAGACAGATCCGGTGAATATTGGACACTATCTTATGTCCGTCTGGCAAGCTACCACATTCAATTCAAGTTGGTAAATTTGTCCCTAAACATCTAACGTGTTCCGGCAGCTATCCTTGAAAGCCAGTTACCATTCTAGGCCTAGCGTGCTTACCATCCTCATAAATAAACATAATCACTTACTAAATAGAAGAGACAGAGGTCAAACGTTATCCTATATGAAACAAGTAACAACATTAAATTTTGGAATAAACACCCACGACAATGTCCTTTAGAAAATTAACGTCATAACATCTATCTAAGAACCACCACTGATTAATTACGAACCGTTTAAGGACAAATTCAAACTAGAAAAATGGCAACATCGATTTGTACCAATAAATGGTTACTGCAGCGCCTCCTGGTGAGTTGTAACCGTAACACCAATCTAAAAACATGCACCAATTACACCCGAACCCATAACTGAAAACTGCATGAAAATCGGACAAGTAGTTTTGGAGAAAAATGGCAACATGGATTTGGACACACAAACAAACAAACAAACATCCTCTCACCCCAAACGCATATACAGTCTCCGTTCCGTCGTGGGTAAAAATAAAAGAATAGGTAGATTACGCACCGAGATTCCGAGCACAAAGGCATAAACAAGTGTAGTACTTCTACATATATCTACGTAATTTTGTATTTATTCTCTATTTATATTATGCAAATTATTTGTCATAAATTTCCTGAAATACCGACTAAACTACTAACTAATAATATGAATGAAATGAATGAAAATGAAATGAAATGAAATCATTTCATTTCACTAACTAATAATACGGTTAAAATACAATAATAACATTCTTTATACGGTTAATTTATAGTTTACCTATGCCTATAAACTTAGGTTCTTCCTTGATAGTGGCACAGAATAAATAATAGTACTATTGTAGTATGTATTATAAATACATTATAATAGAGGGAAGATCCCGTATTTTGTGAATCTTTGACAATACTATTGGGAGTATTGGGGATAAAAACTGAAAGCTCTACGTAGGTGGCGCTACTGTTGAATGTTCCTAAAAGCCGCCATATTCCGAATTTACCATTGTTTTTCCACAAACTTATTACCTTAAAACCAGGTACCATTGTTTTAGACCTGGAGCTTAAGGTCAATTAATGGAAGAACTATGGCAAAATTTAACATTTTATTTCATTTTTGTAAATGTTAAATTTACATTATAACATTACAATTTACATTATAACATTAATGTTAACTTCATTCGGGAACAGTGTTTGTGCAATTTACAGCTGCAGATAGCGTCCTAATAAATAAATATTCAATAGTTTTTTAGGGTTCCGTAGCCGAATGGCAAAAAACGGAACCCTTATAGATTCGCCATGTCTGTCTCTCTGTCTGTCTGTCTGTCTGTCCGTCCGTATGTCACAGCCATTTTATTCCGAAACTATTTGGACTACAGAATTGAAACTTGGTAGGTAGATGTATTGTGTGAACCGCTTTTCGATTTTTATACAAAAATAAAAAATATAAAAGTTGAAGGGGGGGCGGGGCATCCCATACATGGAACTGGAACAAAAAAAAATATTTTTTCGTCATACCTATACGTGTGGGGGGTATGTCATCGGCGAACCTCAAATGTGAGATGTACTCGCCATTAATGTTGATGCCCGGACTTTTCCATTTCAGTGTCTTAAACATATCCTCTATAGCGTTCGTAAACAGTTTCAGGGATATGACATCCCCCTGTCTCACACCTCTGAGCAAAGGGATAGGTTAAGTGCGCTGATTTTGGATTTGGACGGACATTGTGGCGTTAGTATATAGACATGTCAGCACTTGGATATAGCGCCAGTCCACTTGCCATCGCTGCAAGGAGTCCAGAACGGACCAGGTTTCGAGGGAGTCAAAGGCTTTCTCCGTAGTCCACAAATGCCAGACATAGTGTCCGATTATACTCTTCTGACTTTTGTATCATCTGGTGCACCGTGTCTACGGTGCTAAATCCTCCTCGAAACCCAGCCTCTTCCGGCGGTTGAAATTCATCAAGCCTCCGCGCGAGACGGTTTGTGATGATTCTTGAGAACAGTTTATAGACGTGGCTCAAGAGTGAGATTGTTGTGAGTTGTGAGTTGATGGCATGCATTGGTGCAAATATAAAGTGTGTAACACTTCAAGAAAAATAATAATTCAATATTTTATATGTAGCTTACAGGCAGTTTTGTATACTTTTTGACTAAATACCCTGATTACTGCAATGCCAAGTTTGTAAAAGTATCACTACGTATACGTTATAAAGACTTAATATTGTATGGTCACAAAATTCTTGCGAAATACAAACGGCTTACAATTTAGTACCATTTACAAGGACTTGTAGTCCCAGAGGGTAGATCTGTGATCGCGTGACCCCCGACCTCTGACCTCCAATATCGATCCCTCTTCGCTGGAACCAGTTCAGAGTCAAGGTCTTTAGGGATGGCGTTATATCGACAATTTTTATCGATGTTTGATGGATTCGCAGCCGGTAAAAAAGTAGCTCGTGGATCTAGGTTTAAGCTATCTGTGTGCCAACCTGGTACCTGGTACCTATGTCACGGGTTTCGAGCCTAGTGTAGGAACCAGGTTTTCATTAAACAAACTTTGTAATATTTTTGCCTTTTCTAAATAAAGATTTTATGATTAAAGATTTATGACTTGTATATTATTGCTCTATTATAGAATATATAGATAGCTTATAGAAATTATAGTCCTGAAAAAAATCTCACGTGAGGACATACGAAACGCTTCGACTTGGTTACGTCTTCTTTTTCAATTATTTTAATCTAACACAAAATAATAGGAATCGCAAATCAACTAGCGATTGATATATAGTTTCATAATTGAAGATCGTTCACAAAACGAAAAGAAAACTACTCTATATACTGCGCTAGTCATTTTCAGTACTAAGTTTGAGGAGTTTATCTCCATAAATCTGGAGATTTTATAATGGGACCACCTCAGGAGTATGCTCAGTTGAAAATCTGTACACAATCACAATTGACAGAGGAATCGGTGAACATACATTAAACAAATAAAAAAAAACACAACCCACATACGACTCATTTCGTACGTGGGTTTTTGTTTTTTTTTCGCCTCCTACTTTTTGAAGTCGGTCAAAACCACGCGGACTATCAAAAACCGATATCGATAAAAAATAGCAGCTTCGAAAATATCGACAAATATTTAACCTTACATAAAACTACATCACTCTCTATAACCTCATTGGCCTACTAAATAGTTACAGCGCTCGATTAAAATCAAGGAATCGATAGTTTTATGATTCTAGGAAAGTAACTTTCTCGATAGTATCGAATCAAATGCACGAACTTTCCGAGAAGGGAAAAAATTTTCGGTTTTATTTGCAACAAATTATTTCTCTGAACTGATTTTTCTTGTAATGTATATCTAAAAGAGCAATTCTTGTATTTCGGAAACGGCTCTAACGATTTGTATGTAGGTAATTTTGTATTTAGATAGGGTTAAGCAAAACCCTATTGCTTTGAGTTTACTTATTCCATAAGTATATTAAGATTTTCAGCAATATAAAATCTTGATAAGGTAATCATCGGTCGGTTGAAACTAATTTTTATCTTCAAAGCTAAATAAAATAGTGGTAAGGCGAGCATGGTGTCCTTAGTAACGATATTAATTAATGAAATATTAACTTTATGTTGCGTTGAATTGTTATTTTACCTTATCTATATATATTTACGTCATATGGTAAAACTCAATAGGTATACTATACTATAATACAGGAAGTAGGCCGGAATCAGAAAACATAATAAGATAATTAAGCTAGTTTAAAAACTAAAACAACCGTCTCCAATGCCCCGCGAGTCAATTTCAGTAACAAGTTTGATACGTTTATCGTCATATCTCTGGGGATACGCATCAAATCTCTATGAAATTAGAATTGGACCACCTCGGAAACGTACCCTACCGATTAAAAAAAGAATCATTCAAATTGGTTCACAATTGACGGAGTAATCGTGTAACATACACACATAAAAAAACATACAGACGAATTGAGAACCTCCTTTTATTTGGAATTCGGTTGATAATAATTATTAATAATGTTGTCACTACGCATAAAATATGACTGTATTTGTTGCTATTATTATGAACTTTATAAACTGTATTGGAAGCTATTACATACTTTACTTCTTTTTTAACCCCCCCCCCCTCTCCCCCCTCGCCCCCCGCCCCCGACGCAAAAATAAGGGGTGCTATAAGATTGACGTGTTTATCTGTGTGTAGGTATGTGTGTGGCTGTCTGTGGTATCGTAGCGCCCAAACGGATGTGCCGATTTTGATTTAGTTTTTTTTATTAATTGTGAGTGTTCTTGGTTTTGATTCATTAAAATCGGTTCAGCCGTTTTACGACCGTGAGCTTTTTTCTAGGTGATGACGCTATGAGATTCACTTTAGAGACTGGGTCTCTTTTTTTTGTTGAAAGAATATGCTTCCCATTTCTTCAGATCAGGTTAAGTATCTTCTGATGAATTCAACTTCTACTTAAATTTATTAGATTTAAGGCTCAAGTGATCAAATAAAATATTAAGTTATTTAATAAAGAGCTTACATTTATTTGCAATTAAATTATTTTCAAAAGAATAAGAATAAAATCGACAACGTCATCGCTTACCACCAGGCGAGATAGTGGTAAAACCTGTCAGTCCTAGGGTTCACTACGTATGAATCTAGGTCTGTCTGTGGGTGAAAGGCTAGCCTATAAGTTACATTAAAAAAAATCAATTAGCTATTTCCCCGAGAAACATTATTACTTATTAAAAGTCAAAAGTCAAAGCATTTATTCAGTATATGGGCAAATTAATCTGCAGTTATACTCGTCAAATAACATTTAACAGATATATAAATAATACTTTACTAAATATAAAAAACATAACTTTCTGCTTTGAATAAAAAAAAAACAAAAGTAATGAGCCATTCAACTTTCATCCAAACGTCTTCTGGCCAAGTGCGAGTCAGCATCGCGTCTCTTATCGCACACTTAGGGAGGGTTCCGTACAATACGAAACATAACAGAGTTTCAACCTCATATATTTGATTAATTGATATTAACAAGACTATTTGGTTTGGTCGCGATCTTGAAAGACGGGGCTCGTTTACTAGCACCATCTATGTCATTTTGCCGAAACTAATTAGATAGATGGCGTTTAAAAACACGTTTTTTGTATGGGGACCCCCTTTAATTTTTAACTTTATTTTGTTTTTAGTATTTGTTGTTCTAGCGGCAACAGAAATAAACCATCTGTGAAAATTTCAACTGTCTAACTATCACGGTTAATGAGCGGACGGCGAAGTCTTAGTAATAGGGTCCCGTTTTATCCTTTAGGTACGGAACCTTAAAATATATTTAATTGGCCTGATTACGTGCACCTCCAATGCATGTCTAAGTACTTACTTCAGACAATTTTTATCCAAAGAATTGTTAAATAGTGAAACAATCAAAAAGACATTTTACTATTTTATTGACATAACTTTTTTTTTTAATTTTATATATTTCTAATATATATCTCAAGTTCTTTTAATTATATAATGTTATTCTATTAAAACATATGACATTTAATAGATAAATAATTACAACAATACTTTTTACTGCTAGCATAAGTCTGTAAAAATTGTTTTTATTGAAATATATATTTTTGTATTTTGCGGCAACGCCAGCTCTCAAATTATTGTAGCCTACCAGGCAAAACATTGCACACCACAGCGGTAGAATGTAAGAGAACATCTCAAATACTACTTCATCCTTTTTGTACTACATTTTCAGCAATAAAATTATTTCATTTCGTTTCGTTTCGTTTCGTTTCATTTCATTTCATTTCATTATTACTTACTAATTATTACATTTCATACAAGTCTATACGAGTATACCTTGTTTATTAATGGATAAACGTATTTCAAACATTGCACACCACAGCGGTAGAATGTAAGAGAACATCTCAAATACTACTTCATCCTTTTTGTACTACATTTTCAGCAATAAAATTATTTCATTTCGTTTCGTTTCGTTTCGTTTCGTTTCATTTCATTTCATTTCATTTCATTTCATTATTATACTTACTAATTATTACATTTCATACAAGTCTATACGAGTATACCTTGTTTATTAATGGATAAACGTATTTCAAACATTGCACACCACAGCGGTAGAATGTAAGAGAACATCTCAAATACTACTTCATCCTTTTTGTACTACATTTTCAGCAATAAAATTATTTCATATCGTTTCGTTTCGTTTCGTTTCGTTTCGTTTCGTTTCGTTTCATTTCATTTCATTTCATTATTACTTACTAATTATTACATTTCATACAAGTCTATACGAGTATACCTTGTTTATTAATGGATAAACGTATTTCAAACATTGCACACCACAGCGGTAGAATGTAAGAGAACATCTCAAATACTACTTCATCCTTTTTGTACTACATTTTCAGCAATAAAATTATTTCATTTCGTTTCGTTTCGTTTCGTTTCGTTTCGTGTCATTTCATTTCATTTCATTATTACTTACTAATTATTACATTTCATACAAGTCTATACGAGTATACCTTGTTTATTAATGGATAAACGTATTTCAAATATTTGAAAGTAAACGGTCAGGTTCGTTCTTATCAGTTAATGTAAAGTCTATCACGATAACGCACTTGCTGATACTATCATATATAACCTGACTAGCATCGTCCCGCGGTTTCACCCGCGTAGTTCCCGTTCCCCTGAGAATACGAGGACGAAATATAGCTTATGTTACTCGCTGGTAATGTAGCTTTCCATTAGTGAAAGATTTTTTGAAATCGGTCCAGTGGTTTTTGAGTTAAATCGTAACAAACAAACAAGAAATCAAATCTTTCAACTTTATAATATTAGTGTAGATATTAGGTGAATATACTGTGATTTTCTACTATTGGATACATTTATTCATACTTAGTACCACAGAAATATCGATGATAATACCCTATTGTTCATATTTCTGTGCTTATCTATATCTATACTAATATTATAATGAGAGAACATTTGTATTTTTGTATGTTTGTAATGCTTTGGCTGAAAAACTACTGGACCGATTTAAAAAATTCTTTCACTACTATATAGAATCGACTTTCGGAATGAAAATAGGCTATATATTATCCCGTTTAAATCAAAGGTACATTCGTGGAGACCTAATTTGCAACCTAAGTCGACTAAAAAACGGTCGAAAAAACACGTTTCTTACGAACGCTCCTCAATTGAAAATAGATGGAAGAATACTTTCTATCGAAGAGTTGTACAACTTAATAAGACCTATAAAAAGTCCGCGACGGCATATGTCTATCTCTTAAGGTTGACTCACAGTAACCATTGTAATCTTTAATTTTTTGTTAAAAAATATTACATAACTTCTGAGGCTATTTTCAAGTATATAGTATTAATCCTTATCCAAATAATTACGTTAATTAGCTTGGCCACATATTATAGATTAAAATTGTCCTTTACAGTATATAATTCAAATGAAAACTCTAGAAGATATCACGGATTTCACATACACGCATCGCAAAATTAATAAAATATCTGCAGTGAAACCACAGATTAGTTCACAGTTACTACGAAAATATTATTATAAGCTTAGCGATACTGTAGATCCCCACCGATCACAATCAATTTGAAGTCAATATAGTATAATAATATATTTTTACTGTATAAAATGCTATTGTATAATATAGTTATGATCTATATATAAACCACCCCGACTGATATATGTATAATCTTTTAAATAAAAGCATTCCAATGACTCTAAACACGACTTTTAAAATCTGAGCTGTAAGTTGGTGTGGATTTGAGTATTCTGTAGAGTACAGGAGATGTCCCACCATCAGGTCAATGCTTCCATGTTCTTACGATATCGTTGAAGAAGAAGATTTTCGAATTGATCAGACCTATGAAAGTTGATTTCATAGCGCAATTGACTAGAAAAAAGCTCATAGTTTTATAACGATTGAACGAATTTTCATGAATCAAAGCTAAGAACACTCTCGATGAAGACATCTATGAAACAAAAAAAAAATCAATAATAAAATCAAAATTGGTTCATCCGGTTGGGTGCTAAGATGCTACAGACAGACACAGATACACACGTTAAACGTATACTTAAAACCCCTTCTTTGATCCCATGATTTGATTGATTTTGATTCAATGATCCCACTACCTCTGCACGGAAACCCATGATTAATGAATGCACATAAATCTTTCATTGGTAGGTATATAGCTAGGATTAGAACCAACGACCGTCGGGTCAGAATCAGGGTAACTATCCTTTACGCCAAAGGGCCGTCCAATATCACTACGTAAGTATTATAAAACAAAGTCCATCACTGCGTCTGTCTGTCTGTTCGCAATAATCTCAATAGCTACTGAACGGATTATCATGCGGTTTTCACCAATAGCCAGAGTGTTTATGAGGAAGGTTTAGGTGAATAATTCGTTAAGGTTTTGTGTAAATTGGATGAAATTTGACGATGATTGTTAAATATGTTCATATTTTATATTTGATGCAACAAACTGATGCAAATTTTGTAGGCATGTTCTACCCGTGCGAAGCCGGGGCGGTCTGCTAGTTACCTATACTTTATGAGAAACAATGCCATTCTATATGTAAAAGATGCGCTACCGAAACACAAACTGTCGTCTTCAAAGAATTTAATAATATCGTTTATAAGATCGTTTAAAACACTAAAAAGAACCGTCTTCAATGCCGCGCTATTAATTTTCAGTACCAATTTTAAGGTGTTTATCTCCATATCTCTATACTTATCAGACCTCGATAAAATTACCATGGCACCACACTTAGGATATCTGCTTTCCAACAAAAAAAGAATAATCTATATCGGTTCATAAACGACGAAGTTATCCGCGTACATACATAAAAAAAAATATATACGGTCGAATTGAGAAACATCCTCCTTTTTTTAACCGAAGAACCTCTTCCTTTTTGGAAGTCGGTCGATAAGTATGTAGTATGTAATCATCTAAACCACAAATTACTTTATGTGTAATTTACCTACAGTATTTATAATTTTACGCAAAGAACTTCTACTCTCAGCTCAGGAACGTCTGCAATCACTACCTTCTCACGTGGTTGTGTTATTGCGTATGTGTTTCGCGCTACCGAAAGTGACCTACTTGCTGCGTACTACACCTACCTGGCTTTGTCCGGAAGAGGTTTCAGCTTTTGATGAGTCTTTGAAACACGCTGTTGAGTCTAGTCCTGAACATTTCTCTTGATGACTCGCAGTGGAAGCAGGCGGCTTTGCCGATATGCTACGGGGGCCTTGGTGTGCGGAGCGCTCGAGACGTTTGCTTGACGGCATTTCTTGCCTTGGCACACGGGGTTGCGGACCTTGTCACTTTAATTCTTCCTTCCAATGGTGACAGGGTAGTATATACGTATACCTTATTTGCCTGAGGCGGTATCAGCCTGGTCGGCTCTCAACTCGAGCGAGCCAATCCCATTGGCCTCCTGCGCTCAGCGAGCATGGGATGATATTGGAGCAAAGAAGAACCTCGAACATATTTTGGAAAGTGCCACAGGGGCAGAATTGGCAAAACTAAGAGCTGTGTCGCAGTCAGAATCTGGTGCGTGGTTGCACGCCCTTCCATCGCCTTACCTGGGCACTCTTTTAGATGATGACTCTCTGCGTGTGGCGGTGGCTCTCCGCCTGGGCTGTAAAGTGTGTGAACCTCACAGATGCATTTGCGGTTCCATGGTGGAGGCCGATGGCCATCACGCACTGAGTTGTCGTCGTTGCACGGGTAGGTTTCCGCTTCACCATGCACTCAACGACATAGTTCGAAGAGCATTTGTCTCGGCCAACGTACCCTGTGTGCTGGAGCCGCCGGGTCTCAGTAGGACCGACGGTGAGAGACCAGATTATGTGTCTCTTGTGCCCTAGAGGAATGGCAAGTGCCTTGTCTGGGACGCTACTTGTGTCAGCACTGTCGCGTCCAGTCACGTGAGCCGCACTTCTCATATAGCTGCAGTGGCAGCGGAAGAAGCCGCTAGGAACAAGCGGGCTAAATACGCGGCAATGGAGCCACAATTTTATTTTGTGCCCATAGCCGTGGAGACAATGGGCAGTTGGGGCGTCGACGCTATAACTTTACTTAAAAGTTTAGGGCGTAAGATTATTGAAGTGACTGGAGAAGCCCGTGCCGGCTCGTTTCTGGTGCAAAGAATGGCCATCGCCATTCAGCGTGACAACGCTGCGAGCCTTATGGGTACCTTTGCACCGGAAACGTTGCGGGGCGGGATTCTCAACTAAATGTATCTATTTTATATAATTCATGTAACGAGCTAATTAAATGGTGATATTATTTATAATTAATTAAACATAAAAACAAAATTAAAAATTACCTACTAAACTAACGTAGTCTCAATAAGCTTATTGAGTGTCCCCAATTGCAGGGACTTTTCACAAACTATATGTGTAGGCCGCACAGTAACTATTATATAATCTGTGGCCGCACTATGTATGATGTACTCAGATACCAGATTCAAGTCCGGTAATACCCCAGCCGCCAGATATAGGGTGGGGAGTCCTGATATCAGCAAAAAGGAAACAATAAACATTTACATTAAAGGACACAATAGATGTATTGGTCAGAATAATATTAAAAACATAGAGAACAATGAAGCGCGAGCTATCCTTATTTATATTTATATAATATGTGTATTTACTCAATTTATTTTTAAAAAATATTTATATATATATATATTTATATATTTATATATAAGCCTAGCGATTGACCAATATCTCGCCTGGTGGTAAGCAATTATGTGGTCGACGATGGTGAACACGCTAGGCCTGGATCAGAGGTTCCATAACTTATTTTTCTCGTAGACCAATTCCAAAATTTAGGTTGGTTACGGTGAACCCCCTACTGCTTTCTATCATATTCCCAAAACTGGTTTGAATTGTGAAGCTTAGATCTGACAACAGAATAGATAGATACCCTAAATTTGGAGTGGTAAAAATAAAAATAAAAATAGTATATTTTGTTGTTTTTAGGGTTCCGTACCTCAAAAGGTAAAAAAAGGAACCCTTATAAGATGACTTTCTTGACCGTCTGTCTGTCTGTCTGTCTGTCTGTCCGTCTGTCCGTGTTTCACCGCCGATTTTCTCAGAAACAGGTGGACCTAGCTAGAAGTTGAAATTTATACAGATACAGAAGGCTATAGTCCCTATTAGGTGTATAAAAATCAAGGTCCTGAGTCAACACGATAAAAACATATGGGCAAATTTAGATTTTCGCGAAAACTTGTAAGTACCAAAATTTACCTTAATTTTCAACTTTTTTTATTTTTCGGATTTTTTCCTTTACTTCCTTACTTCCCCATACACACAGTTACGCAAATTAAGGTTATTTGGGCCCTCTGAGTTATATGGGCGCTCATACAATTTAGAGGTCTTTCCTAATTGGTACTAACCAACGTTGGTACGGAAGCCTCGGTGGGCGAGTCCAACTCGACTTTGCCGGTTTTTATTTTAATGTAATATATAATTTATTTTACTTGCAATATATATAATTTAAAATAATAATTTTAAAAAGCTAAGCCAATTTTTGTTCTTTGCTATCGAAACCAGATATTTTGCCCTGCCACGAACAACTTGTGAACCCTAATTTTTTTCTCGTTAACGTAGACCCCCGTCGCATGTCCCGTTGACCCCTGGGGGTCCACCTGGGCCACTTTGGGAATCGCTGGCCTAGAAGAAATGGTAGGTCAGTTGAATTTGGTCTAGTATGTTTTGTTATGAGTTTTTTTCTACTAATCCAACTAATTTTATAAAGGCAAAAGTTTGTGATGTTTGTTACTTCTTCACGCTAAAACTACTCAACCGATTGAGCTGAAATTGGATATACAAATAGCCTAGACCCTGGAATAACACATATGATAGGATTTTTATCCCGATATATCCACGGGAACTATGTCTACGCAGGCAAAACCGCGGGGTACAGCAAGTTACACAATGATGAAGAGGATTTTGACACAAAGCTTGTTTTAAAAATGTTTCATTGTGTTTCTCAATAACATTGATTCACATAAATTAGTACCCGAACCGAAATGTCAAGATAAATGAGGGCACATAAATATTATTGTATTTTTTGCGCATTTAGATTCCGTACTTAATACCTACTGCGTTGTTCCAGTAGATAGCTATCTGAAACTATCTAAAATATCTAAAACAAATGGTATGTCGTCGGATGAAAAGTAGGTTAAAAATCGGTGTATACGGTGTCGACTCCTCCTACTGTTGAAGTAGGTTAAATGTACCCTATGTTGCCCGGCTATATAATAAAGAATCGATTGACACCTTATTCCTACCCTTATTCGTGCCTTATTCATCGAATCAAAATCGAAGAATTAGTTTAATTAAGCGGTCCTCCATAGCGCTTAATTAAACTAATTCTTCGTTATGTGTGTTATGTTCCTACATACGTATATTTATACACACAAACATAAATACATACATAGACCGCTACAATCATAACCCTTCCTTTTGTAGTTGAGTAAAAAGGGATTGATGGACATACGCGGTACTGAGCCCAATCTTCAACTCTTCCTACAAAGCTCCTTTTTAACCGACTTCACAAAAAAGGAGGAGGTCTCAACTCGTCGGAACCTTATTATTTTATTTTTTTTATGTATGTTCACCGATTACTCGAAGATGCCTGAACCGATTTGAAAAACTTTTTTTTGTTTCAAAGGGTACCCTTTCCAGGTGGTTCCATTTAAATTTTAAAGAAATCGGCTGAGCCGTTTTTAATATATCAAAATTTGTATTACGACGCATTTACTTATCTCGACGACTTACTACTTGGCTGGCACTTTACTTACTGGCACAGATTATGTTATAGTTACTGCGTCTACTGGCCTAGCGCGATGTTTGAAGTCGGTTCTTTTAGTTTTTTTAACGATCTTTTTATAACCATATAAATTATAACCATATACGGAGGTCGTCGCTTCGTTTAGTCGGAGGGCGTCCTACACTACGTTTGCCTAAACGTGACCGCTACTCTGGAACACTTTTAAGTATAATTATTTTTGTATGGAGTGTTTTTTAGCAGAACTACCCCCTCCCCTAGACATAGTACAATTTCTATGAGCGTTCACGTCAAACTGTATGGGAATGACATTGACTATGACATTTGTTGTGGTAAAATAAATACCATCCCCGTTCCCCATACATTTTGAAGTTGAGTTTAGCGTGAACGTTAACAGCAATTGTACTTTGTCTAGGGCGCCTAGTCTATCCTACCCCGTCTAAATGTCCTCGTCTCTCTGGCAGAGATCGCTTCAAGCGATAAGACCGCCCATTGTATTGCCTCTAGTAACTTAAGTAGCTTAATTTCAGTTTGTTTCTTTTTAAGTTGGTGTACAATAAATAATTTTTCTATTCTATTCTAATCTAAATGTATGATTTCATAGACCTAAGATTCACTACGTTTAACGTAGTTAATCCTTGGTCTGTGTGTATAATGTACATAAAACAAATGACAAACGTCACTATAACGACCATACTACGGACATTGATATCGCTGTTATTTGGTACATATTATCTACTTACCTAACGTACGTGTACGTAATCAAAAAAGTACGCCACTCAATACCCTGTATTGTATTACCTACTACATATTGTCGTCACACCAACGTCAAATGTACAGACCTATCCTATTAAAACCAATATTATAAATACGAAAGTCAGCTATTATTATCAGTTTAATTTTATTGTTTGTTAGGGACCTCTTCACGGTCAAATCACTAGCACAGAATAATGAATAGTTAGGGACCAATTTAGCTGAAATGTTGCTCAGGGATAGCCAGTGGACTATAATTATACTATTAAGTATTCTGTGCTATAACATAGGATACTCACTTTTTATAGCGCGCGGGCGAGGCACAAATAATTAGCTTTTAGTCTCTGTCTCTGCTCCAAAGAGATACTCGTATATCACTCCATTATACTCCGCTCAAGTCCGTTCTGTAGATCTGTATGACTTTATTGTAAAACTGTGACTTTAGTTCGCACCATATAACGCTATATCACAGAATATTTACTTATAATAGTACTACGCTACATCCACATCTGTGTTCCTGGTTACCACCAGTCTTTATACCGCAAGTCTTCGAACAGCTATAAAGCCACTATTATATAAATCAAGGCACAATACATGGAGTCGATCGCTGCATATTTGATGTCGTTTCCTGCGAGGTCATTACAGCGAAGAGAAGATATGGAGCAATAATTGTTTTGATTTCTAGGCAATTAGTCCACGAGTTGCTCGTAGATGCTACGAAAGGCATGTCAGGTATTATTAAAAGTTCTATAAAATTATTAATTGCCACTCCCCAAATATGGGCAGGTTAGGGTAGCAATAGAAATCCCTTAGGTATTCTCAGTCTCAGTCACGCAGAAGCCTGCAGCCTTCATTACGAAGTTACGGAGCAAAGGAAAGGCACGGCACGGTCTCGAGCATCGACATCCTAACCCATGTCGATGGTCTCAAGTTTTCAGGATTCCTAAATTCAATGATGTAAAATCAAAATCCTATAATATTACTCAAAATATCTGCCCCCAAAGTTAGGTATGAAAAATTATCTAATCTCCGAAATTATTAGGCCTTAAAATGTTTTCGAAATAACTATATATACAATATAAATTACTCCTAAAACTATAATACAGACTATATAAAATCTACAAATAAAAAACTGAATTAAGGTCGCTGTCCGCTGGTAGGGTACCCAAAAAGCTGGCGACATTACCTCTTTGAATGGCAAGACTAATTCGTTGGCCGAGAAATTGAAAATTGTAAAAATACTGCATAATATAAGCGTTTACTCAAAGATT
This sequence comes from Cabera pusaria, assembly GCA_954871355.1. Classification (NCBI taxonomy): domain Eukaryota; kingdom Metazoa; phylum Arthropoda; class Insecta; order Lepidoptera; family Geometridae; genus Cabera; species Cabera pusaria. Next base: position 4,628,165 of record OX940909.1, on the reverse strand, counting down.
ACAGGAAAATACAAACAATGATCCTACAATTTAGGATTTAGGATCAAATTTTTTTTAAATCCATGAAAACGGTAAATTCACCCTCCCTGAGTAGTCGAAAAAAATTATTGTGACATTGTCGCAAACGCAGACGCAAATTGAGACGGCACGCAATTTCATCGAGACAAGAAAAAGAAACAAATATTTGTACAGAAACGGAGCTGTCACAACAAGTTCAATGAGATTGTGACGACAGCTGATACGTACTCAATCACACCTATACTTACGTAGTCACTATTATATAATCTGTGCCTATACTGTGGCATTGCGCGTGCGCACATTTGTAAACATTGTAAAAACACGGTCTATTTATAGCGTGATTGGAATTTGTTAGTGTCAATCACGTGAATGTATTCTTATTTATATCGTATTATTTACTGTAGAATCTTTCAAAAACAAAATAGGTATATTAGTTGTAGATAGATAAATAGAAAACCAAAAGAAGTTATGGATAACAACAACAAAATAATTCGGTTTTACAATCAGTAGTCTCATTCTATAAAGCAAACTCTTCTAGAAAACCTAATTATGGTTCTCTGTGTCCAAAAACAAATCCGAAAATCTTCGCGCGTTTCCCTTCTTATCTTCTAACCACAGATCTAGGATTTCACTACATTTATATATAGTGAAATCCTAGATATGTGCTTCTATGGGTGCGTACAGACTATGCTACATAACATGTTATAAAATTGTTATTTAACATATTTCAGTTAATGCGGACACGGAATGTTATAACATATGATATTATAACATGTTATTATAACATGTTCAATAACATTCCATGTCCACATTATCTGAAACATGTTAAATAACAATGATATAACATATTATATTACATTGTCTGTACGCACCTTAACGTGTTGATGATGTTGCTAGCTAGAGTAGTTTATTATTCTTTACAAGCTTATATTTATCATGCGATGTTTGTTTTGTATGCACTTATAAAAAAAATCAAATCTTGCGAACCAATTTTCAACCACTTCTTGATATCCGATTGAGCCTTCGAGCATTTACCAATGGAGATGTTAACATTGTAAGCCGCAAAAAAATTTTTCTGTCGATACTTACGGGGGTCGAGGTTAACACGCATTGCACACACACAAATCACTCACTTTAACGATCCCGCACACTAGCTTGAAACACGCACACAGTATTAATAAATTATAAATAAAAATATTTTTAAATATACTTGAAGCACTACCCGTTTTTCAGGCTAGGTAATTAGCATACTTCAGTGCCTCAAGCTTTTAAAAATATAGGTAAGTACCTACACGCCAAATACTTACTAGAATTTATTTTTAACATTTTAGTTCATTGTCCCAGATAGAAGCTTGTTTTTAAAAATATTTTTTAGTTATAATTTATTTTTAACTTTTTAGTAGGTAGCTAAAGATACCGACTACCTACCTACTACCTAAGTATTTAAGAGAAGGCATGATGTTTTAAAATATTCCACGAATATTTGATGTGATTATGGGTAAAGTGCTCTTCGCGGAAAATCAATCGACTCGGTGGGGCTATGTTGCTTTATAACAGAAATGCCATGGCCCCCTTACAGCTTTATCATCAGATCCTGGCTATCATTTAAGTGTAAAGTGCTCCTCAAGACGAATCATTTGAGCCCAAATTCACTGGGGTTACGTTATTTTATCACAGAGATGCTGTGGCCACCTTCCAGCTTCATCACCAGTCGCTAAATATCATCTAGTTGTAAAGTTCTCTTCAAGACGAATCAATCGAGACCAAACTCGGTAGAGTTACGTTAATTTATCAAAGAGATTCCGTGGCCACCTTCCAGCTTCATCATCAGACCCTGGATATTATCGAGGTGTAAAGTTCCCTTCAAGACGAATCAATTGAGCCCAAACTCGGTAGAGTTACGTTGATTTATCACAGAGATGCCGTGGCCACCTTCCAGCTTCATAATCAGACCCTAGATATCATCTAGGTGAAAAGTTCTCTTCAAGACGAATCAATCGAGCCCAAACTCGGTAGGGTTATGTTGATTTATCACAGAGATGCCGTGGCCACCTTCTAGCTTCATCATCAGACCCTGGATATCATCTAGGCGTAAAGTTCTCTTCAAGACAAATCAATCGAGCCCAAACTCGATGGGGTTATGTTGTTACTGGAATTCACACAATAATAGAAAATGCTAAGACAGTCGAGTTTGGGCTGGTTTGTTAGTATGTATTTTTAGGGTTCCGTAACTCAAAGAAAAAAGGAACCCTTATAGCATCACTTTGTTGTCCGTCTGTCTGAACTGAACAGTGTTACAGGACAGGCTAGGCCTCGGTCTAGAGTAGAACTGCAACTTTAAGTTTGCACTTTAATAGTACTATTAATTATTCTGTGCTTTAACCTAGTTTGACTTGTTTGTACGGAAGCTTCGGCGCGCGAGTTCAACTCGCACTTGACCGTTTTTTTTTAATTATTTGTATGTACTTTAAACTGCACATAACTTCTTTACAAAAAGCTCGTGTTTGAAAAAGGTTTCACTTCTTAATGTTGCCTGAAGGCTAACGATGATGTGGTAAAAGATGCTGAACACGCTAGGCTTAGAATACTCTGACTCTCAAGGACTGTGTTCTGCCAGAACACCGTAAAGTTATGGTGGCAGTTTTTCTCCTTGATGGTTGGATTTCTTTTAGTGTAAGATCTTATATTATTTGTAAAACAATTTACCTACATAACGACGTTCACAGATATCCATATAGTAATACGTGGTTCACAGGGTGACTTATCGAATTGCCGGCGCGCGAAACCACATTATTTAACAGTAGTTATAATGGGAGAAATTACTGATTATAAATATGTATATATAATACCCTATACATATTATGCATAACATCGGCCAAACAAACTGCATGGACAATTAATAAATTCAGGGTAAATATCTAGATAAGGGGATTTTGGGAGCAATAAGTCATTCTTGGGTTTCCCCTGCTCTTCAGCAATCCTTCTCCATCCTGTACCGGACCTGTTAGGAGGCTGATAAGTCACAACCGAGGGTATTTTAGTAGGTCTCGAGGCTACAAATAGCTATACATAACTTGGTTATTCCCCTAACGAACCAGACAAGTTTAAAAACTTGTTTGTTGGTAAACCAATGCTTTTGTAATATCGAGCAATTACTCGTACCTGAATAATGTTTAAAATAATTAGTCTTATTTAACACCCGACGCAAAAAGTAGGGGTGTTATAAGTTTGACGTGTGTATCTGTGTATGTGTGTGACTGTCTGTTGCATCGTAGCGCCCAACCGGATAAAACTATTTAGATTTAGTTTTTTTTTTATTGATAGATGTCTTCATCGAGAGTGTTTTAGCTTTGATTCATGAAAATCGGTTCAGCGGTTTTAAAACTAAGAGCTTTTTTCTAATTGAATGCGAAATCAATTTTCATAGGTCTGATCAATTCGAAATTCGATATCCTCTTACTTCAATGCTAATTTAAGGACATGGAAGCAATGACCTGATGCTGGGACATCTCTTAGAATCTGCAGAATACTTAACTCCTCGCCAACTTACAGCAGAGACGTCGAGTTTGGGTTTATCAAAATGGTCTCAATGAACAGATTAAACATAGATCAGAAGGGGGTAGTTTTAAATTTTGAATTTAAGTATTATTCTTGCCTTCGGATCTATTATTTTTAACCGACTTTACAAAAAGGAGGTGGTTCTTAATTAGACTGTTTTTTAAGGTAAGTTACCTCAGAACTCCGTAAAAACTTGACCGATTTGAAAAAATATTTTTTTTGTTTGAGAGATTATGCCTCCCGTTTGGTCCCATTCATGTCAAATATCGACGTATGACAATTATCTCCGGAGATATGGAGATAAACAATGTAACCCAATTTATATACTTAGACGACATGATAATAACTAGCCAGTACGTTGACTATCGCGGCATGTGAAGTCGGTTTTTTTTTTACGATCATAAATTATATTAATCCTTTAGAGTTTATGTCATTAAACTATCGAGTAATGCCGTAGTGAGTACGGAGGTATAGACTTTGTGCTAGAAATAAATAGCATATGTAATTAGAGAGATTCTCCTGCTTCTCATCACGTATATACTCTGTATCCAGGTCATGACATTCAATCACGTAGTCTTGGTTAAAGTGCGGTTAGGCAATGCTGAATTGACGTATTTTGGAGCCTTGAAAGACGCGGAATTGGCGTCTGTAGGTTGTACGTTTGATTGACCTTACCTTACGCGTTAATTATTAGCAATAGTATAGGTAATAATAATCATCTCTATACTAGGAAATGGTGGAGCTGCTACACCATTCCCTAGAGTCAGTGCAAAAGAGTACCGTCGTGGCTATAGGATGAACTAACATTCAAAGGTAACGAAGGAAGGTACTCGTACCTATAGGTACCTATCTTGTACCACCCGATAATAGTAAAGGTACGGCCACACCACGGCGTCCTGCGATCTGTGGGCGCGATCTCAGTACTTTTCAATTGTTTTCTGATCGCGTTTGGTGTGAACCAGTCGGTACAAATACTACTGCGCTATCTGATCGCCGCCTAGATCGTGCACGCAGGACGCTACGGTGTGTCTGTACCTTAAGTGTAGGTACCAAGGTATCAAACATTTTTAGTCGTGTTGGCAATGACGGAGAAATGTTGTCAACGCAACAAAAACAGTAAATTAGAACAATCAACACGCGCGCCCTCTATTTCTACGACAGTTCTCTTTTTGCACAGACTTTAGGAGAGTTGGTGTGGTAGGAATGGCAGCTATAACTGTTTTCTACTAACCAACATTTTCAACCAACTTATAGAAAAGTATTCGAGAGTTTTTAATCGACATCACAAAAGTTTTATAAGTATTTTTTAACCGACTTCAAAAAAAGGAGGAGGTTTCTCAATTCGACCGTATATATATATATTTTTTTTTTTTTTTTTATGTTTGTTCGCGGATAACTTCGTCGTTTATGAACCGATTTCGATTATTCTTTTTTTGTTCGAAAGGAGATATCCCAAGTGTGGTACCATGGTAATTTTATCTAGGTATGATAAGTATCTCCAGAGATATTGAGATAAACATCTCAAAATTGGTACTGAAAATGAATAGCGCGGCATTGAAGTCGGTTGTTTTTTAGTTTTTAAACGATATTATTTATGTTTGTTACTTCAGAGGTCCGTCATTTAAAAATTATTATTTTGCTTGAGATATTATGCTTCCCGTTTAGTCCCATTGTAATTTTATCAAGAACTGATGATATCTTGATACTAAATGGAGCGAATATATACAAAAGCTGGCTGGCAGCGGTTGGATATGAAGAGCTGAAGATCGAGCTTTGTGGCGTGCCACAGGAGATGCCTATGACCCTTCGAGCATTTACCAAAGGAGATTTTAACGCAAGGCGTACCCCTCTGCTGGCCATATAGCCATTTTTGGCCATATGAGCGTGCGTAACTACGCTGTATTTTTAATACTGTCTGCGTGTTTCAAGCTAGTGTGCGGGATCGTTAAAGTGAGTGATTTGTGTGTGTGCAGTGCGTGTTTACCTTGTCCCCCGTAATTATCGGTAGAAGAAAATGTTTGCGGATTACAACGTTAACATCTCCATTGGTAAATGCTCGAAGCTATGACCAGCAGTAGACAGAAAGGCGCTAGTGATGATGATGATGATCAACTACATATGATACAAATAGCAGTACTAAAGTAGGTGACAATAATAAACAAAGCTACTTTCTAAAAATTAAGGTATTTAGTCCACACATCGACGTTGTTTTTGACGTTTGACGTTGACCACGTAGAGACATCCACGTGCGAATGACTCATTGATGTTGTAACATGAACCTTATCGTAGCATAGCTTAGCTACACGTAACCACAGAATGAATAATAGTGCACATACTTAATCGATCGATTATATGCTTTGAGTATTCTGGCTGAATACTCAAAGATTTAAAACGCAACATACAGACGAATTCCTCCTCCTCCTTTTTGAAAGTAGGTTGAAAATAAACGCATTAACAATAAAAAGTGTAGCAACAAGCGGTCCTATTGCTTAAAGCGATCTCTTCCAGACAACCATAGGGTGGAAAAATAATAGGTTAGGTACCTATCATATGTTACATATGGCGGTAAATCGATGATGAAAAAAATATCCGACCAGGTTATAAGTACATTATAACAAAAGAAGTGTAGTGTTAGGACTTCTGCTTGTCCATCTGGGTTGGTACTATCACTTTGCCAGTTAATTCAGCCAAAGAGCAGGCGCTTACCTCGGGCAACGCATTAGTTTCGCGATTCAAAGAGGTAATGTCGCTAGCTTTTTGGGACTCTAGCAGCAGACAGCGACCTAAATTCCATTTATTATTTGTAGTTTTTATTTTAATTATTAGTCATAGTTAATATTTTAGTTTAATTAGTTTTTTAAATTGTTTTGACTATTGCGTTATTCAGCCTTGATACAGGAATGTTTTTCGGTTTGAATGGCAATGTGTCCAGTGAAATTACAGGGCTTGTGACACTTAACATCTTTATGTATCTAAGTAATGATAAGAATTTATCTATGTTCAAAAACATGCCTTTTTGTGTTCACACCAAAATTCCACTGAAAACCTAAAAAAAACTTTCAGTAATGTTGTGGACATTACTGAATTTTTTACTAAGGGGTATGATTATCTTTTCTATGCTGAGAGTATGATTATAATTCGACTTTACGACAAGTTGCACTATTCTAATACTTTGACACTGGTAAAATACACTAATCGTGTGGAGCCATAATGAAACTAATAAAAAAAAAACTATAGTATTATCTATGAGAATATAATATATTTTAAATGAACAAAAAAAAAAAAAACAAATTAATTCGTTTAGATATACAGTAGGCCGGGTATACTTTTTTATATCTGATAGGCTATAGCGTTTGACCACTATCTCACCTATTGAGTGTTGGTAAGTGATGATGCGGTCGAAGATGGTAAGCACGCTAGGCTTAGACTGGCAACTGGCTCTCAAGGATAGCTGCCGGAACACATTAGATGTTTGGCGACAGATTTTCTAACTTGAGGGTGGTAGCTGGCCAGGCGGATACCAGATAGTGTCCTAACGCCATGCGGGAGTTCTTGGTTTTTTAACGATGTTTCTCCTTCACCGGAGGGCCACTGTGAAAAGCGCACATAATTTTTTCGAAAGAAAAATCCATTGGTGCACGGCGGTTTGAACTCGGCACCTCTGGCATCAAAGCCAACCGTTCTCCCGATTACGCTGCTCGAAGGATTACGCCGCCGGGCCCTCAAATACTTACTCAATACTTAGGTGGAGAACTCGGCGCTTCCAATAAAAATAAATTGTTGCATCAGTCAGTGCATTTCACAATAATTACTGTACTTATGATAACATTGTTTGTACACACTTCACATTGACTCGGTCGGACTGAAACCATGTCTGTGTGCGATGGATGGTGCTGATCATAGAATAACTATACTCCTAAAGGAGGTGCTGATGGTTATACCGAATTTACACCAGGCGGCTTTTGTTGTTCAATATCAACGTCATAGCAATGTAATGCTATTGCAATTGCAATTAATATGACTTCGATGTTGTTCAACTTCCTAGGGACATCCTTATTCCTTAGGAATAGTGAATACCCTACTTTACTTTCAATTTCAACTTTTTAGTATCGATAATATGGAATCGATACTGAGTAGGTACCGGTTAAGTAGTAAAGTACTCGTCTCGTTACTCAATTATTTATCTCAGAAAAACATTTAGGCTGGCATTATAGAGCTAGAATTAGGTTAGGCTAGAATTAAGCTATTTGGCTAATCAAGCTCGATAGAAAAGTATCGAATGAGTATTTATAGCACAGTGTGACATAAACCCGCACTTTACGCACGCTTTTCCGTGACTTTAATAGTCGATTATTGCACGACGCGCCGTGCAATAATCTTCTATTTGACGGAAAAGCAAGCGTAAAGTGCCGGTTTATGTCACACTGACAGCTATAAAATAATATACGATACTCGTGACTTAAGTTGTCTGTTATTGCACGGCGTGAAAAAAAAAGACTACTTAAGTCACACGTATCTTAATATACTATTTTTGTACCTAATGTAACTCGTATCTTACATCCCTAGGAAGATGAACAACAAAAATAGCCAGGTCTGAACCTGGTATTAGGTACTGTGTAGGACACTATAGAAAAGCTTTGATTTTAGTTTGGACATGCGTTGTACTCCGGTAAAAAATGTCAAAAATTCGGAACTAGCGTAATGAAGAAAACTCTTATAACAGGATTTAGCTATCGACCTGCTAGCGAAGTGCGATACGACGCCTAGTTGACGACGAATACGGGCATGGCATTCCTCGAAAATAAAATAGGTATTGATATTCTGCTAACGATCTGCAAATGAAAAGATTTGGGTATGATTTTACGCATCGAAAACTCTGAGTAATATAATATCCCTAACACTTCTTCATGAACGGGGTAGTCACTCATAAATACTCATAATACATTTATAATTATTGTGAATACCTACCTTAAAGATAGGATTGTTTGTACACAGTGACTCAGTCGGACTGAAACCGTGTCACGTGCTGGTGGTTGCTATCTAGAACACAAATAGCTTTTCTTTGGACTTTGGACAGTTCCAAAGTCCAAATCAAAGCTATTTATGTGTACTGTCCATGTCAGATAGACAGTTAGTATAACTACACACTGCGGTAAAAATCATCAAAATGTATCGATGTAGGTAAGTATTGAAATAAATTAAAACAATGTCTAAAGTCGTTAAATTTCTTTAACAACTTTTGACATTGTTTGAAATAATTACATTATTTGTAATTTCTTTATTTTTTTATTTAATGGCTTCTTCTGTACTTCGTTACAGAATACGACGAATAGTGACGAGGTCATATCGGTGAATTATGTACACTCGTAAGTACCTACTATTAAATATTCTACCAGATAGCAGGCGCACGTTCCGAGATAACCTATCTCTACTATCACTGACTCTCAAATCAGTCGTGCGTGAGGCAGAAAATGTGATTAGGTTTTGATATCATGCCGGAACCTATTCAGCCTAAACTGATTGGTGACTTTGTCTTTATTAGGTGGGTCGAGCCACGGCCGTAGCTTATCCCCAGTGGTCATTCACACACACACACTCAATTGTCCCAGAATCACGAGTAAAATTAAGTAATATAAGCCTACGGAAGCGGGTAGGTAACAATTATTCACCCGTAGGTGACAATGACCCCCTCGGTGATTTATTAACAGAAAACAGAAAAGAAGGGGCGTCAAAATTTCACGTGTGCTGTTCGTCTGTCTGAGGCATTGTAGCGCTGTAAGCTTTTTTCTAGTTTATGGCGATATTGGATCAACTTTTATAGGTTTGATCAATTCGAAATTCGGATTCTCTTACTTAATTATTATATTTTAACAACATAGCATTACCTGATGCTGTGGCATCTCCTAGAATCGGAATACTCAACTCCTCGCCAACTTTCAGCAGATATGGCGTGTTTAGGCTCATTGGATTTTAGATAGATCAGTCGGGGATGGTTTGAAGTTTTCAATGTTATTATTATTTTATTTATTCTAATACTAGCGGTGCCCCGCGGCTTCGCCTGCGGTAAAAACAACTTTTATTTATTTATTTTTTTTTTCATAAGAACCATCGACGATAAGAGACACAACAAAAAAGAATTAGCGAAATCGGTCCAGCCGTTCACGCATGATGTCCTGACCAAGGGCAATTGGGATTCATATTTAGGGTTCCGTAGCCGAATGGCAAAAAACGGAACCCTTATAGATTCGCCATGTCTGTCTGTCTGTCCGTCCGTATGTCACAGCCATTTTATTCCGAAACTATTAGGACTACAGAATGGAAACTTGGTAGGTAGATGTATTCTGTAAACCGCTTTCCGATTTTTGTACAATAATAAAAAAATATAAAAGTTTAAGGGGGGGGGGGGGGGGGGCATCCCATACATGGAACTGGAACAAAAAAAAATTTTTCTTCAAACCTATACGTGTGGGGTCTATGAATAGGTCTTCAAAAATTACATTGAGGTTCCTAAAATCATTTTTTCTCAAAGTCAATCATTTAAAAGATAGGTGCGTCTAAAGTGGTAAAATGTGTGTCCCCCCCCTCTAACTTCTAAAGTAAGGGAGTGAAAAATCTAGAAAAAATATATTCTGTAGATCTCAATAAAAACTTTCAACGAAAATTGGTTTGAACGAGATACAGTCAGCAGTTGCTGAGATATAGCGACCGCAAGTATAACTTTGTTTTTCATACAAACACTATGAAAAACAAAGTTATTTTTGTAGTTCCGAAAAATTATAGTAATAGAATACTCTACTGTGTTACGGAACCCTACGAGTCCGACTTGCACTTGGCCAGTTTATTTAGGGTTCCGTAGTCCTGACAAGCAACCCTTATAGTTTCGTCATGTCCGTCTGTCTGTCTGTCTGTCTGTCTGTCCGAGGTTTTGCTAAGAGACCGTTAATACTAGAAAGCTGTAATTTTGTGTATGTATATATATTACGCCGACAAAGTGCTGAAATAAACTTGTGAAAAATATTTTTTTTAGGGTAGCTCCCCTATATGAGAAGTAGGGATAATTTTTTTTCATCGTCAACCCCATCGTGTCCCCCCCCCCCCTCTAAAAGCTAAACTGCTGGCTTGAAAAATATGGAAAAATTCCTGATAATAGTGCATTTCATGAACTTTAAAGGAAAATTATAGCGGTTAAGATAACTTTATTAGTTTAGCAGTAGGTAATAGTCGTTGAACTTGGGTTTTAGATAATTTTGTACCAAATACAAAATCCTTAGAATAAATCCTTTAAAGTGACAAAGGCGAAGTACCTAGTTGCTTGTTTATAACGGGTAGAGACTTGCAATGAATAACGGGCTACTACGGAACCCTACACTGCGCGTGGCCCGACACGCCCTTGGCCGGTTATTATATATAAAGATTAAAATCAGCAGTGTTCTTTTAAAATGTCAACTGAGCATGGTTACAGAATAAACATAAGTACAAAGGCACGGGTTACGTTACGTATGTATACATATACGTTGCCTCATGTTGATAGTTGATATTTAATCTGTGATACTTGTACTATTTTTGTAAATTGTTAAACACAATCCAAAATTTCATCGTACCGACGGGACTCGAACCCGCACCCCCGGATTACACGACCAGGTGCTCTGCCAATTAAGCCACGGTTCGATACATCGATACGACGAAATTAGTGGATTGCATTTTGTTAACCCAATTACGCAATTGGTGGCGCCATCTATGACTACTTATTACGTAAGTTAATCATTCGGAAGAAATCATTACAGTTTTCAAATCCGACGAGAGATGTTGCACTGCGTAAATCAAATATTATGTTTCTTTGAAGTGTCTCACACTTTATATTTTTGTAAATTGTTAAACACAATCCAAAATTAAATGAAAAATGGTACGATGAAATTTTGGATTGTGTTTAACAATTTACAAAAATATAAAGTGTGAGACACTTCAAAGAAACATAATATTTGTACTATTAATTATTCTGTGTCTGTGACAAAAGTTGGCTAACATTGAGAAATTCATTCAAGTCTGTCTAGTCTAGGCCAAAATACCGTTAGACGTAACGTGTTTTTTTCCACGTAGATATTTAATTAGAATTATGAAATCTAGTTTTATTTTTAACCGACTTCACAAAAAAGGAGGAGGTTGTCAATTCGACTGTATTTTTTTCTTTTTTTTTAATATTTATTACTTCAGAACTCCGCCTTCTCTCGCAACTCTTCGAACTCGCGATCTTAACCGATTTGATTTTTTTTTGTTTGAGAGACTATCTATGCCTCCCGTTTGGTCCCATTTAAATTTCATCGAGCTATGACAATTATCTCCGGAGATATGGAGATAAACAATATAAGAAAATTTGTATACTTAGATGACATGATTATAACTAGCCAGTACTTTGACTATCGCGGCATGTGAAGTCGGTTTTTCTGGGACAAGCAAAACTAAAACAGATAGTTTTGTTTTTTAACCGACTTCAAAAAAAGGAGGAGGTTTCTCAATTCGACCGTATATTTTTTTTTTTTTTTTTTTTTTATGTTTGTTTGCGGATAACTTCGTCGTTTATGAACCGATTTCGATTATTCTTTTTTTGTTCGAAAGGAGATATCTCAAGTGTGGTACCATGGTAATTTTATCGAGGTATTATAAGTATCTCCAGAGATATTGAGATAAACATCTCAAAATTGGTACTGAAAATGAATAGCGCGGCATTGAAGTCGGTTGTTTTTTAGTTTTTAAACGATATTATTTAATATCTGATAGGCTAGCGTTTGACCACTATGTAGCCTAGTAGCAAGCGATGATATGATCGAAGATGGTGAACACGCTAAGAAAGAAAAGATAATAGTCCTACGACGCTATGCCTAGAATGGTCTGGCTTTATATTAGCGACTCTCTGTGTTGCCGGAACACCTTAAAGTTATGGCGGCAGATTTTCTAATTGATGGTGGTAAGCTACTGTTTGGTAGCAAGTTGGTATATCAATCAAATAATATTGTTATCAAGTGCTTGTTTGTCTCCAATAAAAAAAATATATTCGATAGTCACTTATTCTCCACTGCCCCTACTTTCTCCAACGAGCTAGTGGCAGTTAAGAAACGGTGGCAGTTTGCCATCAATAGGCGGTGCGTCATATTAAAATATGTTTTTATCTGTGAGATAACGTAACGTAAGGCAATAATTAACAATGTTATGTCATTTTCTTGATAAATAAATTGGCTCTAGACTGGCGTGCCTAAAGCAAATACTTACAAATAAAGAAGTTAAAAACATGTGATACCTATTTAATTTAATACTAACTTGCAAAATGATAGCAGTAAAAACCATGTTTGTGGTGGATGATATTTAATTGCACTATTGACGTGAACCCACTCCAGACACAAGCATATTAGCTTAGTTGGAGGGGTTAACAAGAATAGGTACTAGTAATGTGTAACCCACATTGCGAGTAATCTTTTTAAAAAAAGAAAAAAAAATGCTTTCAATTATATTCTACACACTACACAGTATGACTTGATTATATGCTAATAAAATTTTAAACATTTATGAATCCTTCGTTAAACTTACTCAAGCGCGACAACAAATTGCATAAGCCAAATTTTCGACATGCCGAAGTGCTTCATCACTATGAAGTTCATTCCATATCCATATTGATAATTACATGATAATATATAAGTATTATCACGATACTATCTTACCAGACTTACTAGTATTGTAATTGTGAGGTATAGACACTTGTCTAATTGTACTATTCATTATTCTGTTGCATTCATAGATGGTAAGATGGATGGGTGTTTGTTACTGTGTCACGTAAAACAAACAGAACAGATTTGGATGAAATTTGGAATACAGATAGTATATAGCCTCGATTAACACATAGGATACTTTTTGTCTTATAATTCGGATGATTGATGTTTGATATTTTTGGAAAAACTATTGGATATATTGGCACCTCAGTAATTGTTATTGTCACGATGAAAATCTTTTGTGATTGTGTTAATTGACAACAATACAATAAATAAAGTAACGCATTACGGAAACACTAGAAGTCAATTCAAAGAAAAAATAATAATATATTATAATTTTCCCTTGATTCGACATATAAAATAATTCATAGAAATTTTAATTTACTTAAATAAATTTAAATCGGCAACATTCAAATTTGGCACTGTGATAAAAAAAAAAATTAATCCTTGAGTTGTTTAGTCGCGTAAACCTTGCCAATTATTTGTTTTTATTTTTTTCTGAATGCTGGACCTTGTAAATAATTAATCGATTATCATGTATCAAAATCGGATGAGTAGTTTTGGCGGCACGTCGCAACATTCTTAAATGCAAGCACACCTACACAAATAGACTGCAAAAAGCTTAATCCTTTCTCGACTTTGCCGTACTTAGTACTCGTGTTTGCATAACTATTAATTACTTTTTATATATTCTGCCTATTATCATTATCACCTTCGTTTTTAAAAAGTCTTAAATATTTTTTCGTCAAATTAAACCATTAACTTTCCTCATCTACCTTTTCAAACCTAAATGTTACTGACAATAATAAAATAAATAAAATAAAAAGCCTTTATTTATTCTTCCTAATTTACCTGTTACTGTGCTAAGCTACCTACCTATTGTATTATTAACCTACCTATTATATTATTGTTTTCAATTTTTAGTCATTTTATAATCGGACATCCCGAGATACTAAAAGGCGCCACCGATTTATGGTGGATATGCCATTTACCCGAACGAAGCGATTTGCTTCTTCGTTCATCATACGAAACGCCATAGGTATGGAATACCCTGCCTGAGTCTGTGTTTCCGGTTTAGTACAATATTGGGGTCTTCAAATCGCGAGTGAATAGGTATATTCTGGGTCGATCGCATCATCACTTAACATCATGTGAGATAGTGGTAAGTGCTACCCAGCTCGGTGTAAAAAAAAAGTTGCTTAATACTTACGAGTCTCGTATGTACCTTCAGTTAGTTTTACAATTATAATACAAGTTATTTCTCTACATACTATTTAGTGAAAAAAAAATTTACAATATAATTGACAATAAATACTACATCAATAATACAGATCCTTACTGATATTTGTAAAGTACGTATGCTCGTATTAAAATGATAACGTTATCGGACAAAATTCCCAACGTGCTCAATCGATTGTGGTTGGGATTCCACGAACTTATCTCTAATACTGTAAACACTGTTATAGACTAATAATTTATAATTCTTATAAAAGATATTTGTACTATATTTATTATGTGTAAAAGATAGCTATTATCACTGCAGGTCATTGTCGGTCTATCTACGATCCTTGTTACTTCACCGCGTCCGTAAGGCGTCTATTACACGGTAGGTAATCCGTCGATCAAAACCAAAAGTCATGACTGATGGTTGCTCATGCAGCAAATCAAAGTATGTAAATATCGGTCAGTCACCGTCAGTCACCCCATTACACGATCAGTTATTCATCAATCACAGCCGTGATTGTGAGCAAACAAACTGACAGCAAAACCTATCGTGTAATGGACGCCTTAGCCTTAGTTTAACCCTATACATGATCCTTGGGTCGTGCTTATTATGTGACCACTTGTGGCAGCTGTTAGCTGCGGCTCGTACCACCCACTAAACAAAGACATGTCACCAATATTCACTAATTTCCGGTATGGTATTCAATGCCAGCCAGGTTGGAAGACGGATTGGGTGTGTTGCGAAGATTATATTGAAGTAAAGTAATTTGTCCAGCACATAGTCATCTTCCATATTCAGTCAAGCACGAATACATCTTAGACCGCATCGTCACTTAGCATCAGATGAGATAGTGGTTAAGTGCTTATATGTCCGCATTTATAAATAATCCTGTGATTCCTAACCAAATGCATGATATTATCGTCTCTTGCCAACAAAACTAAGTGAAAATTCTTTCTTTGTTTCAACTTCGACCTACCCATCAAAGTGAAAGTCATTTTTAACCCACGATACAAAATGACGGGTGTTATAAGTTCACGTATATATCTGTGATTCTGTGTATCTGTGATGTGTGTTTGTCTGTGCTGTGGCATCGTAGGTCCGAAACGGATGAACTGATTTTGATATCGATATTTTTGTTTGATAGGTGACTTAATCGAGAGTGTTCGTAGCTATGTTTCACGAAAATCCGTAGAACTGTTTTAGGATTATGAGCTAATTGATAAGGTAATAAGATCAATTTTTATAGGTGTGATAACTTCGAAATTTGTTCTCTAAAATCTTTGTTATGAATAACAATAACATGGTAACCTTGACCTGATGCCGAGGCATCTCCTTAAAACTGGAGAATGCTCAACTCCTTACAAACCAGCACCATGGCAGAGATGTCGTGTTTAGGCTTATTGGAATGGTCTCTCTTAACTGATTATACATAGATACACACTATCTGGGATAGTTTTATTATTTGCATTATTGGTAACATCATAGCCAAATCACAGGCCAAAGTATTCAACTATAACCTTCGAATTATAAACATAGACAACGCCTCTTCCTCATATCAGACTGGGGATTTCACGAGATAAGTCGTGGAAGCGAGTGACAATCGCCGATGTCCCCAGCTAGCACCGTCACCATACGCCTCCCGACTTCTGCGTACTAGATATATGATACTTTTAACTGACTTCAAACATGTGGAGGATTTCAATTCGACTGTTTTTTTAATGTTTGTTTCCTTAGAACTCCGTCGTTTATTAGCCGATTTAGAAAATTATATTTTGTTCGTAAGAGTATACTCTCCGTTTGGTTCCATTGTATCAAGGTTTGATGAGTATTTTCAGAGATATTGAGATAAACACCTCAAAGTTGGTACTGATATAAAGTGGCGTTATTTCAGTGTTATAAGTAGGTTTTTTTTAAGCTTTTTATAAGATCTTAATTATACATAGCGCTATCATACCTCACTCTCACCATACGAGACATACTGTGGAGACATAGAATTTTCTGTTATAGTCCTTGTTTTTAATGGTTTTAACTACAAACTATTGCGTCTAGATCTGATGAGTCTAATCTCTGGAGATATTGAGATAAACAAACACTTCTATCTTGGTACTGAAAATGACAAGCGCGTAATTTGAAGCCGGTTCTTTTAGTTTTTTAAGCCATCTTAAATTATTAATCTTTATATTAATCTTTTTAGTAGTGGTTGGACTTTTGCGTCCGTCTGGGCGGTACCACCACTTTGACAATTAATTTTCACCCGTGAAATAGGATTTTTTTTCGGTTGAAATGGCAAGGTGTCTAGTGAAATTACTGGGCATGCGAGACTTAACATCTGTATGTCTTAAGGTACCTAACACAACAGGCGCAGAGCAGTGACATACAAAATTCTTGACTGTCAGAATTTTTCATGCCGCTGTATCGCTAATAGGTAGACGTCATCGCTTACGCTCAGGCGAGCGTCGTGCATGTACTGTTACCTTTTACCAAAAAAAAAAAAAAATCTTGATCATCTAAGTTACCAGCAGTTCACGAAAGTGCAGCAAGATTAGTCTTCTAGTTTATTATTATATCAAAACAAACAGCCAGCAAGAAATAATACCAACAAGCTGGGTTTTAACAACAATGAATCATGGAAACACCGATGTCGCCGGGTCGCACGGCTTATCTCAACGCAGCCCACTGCTCTTACGCCTACCGAATTTCTGCGTATTTGAAATTTAATAAATGTAAACAAAACAAACACAAATTATTGTTTTGCTTTTGGGAACTGCCCGATAAATTGGGATTTTATATGTTATTTGAAAACGGGAAATGCTGATAGGACGGGATGTTATTTAAAGATAATTTTTGTTTCCATAACTTTTCCGAGTTCGACTGATGTTACTGACTGAATATGCTTAACGTTTTCTATTTATATTTTTGGTTTTCTTAATAATTATGTTACATTAATTACTATTGATTGTCTTACAGTCCAAATAATATAGGATCTATCGGGGTAAAAATAATTGTATACGTAATTGGTGGGGGCAGTTGGGAATTATGTTGTATCATGTTTGTAGATAATATAAAAATATTTATAATATCAATAGTAGGCTATATTTTTTTACAGTAGATATGAAAATAGAAGTAAAATATTAATTAGATAAACACCTAAAACCATTGAAATATGGTAAATAATCGTTCTTTATTTATGCTTATGCAATGAAAATTTTAAGCGAACAGAATAATATTAATAATATTATTTAAAGTATATAATAAGAATTATGAAAGGTATTTATTGATTGCTAGTGTAGGTCAAAGTGGTCTCAAAAATACATAATATAGTTTAAGTATCCTGTGATATAGTGTCGCTTTATCCTACAGGTACGTAGTATTATTATCTTTTCTATGGTACAGGTGTCTACCCAAACCCGGCATGCGGCACCCAGCGAACAGGTTAATTTAATATTTAAAATTAGGTACTAATTGATTGCGAAGAGTATAGGTCAAAATGGTATTTAAAATACAATAGTGCCGCTTTATCCTGCAGGTGTCTACCGGCCCGGCACGAACGAATCTGGCGGGCTTGTTTTACAAGGAGATTGTTTCAAAACAGGCCCGCCTGGTTCGTTCCTACTAAAACAAGCCCGGCGGGTTCGTTCGTGCCGGGCCGGTAGACACCTGTAGGATAAAGCGGCACTATGTCATGTATTTTAAAGACCTATACTCCTCGCAATCAATGAGTACGTAATTTTAAATATTAAATGAATCTTATTATAAAAACTCACGTTCATTTTAAACTTATAGATTGAAAAACGGGAATTTAACGTGACTTACGCGAAGTCGATATAGCGATCGACATATGTTTCGGCTTCATCGGGAGGCCTTCTTCAGGATCTTGACTGCGGGGCGCTCGCCGACGCGTTCAGCCTCGCACTGTGGGCCGCTGCTCTTGCAGCGCGGGTGGTATTTTAAGTGGCGCGGTGAATTTTATATTCAGACAGAAGGTGTCGCCATAGGTTCTCCTATAGCTCCAGTAGTTGCGAATATTTTTATGGAGTGTTTCGAGACATCGGCACTACACGACATATCCTTCAGACCGAGATACTAGTGGCGATATGTGGATGACGTGTTTGCTATTTTACATAAGGACCATGTTACACTCTTATTAGATAGCAAAGCATCTAAATAACAAAGCATCTAAATAGCAAACATCCGACGATCACTTTCACTGTCGAACGAGAAATAGAGGGCGCGTTGCCGTTTCTTGACGTGTTACTCAAGCGAAAACGGAATGGTCATCTCTCACACACAGTGTACCGCAAGAGTACGCATACAGACCGGTACTTGAGAGCTGACTCCCATCACCATCCCGCCCATCTAGCGTCGTTGCCTCGGACACTTATCAACAGAGCGCTGAGATTATGTGACCCACAACATGTAGACACGGAACTCGCGCATGTGAAGGCGGTGTTAGAGGCAAACGGATACAGCTGGAAACAGAGTAATCGGATTGCAAACAACTCCACAAAGTGCCGAATAACATCGGTTGAGAGAGCAGCAACGTACCTGCCATACGTCAAGGGGGTCACAGACAAAATCGAACACTTGTTACGCCGAAGATACAGCATGAAGACGATATTCCGTCCCCCTTCACGTGTCAGGCAACTGTTGCGCTCTCCAAAGGATAAGGATCCCTTAGGAGCTCCTGGGGTCTACGTCGTTCCTTGCGACTGTGGTGCAAGCTATGTAGGCGAGTCCAGAAGAAACGTGTCCACAAGACTCAAAGAACACATTGCTTTCATGAAGAACGTGAACAGCGGCATCTCGGCGGTGACAGAGCACGCTCTCACATCTGGGTCGACGCACTAGATCAGATTTGACAAGGCACGGATTTTGGCGCGTGAAAAGCACCTTGAGCCCCGCATAATCCAAGAAGCCATTGAGATTAGTCGTCATCGTAACTTCAACAGAGACAAAGAGTGGTACCTGTCACATACGTGGAAAACCGTTCTGCATGAAAAGCACGTCACCAGTGGCAACAGTGAGGAGGACACCTTGAGTTCTGTCTGCCGGTTAGATGTGGTTTCGTCTGAAGAAAGCAACAGTGATGAAGACGAAGCCCTCCAACCTAATCCCGCGCCTCCACTATGTACACCGCATCATCACCCCCCACCAACACCACCGCCGCCGCCGCCGCCATCCGCCCGCGCTGCACGAGCAGCGGCCCGCAGGGCGAGGCTGAACGCGTCGACGAGCGCCCCGCACTCAAAATCCTGAAGAAGGCTTCCGAATGAAGCCAAAACATATGTCGATTACTACATCGCGTAAGTCACGTTAAATTCCCGTTTTTGAATCTATAAGATTAAATGAATCTGTTCGCTTAAAATTTTGTAGACATGTCCTCTATTAAACATGACATAACTTTTAATAAAATAGTTTAAAAACTAAAAAACCGACTTCACATGCCTCCCGAGTCAGTTTCTGTATCGTGTTTGAGATTTTTATCGCCATATCTCTGAAGAT
Source organism: Cabera pusaria (assembly GCA_954871355.1). NCBI lineage: Eukaryota > Metazoa > Arthropoda > Insecta > Lepidoptera > Geometridae > Cabera > Cabera pusaria. The sequence goes on along the minus strand of OX940909.1, from coordinate 4,608,104 downwards.
ACTAATCAGATATCAATGAATTGTATAATGGGACGACTGTAGAGGTGTACACTGTCCATGAAAAAATAATTATTCAATATTAGTTAGCGGAGAAATCGTGTAACACACATACAGAAAAATGAAACTGGCCAAGTGCGAGTCAGACTTTTGTCCCGAACACGGAGGGTTCCGAACGCCATCAACGAATATCTAACGAACTTCTAACATCTACTAAGTAAACTTTAACACAAAGGTAATTAATATTATTAAATATCTGGAAGACCAAGTGTTCGTAATCGTACGACTAACTCAAAGAGAATATAAATACAACGTACGTGACTAACTTTGCACTGATTCTAGCTAACTGAAACTCTGTAAGTAGTAAGTACTAAAATAGAAGATATAATAATCAATACTGACTGTACACTACTACAATTAAAACTAAAGTAAACAAATCGACCGAAGCCCACAAATTTAACAAATGAAACGCTTACGCGTGCTAATTTTTCCTGTGCTGCCATCTAGTTGCGTCGACGTGAATTAATTTCAAAGGCTATTACACAGGTACAAAGTTATTTCTAGTTGATTGCAGATTGAACACCGCACAGCTATGCTCGGTATTTTTTGCCACTTAAATAGAAAAATATGACTCTTCCCGACATATATTGGCGAATAATAATACTATTTATTTTAATTGAGAGCAACTAACTGCTTTAACTGCACATAACACTAAAGCTACTTCTACTCGCCAATAGATGTCGGGAAGAGTCATATTTTAAGTTGATTTTCGATAAAGTTGATTATTGAAAACACGACTAAAACAAAATTTCTGAAAATGAATCCTAGCTAGATTGATTTATCACCCCCGAAAACACCTGTATACTAAATTTTATTTAATCTTTGGAGCCGTTTCAGAGATTAAGGTAAACACGATAGCGCCATCAATGAAGATTCGTAGATGGCGCTATCGTACAAAACACGTTTTTTGTTTTAAACCCTTTAATTTTTAGGGTTCCATACCCAAAGGGTAAAACGGGACCCTATTACTAAGACTCCGCTGTCCGTCTGTCTGTCTATCTGTCTGTCTGTCTGTCTGTCTGTCTGTCTGTCTGTCTGTCTGTCTGTCTGTCCGTCTGTCACCAGGCTGTATCTCATGAACCGTGATAGTTAGACAGTTGAAATTTTCACAGATGATGTATTTCTGTTGCCGCTAGAACAACAAATACTATAAACAAAATAAAGTTAAAAATTAAAAGGGGGTCCCCATACAAAAAACGTGTTTTTAAACGCCATCTATCTAATTAGTTTCGGCAAAATGACATAGATGGCGCTAGTAAACGAGCCCCGTCTTTCTAGATCGCGACCAAACCAAATATTCTTGGTAATATCAATTAATCAAATATATGAGGTTGAAACTCTGTTATGTTTCGTATTGTACGGAACCCTACAATACGAAACATAACAGAGTTTCAACCTCATATAATATGTGACTAGCGGCCCGCCCCGGCTTCGCACGGGTAGAACATATATGCCTACAAAATTTGCATCAGTTTGTTGCATCGAATATAAAATATTAACATATTTAACAATCATCGTCATATTTCAACCAATTTACACAAAACCTTAACGAATTATGCACGTAAACCTAAAACCGTCTAACTATCACGGTTCATGAGATACAGCCTGGTGACAGACGGACAGACAGACAGACAGACAGACAGACAGACAGACAGACGGACAGCGGAGTCTCAGTAATAGGGTTCCGTTGGTACCCTTTGGGTTCGGAACCCTAAAAACATAGACGAATGAAGAACTTCCTCCTTTCAGTTGAAAAAGAAATATCATATCTATCAGAAAGTCCCTCCATCCCGGCTCCATCATCAGATCAGCTCAATGGATTTTTTTTTACATCTTATAGGCTAGCATTTGACCACTATCTCACCTGTTGGTAAGTGATGTTGCGGTCGAAGCTGGTAAGCACGCTAGGCCTAGAATGGGAACACAGCTCTCAAGGATAGCTGAAATGAAATGAATTTTATTTCCATGCATCATGCATACAGATTATTCGTGATTATAATAAATTTGTTTGCTTAATTATCTTAATTTTAAAGTAATAACATCATAATGCTTTACTTGCTTTACTTGCTTGCGAAAACAATTAGTGGTTCATAAACCACTAATTGTTTTCGGTGGGCTCCAAACTAGGCTAGGCCTGTATCTTGGACGCCCTGCATCTCGGGTTAAATCAAAAAGGTTTCTGGTTATGGCGCTGGTTATGTCACATTTTTTTTGCAGAAAAAATCCAGAAAACTCATATTCGTAGATGCGTTTACATTTGTAAAATAATTATTATGTTATTATTATGTTGGGTATTATAATTATTAACTATCATTAGTTAGCGTATACTCCTTGTTTTTAGTTAGAATACCTTAAGTTTCTTTATTTCAAATCAGTACTATTAATGTTGTATATAGAATCAAATACTATTTATCGTAAGCCGCAGGAACGCATTAGATGTTTGGCGACAGATTTTCTAACTTGAAGGTGGTAGCTGGCAAGGCGGACACTAGATAGTGTCCTACCACCATGCGGGCCCTCAAAATGGTAGATACATCCGAGTACATACACACACATGAAAAACATTACCTGCCTCTTAGGCAGTCAGGTGATACATAAATTAATCAACGAACTGTTTATTCTCGATAAATACATTTATATCTAGTAAATATACCGATCTACCTAATTTAAACAAAATAATTTATTTATATGGGACGATTTAAAGGAAATATTATGTTTCTTTGAAGTGTTTCACACTTTATATTTTTGTAAATTGTTAAACACAATCCAAAATTTCATCGTACCGACGGGACTTGAACCCGCAACCTCCGGAATAACATGTTCCGGTGCTTTGCCAATTAAGCCACGGTGCGAAGTATCGTTACGACGAAACTAGTGGATTGCATTTTGTTAACCCAATTATGCATTGGTGGCGCCATCTATGACTACTTATTACGTAAGTTAATCATTCGGAAGAATACATTACAGTTTTCAAATCCGACGAGAGATGTTGCACTGCGTAAATCAAATATTATGTTTCTTTGAAGTGTTTCACACTTTATATTTTTGTAAATTGTTAAACACAATCCAAAATTTCATCGTACCGACGGGACTTGAACCCGCAACCTCCGGAATAACATGTTCCGGTGCTTTGCCAATTAAGCCACGGTGCGAAGTATCGTTACGACGAAATTAGTGGATTGCATTTTGTTAACCCAATTATGCATTGGTGGCGCAAGGAATTCAATCGCAAAATTATTATTTAAAAACAGGGTGTTTCCTACAGCAATATAACATTTATTTCATTTCCTTCTTAGTATAACCAGGTAAGTAAATAATAATGTATAAGGAAAATTTGCTAAGCCTAACGACATTGTATAAATAAATCAGCTATTTATAAGAATTATAAGAATCAGTTGAGGAATATGGATGTCGGCTATGTTATCAAAATCAACCTGTGTCAGTCCACTGCTGGACGTAGGCCTCTCCCAAGACACGCAACTGAGCCCGATCTTTGGCTCATTAGAAGGGATATTCCCTAATCGCCACGCTGGGCAGGCGTGTTGGCGATCGCAGGACGTAGCTCCTCGCACCGGTGACGCTGCTGCCCGTCACCGGCCTGTAGTATTTAGCTACGCCATAATTTCGAAATGCTTATACCGCCATTTGTCGGTCGCCAGAGCCTCGTTTGTTGGTCAGCAGGATACACCACGTGCAGGTGAGGTTGTCTGGGAGCACTGAGGTGGTATTTGTACTCCCTTACATCCTATCATATCCATGTAATAATAGTGTTTAGAAGATATATTATTATCTAAACTAATATTATAGGAAAGATCAGAGTTTTTGTTTGTTTCGATTTAACCAAAAACTACCGGATCGATTTCAAAAATTCTTTCACTAATGGAAAGCTACATTATCAGCGAGTAACATAGGCTATATTTTATCCCCGCATTCCTTCGATCAAGAATCTATAGATAACGGGTTACCTACAAAATCAAAGCCAAATTCTGTCCAAAGTGTATACTGACTAATAAACAGAGACAATAGTTATAAAACCGTTTTATGATCAACATCTTTACGACCATAATACCTTAAAATAAAGTCGCAATTCTGTAAAACATCATCTTATACTTACGGCTATTCGTCACAAAAGTATTTGTGTTCGACGAACAAAATAAGAGCTCACCGCCCGGTGTGAGCTCTTATTCGTCGGGACATTCTTTTTGCGTCGACCTTATATCTATAGATTCTTGATCGAAGCCGTATTCTCACTGGTACGGAACTACGCGAGTGAAAACGCGAGATGCTGCTAGTATAATATACACGGTTGTAAAACCTTATTCTTTATTTCTAGAAATTATGTTCTTGCGGTTAGCAATAAAGAGAATCTATTTTATAATATAAATTATGATAAATAACATCAGGAAATGTAAATTGCATAACAGCTGTGTATACAAAATTTAAATGTAAATTAGTTCTAACAGCTTGCGTATGATGAATAATCATTAATTTTATAAAGTTTACATTAACTATAGCCACAGCTATAGCTCGTATCTATATTGACGTAGAGGCATTATAAACAAAGCAATATTATTAAATATACTTACGCTTCATATTCAGAAACTCCTCTTTATTTTTCGTCGGTTGAAAAGAACATTAAGTTAAGTTAACCTTAGATTACTTTGCTGGTATTCAATAAAGAGTATTTCTATTCTATTCTATTAGGGCACAGATTATATAATAGTTACGTTTTAGGGGCAGTTTCAATGGCTCTAACAGGCACTTATCTGACAGTTTTTTGACAACTTTTATATGACGTTACGTGTCAGATAACTATTTGTAACTTTATCAGGAACCGATGAATTAAATCAATTCAAATTATTTTATTGTCAGATAAATTACATCCATTGGTTAGTTGTACTTAAATAAACTGGTATGTACATGTACATAATATCATCATCATTAACAGCCAGTATTCCTCCACTGTTGAACATAGGCCTTTCCTATGGCACGCCACGATCTTCAGCTCTTTGTTTCCAACCGCTGCCAGCCAGCTTGCGTATATCATCGCTCCACTTAGCTGGAGGGCGTCCTACACTTAGTTTACCGAGCCGCGATTTCTATAGAACACCTTGTTCGACATAAAAAATAAACAGGGTTTATTTGCTTGCTTGCTTACCTAGTAACCGACTAAACCTTGTCGAGGTCAGACGTCTCCCAGACTCCCTGTGAACTTGAGATGTCGTCCGTCTGAAAGGTCGACAGTCGGGGCAGGCGGGTTCATGTCTTGAACTAATCAAATTTAATTAATAATGCAAGCCAGCAATGTAAGTATTTTTTTAAAGATGGTAGTGTAACAGGAAAAGCAACAAGCTCGACTGATAATAATAATGATTTTATTTTCAACTTAGCACAATAAAAACACGCTTGCCGATATGCGGTCTTCCACTCAAGAACACGTTTACCCCAACAGTTAAAGATTTGTTTAGCTATTACGGCCTACTACCAGTTCAATGCTAAGAAATATTTCTATTCGTGACGGAAAACTACAAGACGTATTTCTACTTACGTGCGGCTAAAAACCTTATTCAATTTACATAAAATAATCTCTATAAAAGAACTTCCAAAAACATATCAATAGCATATAGGTATCGCTTCTAAGAACCTGGGAAAACCTTTGCCTTACGACATTTGACGTAATACCGTAGCATGCGTAGCAATTTGTATGAATAACACACAGAATGCGAAATAGTAAGTACACGGGTACGTATGACTCAGTGCAATAGAATATGTAATAGTATGTATAGGCACGAGTTTTTCTCGCGTGTCATTGAACTCTAGGCCGCGAGACAGCCGTTGAATGACTCATAATCCTGAATGAGAAGATCTAATGACCTAATATATGCCTAGACACAACGCACTATAGTCGTTAATCGATTAAATAAATTATAAATAAAAACTATTTTTAAAAACTAGCTTTTATCTGGGACAATGAACTAAAATGTTAAAAATAAATTCTAGTAAGTATTTGGCGTGTAGGTACTTACCTATATTCTTAAAAGCTTGAAGCACTACCCGTTTTTCAGGCTAGGTAATTTCCATACTTCAGTGCCTCAAGCTTTTAAAAATATAGGTAAGTACCTACTCGCCAAATACTTACTAGAATTTATTTTTAACATTTTAGTTCATTGTCCCAGATAAAAGCTTGTTTTTAAAAATATTTTTTATTTATAATTTATTTTTAACTTTTTAGTAGGTAGGTATAGATACCGACTACCTACCTACTACCTAAGTATTTAAGAGAAGGCATGATGTTTTAAAATATTCCACGGATATTTGATGTGATTATGGGTAAAGTGCTCTTCAAGGAAAATCAATCGATTCGGTGGGGCTATGTTGCTTTATAACAGAAATGCCATGGCCCCCTTACAGCTTCATCATCAGATCCTGGCTATCATTTAAGTGTAAAGTGCTCTTCAAGACGAATCATTTGAGCCCAAATTCACTGGGGTTACGTTATTTTATCACAGAGATGCCGTGGCCACCTTCCAGCTTCATCACCAGTCGCTAAATATCATCTAGGTGTAAAGTTATCTTCAAGACGAATCAATTGAGCCCAAACTCGGTAGAGTTACGTTGATTTATCACAGAGATGCCGTGGCCACCTTCCAGCTTCATCATTAGACCCTGGATATCATCTAGACGTAAAGTTCTCTACAAGACAAATCAATCGAGCCCAAACTCGGTGGGGTTATGTTGTTTTATCGCAAAGATGCCGTGGCCACCTTCCGTCTCCATCAGACCAGCTCCATGGTACCATATCATTGTATTGTCACCAAAGATACATAAGTACACCAAATTTGAGTCCAATCAGACATCGGGAAGTGGGTCTAATTTAGCTTCCAAGATTCCACCCGAACATAAATAGTAAGGGCGTTACCACACCAATCGATCGACTGTCGATCGACGCCATCGATCGATGGTCGAATGAGGTCAGTGGACTTCGATTGACAGTTAATATCTACTACATCAGTCGAACGCCCACCAATCATGCATCGATCGACAATCAATCGGGTATCGATCGTCGATCGATCGATTGGTGTGGTAACACCCTAACATACATACATATTACATACATACTCGTACATACATTGCAAGTTAAATAAAAGCTTATAAAATAAAAAGCAAGTAGTAGTATCAATACAATTTGTCACTTGTGTTGAGAGCAATAATAATAAGCAATACTATCGTTTAAAAAACTAAAAGAACCGACTTCAAATGCCGCGCTATTAATTTTCAGTACCAAGTTTGAGGTGTTTATCTCCATATCTCTGGAGATACTCATCAGATTTTACAATGGGACCAAATGGAAATTAAATACACGGTGTATAAATACTTTCCATTTGGTCCCATTGGAGAGAGTGTATTATACACCCTCTTAAACAAAAGAAGGATATTCTAAATCGGTAAATAAATGACTGAGTTCTGAGGTTAGAAATGCCACCACTATTTTAAATTGCTTTTTTCCAAAGACATTTGAGCAAAAATTTCTTTGCTAATTTCTGCCTATAGTCATACTAGCTCCTAGGGTAGCGTGGCAAACAGAAATTAAAATATATATTTATCACAGGGTTATATGGAAGTAGGTAGGCTAACAAATAGTAAAGACGTCAACACTGAAAAAAAACGGTATTATCTGTATTATTCAGTTGTCAATATATTTTTATTCAATTTATTTACTCGTAATAAACACAAACTCATACGTACTTGTACAGAAACAATAACAACATAAGTAATTATTTTATTGTAAACTTGTTTACTTTCAAATTAATAGGATAGGCATTGTTTTGTAGTTAGCGGCAATTAAATGTGCCATTTACGTCAGAGAGCAATGCTACTGCAATGTGGACGATTTTTCTGACGTCAGACTTATGATAATCTAGCTTAAAAAACTCGATTTTATAGTTCTGTACATTACATACATACAATCACGCCTTTTTCCCGTAAGGGTAGTAGGCAGAGACTAGTTCTTTCCACATGCTACGATCCTGACATAAAATGACCTACCCGGAGCGATACACATCGACTCCGGACTACCTGTGGATAAAGTGTAATTATTTAAAAATAAATCTTTGGAAGAATTGAAAGTTTTTACTATTTATCAAGTAAGTACAGTGTAATCTGTGTAACATACGAAAACAGTTGGAAGATTTGAAGAGCCTTTTTCTGTACAACGCAATTTCATACAATCTATCAGCATTTATTGTTTTTATCGTGATTTGATCAAGGGGGGAGTGTCTCAAACAAACTATGTCATTCATTGTTCACTCTCAAAGACGCCAATTCTACTAACCTCTACTACCAACCGAACATTCCTAAAAATAAGGCTGAAATTTGCTTACCATTTTCTTAATTGAATATGTAAACATCATGATATATCTAGTTCAATGCGTAATAACACCTCCAAGAAGCTCATACTCAAAGGAGGTTGCAACTACAATAAACTCTTGAAGACTAACATGTTATCTTGAATGTCTTCAAAATTCAAATCATGTTTTTGCTCCTTTCTTCACGTGATTTTAGCACAGTAAGTACCTTTAAGTATATTTAACTAGCTGTGCCCCGCGGCTTGGCCCGTGTTATAAGTATCCTAAAGCTTAATCCATAATACTGGCTATCCCTATGCAAAATTACAGTCAAATCGGTCCAGCCGTTTGACCGAGAAGAAGTCACAAGCAAACAAACTGACTTTCGCATTTATAATATTGATGTTGATGTACTGCGATTTTATAGTTTACCTACATAATAATGGATAGTACAAGTAGTTTACCAGAATACTAGAGACTGTTCTTACGATAAGGTGTGAGTGGGATAGAAACAAAACTGGAGAGAATTCATTTGTCCTCACAGCAATGTTCAAACTTGCAACCTCCAGTTAGAGTTTAACATTTTTGAGCACCTCTTCAGTAGATTCAGTTCAATCACTCAACGACCACAGTTTAATTATCAGTTACTATCAATGACGTTGCTTTAGTAATAGCACAGAATAATTAATAGTACAAGTAGTAATAGTAACTGCTGTTAATCTGTGGTATTTCGTAGAATCACAGGGTCGTGGAAGAAACCTGTGCAGTGCTGTACGTAGGAGAATTATAATTGATTGCGTAAAGAAGTGGGTAATATTGCATTAGCATGTAGAAAATGCTAGAAAGATCTAGATACTCATAATAAGTAATTTGGTCTAAGTTTGGTTGACCAATCTTAAGAGAGAACGCGGGATGCACTTTTCCATACAAATGTATTCCCCCGTTTCCTCCCTGGAAAATGCTTCTAGAGCAAAATTTGTTTCGACAAAAATCAAGGCCTGCTGTAAGCTACGCCCCTATCATTTGCTTTTTTGACCAACCAATCGCAAAGAGAAATATAAGCATTTTAATCTCCTCTTTAAGATTTTTAAAGGATCATATTTCTATTTGCGAAAATTTTATTGCGGTTGGTCAAAAAAAGAAGATAATAGGGGCGTAGCTACAGCAGACCTTGATGTTTTGTGGGAACAATTTTTTCAAGCATTTTTCATGGAGGAAACGGGGTAATATTGCATCAGCATGTAGAAAATTCTAGAAAGAAAATGCTAGAAAGATGAGTATCTAGACTCATAATAAGCTCATAACTCATAATACATTTATATCGAAAAATGCACCCCGCGATGCCTCTTAAGATATTATGTTTCTTTGAAGTGTCACACACTTTATATTTTTGTAAATTGTTAAACAAAATCCAAAATTTCATCGTACCGACGGGACTCGAACCGGCACCCCCCGGATTACACGTCCAGGTGCTCTGCCAATTAAGCCACGGTTCGATCCATCGATACGACGAAATTAGTGGATTGCATTTGTAAACCCAATTATGCATTAGTGGCGCCATCTATGACTACTTATTACGTAAGTTAATCATTCGGAAGAAATCATTACAGTTTTCAAATCCGACGAGAGATGTTGCACTGCGTAAATCAAATATTATGTTTCTTTGAAGTGTCACACACTTTATATTTTTGTAAATTGTTAAACACAATCCAAAATTTCTCCTTAATCCCTCTTAAGGTGCTTACTAAGCACCTAAGCACTGCTTAGGTAGAAACAAGTCTCTACTCATGCTCCTAAGAACAAAACTCTTCAATCAGTGTGTTCAATCCGTTATAAGTTATCCTACTATCCTACTAATATCTTAAAGGCGAAAGTTGGTGAGTGTGTATGTTTGTGAGTGTGTATGTTTGTGAGTGTGTATGTTTGTTACACTTCTTCACGTTAAAACTACTGAACCGATTGAGCAGAAATTTGGTATGTAGATAGCCGCGACCCTGGAAGAACACATATAAAACTGTGATATAGGGTACTCATTATCCCGACATTCCCACGGGAACGATGTCTACGATGGGAAAGTCACAATGAATAACTTCATTGTGACTTTCCAAGTCTCCAAGTCTTCCAACTTCTAAATTCTAAAACGTCTTAGAATTTAGAAGTTCCCCAGAGAGCTATCTTACATATGGTGTATTATGGAGAGCACAGGAGAGCAGGTTTGCTGGAGCGCAAGGCCCTCCTCAAATTTTTGAAAGACAAAATTCGAGACGTGAATGATGACATGCAGAAAGTATCTGACTGTAACTGGACGTAGTAGACTAAAATCAGTGAGAAGTACTGGAAGAGGCCTACTGTCCAGTTGTCAACATCATCATAAATAGGCATCGAGGAACATCTAAACCAGAGGCGCCCATCATAAACTGACTTACGTGCCGAGCGGCGCGCAATCGGTCGTGAGGAGTACTTACGCTAAACTAAGCGAGATGTAGATTCAGCACTGCTTTTTAGGGTTCCGTAGCCAAATGGCAAAAAACGGAACCCTTATAGGTTCGTCATGTCTGTCTGTCTGTCTGTCTGTCTGTCTGTCTGTCCGTCCGTATGTCACAGCCATTTTATTCCGAAACTTTTTGGACTACAGAATTGAAACTTAGTAGGTAGATGTATTCTTTGAACCGCTTTTCGATTTTTATACAAAAATAAAAAATATAAAAGTTTAAGGGGGGGCATCCCATACATGGAACTGAAACAAAAAATAATAATTTTCTTCAAACCTATACGTGTAGAGTGTCTATGGATAGGTCTTTAAAAATGACATTGAGGTTTCTAAAATCATTTTTTCTCAAAGTCAATCATTTGATGATGGGCTGATAGGCGCGTCTAAAGTGGTAAAATGTGTGTCCCACCCCCCCCCCCCCCCCCCCCCCCCCCTCTAACTTTGAAAGTATGGGAGTGAAAAATCTAAAAAAAATATATGCTGTAGATCTCAATAAAAACTAACAACGAAAATTAGTTTGAACGAGATACAGTCAGCAGTTTTAGAGATATGGCGACCGCAAAGATAACTTTGTTTTTCATACAAACACTATGGAAAACAAAGTTAATTTTGTAGTTGCGAAAAATCATAGTTATGGAATACTTAATTGTGTTACGGAACCCTACGAGTGCGAGTCCGACTTGCACTTGGCCAGTTTATTATTTGAACGTAGAGCTAGTTCGCAACGCCACATTTGGTACATATACATACATCGAGGTAAACAGGTAATATTATCAAAGGCGGTAAGAGGTTCCTCCTCTCGAGAGCTTGCCACTGATCTTACAAATAAAAAAATAAAAATAACAAAAAAGCTATACCTAAGTATACAATATAATCAGGCTTAATGTACGGACACACCGCAGCGTCCTGCGTGCGCGATCTAGGCGGCGATCAGATAGCGCAGTAGTATTTGCACCGACTGGTTCACACCAAACGCAATCAGAAAACAATTGAAAAGTACTGAGATCACGCCCGCAGATCGCAGGACGCCGCGGTGTGGCTGTACCTTAAGAATGACTGATTATAGATAATATCAATGATGTCGGTAAAACCACGGTAAAACCCTTAAAAATGATTAGCTATCTAAATTTCACCCGATTTACATATTCTCCGAAGAAAAATCAATCACAATTAAGGCTTGTTGCACATTATATCGTATCGTGAACGTAAACCAATTCGCCGCATAGTCGTCCACGCACTTACATTTCTCTCCAGCGGTGCTAAGTCAAGGAGTTACATTAAAACAGAAGAAAACTGTACAAACTTATTTTGCGACATTCACTTAAGGTCGTTGAGGTTCAACATAAGCTACCATTTCCCTAGGTAACCGCCTCAGAGCAATAATTTACTTTAGTAATTATTGCTCATAGGTAACCGCCTTGCCTAAAGCGCAGCTTCACCTAGCCGTAGCCACGGCGATTTTCCGACGCTGCTGATCCGCTACGGTGACGTTCCGTTTCTTTTACGTATAGTGTGCGAGGGCGCTAATAAACAAACATTTTCCCGAAACTATCTTTTATCATTTTTACAGCTTATCTAGACTTATCAGTAAATACCTTTCTCTCGAAATGTGGTCTCGTGTTTCATACAAACTGTTATGATAATCTTGTCGAAAGATTTGGGTTTGTATGACTTGTATGAATCATTTAGATTAAAGTTTAAATATTCGGCCTTGAGGAACCGGAGCTTGCCTCACAAATTTTATTTAACGGTATTGGTAAAAGAAATGAGGTTAAATTATCAATGCGGATCATATGTTAATGGTGGTGGTTATAGGTGGTTTCATTCGATTGTTTTAAAATAGATGCATTAAAATATTATAAAACCAGATGCATGGTTGATATTCCATTTTGTCGCACAAAACGCTTTGCGTCAACATTTATCATTCGCACAGAAAGTGATGCCAGAGTCTGTGATGCCAGTTAAGTACAATCCGGGGGGTCTTTAAATCGCGAGTGAACAGGTATCTTCTAGGCAAGCGTGCTACATCGTAGATCACATCTTCACTTAACATCAGTGATGATAGTGGTAAAACGCTTGCTTATCTACTATAAAAAAAATAAAAAAACTAGATGTGCCGTGCAGCTGCGCCCGCGTTATCTATACTTCTATACTAATATTATAAAGAGAGAACATTTGTATTTTTGTATTTTTGTATTTTCGTATTTATGTAATTTTGTATTTTTGTATTTTTGTATTTTTGTATTTTTGTATTTTTGTATTTTTGTATTTTTGTATTTTTTTATTTTTGTATTTTTGTATGTTTGTAATGATTCGGCTCAACAACTACTCGACCGATTTCAAAAATGCTTTCACTAATATATAGAATGGAATTTCGGAATGAAAATAGGCTATATATTATCCCGTTTAAATCAAAGGTACATTCGTGGAGACCTAATTTGCAACCTAAGTCGACTAAAAAACGGTCGAAAAAATACGTTTCTTACGAACGCTGCTCAATTGAAAATAGATGGAAGAATATTTTCTATGGAAGAGTTATACAACTTAATAAGACCTACAAAAAACTCCGCGACAGCATATGTCTATCTTAAGGTTGACTCACAGTAACCATTTTAATCTTTAATTTGTTGTTAAAAATATTACATAACTTCCAAGGCTATTTTCAAGTATATAGTATTAATCCTTATCCAAATAATTACGTTAATTAGCTTGGCCACATATTATAGATTAAAATTGTCCTTTACAGTATATAATTCAAATGAAAACTCTAGAAGATATCACGGGTTTCACACACACGCATCGCAAAATTAATAAAATATCTGCAGAGAAACAACAGATTAGGTCATAGTTACTATGAAAATATTATTATAAGCTTAGCGATGCTGCAGATCCCCACCGATCACAATCAATTTGAAGTCAATATAGTATAATAATATATTTTTACTGTATAAAATTCTATTGTACAATATAGTTATGATCTATATATAAACCACCCCGACTGATCTATGTATAATCTTTTCAATAAAAGCATTCCAATGACTCTAAACACGACATTTAAAATCTGAGCTGTAAGTTGGTGAGGATTTGAGTATTCTGTAGAGTCCAGGAGATGTCCCAGCATCAGGTCAATGTTCCATGTTCTTACAATATCGTTGAAGAAGAATATTTTCGAATTGATCAGACCTATGAAAGTTGATTTCATAGACTTTCAACTAACTAGAAAAAAGCTCATAGTTTTATAACGATTGAACGAATTTTCATGAATCAAAGCTAAGAACACTCTCGATGAAGACATCTATCAAACAAAAAAAAAACTATCAATAATAAAAACAAAATCGGTTCATCCGGTTAGGTGCTAAGATGCTACAGACAGACACACAGATACACACGTTAAGCGTATATTACCTCTACTTTTTGCGTCAGGGAACGCCGTAAGGTTAAGGCGGCAGATGTTCTCCTTGGTGGTAAGCTACTTTTTGGTAGATTTAATGATCCCACTACCACTGTACGAAAACTCATGATTCATGAATGCACATAAAACTTTCATTGGTAGGTATATAGCTAGGATTAGAACCAACGACCGTCGGGTCAGAATTAGGGTAACTATCCTTTACGTCAAAGGGCCGTCCAATATCACTACGTAAGTATTATAAAACAAAGTCCATCACTGCGTCTGTCTGTCTGTTCGCAATAATCTCAATAGTTAGTGAACGGATTATCCTGCGGTTTTCACCAATAGCCAGAGTGTTTATGAGGAAGGTTTAGGTGCATAATTCGTTAAGGTTTTGTTTAAATTGTTTGAAATATGACGATGATTGTTAAATATGTTCATATTTTATATTCGATGCAACAAACTGATGCAAATTTTGTAGGCATATGTTCTACCCGTGCGAAGCCGGGGCGGGCTGCTAGTATAGTATACTATAGCTTAATCCATAAAACTGGTTATCCCTGTGCAAAATTTCAGCTGAATTGGTCCAGACGTTTGACCGTGAAGAAGTCCCAAGACTTCTTCACTTCACAAATATACAAACTGACCTTCGCATTTATACTCGTATTATCGGTGTTAAGTACCGCATTAGCGACTTGTCGACACAAAGGCCCAAATTTCTGAAATTGAAATCATAATGACGATCATGACAATCAATTATCATCATACATTTATGATAGTCATTGCAATGATGCGGTGAATCTTCATTATAGTGTGATATAAAGGCAAACGCCGTCGCTTACAACAGTTTTTTTTAGCTAAGCTTAGCTCATATCCGCTTAGCTTATTTCTTTCCACAAAAGGGCTTAAAACCCCCCTCCTTTCATGCCCACTAATTGCTGTTCTGTTCTGAGCTACTCTTGACTATATACTATAATACTTTTCGATGTGGGTTACCTACCAGACTATAGTCTAGTTTTCCATGTTACCTACATCATTAAAAACAAATAAATCGCTAAGTTTTAACAAAGTTGGCGACCTTTACTGGACTTTCCCTATAAACAAGTTGTACACGCAAGTATGTTACAGTTACGCAGTTAAGTATGCAATGCGAGGTCTATTTTAATACGGACTTGGTTAAACCAAAGACAAATATTGTTACCTGGTTTTCCCAAAGGGCATATTTTTGTACTAAGAATTTTTCATATAGTTTGATAGCTTAGCGTTTGACCACTAACTCGCTTGATGATAAGCGATGATGTGATCGAGGATAGTTAACACGCTAGGCCTAGAATCATCTGAATCTCAAGGGCTATGCTGATAGAATACCGTAAGGTTTTGGCGACAGATTTTCGCCGTGATGGTGGTAAGTTCCCTTTTGATAGCAAGTCAGGCGGAACATTTACATAATGCTCCTACCACCTGTAGAGGAACATCCATGGATGCATAGACATAGAAACTGGCGACCTTTGGGCTTGAAGTTAAGGTATCTACTTATTAGTACCCCTCATACGAGTTTTCATCGTAAACGCTTTTGACAGATGTCACATAGTTTTCGACTTATTCTGGCTCCCTGATTGGTCTTAATTTAGTGAAGTTTGAAAAACCGCTAGAGGCGCTGTACTGTTTTTCATACAAAATTTGTACGATATACCTACGATGTCGAGTTTGTTATGAAAACTCGTACTAAGGGTATACAGGTCGTCCATCGAAAATCGTTATGTAATATTTGTTGTTGGTTTCATGTACATACCGCAGACCTTGAATTCATGACTCACATAATTTCAAGTTTATAGACATTTACTTTAGAACACGATTGAATCGCTTAACGCTAGGTGAATTAAGTTTATAAAGTCAAAAAATACTTATAAAAGTTCTTACTATTATCATCATGGTCATCAATTGCCCATCTTTGTCCACTGCTAGACATATCACCTCACCTTTGGCACGCCACGCTCGATTGAGCTCGATCTTCCAGTTCTACGGGTCCAACCACTGCCAGCCAACTCCTCACAGTAAAATATCTGTTTTTTTAATATCTTATAGGCTAGCGTTTGACCACTGTTTCACCTGTTGTTAAGTGATGATGCGGTCGATGATGGTAGCACGCTAGGCCTAGAATAGGAACTGGCTCTCAAGGATAGCTGCCGGAACACATTAGATGTTTGGCGACAGATCTTTTAACTTGAGGTAGCTGGCCAGGCGGACACTATAGATAGTGTCCTACCACCATGCAGGGGTTGTTGGTTTCTTAATGATGTTTTTCCTTCACCGGAGGGCCACTGTGAAAAGCGCACATACATTTTTCGACAGTAAAATCCATTGATGCACGCGGGGTTTGAGGTACCTCTGGCATCAAAGCCGACCGTTATGCCGATTACGCCACCGGGCCCTCAAATCAATCTTTATTCTTCCAGGAGCCATGCTAAAAGACCTGACATCTCTCATCATCAAGCACACAGTCATCTCTCGAAGACATCTCACACCAGAGCTGGCACTACGAGTCATCGACCAGACCTGCCCCTTGTGGAGTGCTAAAGAAGATGAGTCGCCTTTTAAAGACCCTTTCTGGGCGTTTTACTGGCCCGGAGGGCAGGCTACTGCAAGGTAATCCGGTAAAAGTACAGGACTAGGCCAGTCTTACTAGTTTATGATATCTTTACATCGTATAAGATCGTTTAAAAAACTAAAAGAACCGACTTCAAATGCCGCGCTTTTAATTTTCAGTACCAAGTTTGAGGTGATATCATCATCATATCTCTGGAGATACTTATCAGATCTCGATGAAATTACTATGGTACCATTCTTGGGATATCTCCTTTCAAACAAAAAAAGAATCATCAAAATCGGTTCTTACTCGTATATATTATACGACGAAGTTATCCGCGAACAAACATAAATATATATGTATATATATGTATATATACGGTAGAATAGAGAAACCTTCTTTTTTTGAAGTCGGTTAGTAAAACAAAGTCGCTTCCCGCCCGCCGTCGGCTCGGCACGCTTAGATCTTTTAAACTACGCAACTGATTTTAATGTGGTTTTCATCAATAGGTAGAGAGATTCAAGAGGAAAGTTTATAGCCAGCATAAATACGCAGGCAGAACGCGGGGCGCAGCTAGTATATTACATAAAAACATACAAGCAAAATAATACAAATATTCGAAAAACTCTGCTTTTGAACAGACTTTAAAGGTACGGACACATGGTAGCGTCTTGCGTGCGCGATCTAGGCGGCGATCAAATAGCGCTGTAGTATTTGTAAAGCGGCGTTTAAACGGCGCGCAAACACGCGAGCCGAGCCTGGCTCCGCTCGTGGTTCGCCGCGCCACGCGCTGTGTAAACAACTGCGCTCGGCGCGGCTCGGCAAAGTTCGCACGATCCATCACTTGTCGGTTTTTTCGACACAGATCAAAGGCGCGCGCGCCATCTGCGGCTCGGCTTGTGTTAATACGCGCCGTCTAAACAGATGTCACAGACACAGAGCGCGCGACGAAGGAAGACCTATTTCGTTTTTGCCGCATCTCCACGGACGGCTCGGCTCGCGTAGGATCGTGCTACCCCGCGTCGTTTAAACGAGCAGGCTTGCGTCCGTATTTAGCCGAGCCGCATCTCCACGGACGGCTCGGCTCGCGTAGGATCGGGCTAGCCCGCGTCGTTTAATCGCGCCTTAACAAATGGTTCACACCAAACGCGATCAGAAAACAATGGAAAAGTACTGAGATCGCGCCCGCAGATCGCAGGACGCCGCGGTTTGGCCGCAACTTAAATCCACTTGCGCTGCATGTAAAGTCAGCCATTCAATATTGTTTGTCCCAAATCTTATAAAAAAATATCAACACCAATATTATGAATGCGAAAGTCAGTTTGTGTATTTGTTTGTTTGTTTGGGACTTCTTCACGGTCAAACGGCTTGATCGATTTAGCTGAAATTTTGCACAGGGATAGCTAGTAATAAGGATTAGGCTATAGGATACATTTAAACGCGAGCGAAGCTGAGGGGCACAGCTAGTGTGTGATATTTACTGTGTAACTACACTACATAGTTAGTTTATTATTACATATATTACATATATTACATAGTTAGATATCCTTTGTTATAAGTAATTGCCCTTGCCATCAGGCGAATGACCTGATTATAAAAAGGTTATTCCCTCATAACTTACAACTGGGTATTTTTACACTTTTTTATTGATTTTCCTTATCACGATTAACATTTTTAATATTCAAAACCCGTAATGTTGAGTTTTCCTTCTAAAGAAATACATAAATGAACACTAGATTACATACATATAAGATTTAATTTATGTTAATTTTATGTTTTATTTGTGGAAGATATTTTGCTTGACGTCAACCAAGTTGGTGTAATTCCGTGGAAATAAAAAATCTTGCGGACCACCTGAGATTGGCTAAATACAGTTATCGTGTGAATGCCAATAAATATTCCTTGCATTTCTGCGAAGTTGAGTGCGCGCTAGATTAAACTGAGCGCGACAGTAGCTTATTTTTAATATTTTTTTTTTTTTTTGAGCGTACGCGGGGTGCAGTTTTCCATACAAACGTATTCCCTTGTTTCCTCCCTGGAAAATGCTTCTAGAGCAAAATTTGTTTCTACAAAAAATCAAGGTCTGCTACTGCAGATCGATAAATGGCGGTATAACCATTTCAAATTATGGCGTATTTTAGCATGGTGGTAGGACACTATCTAGTGTCCGCCTGGCCAGCTACCACCCTCAAGTTAGAAAATCTGTCACCAAACATCTAATGTGTTCCGGCAGCTATCCTTGAGAGCCATTTCCCATTCTCATCATCATCACTTACCAACAGGTGAGATAGTGGTCAAACGCTAGCCTATAAGATATTAAAAAAAAACTACATACCTACTAACAGGCCGGTGACGGGCAGCAGCGCACAGGTGAGAGGAGCTACGGCCTGCGACAGCCAACCCGCCTGCCCAGCGTGGTGATTAGGGCATATCCCTCCCAATGATAGATCGAGCTCTCAGTGGCGTATCTTGGGAGAGGCCTACGTCCAGCAGTGAACTGACACCGGCTGATTACGATGATGATGATGAATAAAGTGATGTGTAGATATGTTGTACTATTCTTTGTTCTGTGGTATAACTTAACTAATGTGAACTTCATATAATGAACTAAGTTATAAATACATTGGCTTAATTGCCAAAGCACCGGAACATGTCATTCCGGAGGTTGCGGGTTCAAGTGCCGTCGGTACGATGAAATTTTGGATTGTGTTTAACAATTTACAAAAATATAAAGTGTGAAACACTTCAAAGAAACATAATATTTGATTTACGCAGTGCAACATCTCTCGTCGGATTTGAAAACTGTAATGATTTCTTCCGAATGATTAACTTACGTAATAAGTAATCATAGATGGCGCCACCAATGCATAATTGGGTTAACAAAATGCAATCCACTAATTTTGTCGTAACGATACTTCGCACCGTGGCTTAATTGGCAAAGCACCGGAACATGTCATTCCGGAGGTTGCGGGTTCAAGTCCCGTCGGTACGATGAAATTTTGGATTGTGTTTAACAATTTACAAAAATATAAAGTGTGAAACACTTCAAAGAAACATATACAATATTTAAGTTATAAATGTTTTCGTACATTTAAAACAAGGTGAATTTTTCCAAACTTCTAAAGAAGAAAAATTAAAAACATAATTTTCTTGCGCGAAGATTGCGGCTTCAGGTTATCCACTATTTTACTGGACAGTGGAGACCCTGTATCAGCCCTGAGTATATATATGTGGCTCATACCTACATTATTTGCGTTAATTCCTTATCATTTTAATAGATCACCGATCAGCAAAAATCCATAACGTAACATATTCACCTGTTTCTTAGTACTACTATTTTATATTATCAATGAAACTTCTTGGTCACCTTGAAAATTGGTGCGTAAATACTTTTCAGACAAAAATATGTCTTATTTTTGACCTGGTAGATGCCATTTTGCTGTAATAACAAAGAGAACACACAACGCTCTATTTTGGACTGTTTCCACTAAAAACATTAAAATATTTTAGACTTTATATTGTTGAAATAAGGTTCATATTTATTTATGGAATGGTATAGTGAGTCACCAAACTTTATTCAACAATCGATTTTTTTGTATACAAGTACTGTATGCATTTTAATGAAATATTCTAGGTAACCTTTTGTTACCAACGAGTACCAAATTCGTTGTATCATTATTGGATAAACCACTTTTTAAATTTATTTTACCTGTACGATCCTCGATCATCTGATAAACTAATTTAATATTATAAAGAGGAAACATTTGGTTTTAAAAGTGATAACTTCTTAAGCGGCGTTGTGCACTTTTTTTGGGATGGCTAAACATGTTAAACTCGCGTCAGGTCACGTGTCCTGATCGAAAATTCGTAAGACGGAGCGCAGGGCAATTGCGTGAGGTGTCATTCCAAAATATTTAATAACCGGCCAAGTGCCTGTCAGGCCACACGCAGTGTAGGGTTCCGTAGTAGCCTGTTATTCCATACAAGTCTTTACCCGTTATAAACAAGCAACTAGGTACTCCGTCTTTGTCACTATAAAGGATTTATTCTAAGGATTTTGTATTTGGTACAAAATTATCCAACACCCAAGTTCCACGACTATTACTGCTAAACTAATAAAGTTATCTTAACCGCTATAATTTTCCTTTAAAGTTCATGAAATGTTGTATTATCATTTTATAAGACCTATTCAACGATAACCCACACGATGGGGTAGACAATGAAAAAAAAATGCATCCCCACATCTAATATAGGGAAGCTACCGTAATGAAAAATATATTTCAAAATTTTATTTCAGCACTTTGTCGGCGTAATTTATATACATACCCCCACAAAATTACAGCTTTCTAGTATTAACGGTCTCTTAGCAAAACCTCGGACAGACAGACAGACAGATAGACAGACGGACATGACGATACTATAAGGGTTCCTTGTCAGGACTACGGAACCCTAAAAATGACGTGTTCAATTTGCGCAGGGCGCCTGCGCGGGGTGTCATTCAAAAGTATTCAAAAATGACGTGTTCAAGCAACAAGTTTTCATGTCTGCCGGCACTCCCGGAGTGCAATCCGTTGTTTTTAGGGTTCCGTACCCAAAGGGTAAAACGGGACCCTATTACTAAGACTCCGCTGCCCGTCTGTCTGTCTGTCTGTCTGTCTGTCTGTCTGTCTGTCCGTCTGTCATCAGGCTGTATCTCAAGAACCGTGGTAGTTAGACAGTTGAAATTTTAACAGATGATGTATTTCGTTGCCGCTATAACAACAAATACTAAAAATAGAATAAAGTTAAAAAAAATAGAGGAATCCCATACAAGAAACGTGTTTTTTTTCGGCATTTCACGCTATCTCTGAACGCTTTAGTGTTTAGTTTAGTTTAACATGGACATTGGAATGGTCTCAATGAACGATTACACTTACGTAATATTTTAGTCGGTGGTGGTTTTCAATTTAGGTATTATTCTTGCATTTATCTCAGAACAGAGAAAGCTTTTTAACCTACTTATACATTGATGTACAATAACCATTAACATCAATGTACCCACACTAATAAAACCCAAAACAAAAAGAGACACAAATACCACTTATCTAAACAAAAGAAAGAGATGTCAGGTCCTACATTCCGCAAGGCAGCGAGATAGCGACAAAATTCCCTCAGGATAGAAAAGGAGGGAAAGTTATGAGTCATGCAGTAGGCTTCCCAGGACTTGACACAGATTAGACAATAGTATCTATGTGTAACGATGAGTCATGCCGAATTTTCAGGGAATACGCTAACATATATTTTCAGGCACTTATTTTGTTAGAGTGAGTGACTCATAAGGAGTTACTTCTTAGTCATTCCTTCAGGATCCGAAAATCTTAAAACTTACGCTGTAGAAAGTGTTTTAACTCAATTTAGAAATTGAGTTTAGAGAAAACGAGAGTTGATTGTGTATTGAATCGTATTTGTACGAGTATTTATACACATATTTCTTCAACTTTAGTTACCTACTAATAGGTAATACATTATTATCTTTTCTATGGCAATACTTAGATTTAAAATTAAAATCCAACCCGACTGCCCTATTCAACCGATTTCCAAAAAGGAGGTTCTCAATTCGTCTGTACGTTTTTTTTTGTATGTACTTATGTTACGTGATTACTCCGTCAATTCTGAACCGATTCGAATGATTCTTTTTTAAATTGGTAGGATACATTTCCGAGGTGGTCCCATTGTAATTTCATCGAGATCTGATAAGTATCTCCAGAGATATGAAGATAAACGTCTCAAACTTGCTACTGAAACTGACTCGCAGGGCATGGCTGGCAGTCGGTTGTTTTAGTGTTTAAACTATCTTAATTATTTCAAAATAAATATATTCATTGAGACCATTTCAATGGGCCTAAACCTGAACACGGCATATCTGCTGTAAGTTGGTGAAAAGTTGAGTATTCTGCAGATTCCAGGAGATGTCTCAACATCAGTTCAAGGTAACCATGTTCCTGTGATATCATTAAAGTAACAGCCTAGGATACCGAATTCCGAGTTGCTCGGACCTGTGAAAGTTTATTCCCCAGTATCATTATCATCATATCACCACAGAATAAATAATAAAAGAAATATCACTCATAAATCTAAAAAAAGATTGACCATTTTGGTCTTGTGGATAGTGAAACTGGCCATATGAAACCGAAGATCGTGGGCTCGATTCCCACAAGAATCTCAAGTAAGTAACATTTTTTTTTGGGATCCACAGACAAATTTCCGTGTCTTCGTGTTTTTGGTGTGATTTTAAATTTTTTAATGTTTGTATAGTTTCTCGCGACAAAGATATATCTACTTTGTGCGGGGAGTTGTCTTTAAATAATATATATTGGTCACAATGACCCTGCAACATTTATACTTATTTTATTTATGTTTATTAACGCAGGCTGTAAGCCACTACTTATTTTAGTTATGTTTATTAACGCAGGCTGTAAGCCACTACTTATTAATTTGTTAAAACAAAATAAACCTTATACTTAAATTTGTACTCTACGTGAGATTGTTTTAATTATTTCTCACATTTATTTTACCAAAAACCAGGCAAGTTAGCGTTAGTCATATCGTCAACTTAGATCAAAGTTAGGGCCAGTTTCACCGGTTCATGATAATGCGTTACATAGTTATCTGACACATGATGCCATATAAAAGCTGTCAAAAATGTGTTAGATTTCTTCATATCAGCGCTATCAGGAACCCGTGAAACTGGCCCTAAGCCTAATAATGCCTAATCATGGACAAATCCGTGATTCAACAGTAGATGGTTAAAACAGATTACTATAACATAACATTATACTGTCCTTGAACAGTCCCAAGCAAGAAAAATATATGCTCAATGGAGGTTGCATGTAGGATAAACACTTCAAGACTAAAATATGACGTGAAAAAATAATTTTGCTCATTCTTCACGTTAATCCGTGACGTTGATTCTAGTTTTTTAGTAGTTTTTGATAGAATATTATTGACGTTCTTATGGTAAACTCATCGTTCACGATCCATCTTGCTGTACGTCCCGCCAAGAAGATGCACGATGCAAAAGTACCATGAATAGGCTTGACGTACGTCGATGATAATTATTAATTGTTTGCTGGATTTGCATGACCAATTTGCATCCAGCGAGCGCCCCTACCACCAGTGCTGGGAGGGAGGGTAGTTTCTGGGGGTTATTCCCGCGTTGCGGATGGAACGGGAATTTACGTATAAATATATAAACGCCGTTCAAACAAAAGGAGTAAAAAAAAGCCGTTTGTGCCCGGCGGCGCTCGGGGCGGTCACCCAACCGACCGCGCCCTACCTTAACGCCGCTACTGCCCACCACCGCGAACGTCGTGCAGATGGACAGTGAATAACGCGGACGTACTACGTCAGAGCGGTCATGCATCGTGCGTGCTTGATCGTGTATAGACTTGCTGTACAGCAGATTTAAGCAGAGCTTGTGTCGCAAGGTGAAGGCACGTCACGTCACGTGATTTACGGTGATTTAGCTCTGCTTATGCGCGCATGATAGTCAGTATGCTACATCCAGCGCCGCGGCCTTGAGCTGACGTATAGCTGGGATTGTTCGTGAATAAGGCGCTTAGTGTTAGCGAGATCACAGAATAATGAATAGTACAAGTGTGGCGAGATAGAAATAAAGCCGGAGTGAATTAGTCTTCACAGCAATTTTCGACCTAGCAAAGTCCAGTTACGGTAAAATGTTTTCGGTCCCAAGGCTACGCTGCGACCTTCGTCTGCCCAGCCGGTCGTTGACTCATTGGACCTTGACACGGACTCAAGAAGTTAGGAATCAACGACATCGGATGTCGTTGTTATGAATCAACCTTTCTAGTAGAGCAAAAAGTTTGGTTGTGAGCTTTGTACGATACGAGGAGGTACCTACACGAATATATGCTTAGTTTTTAAATCGGAATTGGGATTTTAACGGAAAAGAATTCGTTTGAAAATCTCTCAGAATAATGACTAAAGTAGTAATTTTACTGAAAATCTAAAAGACTGATTTCAATTGCCAAACAAAACCAGCAAGTTTTTATTTTTTTATTGCAAGCATTGAGCACGTTCGCAACTGATGTTAAATGATTATAAGAATAATGATGGTATCGTGCCTGCCTGGTAGCTGAAGTCTTCAGCAAAACTAGGCGTTGGACATTCACATACGTAAAATAAAATCATGCCCTTTTCCCGTTGTGGTACGCAGAGACTACTTCTTTCCACATGCTATGATCCTGACATACCTCTTTCGCTTCTTCCACTTTCATGAGCTTTCACCTTCATACATGATCGCCGGTTATGGGTACTTTTGATATGTAGTGTTATTATCTATTCTGTGCTTTTGAGATGGCCTTTCTTTAAACACTGCTCGTGATGAGATACGTTCGTCTAGGTCGGTATAGTTTTTAAATCTTTCAAAATGACTAACCAGTACGAGAAACCCTTCTTGATTATGTTTCGTAACGTTCGTATAATAAAGAGTAAGCGAAAAAATGAATAAATTCTTAAGTAATATACATTGAAGAGTTATGCATAAAATTCTAAAAACAGCCTATCGACAGTAGGTACTCTTTGGATAAAAGTTAGTAAAGTGTTTGCCCTTTCGAGAGAAACACAAAATTTTCCGAAGCCAAACTCGCTTTTCTATTAATAGCAGCTTTTCCCCCATTTCTCAGAATTTCCCGCGTTTCAGCTGAACATCAGCTGTTTGGAAATGGAATCGACACCCACACATAATATAAAAAGAGTTTTTATTTCATTTTATTGCATAATAATATGATTCAATGCTGGGAATGGATCGCAATATCTTTGGATCTCAGATAATCTGAGTACCCAGATCATTCCAAAATTTAAATGGGGAAGAAAGTAAAGGCTGTTTCCGAATACGAATTTACTTTCGAATGATTGAGAATAACCCTGCTTCTGTTCGAGCATAGACCGTAGTGAAACCTAGGTCTAGGGGTGCGAATAACTACCTACGTACTGCGATTGTCAGTCTGCTCAATGTAGCAGTTATGATCAAAACCACTATGGCAAGATTACGATTATGGAATGGAATGGATGCGAAGTTGTTAACCGAAATGATCTAAGCTTTAGCTAAACGTCGTAGACTCCCATTCGCTTAGCTATCAATAAAGTCATAGACTACGTAGCAGTATTCCTCATATATCGTTTCGCCGTATTCGCTAAAAAAGTAGCTAACCATTATCAAAAAAAAAATGCCACCCTAACTTTACGGTGTTCCGGCAGCACACAGCGAATATCAGACCATTTTAGGCTTAGCGTGTTCACGATATTCATCCACACCATCGCTTACTATTTATTACATACACTATTTGGCCTGGTGGTGGTGACCACCAGGCCAAATAGTGGTAAAACAATATAAAAACAATAATGTTACGTACTCGTTGCTAATTGGTATGAAGTTGCTAAATAGACCAAAAAGTTACTACGTTGCTAATTAAATTTTAATAGTGTATTTTCCAAATAGCGTCTGTTTCATCTGTTGAGTTTTCTAACAACCGTGTTCTTTATTCGAGATTCCTTGAAATAATACTACGAAGAAGTGCATGCAATGTCCGTGGCAATGTGCTAATTTTATAAATCTATCTAAAAAGCAATATTCCTTGACACTAAGTGCTAAATGTTAGCTGGCGCTGCCACCTATCGTTGAGTAGTGTCACCAAGATTCAGAGAGAGAGAGAGGTGATGAAAACATTTCCACAATTCGATTAAGTTAGTATCAAACATTCTAGATGGCGCTGATATAGCATAATGAATTATAGTATATATTTCGTTTTATGTGGTTGTACTTACTATTCATTATTCTGTGGTGGTGGTCCAACTCGAACTTATCGTTTGTTCAACAATATCTTGGTAATTGTTTGATTTCAGATACATATTGGACAACGGAAGCATTGTGAAGAACCTAAGAGTGCTCGACGTTGGATGTGGTTGCGGAGCTGGCTCTATAGCAGCTGCTAAAATGAAAGCAAAACAAATATTGGCCAATGACATTGATCCATGTGAGTAAGAATCAGAAAATATTAAATTATTCAATGAATAACGCAATATCAATCATTAATTAATTTGGACCAAAAGTTGGAGATGCCGGGGATCGAACCCGGGGCCTTTCACATGCAAAGCGAACGCTCTACCACTGAGCTACATCCCCGCTTATTAGTCTTTCTAAAATAATCAATTTTATTCTTCTAGGTGCCATAACAGCAACGAAAATCAACGGTTTACTAAATAACGTCACATTAGACACTTCAACAGAAAATTTCATCGGAACAAAATGTGCCGATTTCGACACAATATTAATTGGCGACATGTTTTATGACGAAGAATTTGCTAATATGCTGTTTGAATGGCTGATTAAATTGTATGAGGATGGGAAAACGGTAAGAATTTTTTTATTATTTATATTTTCAACCTACTTCCAAAAAGGAGGTTTTCAATTCGTCTGCTTTTTAGGGTTCCGTACCCAAAGGGTAAAACGGGACCCTATTACTAAGACTCCGCTGTCCGTCTGTCTGTCTGTCTGTCTGTCTGTATGTCTGTCTGTCCGTCTGTCACCAGGCTATAGCTCATTTACCGTGATATTTAGACACTTGAAATTTTTACAGATGGTGTATTTCTGTTGCCGCTAGAACAACAAATACTAAAAACAAAATAAAGTTAAAAATTAAAGGGGGTCCCCATACAAAAAACCTGTTTTAAACGCCACCTATCTAATTAGTTTCGGCAAAATGACATAGATGGCGCTAGTAAACGAGCCCCGTCTTTCTAGATCGCGACCAAACGAAATATTCTTGGTAATATCAATTAATCAAATATATGAGGTTGAAACTCTGTTATGTTTCGTATTATACGGAACCCTCCCTAAGTGTGCGATAAGAGACGCGATGCTGACTCGCACTTGGCCAGTTTAATTTAAGCTTGTTACGCGATTACCACCTTATTTTAACATTATCCACCGATTCGAATGATTCTTTTTGTGGGTAGGGTACTTGTACGATTCATTATTCTGTGGTAAGGGTAGTAACACTAGTAGTATTATTTATTCTGTGTGTATATTCTGTAACATCGAAGTTCACGGAAAGCACTACTATTTATTCTGTGACATGGCTGCGTGGAACGCTGAGATAGCAATATACGTTTGCCAATTCCTACAACGCGAAAACAGTGTTCGCTATTTGATGTGATGAGAGAACGCGGGGTGCAGCGCCCCGCCCCTATCATTTGCTTTTTTTGACCAACCAATCGCAAATACAAACATAATAAGCCTTATATAATAAGCCTTATTATCCCCTCGTTAAGATTTTTGATCCCCTCGTTAAGGTCATTATTTATATTTGCAATTGGTTGGTCAAAAAAGAAAATGATAGGGGCGTAGCTACAGCAGACCTTGATTTTTTGTAGAAACAAATTTTGCTCTAGAAGCATTTTCCAGGGAGGAAACGGGGGAATACGTTTGTATGGAAACTGCACCCCGCGTACGCTCTTAAATAATTTTATTTGCAGATCCTAATAGGAGACCCTGGCAGGCATGGTCTGACGGCCAGAAGACGAAGACACGTCACTCTGCTGGCTAGATACCTCCTGCCGAAGGAGAGTTGTATCGAGAATCATGGCTTTACTGATACTACTGTTTGGATCATGAACAAAAATATATGACGCATTTTGTAAAACGGCTTATTATTTACCAACCCGACTGCGAAAGAAGGAGGGTCATGTTTTTCGAGTGTATGTATGTATATTTCTTTGGCACGCCCTAGAGCCTAATCCTAAACGGCTTGTCGTATTTTTAAACCGACTTCACAAAAAAGGAGGAGGTTCTCAATTCGACTGTATTATTATAATTTTTTTCTATTATGTTTGTTACAGGATTTCAGAACTCCGTCAAATCTTGACCGATTACAAAAAATATTTTTTTGTTTGAGAGATCTTACTGGTGGAACTAAATTTGAAATTATTGACATAGATTATATAATAGTTACTACGTAAACTATTGATACAAAATGACAGTTTTTGCAAATGACCGACGTAGTGAAGTAAAATTCACTTAGACAGAGAAAAGAAGAGACCGCGGGTAGCTCTGTCTCTTTCCCACATGAAATAGGATATACTATGTTATTTCATGTAACGGAAAAGGACAAAGCTATAATATTTCCCTCTCTCAGTGCGTGCCGGTTTTTACAGGGTCAGTAACGTAGTAAGCTGTTTTTAGCTTAACGAACTTTGACCTTTATTGCTGTGTCACTGGGTTCTAAATACATATTATGTATATGGTTATATCACAGATTATATAATAGTTACTGCGTGTTATGTTACAATCTTCTATCTCATGTGGCCACGCTATCCAAAGCTCTATAATTCCTTACCTTATGGAAATTCATTATGGATAAGTGCGGATTATGTCTCCCGATTGGTCCTATTTAAGTTTTGTCGAGGTAAGGTCAGGTGGGGTAAGAGAACATAGTTTACTGGTTTCTGGACATTATGAGCTCCATCTCGTAAAAATATATAAATAATCTAATAGCAATAGAAACAAAAGTTTGCTTTTGAACTACGCCAGCTATTTTTTCACCACAGAAATTGATTCTTCCAGTCATAACAGCACAACCTGCCAACAAAGCTTTAAAATGTTTCTCTTTCCCGAAATTTGGGGTAAGAGGAATTACTTACTCGTAATTATTTCAATCAAAAATGCATTCCTTTCAATGTATCTCTAGATATTATAAAATTGTCTATCAATTCAATGGAAATGAAACCATGTGTTTATTAATATACGGTTTAATTTATCGTGAAAGCGAAAAGCAGTAATTTTGGGGTAAGAGGAACATAGAAGTAAGGTCAGGGGTGTTAAACTACAAATAATAACAAATAAAAATTTGGTTTTTGTGAATGGAATGTATCTATCTATCTATCTACAAGTATCTTCTTCTATCTATCTTCTATACTATAATAAAACAGTAACTAAGCGAAAACTGTACATTGAATATTTTTTTGAAATTTAAATTAGGGGAAGCATTATGAACGCCATAGAAGGCGAAAATAAAATTTTTAAAATTTTTGTCTGTATGTATGTCCGTTTGAAAAATCATCACGCCGAAACTACTGGACGGATTTTTATGAAACTTAAAGTGAGCGTAGCTTATACTATGGAATAACTTTTAAAATATTGGTTATCCTGAAAAACATAAAGGTTTTGGTGGGACACGGGAAAAACGGGATAATTTTATGTAAATGTTATGCAATCCATTAGGTAAACACTTCTCAAATGATACTTTGATCAAATGTATATGTATAACAATGTTTTCATGACAAAAAAAAAAAAAAAAAACAGTATACGGGAATCGTTCCTGGTTCCGTAATTATACGTGCAGATTTACGTTGTTATTCTTAAATTCGCCAGGTTGCATATGTAAATGATTGGATCAGGTGGAACAGAGATTGCTTTAAGAAGCAAAGGTTCGAATCTCAACAAGTGAGAAATTTTGTCGAAAATGTAATGTTTTAGTAGTTATTTGTTAGTTATTTTGCGCTCAATCATTCGAAAACATATTCGGATTCGGAAGCTTCATTTTTAATTTTATTCTTTTTGATTACTGAGCTGTTTTGCGGGGAAACCTTTCCAATAAATCACTGACTTTTCTAATTGAAATATCAAAATTAACCGATCGGAGCATTGTGAATTGCAAAGATCAAAGTCGAAGTAAAGGCAGTTTCCGAATTCGAATTTGCTTTCGAATGATTGAGTATAACCCTGCTGATAGGCTTAGCGATTGACTACTATCTACCATCTATCTACTACTATATTACAATTAGTTATTAAGTAATTACTCTGTATGTTTAATAAGGTGTCCAATAAAGTGTTTCTATCTATCTATAGTCCCCGTCACGAGAAGCTATAAATTATGTAAACAAACATCTTTTACTAAGTAAACATTTTATACTGCGAGATAATAATAAATTGACCATATTCAATCGACATGAAATATAGACGGGTTATATGAAAGTAACAACCTATTTAATTTAGTCGGATCATATTTTAACGACGCAAAGCGCCATCGTTTGTGTTTCTTGGTACCGGACGCAGGGATTGTAAACTATCGGGACGCCATTTTGAAATAAACGCGTCATTCGAGTTTCGAATGCGTACGAGTACGAAATTCATTTTTTTTATGGTCCAAATGTTGTGAACTCCTGAACACTTGTTTACATAATTTATAGCTTCTCGTGACGGGAACTTTATCTATCTACTATCTCGCCTGGTGCTAAGCGATGATGTCATCGAAGATAGTGAATGTTTGTTCGCGGATAACTTCGTTGTTTATGAACCGATTTCGATTATTCTTTTTTTGTTCAAAAGGAGATATCCCAAGTGTGGTACCATGGTAATTTTATCGAGGTATGATAAGTATCTCCAGAGATATTGAGATAAACATCTCAAAATTGGTACTGAAAATGAATAGCGCGGCATTGAAGTAGGCGGAACATCGATATAGTGCTCCTACTACGTGTGGCAAAAGGTGGTTTGAGTTGTGACTCGCACGAACCAGCCATCAATCGAATAAAAGCATGTCGCTAATCGATTCGCTCTCATTCTTGAGATGTTATGATGTAATGTTATTTCTATAACATTAACAATATCGTTTAAAAACTAAAAAAGAACCGACTTCAATGCCGCGCTATTCATTTTCAGTACCAATTTTGAGATGTTTATCTCAATATCTCTGGAGATACTTCTCATACCTCGATAAAATTACCATGGTACCACACTTGGGATATCTCCTTTCGAACAAAAAAAGAATAATCAAAATCGGTTCATAAACGACGAAGTTATCCGCGAACAAACATAAAAAAAATATATATATATACGGTCGAATTGAGAAACCTCCTCCTTTTTTGAAGTCGATTAATAAAGTAATAAATAAAAATATATTCGCATGATGGTGGCATACGCACTCTCTTTTATTATCTTAAGTTTAAGGAAATATGTCTCTACATGAATAGCGATGAGTTTTGAACGATAATCGTCGATAAGAAATAAACTGGCCAAGTGCAAGTCGGACTCGCACTAGTGGGTTCCGTACCACACTACAGTATTTTATAAGAGCGAGCAAAAAATACCACTATCATTTTTCGCCAGTAAAAAATAATAATTAATAAACATTTTATTTCTGATAACCCCATCTAACGTCTAACAAAGGTGTTAGGGATCGACATTTCATATATATAACGCCATCTATGGGACGTTTACCTAACTAAGCGTTCATAGATGGCGCGAAATGCCGAAAAAAACACGTTTCTTGTATGGGGACCCTCTATTATTTTAAACTTCATTCTGTTTTTAGTATTTGTTGTTATAGCGGCAACAGAAATACATCATCTGTGAAAATTTCAACTGTCTAACTATCACGGTTCATGAGATACAGCCTGGTGACAGACGGACAGACAGACAGACAGACAGACAGACAGACAGACGGACAGCGAAGTCTTAGTAATAGGGTCCCGTTTTACCCTTTGGGTACGGAACCCTAAAAAGATGCAGATAACAACTGTCTAGCTGCATCTCATTCTAGCAGACGTTTGCGATGACAAGACGCATCGCTATCAATGTAGTGACTTCCACCCCAGCTAAGTTCGGCAAACGACACTCGATCATTCTTCTGCCGATGATGGATTAAACACAGGCCTCATTATTGGAATATAAGCGAAACGAAACTAGCGCCCAACTATCTTTGAGTTACACAAAGCCAAACTATGTATGAGAGCTAAGCGAAGCTAAGTAAGATAACCGAAGAAGGTTTCCATTTGAAACATGAGATGTAGATGATGAATTGCTATGCCAGTCGATGTTTTACTTTACATTACACATTATTACTGCACATATTACAGGATCGTCGGGTTTCCCAGCTTCTGAATTCGTATCGATAGCGTAGTTCTATTAGGTAGAAATGTTGTGCAGTTTCGTACCATTTTAGATTCGTCATGTCTGTCCGTCTGTCTGTCCGTCCGTCTGTCCGTCCGTATGTCACAGCCATTTTATTCCGAAACTTTTAAGGCTACACATTTAAAACTTGGTAGGTAGATGAATTCTGTAAGCTTTACGAGATTATACAAAAAAAAAAAAAAGATTAAAGAGGGGGGGGGGGGGGCTCCCTTTACATGAGAACAGAAACTAAAAAAAATGTTTAAATCAAACCTTTACGTGCAGTATGTTTTTGAAAATGTTAAGAGAAATAAATAAATAAAATAATTTTATTTCTTTTTATTAGTTTTTTTAGGGTTCCGTAGACGAATGGCAAAAAACGGCACCCTTATAGATTCGTCATGTCTGTCCGTATTTCACGGCCACTTTATTCCGAAACTATTAGGACAAGACGGTTGAAACTTGGTAGGTAGGTGTATTCTGTAAACCGCTTTAGGAATTTTATTCAAAAATAAAAAAAGTAAAATATTAAGGGGGCTCTCCATACATGTAACTGAAACTTTAAAAAAAATTTCATCAAACCTATACGTGCGTACGTCTATAGATAGGTCTTTAAAAATGACATTGAGGTTTGTAAAACCATTTTTTCTCAATGTCAATCATTTGATTAGATAAGCACGTCTAAAGTGGTAAAATGTGTGTCAAATGCATATGTTTGTTGGAATATATAATCTAATTATATAAAAGCGAAAGGTTAACGAAATGTCAAAAACCGCTGGACGTACAAATATTAAATTTGGCAGAGAGGTAGTACGTAGTTAGTAACGTCGGCTAAGAACGGATTTTGCGACAGGGCCGGATTAAGGGGTCTAAGGGCACTCGCAAATTTTTTTATGGAAGTCCTTCATGTTTTTGCTACAAACTTGAAATTTGACCAGAAGTATTTATTAATCATTTGCTAATAACGAACAGGGCCGGATTCAGTAGGTCTAAGGGCTCTTGCAAGTTTGTACGAAAGTCCTTCATTTTTTGTTACAAACTTGAAAATTAGGGACAGAGGTATTTATTTTTTATTATATATATATATTTTATGCGCGCGGCGAGACGGGGGGGACGCGCTCCGTCAGTCTAAGGCTTTTCCCCGGCTCCCACCTCGCCGCGCATACCTCAGAGAGTGTACAGCAGTTATGGCCAGACTATAACTGATATACTTATATCGTTTTACTATATACGTCCATGTCGATAGTGTACTTAACTTTTATCGATATTTTTACGGTGATTTGGTATGGTCATCTCTATCTGAGATTTGTGACTTTGTCCGCCCGTCAAAACTAGTCGGAAGCGCCAATCACAAATAGTTCCCCGCGACCGCATACCTCGGCCAGCTAGGCTATTCTGTAAGCTATCTCGACAGCGGAATCCGCGGTGAGATTTGAATTTCGTGTTACGTAGTACGAAATTCGAATCTCACCGCGGATTCCGCTGTCGAGATAGCTTACAGAATAGCCTAGCAGTTGCGGAATTGATTGTACCGCGCGCCAATAGTGATTACGGGTCTTATTGTTACGAAGTCGAGAAATCGATGCTATCTGGATTCTAAATTTCAGCGCAATCCGAAACGATATTGATTTTTAGACTTTGTTACCCCACTTCACCCTCTTCGGACTTCATACCTACGTCAAAACAACTATCTGCATGCCGAATTTCAGCTCAATCCGAAACAATATTGATTTCAGACTTTATTACCCCACTTCACCTTCTTGGGGTGGAATTTTGAAAAAGCCTGAGACACGTATTTACTTATCTTTATACTAAAGTACTTGTGTGAAGTTTAAAAAAAAAAACTATCTAGTCTTGTTTCTCCGTACAAACTTTGAACCCTCATTTCATCCCCTTATGGGGTGATTTTTTGGAAAATCCTTTGTTAACGGATACTAACGTCATATCCATCTGCATGCTACATTTCAGCACAATCTAAAACAATATTAATTTTCAGACTCCGTTACCCCATTTCACCCTCTTAGGAGTTGATTTTCGAAAAAGCTTGAAATACGTTATGCCTTATATATTTACTGAAGCACTTGTGTGAAGTTTCAAATAGAAAAAACTATCAAATCTTGTTTCTCCATACAAACTTTACATCCGCTTAAGGGGTGAATTTTAGAGTATAATTTCTCAAGGGAACTAAGGTCGTAATAACTATCTGCATGCCAAATTTCAGCGCAACCCGAAACAATATTGGTTTTCATTCTTTGTTACCCCATTTCACCCTCTTATGGGTGGAATTTTGAAAAAACCTGAAACACGTATTTACTTATTTTTTTACGGAAGCACTTGTGTGAAGTTTCGAATAGAAAAGACTATCTAATCTTGTTTCTCCATACAAACTTTGATCCCCCATTACATCCCTTAAATGGGGGAATTTTGGAAAATCCTTTCTTAGTACACCTTTACGTACTAAGACAAATATACCTTCCAAATTTCAAGTCTCTACGACCAGTGGTTTAGGCTGTGCGTTGTCTGTCAGTCAGTCAGTATGTCAGGACAAAAAATCTTATAGTATTAGATATCTTCCAATAAGGTGATTAGGTGATTACTTTATTTGCACCATTATTTTGTAGTACAAGATGATGGAGCAAACCAAAGAGAAGGTATATATATGTAGAGAACATTAGCGTATGCGAATGAAATAGCTATAAAGATATAACCCGACTAAAATGATGAACACGTCATACATATGCCAACTATAAGATAAAATGAACAACGTAATTTGGTCGGAGAGCCAATGGGACTAGAACTTGGTTCCATCCAGTGCTGGACTGGAACCAGTTTAATCCCATACGCAGAGAAGGATAAAAAAAATGTTGTTCATCTCGCTCTCTCATACTAGTGATTGTATAGTTTTAACCTTCTCATATTATTATTGTTATTTAAATGCCACATCGACTTAATACTTAATCCATGGGCAAAACAAGTACAAGACTTGTAATAGTTTGGTTCTTTCAATTGTCAATAGATGGCGATGTACGCCGTTAAAACACGCAAGTGTTTCATTTGGTGCTCAAGCAGTGTGGCATCATGAAATTAATACTGCATATCGATTGATGAGAAAATTAAGCCATCGTCAAAGAAATTTTGAAAGCGACGTACTTAAAGACGTCGCACAGTAACAGTATAAAGTATATACTATTATATATAAAGTAATTATTATCAGGGATGTTCAGCTTCAGCAGTGTCCACTTAGAAAATACATCGATGTTTATTTTCAGTGTATAAACTATGCATCGATATTCTAAAAAGCATCGGTTAGAGTCATCGATGTTTTTTTAGGGTTCCGTAGCCGAATGGCAAAAAACGGAACCCTTATAGATTCATCATGTCTGTCTGTCTGTCTGTCCGTCCGTATGTCACAGCCATTTTATTCCAAAACTGTTAGGACTACAGAATTTAAACTTGGTAGGTAGATGTATTCTGTCAACCGCTTTCCGATTTTTATACAAAAAAAATATTATAAAAGTTTAAGGGGGGGCGCACCCCATACATGTAACTGAAAAAAAAATTTTTTTTCTTCACACCTATACGTGTCTATGGATAGGTTTTTAAAATTGAAATTGAGATTCCTAAAATATTTTTTTCTCAAAGTCAAACATTTAAAAGATAGGCGCTTCTAAAGTGGTAAAATGTGTGTGTCCCCCCCCCCCCCCCCCCTCCACTCTAACTTTTAAAGTATGGGATTGAAAAATCTAAAAAAAATATATGCTATAGATCTTAATAAAAACTAACAACGAACATTGGTTTGAACGAGATACAGTCCGCAGTTTTTAAAGAAATGGCGACCGCAAAGATAACTTTGTTTTCATAGAAACACTATGAAAAACAAAGTTAATTTGTTAGTTGCGAAAAATCATGGTTATAGAATACTTTACAGTGTTACGGAACCCTACGAGTGCGAGTCCGACTTGCACTTGGCCAGTTTCTTTTTTCAACATCGAGTACATTTTGTTACATAGCACCATAAAGCTGTAAAACTCCGCGCCACAACGTATCCGCGCTACGAATGAAGTCCAGACGACGTGGCGCTGTGAAATCAATTTTTACAGAGTAATAAACAGGTAGGTACGTATAATAATTAGCTAGTGACCATTGATTCGATGTTTTATGAAAATACATCGACACATCGAGTAAATCAACAGTTTTTCAAAACATCGGATCATTGATGAAATCACTATCTGTTGTTATCAATGTATCGGATCGATTCGATGCATCGTATTATTAACATCGAGTGAATTCGATGTATATCGAATATCCCTGGTATTTTTGGCATTCATGTTCATGTCGTGGCATCTCGTTTTAAACCTCGTGCCATGAGCGTATGGACTATTGATATTTGATACTTAGTATTATTATCTTTTCTATGCTATTGATACTATTAGTATGGGCTAAAAATAATATGTCTAATCTAACACCTAAACCTTCCTCATGAACATAAATCACTCTATTGGTGTAAAGTAAACTGCATGAAAATCCGTTCAGTATTCTTTGAGTTTATCTCGAACAGACAGACAGACAGACGCGGCGCAACGGGGGATTTTGTTTATTTACAATAGGATAACGCAAGTATCACGATTTGTATTGAAACTAAGCGTGTCAACTTTTTCATACATTCTGTGACGGCCGACGGCACAGCCGAAATGTAGTAACGGAAAAAGTTATAGCAAACTAGCAGCCCGCCCCTGCTTCGCACGGGTAGCACATATATGAAAATCTATACTTCTGCCTACATATTTTGCATCAGTTTGTTGCGTCGAGTATGAATTAACATTTTCCATAATCATCGTCATATTTCAAGTTTTCAACCAATTTACACAAAACCTTAACGAATTATACACCTAAACCTTCCTCATAAATCACTGGCTATTGGTGAGAACCGCATGGAAATCCGTTTAGTAGCTTTTGAGTTTATTACTAACAGACTGACAGACAGACAGAGTGGCGAGGGACTATGTAAACATAGTCCCTAGTGAGTCCTATGCGGCTGCCCATGGCCTCAAGTATAACGCCCAAGAAGAGTGAGGTCATGGTTTTTAAGGCTCACTCTAAGACTTATAAAGTCCCAGAAATAAGATTTGGTGGAGCTGCACTAAAACTGTGTCGCAGTTTAAGTATTTGGGGCACTGGATGACCGAGGATCTAAAGGATAACTTAGATATAG
This sequence comes from Cabera pusaria, assembly GCA_954871355.1. Taxonomy (NCBI): domain Eukaryota; kingdom Metazoa; phylum Arthropoda; class Insecta; order Lepidoptera; family Geometridae; genus Cabera; species Cabera pusaria. The sequence goes on along the minus strand of OX940909.1, from coordinate 4,570,072 downwards.
AGAGGGAGCGCAGATCGCTGGCTGTCCGTAGTAATATGTTGGCTCGGAGGTTTGCACGTTGTATGAAACAAGTCAAGGCTACGCTTTTTAGGTCATTTTGCCAATCTTTCTACACTTGCAGCCTCTGGGTTGACTATACGCAGCGGGCATACAGCGACCTGCGTATCCAGTACAACAACGCATTTAGGGTGCTGATGGGGTTGCCACGCTTCTGCAGTGCCTCCGGCATGTTCGCTGAAGCAAGAATTGATGGCTTCCATGCCATCATCCGCATAAGAAGCGCATCGTTACTTAGGCGGTTGCGTGGCAGTACCAACAGTATCCTGGCTGTGTTGGTGGATCGGTGAGACGGCCAGTATCTCGCTCACTGGCTGCGGTTGCATGCAGTGCCACAGCCATTCTTGAGGCTTCCGTGACGGGCAATTTTATTATTTATGTTCCTGACAATTTTTGGCTTTATTATTATATTCAATTTAACTCACGGGTCGTACACGCCCGGTCTTTTGGAGGGCATTGATGGAGCCGAAGCCAACATCAAGAGGCCCTTTACAATGTTTACTTAGGTATTATTAATGGATGAGGAGGAGATATGGGAAACTATATTATAAAAAGATGGTACAGTATTTTATGAGACTATTGGGTGAGCAGATTAATGTCGGATTGCTGGTCTATGGGATGAGGTACGGCACCCGCCAATTATGCCTCATTACAAAATATTTAGGCGGGTGGTGACTTGCCACCCACTGAATGGACCCCCCATAAAGGCGGACCGTTATGTCGGCGCCGAGGGGCAACATTGGCGTGGATAGCTAAGGGTGTTGAGAGGTGTGCTGCACTTTCACTAAACGCTACTAGCGGCTTTATGCCTTTAACACTTCCACCCTGGAGCTTAGGTCTTAGCTCTTGCGATTCCCACCACCGGCCGGCCGGTCAAGGCAAGCCGGGTGTCAGAGGGTCTCATTTAGCCCTCACGGGATAGGGGTACGCGGTGTCGCCACTCACCGTCGTCTCGCCACAAAGCCGCCCCTGCGGGTTTATTATTATTATTATTCGTATTGTAAATTTATTTTGTCAGTATTTTCTAATTTATTTTTTATCACGTTTAATATTTTTTGTGTTTAATGTATAATATTTTTGTGTATAATGTTTTTATTTTTTTGTAATAGGTCTAGGTTATAGGTTTATAGGTTTTGTAATCAGGTAACAGGACCCATTCAGGGTCCTGTTACCTGATTAATAAATGATTTAATTTAATTTATAACAACAAACACTAAAAACAAAATAAAATAATTATTTAAAGGGGCTCCCATACAACAGGCATCATGTTATAGATAAGGGTACGGAACCCTTCGTCCGCGAGTCCGACTCGCACTTGGCCGGTTTTTGAAGTGACAACTTCTATAGCGGCGTTGTGAACTTTTTCAGGATAGGTAAAAAATGTTAAACTCGCGTCAGGACATCGCGTCAGCAGGACACGTGACCTGATCGAAAATTCGTAAGACGTCAGCTAGGCTATTCTGTAAGCTATCTCGACAGCGGAATCCGCGGTCATAACGTTCGTAATACGGTTGAATTTCATAGTACGAAATTCGAATCTCACCGCGGATTCCGCTGTCGAGATAGCTAACAGCTAGGCTATTCTGTAAGCTATATCGACAGCGGAATCCGCGGTCATAACGTTCGTAATACGGTTGAATTTCGTTATACGAAATTGAAATCTCACCGCGGATTCCGCTGTCGAGATAGCTTACAGAATAGCCTAGCTGAATAGCCTAGCAGGAGAGTAGACCAAATGCACAACGTTAATGTTCAAGTTTTCACTTTTGCCAGCACTCCCGGAGTGCAACACGTTGTTTTTTAGGGTTCCGTACCCAAAGGGTAAAACGGGACCCTATTACTAAGACTCCGCTGTCCGTCTGTCTGTCTGTCTGTCTGTCTGTCCGTCTGTCACCAGGCTGTATCTCATGAACCGTGATAGTTAGACAGTTGAAATTTTCACAGATGATGTATTTCTGTTGCCGCTATAACAACAAATACTAAAAACAGAATAATATTAAAAATAATAGGGGGTCCCCATACAAAAAACGTTTTTTTTCGGCATTTCATTCTACCAACATCATTTTCAATTCTACCAACTTTGATTATAATAAAAACATCCGATTTTTTTGTGCAGTAAACACCAGTTTTCAGTGCTATTGATAAGACATGACATATGCGATTACTCCACGCGGGTCCTCAACTTCTTCTTTCCAGTTTGCGCGAAACCTGGTGGATATTGAATGCGAGAAATTTATCACGGAAAATAGTGCGCGAGTGTGTTATGTGTTCGCGCATGAAGGGGAAGACGTTATCTCCGATCATGGGTAACTTGCCATCTGAACGTTTGGACCCTGGATTTTCCTTCATGCGGACGGGGGTGGATCTGGGAGTTCCGCTGATGATGCTAAATCGAAATGGGAGAGGATCACGGTTAGTGAAATGTTACGTGTGTCTTTTCGTTTGTTTCCTTACGCGGGCAATTCATTTAGAGCTTATTACCAGTCTGTCAACTGACGATTTTATTTTAGCACTTAAGCCATTTATTAGTCGAAGGGGAAAACCTCTTTCACTTTATTCTGATAACGGCAGACATTTTGTTGGAGCTTCTAGGGAGCTAAATTCATTCTCAAACGATAATATAAACAAATCGTTGAATTAGTCGCCAACGACGGCATTCAATTTCATTTTATTCCACCATACTCACCCCATTTTGGAGGCCTATGGGAGAGTGGGATAAAGTCGTGTAAACACTTTCTTCAGCGTAGTGTTGCAAATGCGAATTTGACATACGAGGACTTGAGCACGGTTTTGGCACAAATCGAAGCCATCCTTAATTCCCGTCCCATGTCTCCCTTATCTTCTGATCCTTCCGACCTCACTCCGCTGACCCCAGCCCATTTTCTCATCGACCGACCGTTCACTGCGCCGCCTGAGAGAGACTTGGTAGATACGACTACTTCTCGTCTGACGCGCTATCATCGAATTGAGCGGCTGCGCCAACTCTTTTGGAAACGATGGTCCAGGGAATATGTCTCGGAGCTTCAGCAGAGGACGAAGTGGAAGACGAAGCAGAGTGACATCACTTTGGGGAGCATGGTGCTCATCAAGGACGACAACTTGCCGCCTCTCAAATGGCGGTTGGGACGCGTCGTACAAATATTCCCGGGTGCTGATGGAGTCTCCGGCATCGCCAATATTTGCACTGCAACAGGGATCACCAGAAGGGCATTCTCCAAGATCTGCCCCTTGCCTCTGCAGCCGGAAGAGGCTGGAGACGCCTGACACCTCATACGTATATGATGATCTTGGAAGCAGGTTCCAAGGCCGGGGGCATGTCGCCGCTCACGGACAGAGTACGACATCTAGCGGAGATCAAGCGACACCCTCTTTTTTTAAACGAAACCATAGACGAAGATGTTGGCAGCAACAGCTGTCAAAATTCAAAATTCGACGCTTCACTTCATGCGATACAGCCGTTGAACAACGTCTCATTTTTAAATACAAGGTACCTTTTTCGAAGTTTTTACTAAAATCCACATAACATTGTGATAAACAAATCGAAGACCACCGTGCCTGCCACCAGTGAGGTACGGAACCCTAAAAACAAACAAAAAATATTTCAATTTAGAAAATACAATAAATTAAGATCGGGACTTGAACCCGCAACCTCCGGAATGACATGCTTAATTGGCAAAGCACCGGAACATGTTAATTCCGGAGGTTGCGGGTTCAAGTCCCGTCGGTACGATGAAATTTTGGATTGTGTTTAACAATTTACAAAAATATAAAGTGTGAAATACTTCAAAGAAACATAATATTAGATTTACGCAGTGCAACTTCCCTCGTCGGATTTGAAAACTGTAATGATTTCTTCCGAATGATTAACTTACGTAATAAGTAGTCATAGATGGCGCCACCAATGCATAATTGGGTTAACAAATGCAATCCACTAATTTCGTCGTAACGATACTTCGCACCGTTGCTTAATTGGCAAAGCACCAGAACATGTCGTTCCGGAGGTTGCGGGTTCAAGTCCCGTCAGTACGATGAAATTTTGGATTGTGTTTAACAATTTACAAAAATATAAAGTGTGAAACACTTCAAAGAAACATAATATTACATTAAGATCGTTTACAAATAAAAAAAACCGACTTCACATGCCGCGATAGTCAAATAGCCAGTAGTATCATGTCGTGAAGGTATACAAATGCATATGTGTCGTCAAGGTATGTAATGCGTTTGAGATGTTTATCTCTATATCTCCGGAGATAATTGTCATACCTCGATAAAATTTGAATGGGACCAATCGGGAGGCATAGATAGTCTCTCAAACGAAAAAATAATTTTTGAAATCGGTCAAGAGTAGACAGACGGAGATCAGATTTGAGGTAACAAACATATTAAAAAATAAACAGTCGAATTGAGAACCTCCCCTTTTTTGAAGTCGGTTAAACAGTCAAGTAGGTATTTACACGCATATTTGTAAAAGTAATGTACCTTCTTAATTTTTATGCAACATCAAATTATATTAAACTTACACAAAGTAACAATTTTTTTAATTACTGATAGGTACGTTAGCGTTTGACCACTATCTCGCCTGGTGGTAAGCGATTATTTGGTCGAAGAATGGTGAACACGCTAGGCCTAAAATGAGCTGACTCTCAAGGGTTGTGTGCTGCCGGAACACCGTTAGGTTATGGCGGTATATTTTTTCCTTTATGGTGGTTATTACTACTTTTTGGAAGCAAGTCAGGAGGATCATCGATATAATGCTTCGCTACCAGACCAGCTACACCAGCCAGCCAGCCAAATTTAAACTACTACTGCCATCTGTGTGTTTTAGGGCTTAGTTTTTTCTATATTACTTGTGTTTAAAACTTTTGCTTCTTTCCGCTAAATGTCAGTATCAAGCCGTAACAAGTTATAGAAATAGTTCAACTTCTTGATGGTAGATGCTAGTAATCTCAATCTTAACTTTTTAAATAACAAAATATATTTAGTTCTTCCATTCGACGACAGATGGCTTTTTAGTTAGAGAAATAGTTAAACTTCTTGATGGTAGATGCTAGCTGGTAATTTCAATTTTATCTATTCAAATAACAAATTATATTTAGTTCTTCTATTCGACGACAGATGTCTTTTTAGGTTATCAAACATACATCAAAATAGAAAGCAGCGATATCGAAGACAATACATTTTGTATTTACAACCATTGAGGTACATGTAAACCAGAGGCGCCCATCATAAACTGACGGTCGAGCTGCGCGCGATCGGGCTTGAGCACAGAATAATGAATAGTACAAGCCTTGAGGCACAGAACAGATATATACGATATACTACGCTTCAGCAGAACTTACGCCACAGATTATATAATAGTTACTACGTAAAAACCAAGCGAGATGTAGATTCAGCTAGGCTATTCTGTAAGCTATCTCGACAGCGGAATCCGCGGTACTACGAAATTCAATCTTATCACGTTCATAATACGGTTGAATTTCGTAATACGAAATTCAAATCTCACCGCGGATTCCGCTGTCGAGATAGGTTACAGAATAGCCTAGCTGCACTGCATTTTATTTGAACGTAGAGCTAGTTCGCGATGATAATTATTACGCATAGTATCCGCGTAAATGCCGTGTTTAGACCTCGCAGTCCTACCGGGGAGTAAAGGATTAGATTTATCTGAGTAAAGAAAGTACCAAAAGTACATTGTAAATTGATTATAATAATTGGGAAATAATAAAACGAGCCTCAAATGTATTTATTGGTCACATGCTGAAGCTTCGTAGGCTCGACGAATTTCAACCCCCCGAGCAGGCTGGGTTTCGAGGAGGATACGGCACCATAGACCACATCCACACAGTGCGGCAGGTTATACAGAAGACTGAAGAGTATAACCAGCCCCTGTGCTTAGCGTTTGTGGACTATGAGAAAGCCTTTGACTCCATTGAAAACTGGTCTGTTCTGGAGTCTCTGCAACGGTGCCAAGTTGATTGGCGATACGTCCAAGTGTTGAGAGGTCTATATGACGCCGCGACTATGACCGTCCAAGTACAAAATCAGCAGACTGAACATATCCACTTACATCGAGTAGTGAGACAAGGAGACGTTATTTCCCCCAAATTATTCACAAACGCTCTAGAGGATATGCTCAAAACGCTGAACTGGAAAGGACGGGGCATAAATGTCAATGGCAATTACCTCTCACACTTGAGATTTGCGGACGACATCGTCATCATGGCTGAAACCGTGCAGGACCTGCAATACATGCTGACCACCCTCGCTGATTCTTCTGCACGCATCGGTCTCCGGATGAACTTGGATAAGACCAAGATCATGTTCAACGAACATGTTATTCCGGAACCGATTGCCTTAAATGGAGTCCCTCTCGAAGTTGTTGACGAATATGTCTACCTTGGGCAAATCTTGCAATTGGGCAGAAACAACTTCGAGAAGGAAGCTCGCAGAAGGATACAGCTTGGATGGGCAGCATTCGGAAAACTTCGTCGAGTCTTTACATCGCCCATACCACAAAGGCTGAAGACGAAAGTCTTTAACGAGTGCGTCCTACCTGTTATTACCTACGGAGCCGAGACGTGGACACTGACAGTGCGACTAGTTCACCAATTCAAAGTCGCTCAGCGAGCTATGGAGAGCGTTATGCTCGGAGTTTCTCTGAAGGATCGAATTCGAAACGAAGTCATCCGTCAAAGTAATCGACATAGCTCAGAGGATTAGCAAGCTGAAATGGCAGTGGGCCGGTCACATCTGTCGCAGAACCGATAACCGTTGGGGTAAACGAGTTCTAGAGTGGAGACCACGGCTCGGCAAACGTAGTGTGGGACGCCCTCCAACTAGATCGAGCGATGATATACGCAAGCTGGCTGGCAGCGGTTGGAAACGAATAGCTGAAGATCGAGCTCAGTGGCATGCCATGGGAGAGGCCTGTGTCCAGCAGTGGACGGAAATTGGCTGATAATGATGATGATGATGCTCTAGCTTCTAATTTTATAAATAAGCCACGGGAAAATTAATTAGCCCCTAATATACTAATTCGTCATTTTTACAATACAACTATGTCTTTGGGGTAAACTCTCAGACTCTATATAACTGAGGGGTAAACTGTTATTTATCAGCTCATAAGTTGTTATTATACTGTCATCCATAATCATGTAATAACAGTTACGCAATAAAAATTACTTTACCCTACTACTACAGCTTTCGGCCAAGTGCGTGTCGGGTCACGCGCAGTGTAGGGTTCCGTAGTAGCCCGTTATTCAATGCAAGTCTTTACCCGTTATAAACAAGCAACTAGGTACTTCGTCTTTGTCACTTTAAAGGATTTATTCGAAGGATTTTGTATTTGGTACAAAATTATCTAACACCCAAGTTCAACGAGTATTACTGCTAAACTAATAAAGTTATCTTAACCGCTATAGTTTTCCTTTAAAGTTCATAATATGCACAATAGTGCATATTATGAACTTAAAAAAAGAAAGAAAAATTCCTGATAATAATCAGGAATTTTTCCAGATTTTTCAGACCAGCAGATTAGCTTTTAGAGGGAGGAGGGGGGGGGGGGGGAGGGGGGTCATGCAAATTTTGCACTTACAAAAATGTGCACTTACAAGTTTAATATTTCGTAAATGGAGCATTCAATCGAAAAATGGTATTAGCAACCCTTAAGTCATTTTAAAAGACCTATTCAACGATACCTCACACGATGGGGTAGACGACGAAAAATAAAATTCATCCCCACTTCTCATGTAGGGGAGCTAAAAAAATATTTTTCAAAATTTTATTTCATCACTTTGTCGGCGTAATTTATATACATACCCCTACAAAATTACAGTTTTCTAGTATTAACGGTCTCTTAGCAAAGACAGGCAGACAGACAGACAGACAGACGGACATGACAAAACTATAAGGGTTCCTTGTCAGGACTACGGAACCCTAAAATAGGAACCCTTATAGGATCACTTTGTTGTCCGTATGTCTGTCTGTCCGTCTATTTATCTGTCTCTTTATCTCCGGAGTGCGTAGAGGTATCAAATTGAAACTCTAAAAAACACTAGGGTCTACACAGTATCTTTCGGCTGTGAAAACTCAAACCTGTAAGTCAACGTGATCAAAAGATATGGCCGTTTATGTCGCATATATTTTCACATATTTAGCGATTTCACAAGGGAATCAAAACCTATCCTACCGGGTACCTAGGTACTTCCCGTTGACTTAGAATATTTATCATACGTGCTGCCAAGGAATGGAATTCCTTGCCGGTGTCTGTGTTTCCCAGTAACTAATAACCCGGGGGTCTTCAAATAGCGAGTGAACAGGTATCTTCTAGGTAAGCGTGCTACATCGTCGATCGCATCGTCACTTAACATCAGGTGAGGTAGTGGTCAAACGCTTACTTATCCAGTATAAAAAAAAAAAAATGAAATTTGGCAAGAAGCAAGGTCTTGAGCCACTTATCTATACATCTATATTCTATTCTATATCTGTTCATCTATACATACATATACTGTACATAAAATAAAAATGAACGGATCGCTGCTTGTACTTAAAAGATAATATATGAGAAAAAATATTATTGGGACCTTCATCAACGCATTTAGCACCCAAAACAATGATTGTTAGAATATTTGTTTGTTTATCGGTTCGTTTGTACAGCCTAATCCCAGAAACGACTAACCCGATTTAGATGTGGTTTTCACGAATATATTGTGGTAAGTTTAACTTAACATTTAGTGTTTATTTCATGTCAATCGGTTCATAAATAAAAATGTTATGTCAATTTAAAGAATCACATGGAATATTTGTTAAACTATCTAGGTTAGGTATACTTATCTATATTAATTCTTTGTTCAGTAGCATTGACTGAAACTTTACTAAATTTTATAATTTATATAATAATAATAAATATAAGTTAAAAATGATTCGTTTCAGAGTTTTTTATTAACCAATGTAAGTTGACCTCGATTTATAATTATCATCATTTCCAGTGAGCCTGTTTAGTGATGACAATTAATAAAGCCCAAGGTCAGACACTGAAAGATGTGGGTGTGGATCTTAGTAACAGCAAAGAATAAATAAAAGTACCTTCACTACAAGTAGTAAAGCTGTTTTTCGCACGGTCAGTTTAGGGCTGTTAAAAACAGATTCGACATTTGCCGCCATTTGCACAAGTTATACTTATTTATATGTTAACTATTATATTATATTTATATTTATATATCTTCTAATAAAGTGATTAGTTTTTTTGCACCATTATTTGTAGAACAAGATGATGGGGCAAAATAAATACACGATGTGTACTTGTTTGGTTCTTTAAATTGTCAATAGATGGCGATGTACACCGTTAAAATACGCAAGTGTTTCATTTGGCGCTCAAGCAGTGTGGCATCATGAAATTTGTATTTCCAATTCGAATTTTTGAAAAAAAACTACGTTACAGATTTTTGGAAGCGATGTCTTTATTTAAAAATGTCGCATCATAGCATTGTGTAGAAAATTAGTAAGAAATTACTTATTTGCAATCATGTTTATGTCGTACTTGTGGAATCTCGTTACGTATCATCATGAGCCATAGTATGGATGGACTATTGATACGTACGTTACGTAGTATTATTATCTTTTCTATGCTATTGATACTATTAGTATGGGCTTAAAATAATATGTCTAATCTAACACCTAAACCTTCCTCATGAACATACATCACTCTATTGGTGTAAAGTAAACTGCATGAAAATCCGTTTAGTATTATTTGAGTTTATCGCGAACAGACAGACAGACAGACTTAGAAAGTCCTAGGGTTCGCTCACCATCCAGCTGCTGACCTATTTTTAGTCTGTGGGCATTCGAAGCAAGCAACGCAGAAGGTAGGTTATTTAAAACCTCTGCACTATTACTTATCCAGTTACATACCACAAAGGCACCGTCTTTGTGAATGTAAGTGATATCCCTAGCTAAATCTAAACAAGTACCTTCATCTGGTTGACTATCTATACATATAGTCATCCATATAGTGTTGTTCCCTTATCGCTTTACAGGCTGATGGCCTTATAATAAACTGGCCAAGTGCAAGTCGGACTCGCACTCGTAGGGTTCCGTACCACACTACAGTATTTTATAAGATCGAGCAAATAAATACCACTATCATTTTTCGCCAGCAAAAAATAATAATTAATAAACATTTTATTTCTCATAACGCCATCTAACGTCTAACAAAGGTGTTAGGGATCGACATTTCAATATAACGCCATCTATGCGACGTTTACCTAACTAAGCGTGTGTTAGATTATTTTCATAGTACATACCGATATACGACATTTTTCCAATATTGATGATGATTTATATTATAAATTATTAATGTTGCCTCAAATAAGGGTGTTTATACCGTGTTCGATATATTTGAGGGTAGTCTAAACCTTACAAGATGTGTCAGAGCCGCCATCTTGGTATTCTATTAGACTGATGCTTTAAAAGGGCGGTAGAAACATTATTTGAGACACTTTTGCTCGAGCGGCCTTCGGGCTAACATCGTCACCTTTACTCTGTTGGGAATATCGTTCAGACGACAAAGTGCTGTCCAACTCAATGAAGCTAAGTATTTGTATTACAAATATATAGAATAATTATGGCTAGAATGTGGCTTTCTAGGATATGTTTATAATAATGATGGTTTCACCTAGGAATGGTGATGATAAAGTGTTTTAGCTTCGTTGAGGGTGGTAAGGAAAGGCTATGAGGGGTGGTGGAGGCCTTTTGGGGGAAACCCCATAATATTTTGTATAAATTGTATAAATCGGTAGTGATTTTCATGTGTTATGTCTTGTTGAAACTTGTTATAAAGCCTTGTGACTTAACATTAAATACTTATTGGTATATTACTGTTCTCTTTGTTTTATTGTCTATTATAATGGTCCTGAGTCTCCTGATGGTACATAAACTGTTGTTATAATGATGAAGGTACAAATTAAATGCTTTCTCGGTGAAGTATAGGCAGGTAGTTTTGGAAGTAGTTCCAAGTGAATATTTAGCTCCAGACATTTTAAGTTTATGGTAGATTACTAGACTACCGGCTACCACCCATCTTGTTATCTATAAATAAACTAACACTTGAAATGCCGAAAAAGACACGTTTCTTGTATGGGGACCCTCTATTATTTTTAACTTTATTCTATTTTTAGTATTTGTTGTTATAGCGGCAACAGAAATACATCATCTGTGAAAATTTCAACTGTCTAACTATCACGGTTCATGAGATACAGCCTGGTGACAGACGGAAAGACAGACAGACAGACAGACAGATAGACGGACAGCGGAGTCTTAGTAATAGGGTAAAACGGATATAACGGAAGGATAAAACGGATAATGAAAGCGTTCTGCATTTTTGTTTTTAATAAATTGGGCAATAAATGGGGAACAAACTGCACTAAAGTCGTTAGTGACGTCATCTTGAATATTTTTATAGAAGAGTTCACATCTTCACGCCATAAAAATTGCAGTGCATTTTGATCTTTGGATAAAATTTTAATCATCATCATATAAATCAATGCCACTTTTCGTTGTAATTTTATAACTCAAGAACTTGCTCAACTATCCAAACCAAATGTTTAGGCTTTGTTCGGACTAGTTAGTAGATGGTTTATGTGAAGTTTGCACAAAATCGGTCGAGCGGTTCTTCCGAGGACTCAATGCGTCATAATATAAATAAAAACATAATATCTTTAATATCACCTGCAATAGCAATTTGATGTTCGCGGAATCTGAGCATAATACCAAATAAAGACATAAGTAAGTCTGGCCCTAAATAAATAATCATTTAATGACAAGTTATTTGTTTTAGCAGCAGCGCCAAATACCAATCGCAATTCATTTTTAACCGACTTCAAAAAAAGGAGGAGGTTTCTCAATTCCACCGTATATATATATATTTTTTTTTTTTATGTTTGTTCGCGGATAACTTCGTCGTTTATGAACCGATTTCGATTACTCTTTTTTTGTTCGAAAGGAGATATCCCAAGTGTGGTACCATGGTAATTTTATCGAGGTATGATAAGTATCTCCAGATATATTGAGATAAACAACTCAAAATTGGTACTGAAAATGAATAGCGCGGCATTGAAGTCGGTTGTTTTTTAGTTTTTAAACGATATTTTTATTCGGGTTATCAATATAGTGAGGTGATATCATAGTGAGGTAATCACCATTATTTTGTACTCACATGATTTTCAGTAACCTCCGGCGAAGTTGTTATCAATAATATCGTTTAAAAACTAAAAAAGAACCGACTTCAATGCCGCGCTATTCATTTTCAATACCAATTTTGAGATGTTTATCTCAATATCTCTGGAGATACTTATCAGACCTCTATAAAATTACCATGGTACTACACTTAGGATATCTCCTTTCGAACAAAAAAATAATAATTAAAATCGGTTCATAAACGACGAAGTTATCCGCGAACAAACATAAAAAATAAAAAAATATATATATATACGGTCGAATTGAGAAACCTCCTTTTTTTGAAGTCGGTTAAAAAGATGCTTGACTCGTTCGCGGCACCTAATCGCATACTCCTCGTTGAGATTCATCTTGCGCTCCAGCCCTTTGAGCCTAGTCAGGGCCGCAGGTTTGGAATCAGGCAAACTGCAATTAGGATCGCGCCATGGAGGGCCGACATGCCACCGACCATCAACTAGAGTAGAAGTCTTAATTTTTGTATTATTTCACACTAACAGCCCGCCCCGGCTTCGCACGGGTAGCACATATATGCCTGCATATTTTGCATCAGTTTGTTGCGTCGAGTATGAATTAACATTTTCCACAATCATCGTCATATTTCAAGTTTTCAACCAATTTACACAAAACTTTATCGAATTATACACCTAAAACCTTCCTCATAAATCACTCTGGATATTGGTGAGAACCGCATGTAAATCCGTTTAGTAGCTTTTGAGTTTATTACGAACAAACTGACAGACAGACAGAGTGGTGAGGGACTATGTTTATAATATTTATTGATATTTGACGGCCCTTTGGCGTAAAGAATAATTACCTTGTTTCTGACCCGGGTGAAGGTCGGACCATTCTAGGCCTAGCGTATTCACTCCCTCGACGCAAAAAGAAGGGATGTTATAAGTTTAATGTGTAGGTATCTACTCGTATGTATGTCTATGGCATCGTAGCAACCAAACGGATAAACCGATTTAGATTTTTTTATTGACAGATTTTTTTGTTTGATAAATGTCTTCATCGAGTGTTTTTATCCGTTATCCGTTCAGATGTTTTAAAACTATGAGCTTTTTAGGGTTCCGTACCCAAAAGGTAAAATATGGGACCTATTACTGAGACTCCGCTGTCCGTCTGTCTGTCAATAGGCTATATAGCCTCATGAACTGTGATAGTTAGACAGTTAGTTAGACAGTTGACATTTTCACAGATGATGTATTTCTGTAGCCGCTATAACAACAAACACTAAAAAAACAAAATAAAATAAATATTTAAAGGGGCTCCCATACGAGAGGCATCATTTTTTGCCATTTTTTAACCGACTTCAAAAAAAGGAGGTTTCTCAATTCGACCGTATATTTTTTTTTTTTTTTTTTTTTTATGTTTGTTCGCGGATAACTTCGTCGTTTATGAACCGATTTCGATTATTCTTTTTTTGTTCGAAAGGAGATATCCCAAGTGTGGTACCATGGTAATTTTATCGAGGTATGATAAGTATCTCCAGAGATATTGAGATAAACATCTCAAAATTGGTACTGAAAATGAATAGCGCGGCATTGAAGTCGGTTGTTTTTTAGTTTTTAAACGATATTATATAGATAAGGGTACGGAACCCTTCGTGCGCAAGTCCGACTCGCACTTGGCCGGTTTTTGAAAAGACAATTCTTCAGCGGCATTGTGAACTTTTTTAGGATGAGTAAAAAATGTTAAATTCGAGTCAGGACATCGCGTCAGGACACGTTACCTGATCGAAAATTCGTAATACGGAGGGAGAGTAAAAATTTTTTTGAGATAGGTTAAAAATGTTAAGCTCGTGTTAGGACACGTGACCTGATCGAAAATTCGTAAGACGGAAGGAGAGAAGACCAAATCATCATCATCATCATCATAATCAGCTGGTATCAGTCCACTGCTGGACATAGGCCTCTCCCAAGTCATGCCACTGAGCACGATCTTCGGCTCTTTGTTTCCAGTCACTTCCCACCGCTTTGCGAATTTCGTCGCTCCACCTGGTCACAGGGCGTCCTACGCTACGTTTACCGATTCGCGGTCTCCACTCTAGAACCAGTCTACCCCAACGGTTATCGGTCCTACGGCAGATATGACCAGATATGAGAAGACCAAATATATGCTGTCGCGGATTTTTTTGTAGGTCTTATTAAGTTGTACAACTCTTCCATAAATGCTATTCTTCCATCTATTTTAGATTGAGCAGCGTTTGTAAAAAACTTGATTTCTCGACCGTTTTATTGTCGACTTAAGTTAGGTAAGGTTGCAAAATAGGTCTCCACGAATGTACCTATGATTAAAACTGAATAATAAATAGCCTATTTTCATTCCGAAAGTCCATTCTATATGTAAGTGAAATAATTTTTAAAATCGGTCCAGTAGTTTTTGAGCCAAATTATTACAAACATACAAAAATACAAATGTTCTCTCTTTATAATATTAGTATACATTTAATTTCAAAATTTACTGAGAGTTATAAGAAAATTGAAAGTTTCAGCGCCTGTGGTGTAAAAAAAATGTATGAAAACATGTGCGACCGAGGTATAGAAAATTAGCGTATTTCATTGAAATTCCAAAACAATATAATACATCACAGATTTCAGTCCAAATAAAATGCCTGTTAAAGAGACCAATGGTGATTTTTCCAAATAAAGAAATTACATTTTTTATTATTACATTGACATATAAAATGATTTATGGCACATGAATTGTGAACATTTATGACAATAAAATCGCCATCAGCCGAGATAATGGTCAAACGCTAGCCTACCAGGTAAGAAAAGATAATAACAGTTTGTATTCAAATTCATAAAATCACAATAACTGCTCAAAACGCGCACCACGAGCACAGATTATATAATATTTACACCCCACGAGTCCTAATGCGTGGACTGCATAATACCCCTTTTTTATCATTTACATATTTTTTTGCGCTGCTGTTTCTATACACTGTCGTAAATGTTAGATTGAAGTAGTCGGCTTCTTGTACACCAGCTCCTTTAGGCACCCCCAGTAAAAGAAGTACAATAGCATTCCAGTCCAGCGATCGAATCTACCGCTGGAATGCTACTCGAATAATGTGAACCGGCATAAATCATTGTATTTGTCAATTTATATGATAAAAGTTGAATTTCTTTATTTGGAAAAAATCGCCCTTGGTCTCTTGAAACAGTCATTTTCGTTGGACTGAAAGCTGAAAATACCATGTATTATATCGTTTGGAATTTCAATGAAATACGCAAATTTTTGGTAGCTTGGTCGCAAATGTTTTCATACATTTTTTTACACCACAGGCGGTGAAACTTTCGATTTTCTTATACCTCTCAGTAAATTTTTAAATAATATTTTAAACTAGAAGTGACCCGCGGCTTCGCCCGCGTTTAAAATTTATTTTATTTAATTAAAACTTTTCTTTTGTAAAAACGTTTCTATCATTAAAGACATTAAATAACAATTAGCCAAATCGGTTCACCCGTTTTCATGTTATCGCGTGACTAAGGCAATTCTGGATTCATATTTATAAAAACCGAAAACCCAAATTTTCAGACTTTGTTACCGAGTCCATTTCAAAAAATCCTTAACACACACGTAAACACGTACTTTATCTCATCTTATTTCGCCATACAAACTTTGAATCCCCGTTCCGTATCCGGAAAGAATTTTAAGAAAATCCTTTCTGAGCGGTTTCATAATAACTATCTGCATTCTAAATTTCAGCGCAATCCGAAACAATATCGATTTTTAGACTTTGTTACCCCAGTTTATCCTCTTAAGGTGGCATTTTGAAAAAGTCTGAAACTCGTATTTACTTATTTATATACAGAAGAAGTACTTGTGTGAAATGTCGAATAAAATGACTATCCAAATTTTGAACCCCCGTTTCATCCCCTTGATGAGTGAATTTTGAAAAATTCTTTCTTAGCGGATACTTAAGTCAAAATAACTATCTGCATGCCAAATTTCAGCGCAATCCGAAACAATATTGATTTCAGACTTTATTACCCCACTTCACCCTTTTAGGGGTGGAATTTTGAAAGAGCTTGAAACACGTATTTACTTACTTAAGTACTTGTGTTAAGTTTCAAATATAAAAGACTATATAATCTTGTTTCTCCATACAAACTTTGAACCCCCGTTTCATCCCGTTCAGGGGTGAATTTTGGAAAATCCTTTCGCAGAGGGCACTAACGTCGTAATAAATATCTGCGTGCCAAATTTCAGCGCAATCCGAAACAATATTGATTTTCACACTTTGTTACCCCCATTACACCTCCTTAGGGGTGTAACTAAAAAAAAACCTGAGACACTTATTTACTTATTTTTTTACTCGAGCACTTGTATGAAGTTTCGAATAGAAAATACTATCTAATCTTGTTTCTCCATACAAACTTTGAACCCCCATTTCATCCTCTTCAGGGGTAAATTTTGGAAAATCCTTTCTCAGAGGGAACTAACGTCGTAATAACTATCTGCATGCCAAATTTCAGCTCAATCCGAAACAATATTGATTTTCACACTTTGTTACCCTCTTAGGGGTGTAATTAAAAAAAACCTGAAACACGTAAGTAATTATTTATTTTTGTAGTGGAGCACTTGTATGATGTTTTGAATAGAAAATACTATCTAATATTGTTTCTCCATACAAACTTTGAACCCCCGTTTCATCCTCTTCAGGGGTACATTTTGGAAAATCCTTTCTCAGAGGGAACTAACGTCGTAATAACTATCTGCATGCCAAATTTCAGCTCAATCCGAAACAATATTGATTTTCACACTTTGTTTACCCCATGTCACCCTCTTAGGGGTGGAATATCGAAAAAGCCTAAAACACGTATTTACTTATTTATTCACTCGAGCACTTGTGTGAAGTTTCGAATAGAAAAGACTATATAATATTGTTTCTCCATAGAAACTTTGAACCCCCGTTTCATTCCTTTAAGGGGTGAATTTTAGAAAATCCTTTCTTAGCTGATACTAACGTCATAATAACCACCTGTATGCCAAATTTCTGCGCAATCCAAAACAATATTGATTTTCAGACTTTGTTACCCCATTTCACCCTCTTAGGGGTGGAATTTCGAAAAAACCTAAAACACGTGTTTACTTATTTATGTCTTGAAGCACTTGTGTGAAGTTTCGAATAGAAAAGACTATCTAATAATGTTTCTCCACAGAAACGTTGAACCCCCATTTCATCTCCTTCAGGGGTGAAATTTGAAAAATCCTTTTTCAAAGGCAACTAACGTTGTAATAATTTTCTGCATGCCAAGTTTTAGCGCAATCCGAAAAAATATTGATATTCACACTTTGTTACCCCATTACTATTTCTCCCTCCCCACTCTCACTCCCCATTACTCTTAGGGGTGGAAGTTCAAAAAAACCTGAAACACGTATTTACTTATTTTTGTACTGAAGCACTTATGTGAAGTTTCGGATAGAAAAGACTATCTAAATTTGTTTCTCCGTACAAACTTTGAACTTCTGATCAGTCATGATGCCCTCCACCCACAGGTGACAGCTTGACAACTTTTTACGCCACACCCTGTCAATACGAACCATACCTACTAAAAACCGGCCAAGTGCGTGTCGGGCCACGCGCAGTGTAGGGTTCCGTAGTAGCCTGTTATTCAATGCAAGTCTTTACCCGTTATAAACAAGCAACTAGGTACTCCGTCTTTGTCACTTTAAAGGATTTATTCTCAGGATTTTGTATTTGGTACAAAATTATCCAACACTCAAGTTCAACGACTATTAAGTTATCTTAACCGCTATAGTTTTCCTTTAAGGTTCATGAAATGCGCTATTATCAGGAATTTTTCCAGATTTTAGCAACCGTTAAGTAATTTTAAAAGACCTATTCAACGATACCCCACACGATGGGGTAGAATGATGAAAAAAAAATTCATCCCCACTTCTCATATAGGGGGGTCGCTACCCTAAAATAATATATTTTTCACAATTTTATTTCAGCACTTTGTCGGCGTAATTGATAAACATATCCCCACAAAATTACAGCTTTCTAGTATTAACGGTCTCTTAGCAAAACCTCGGACAGACAGACAGACAGACAGACGGATATGACGAAACTATAAGGGTTCCTTGTCAGGACTACGGAACCCTAAAAAATAGTTAAGGGTACAATTTTTATCAAGTGAAAAGTGCAAAAGCTGCGAAGTTTTTGCCGGAAACTTTTGTGGTTGTATTTATTTGTTTGTAACATTTATATTAGTAAATGTCTTTTACAATATTATACTCTTGAATTGCTATTTAATGGAGCATTTTATCTATCCCCCTTGTCTCTTCGGCCGCAACATTGTTTTCTCTCAAAGTGGGCCAACACGTAGTACCTACTTAGGTATGGTAAGGTCTATATATAACAAGTAGGTTTCTCAATTATTGGCAAACCTATTCGGATTCGGAAGCTTCTTTTTTGATTATGATTATTGATAAATCCGTGAGCTATTTTGTCGCGGAATTCTTTCCAGTTGGTATCACTGATATTTTTTAATTGAAATATTACAAAATACCTAACCGATGGGACCATTGTGAATTGCCAAGATCAAAATCGAAATAAAGGCAGCATAGGTTAGTTACCTAGTTACCTAGGTTATAATTCTATGAAAGGCAGTTTCCGATTCCGAATTTGCTTTCGAATGATTTAGAATAACCCTGCTGAGATTTAATAAATCTTAAAGACCTTGTATCTTACATAACAGAATATTTATTAAATTCACATATCAAAATTACAAATCAGGTAATTATTTCTTATTATCTATCTTAAAAATATGAAACTAATGCTTTCCACAAGACACTAACTTTACAAAAACATTTCGTTGCATAATTATTAATATTACAATAATGGACGGTCTTACTACACATTTTTTACCCGACTGCGCGACGCAAAGGAGAGGTAATGTGTTTATCAGTCTATATATGTATGTATGTATGTATGTATGTTTGTTCCTTTGTGGCACACTAGAGACCAACCGCGTGGGCCGATTTTGATAATTGGCACGTCAATAGATTCGCCATGCTAGCGCGAGTGTCAACGAAAACATAAAAAATTGAAAAATTCAAAATGGCGGATTTCAGACGCCAAAATTTGGGGTTCAAAAATAATTTTTTTTCAAAACCTATCGAGTGGGGTATCGAATTAAAGGTCTTAAAATGGAGATTCAAAATATATTTATAACAAATAATTTATGATAGTACAAATCGAAAAAAAAACGATTTTACATGCCGCGTTAGTCACTTTCAGTAACAAGTTTGCGGTGCTTATCTCTGAAGTTACTTATCAGATCTCAATAAAATTACAATGAGATCAAACAAAAATCATATTAACTCAAACAAAAAAAGAAGTTTCCAAATCGGTTCAGAATTGATGAAGTTCTGAGGTAACAAACAACCTCTTCCTTTTGGTATAGTCGTTTAATAGTACGGAATTTGCCGTCCTTTACTTAACTAAAAAGTGTAAAATAAAACATTAAATTAAAAAATCAAAACACCCGACTGCGCAAAAAGTGAATTGTTAAAAAACGAACTGAAAAGAAAAAAACAAGTAAGTCTAGTAGTTTAGACTTCTGTTTAGGGATATCAAAAAACTATACCATTTAAATTCTTTCTCGATCGATACACTCATAAAATAAATTATACATTGTTATATGGAATATAGAGACTTTAACAGTCGGGACACATTAATCCCCATTCGTTAAGCCATTAATGTGTCCCGACTGTTAAAGTCTCTACATTCCATATAACAATGTATAATTTATTTTATGAGTGTATCGACCGAGAAAGTATTTAAATGGTATAGTTTTTTGATATCCCTAAACAGAAGTCTAAACTACTAGACTTACTTGTTTTTTTCTTTTCAGTTCGTTTTTTAACATTTCACTTTTTGCGCAGTCGGGTTTTTTTATTTTTTTATTTAATGTTTTATTTAAATATTTCAATTTAGCAAATACAAACAGTCAAGTATTTACATCCATATCTAAAAGTTAATGTACTTAATTTTATACAACATTAATTTTAAAATTATATGTAAATTACACAAAATGTACTCTTTTTATTAATTACTGACAGGCTAGCGTATGACCCTCAGAGTAAAAATTACTAAAGTACTTTAACTAGTTACTCTGAAGCTCTGAGGTATGAACCCATTGCCCTATATGTATTTCCTAGCTCGATGGTTTGACCACCATCTCGCCTGGTGGGCAGCGATGATTAGGTCGAAAAATGGTGAACACGTTAAGCCTAAAATGATCTGACTCTCAAGGGTTGTTGCCGGAATACCGTAGGTTTATGGCGGTAGATTTTCTCCTTGATGGTGGTAAGCTACTTTTTGGCAGCAAGTCAGGCGGAACATCGATATAATGCTTTACTACCACCTACAGTTCCAAATTTTAACTACTACTGCCATCTGTGTGTACTGATTGGACACTAATCTTTTCTTACCTTACCTGTCTTAAAACTTTTGCTACTTTCCGCTAGATGGTAGTATCATAAATTATAGAATTCGTTCAACTTCTTGATGGTAGATGGCAGTAATCTCAATCTTTTCATAAAACAAATCTTATTTAGTTCTTCCATTCGACGACAGACGGCTTTATAGGTTATCAAACATACTGCAATATAATAGAAAGCAGCGCTATCGAAGACAATATTTTGTATTTACAACTGATAATTATTATGCATAGTATTCGCGTAAATGCCGTGTTTAGACCTCGCAGTCCTACCGGAGTAATGGGAGTAGGTATCCATGTCCATGGGAGCGTGAGGATGCATTATCAAGACCGGTTGTAGGGCGAGAGATTTACGGGAGCCTGACACAGATGTCGCGTCGGTCACGTAGCCGTTGTTGACTTCGCCTGGAAACGAGAAGAAAATATTTTATTTGAATAGAAGAAAGTACCGAAAGTACATTGTAAATTGATAATAATAATTGTAAATGCGTTACTAGAAAAATGCATAAACTAAACTTATGTAACAGTAACCTACTTATTAAACCGTGTTGCAAGAAAGAGTCGGATATAGCGACCGCAATACTAACTTGGTTTTTTTATCTTATTATTTATCTTATTATTTATCTATGCATCACTATTATCACCAATAGGTCAGAGCCTTGTTTATTGAATTATAAATACACATATATTTTTTTTATATTTGATAAGCAAGCGTTCTACCGCTATCTCACCACAAGTAGGTACCTACACTAAAAAAACCTTTCATCATCATCAGCCTAGGCTAGTCCACTGCCGGACATAGGCCTCTCCAACTGCACCTCACTGAGCACGATCCTCGGCTACTCTCATCCAGCTCTTGCCAGCCACCTTGCGAACATCATCGCTCCACTTATTCTGAGGACGTCCTACGCTACGCTTGCCGAACGATACTAACTATTATTTTTTCTATGTCGATACGCACTCGCCACTCAAGAACTTGTTTTTAGGTAGGTATCCCAAACGGTTGTCGGTTCTTTAGCTGGTATGGCCCACTGCCAATTCAGTTCACTAATCCGGTGAGTGTCGGTGACTTCGGCCCTCGACCAAAGAGTAACATAACATATATGACTTTAGACTTCAGACAAACTCCGAGCATAGCCCTTTCCAAAAAAAACCTTTAGATCCTACATAAGTACACTTACTAATATAAACTTTAGATATTTTAGTTAGCTTGGCTTCGAAAAAAGTAAATCTAGACGGTCTAGATCAGTGTTTTTCAACGTGTGGGCCGTAACCCCTGAGGGTTCACCAAGTTATATAGATAAGGGGGTCGCGGGGATTCGCGCCTCAGTAAAAGAAAAAAACAAAGTTTGAAAATATACTTTTGTTATAAATTTTAAAGAGCATTTGCCAGGCGTGGTAATTGAGAGGGAGTGAGAGCACATATATTTGTTTCTAAATCAAAATCTATTATTTGTTTCCTGTAGGCCACGAGAGCGAAGCCGCGGGCAGAAGCTAGTAATATAATAAAATACAGATTATAAACATTTTTTCATACTATGGGGATCGCGTCATGAAAAAGGTTGAAAAACACTGGTCTAGATCATTGGCTAAATGCAGAAGATTTTGCTATGCTGTATGTAATCTTAAATTTCTTAAAACTTTTTATGTCTCAAGGTAACAGTCGCAGTACAGTGCATGACGCTGACTCTGAGATAGTCATCATCGCTTTACCGTCAGGCGAGCGTCATGCTTGTCCTATTACATTATATACTAAAATAAACTGGCCAAGTGCAAGTCGGACTTGCACTCGTAGGGTTCCGATTCCGTACCACACTACAATATTTTATAAAATCGAGCAAAAAATTCTGAAAGAAATCACGTTTCTTGTAATAAATTGACAAATCGAATCGAATCGAAATAGGTTTTCATTTTCAGAAAATGTTGTTTTATCCCTGTATTCAGGTAATGAAAAACTCCTACAATATAATTAGAATATGAAGGTAAATTTCGCCATTGCTGCATTATTACGATAGCTCGGTGGGAGATCGTTCGGATGGCGGTCAGAAGAATCCCGGTTCGTGTCCAGACGTGATGATTAATTTTTCCAAATTTGTTCTTTTGTAAGAAGACTATTATTGGGAGCCAAAAAATTACATAAAACAAGATTTAGAAAAAAAAAATACTAGCAAAGCTCGGTCATCCAGATATTATTATATTATATTACCGTGCCAATTCCAAACAATTATTAAAACAGGAGCCGCGTCCTTATTCAGTACAACGCCATCTTACGAACACTAACGCCAACTAAGTGAAAGTAACACAAAGGTAATTAATATAACTAGTACAGTCAAATATTCATAGATAGCGTTATAGTAAAATGCCGAAAAACACGTTTCATGTACGGAGATCCCCTTTAATTTTTAACTTTATTCTGTTTTTAGTATTTGTTGTTATAGCGGCAACAGAAATACATTATCTGTGAAAATGTCAACTGTCTAATTATTATTAAATATCTGGTAGACCGAGCTTTGCTCGGTATTTTTTGCCACTTAAACAGACAAGTATGACTCTTCCCGACATCTATTGACGAATAATAATACTATTTTTTGTCATATTTTAAGTTGATTATCAATAAAGCTGATTATTAAAAACACGAATAAAACAACATTTTCTGAAAATGTCTCCTAGCTAGATAGATTTCTCGCCCCCGAAATCCCCTGTAGGTGTACTAAATTTAATTTAATCGTTGGAGCCGCTTCCGAGATTCAGATTAAGGTAAAGACGACAGCACCATCCTTGATGCTAGGTAGATGGCGCTGCGCTATCGTAAAAAACTTTTTTTTAACTTTTCTTTTATTTTGAACTTTGTTCTGTTTTTAGTATTTGTTGTTATAGCGGCAACAGAAATACATCATCTGTGAAAATTTCAACCGTCTAACTATCACGGTTCATGAGATACAGCCTGGTGACAGACAGACAGACAGACAGACAGACAGACGGACAGCGGAGTCTCAGTAATAGGGTTCCGTTGGTACCCTTTGGGTTCGGAACCCTAAAAAACAACATACTCGTAACTGCAAGTCCTAACAATGCAATAAAAAACCAACTCTGGGTCCAAGCAATACAATGAAATTAAACCATTTTTTCAGAGCAATATTATTTTTCTTACTATGCTACTAATATTAATACATATACTAATATTATAAAGAGAGAACATTTGTATTTTTGTATGTTTGTAATAATTTGGCTCAAAAACTACTGAACCGATTTAAAAAATTCTTTCACTAATACATAGAATGGACTTTCGGAATGAAAATAGGCTATATATTATCCCGTTTAAATCAAAGATACATTCGTGGAGACTTAATTTGCAACCTAAGTCGGCAAAAAAACGGTCGAAAAAACACGTTTCTTACGAACGCTGCTTAATTGAAAATAGATGGAAGAATATTTTCTATGCAAGAGTTCTACAACTTAATAAGACCTACAAAAAGTCAGCAACAGCATATGTCTATCTCTTAAGGTTGACTCACAGTAACCATTTTAATCCTTAAATTTTTGTTAAAAAATATTATATAACTTCCAAGGCTATTTTCAAGTATATAGTATTAATCCTTATCCAAATAATTAACTTGGCGTTAATTAGCTTGGCCACATATTATAGATTAAAATTATCCTTTACAGTATATAATTCAAATGAAAACTCTAGAAGATATGACGAATTTCACATACACGCATCGCAAAATTAATAAAATATTTGCAGTGAAACCACAGATTAGGCCATAGTTACTATGAAAATATTATAATAAGCTTAGCTATGCTGTAGATCCCCACCGATCACAATCAATTTGAAGTCAATATAGTATAATAATATGATCTATTGAATAAAATAATATTCATCTATATATATAATAATATAAATAATAATATATAAAAATAAAATAATATAAAATATATATATAATAATATATATAATATATAAATTTTGGGGGACTATTACTGCTCGCGTCCGTAGGATTTAGCCCTCGATGTCCTACACGTGTCCCCTGGGTGGCGCCAAAAGAGCAGTACTTTTCAGGTGGTAGGCTTAGGCCGCGGCGTGTTACCACCCACCAGACAAAGCCATGCCGCCAAGCGGTCGCTTTACGGCATGAATGTTTGGTGAAGCCATTATGGGGAACGGGTCGGAAACAGTTGCGTTGCTTACTATAGCTAGTCGTGATACATTGAAGGTCAATTTACCTGGCAGCCAATCTTGGAGAGCAGCGGGATCCGAGGCACGGTTCTCCGCTGGCCGACCGCAGATAGTTGGGGGCCCAAGTAGTGAGCCAGCCACTCATGAAAGGCTGCCCCGCCATCTCGCGAAAAATCCCGGAGGTGCGCCATCGTGCCGGTTGGCGACCGGACGAGAGGACCCGATGGACACCTCTGGGGGGGCTCGGGCGTCCCCGCGGTCTCCAGGATTGGTTCCCAATAGGTGAAAAGACCTAATATGTATCACGGGTTGGTAATTAGCGCCTCGTTTCCACTTCCGTTTCCCTTACCTAACTTCACTCCCCACAAAATGAAAGGCAGAAACAGAATAAAGGTTATACAGCGGAAGCACGTCCTCTCCCTTCAAGTGCACCTCTCAAACATTCGAGGCTTGCACTCCAATATCCTCTCGGTCCACCACCACCTTGAGACCGAAAAACCGCATATTCTGTTCCTCACGGAGACGCAGATCAAATGTCCAGCTGACGCGGCGTACCTTGCCTACCCAGGCTATGTTCTAGAGCATAACTTTAGGGCGAGGGCGGGAGTTTGTATGTATGCCCGCGATGACATTTGCTATCGGCGTCTCCGCAACCTTGAAGACCCTCAACTTTCCGTCATGTGGATTTTGGTGGACACTGGCATAGAGAAAATTCTTTATGCTAGTGTCTACCGTTCGCACAGCGGAGACGAGGAGACAAACAGGCTCACAAACCACCTCAGTGAGGCGGCTGATGTGGCCCAACAGAGGTATCCTTCTGCTCAATTAGTGCTTCTGGGGGATTTCAACGCCCATCATCAAGACTGGCTATACCCATACCAGAGCACTGACCACGCTGGTCGAGAGATGCGAAAGCTTGCTTTAACGCTAGACCTCACTCAGTTGGTCCAGGGAGCAACAAGGATACCGGACGTTGATGGCCATACAGCCAATTGCTTGGACCTTCTGCTGACAACAGAACCAGACCGCTACTCGGTGTCGGTTTCATCACCCTTAGGTAGCTCCGACCACTGTCTGGTGAAGTCTGTATCCGTCTACTCCCCGCCCGATCCCAGCCAAAAAGGCACCCGGCGGGTGTGGCGATACAGGTCAGCAGATTGGGATGAGATGCGTTGTTTTTTCGCGTCTTATCCTTGGCGGCAGGTATGTTTTTCTTCGAGCGATCCCTCAGCTTGCGCGGATGCTGTGACAGAAGTGTTACGTCAGGGTATGGAGTATTTCATACCATTTTCTGACGTTCCGGTGTCAAGCAAAGCTCGTCCATGGTTTAATGCCAAATGTAGAGATGCAGAAGCATCAAAACATGAAGCTTACTTAGCCTGGGCTGATGCTCGAACCCGCAAGACTAGAGATGTACGCGAAAAGAAGAAAGCCTTTAACTTAGCCGCCAAGTCCTGCAAAAAGGCTCTCAAGAAGGCTCGCTTCGATCACATACGCCGAACAGGGAACAAACTTGCTTCTTACCCCTCGGGTAGCAAAGCGTTCTGGTCCCTGGCGAAGTCGATCGAAGAGAACTTCTGCCGTCCCTCACTGCCTCCACTACTGAAACCCGATGGATCACTAGCACACTCGGCTGAAAAGAAAGCGAATTTATTTGTTACTCTGTTTGCGGAGTCTTCACGTTTAGATGCTGGCAATGCTGTACCTTCTAGTCTGCCGACTTGCGGGACGTTTATGTCGGAAATCCGCATTCGTCAGACTGAAGTACGCAAAGCGTTGCGCAATCTAGACGTGAACAAAGCTAGTGGTCCAGACGGTATACCAGCTGTAGTCTTGAGGACGTGTGCGCCTGAGTTGGCTCCTATTTTGACACGCCTCTTTCGCTTGTCTATGACGACTGGTCAAGTGCCTAAGTCCTGGAAGCAAGCAAACGTGCAACCCGTGCCGAAAAAGGGTAGTCGTGCAGACCCTGTCAATTACAGGCCTATCTCAGTCACTTCCATACTCTGTAAGACTATGGAACGTGTACTGAACCACAGGCTCCTGGCATACCTAGAAGTGAACGATCTCCTCAGTGACCGACAATACGGGTTTCGCCGAAACCGGTCTACTGGGGATCTTCTAGCGTATGCCACGCACATCTGGAGCGAAGCCATCGAGAACCACGGCGAGGCGCTGGCCGTCTCTCTTGACATCTCGAAGGCTTTCGACAGGGTTTGGCACGATAGCCTTATTAGCAAGCTTCCTTCATACGGCCTGCCCACTGGTTTATGTGTTTGGATAGCAGATTTCTTAAGGGATCGGTCGATTCGAGTGGTCATCGATGGCTGTTCTTCTGACCAATTGGCCATAAATGCCGGAGTCCCTCAAGGATCAGTACTCTCTGCAACACTTTTTCTGCTGCATATTAATGACCTGCTTAAACCCGGTATCTTTGGGTACGCAGATGACAGCACTGTTGTAGAGAGTTATACATCCAACGCACGAACCAGTGCATTACAAATCCAGTCTCATAGAGAAGCGATGGTCGAACGCTTGAACTTTTCTTTGAAGGCAGTCTCTGATTGGGGCGATGCCAATCTGGTCAAGTTCAATACTGCGAAAACCCAGGCGTGTCTTTTCTCCGCTAAACGGAGCCCATTTCTACTGGCTCCTACTTTCCGGGATGTGTCCGTTCCGATAAGTAACAATCTCGAGCTTCTTGGCATCTCTTTGACACCAACTCTCAATTTCGGCTCTTATATTGAGTCTAGAGCCCAGCTAGCCTCAAAAAAGCTTGGCATTTTGGCTAAGGTGAGACGGTACTTCACACCGGGACAGTTGCTTAATCTTTACCAAGCACAAGTCCGGTCGTGTATGGAGTACTGTTCTCACCTTTGGGATGGTTCTGCTAAATACCAGCTGGAGACACTGGAAGCTATTGAGAGGAGAGCCAAAAAACTCATCAGCGATGACCTATTAGTAAGCAAGAGACTCCAGAGTCTCGCGCATCGCCGCAAAGTCGCTTGTTTATCGGTTTTCTATCGGATACATTTCGGAGAGTGTGCAATGGAACTGCATGATTTGATTCCACCATCCCCATTTTATAATCGGACATCCAGAGACACTAAAAGGCGCCACCGATTTATGGTGGATATACCATCTACCCGAACGAAGCGATTTGCTTCTTCGTTCATCATACGAACCGCTAAGGAATGGAATACCCTGCCTGAGTCCGTGTTTCCGATTAAGTACAATATGGGGGTCTTCAAATCGCGAGTGAATAGGTATCTTCTGGGTAAGCACGCTACATCATCGATCGCATCATCACTTAACATCAGGTGAGATAGTGATCAAGTGCTACCCAGTTCGGTATAAAAAAAAAAAAAAAAAATATTTTAAACCACCCGACTAATCTATGTATAATCTTTTTATTAAAAGCATTCCAATGACTCGAAACACGACATTTCAAATCTGAGCTGTAAGTTGGTGACGATTTGAGTATTCTGTAGAGTCCAGGAGATGTCCCAGCATCAGGTCAATGCTTCCATGTTCTTACAATATCGTTGAAGAAGAAGATTTTCGAATTGATCAGACCTATGAAAGTTGATTTCATAGCGCAATTAACTAGAAAAAATCTCATAGTTTTATAACGATTGAACGAATTTTCAAAGCTAAGAAAACTCTCGATGGAGACATCTATCAAACAAAAAAAAAACTATCAATAATAAAAACAAAATTGGTTCATCCGGTTAGGTACTAAGATGCTACAGACAGACACACACATACACACGTTAAACGTATATTACCCCTACATTTTGCAACGGGGAACGCCGTAAGGTTACGGCGACAGATGTTCTCCTTGGTGGTAAGCTACTTTTTGGTAGATTTAATGATCCCACTACCACTGTACGAAAACTCATGATTCATAAATACACATAAAACTTTCATTGGTAGGTATATAGCTAGGATTAGAACCAACGACCGTCGGGGCAGAATCCTTTACGCCAAAGGGCCGTCCAATATCACTACGTAAGTATTATAAAACAAAGTCCATCACTGCATCTGTCTGTCTGTTCGCAATAATCTCAATAGCTACTATACGGATTATCATACGGTTTTCACCAATAGCCAGTGTTTATGAGGAAGGTTTAGGTGCATAATTCGTTAAGGTTTTATGTAAATTGGATGAAATATGACGATGATTGTTAAATATTTTCATATTTTATATTCGATGAAACAAACTGATGCAAATTTTGTAGGCATATATGTTCTACCCGTGCGAAGCCGGGGCGGGCTGCTAGTACATAATATACACAGCGGCAATGGCCCAATGGATAAGGAGTCGCACTGGCAATCCAGAGGTTGTGAGTTCGATCCCCGCCCATTGCACTATTGACGTGAACCCACTCTAGATACAAGCATATTTAGCTTAGTTGGTGAGGTTAACAAGACTACTAGTAATGTTCAAACAACATTGTGAGGAAGCTTTATAAAAAAAAGAGTGTGTGTACTTATGTACACGCGTTAGAAGTTATACTTCTGTGGCGTATGGAAAAAAATAACTAAAATGCAGTAGTGATTAACGATAAATATTAAAATTAATCAAAAAGATTTTATTTATACAAAAAAGGTTTTATTAACGTTAAAATATGACGTTAAATATGACATATACAACTTCAACATAGTCATGCCACCTAGAACTAACTTCACGGTGTAGAATTTAGGTGTCGGTGTGCGCGCGCATCGTACCACCTAGAACTAACTTCACGATGTTAAATTTAGGTGTCGGTGTGCGCGCGCATCGTACCACCTAGAACTAACTTCACGATGTTAAATTTAGGTGTCAGTGTGCGCGCGCATCGTACCACCTAGAACTAACTACACGATGTTAAATTTAGGTGTCGGTGTGCGCACGCATCGTAAAAATTCACTCTCATCATTTTTCTCTATCGCGCCAAAAGAAGTATAACTTCAAAAATATATAAAGGTGAAAGTTTGAATGTATGTTTGTTACTTATTCACGCTAAAACTACTCAACCGATTGAGATGAAATTTGGTATGTAGATAGCCTAGACCTTGGAATAATACATAATATGCTTTTTATGTCGATATTCCTACGGGAACGATGTCTACGCGGGTAAAACCGCGGGACACTGCTAGTTAGTAATAAACAGAGAATGTACCTATCTAATTTCGTAACCATGTCACACAAAAAGCTCCCACCTAGATCTTATCTCACCCTACGACGTAACTTTACTTTTACTATAATTTATTCTGTGAGTTTACGCATCTTCAATCCAATATGCAAGATCACTACATATACTTATAACCTTGTAATCTAGATTCCTATACTTATAATGGATTCTTAATGACATAATATATTACCATAGCATAATATGTATATGTTACTTAAATAAATTTAACACTATGAAAAAAAAAGTTTCAATAAATTTACGAAATTAGCTAACGATATATCGTTAGGTATCGACGTCATAGCATCTTGCAAATCAACAGATACTACTTGTTTTAGCTTCAGGCGGTTACACATAACGTCATCATTAGCATAAGTATCATAATCAGCCGGTCCACTGCTGGACAAAGGCCTCTCCCAAGACACGCCACTGAGCCCGATCTTCGGCTCTTCTCTTCCAGTCACTGCCCAAGTGCCAATTATTCTATCAGCTATTTGGTCTCGGAAACCGTTTCGATTACAATCACTAATTTTTTTTAGTTGACATATCAAAAGTTATCACTTAGATCACTGTGAATTACAAAGATCTCTAAAAGATTCCGAACCGGATATTGCTTTCGAGTGATCATCAATTATTTTCAAGAATAACTTTGGGTCACATATACATACACATTCGAAAAACATTAACCCTCCTCAGGGACTCGGGTAAAACATATTGCGATTACAACACCTTCCAATCTAATATAAGATTTGCCTCAAATATATTTAGTAGATGAACACGTCTTGTCTAACAGGTTCTTTGTATGTCACCGTCCAGTTTAGATCTGACATTTCTGACATCTTGTTTGGTTCACTTTTAACTCTCTAGTTCACCTAGTTTTTAACCGACTTCAAAAAAAGGAGGATGTTTCTCAATTCGACCGTATATATATATATTTTTTTTTTATGTTTGTTCGCGGATAACTTTGTCGTTTATGAACCGATTTTGATTATTATTTTTTTGATCGAAAGGAGATATCCCAAGTGTGGTACCATGGTAATTTTATCGAGGTCTGATTAGTATCTCCAGAGATATTGAGATAAACATCTCAAAATTGGTACTGAAAATTAATAGCGAGGCATTGAAGTCGGTTCTTTTTAGGGTTCCGAACCCAAAGGGTACCAACGGAACCCTATTACTGAGACTCCGCTGTCCGTCTGTCTGTCTGTCTGTCTGTCTGTCTGTCTGTCTGTCCGTCTGTCACCAGGCTGTATCTCATGAACCGTGATAGTTAGACGGTTGAAATTTTCACAGATGATGTATTTCTGTTGCCGCTATAACAACAAATACTAAAAACAGAACAAAGTTAAAAATAAAAGAAAAGTTTTTTACGATAGCGCAGCGCCATCTACCTAGCATCAAGGATGGCGCTATCGTCTTTACCTTAATCTGAATCTCGGAAGCGGCGAGAAATCGATCTAGCTAGGAGACATTTTCAGAAAATGTTGTTTTATTCGTGTTTTTAATAATCAGCTTTATTGATAATCAACTTAAAATATGACAAAAAATAGTATTATTATTCGTCAATAGATGTCGGGAAGAGTCATACTTGTCTGTTTAAGTGGCAAAAAATACCGAGCAAAGCTCGGTCAACCAGATATTTAATAATAATTAGACAGTTGAAATTTTCACAGATAATGTATTTCTGTTGCCGCTATAACAACAAATACTAAAAACAGAATAACGTTAAAAATTAAAGGGGATCTCCATACATGAAACGTGTTTTTCGGCATTTTACTATAACGCTATCTATGAATATTTGACTGTACTAGTTATATTAATTACCTTTGTGTTACTTTCACTTAGTTGGCGTTAGTGTTCGTAAGATGGCGTTGTACTGAATAAGGACGCGGCTCCTGTTTTAATAATTGTTTGGAATTGGCACGGTAATATAATATAATAATATCAGGATGACCGAGCTTTGCTAGTATTTTTTTTTTCTAAATCTTGTATTATGTAATTTTTTGGCTCCCAATAATAGTCTTCTTACAAAAGAACAAACTTGGAAAAATTAATCATCACGTCTGGACTCGAACCGGGATCCTTCTGACCGCCATCCGAACGATCTCCCACCGAGCTATCGTAACAAAAATTACCTTCATATTCTAATTATATTGTAGGAGTTTTTCATTACCTGAAAACAGGGATAAATCAACATTTTCTGAAAATGAAAACCTATTTCGATTCGATTCGATTTGTCAATTTATTACAAGAAACGTGATTTCTTTCAGAATTTTTTTGCTCGATTTTATAAAATATTGTAGTGTGGTACGGAATCGGAACCCTACGAGTGCAAGTCCGACTTGCACTTGGCCAGTTTATTTAGTTTTTAAACGATATTATTCAACCAACATTCAAAAAGGAGGAAGTTCTCAGTTCGTCTACGTGTGTTTTTATATATGTTAACCGATTTCTTTGTCAATTGTAGATTGATTTTCAATTTATTTATTTTTTGTTAAAAAGAATAAAGTTCCTGAGGTAGTTCCATTGTAAACTCCTTGAGTTCTGACGAGAATCTCCAGAGATATGGAGATAAATACCTCAAACTTGCAACTGTAAGTGCGTGCGTGTAAAGTAGTGCGTGCGTGATACACTAGTGCGGCATCTGAAGTCGGTTTCTTAGTATTTGTACATGGTTATTTACTTATACTTGGGTTACCCCACCCATTGCACTATTGACGTGAACCCACTCCAGACACAAGCATATTTACCTTAGTTGGAGGGGTTAACAAGAATACTAGTAATATGCAACCTACATTGCGAGTAATCTTTTCTATTAAAAAAAAAAGGGCACTCCGATTATACAATACTAGCGACCCACCCTGGCTTCGCACGGGTAGAGCATATATTATATGGCTTTGTTGAATCTTATAATGTGAAAAGATATAGATTGGAAGCAGAAAGAGAGGGACACCAAATAAGCGTTGGGTTGGGACGACATTTTCAGACAAAGATGTGGAGCAGACTGGGCAAGACTTAGACAAGCCCGAAATAGAGACATATGGAGGAGACAGGGGGAGGCCTTAGCCGCACAGGCGACTACTACAAAATAAATTAATCTAATATAGTTAGAACAGTATATACTTAGATGCCAAATGTAAGAACATAAGATCCATAATTAACAACTGTAAATATTTCTGTATGTAAATGTTTTTTGTAATAGTAGAAATAAAGGCTTTTTTATTTTATTTTATTTTTTAGAGATTTTATTTTTATTCGCATTCTAGGCCTAACGTGCTTACTATCTTCAACCGCATCATCACTTACCAACAGGTGAGATAGTGGTCAAACGCTAGCTAGACTAAGACATAATATATCAGTTCATCGCGACCCACCCAAGCCCAGTCTGTCTCAGATGGCATACAAAATAATACAAATACCCGGTAAGCTGGTAAGGTCGATCACTCCGCGTATGTATGTCACAGAGCCGTTAGCATATTCATGAACTGTGCTCAATGTTTAGCAAATCTTACGAGCTTTACTTGGACACATTCTTTTATTATATATCTTATAGGCTAGCGTTTTGACCACTATCTCGCCTGGTGGTAAGCGACGATGTAGACGGAGATGGTGAATACGCGAAGCCGAGAATACTTTGACTTTTAAGGGCTGTGTGCTGTCGGAACGCCACAATTTCGGCAGATTTTTGTCTTGATGGCGGTAAGCTACTTTATTTTTAGTAGCAAGTCAGGCCCCGAACATCGATATAATTTGTTTTCCACCTGTGGAAAATTCCTGACAGGCAAGCACTTTCTCTCACTTGATGTTAAATGACGATGCGGTCTATAAAGTAAAGAATCATGCTTGTCTGCATATGGAAGACAGCAATGAGATAGGCGCTAAAGAACTAATTTTACTCCAATCCAGTAACGCAACTACCACAACCTGTCTTCTCACTACTCCTACCCACTCGTAGCTACACCTACTTAATCTATTTTCCAAGACTAGGCTAAAATGTCGCTTGTGACGTCATAACTGATATGGTCTGATTCTCCTAACTGCTAATGCGAACATAATCATACAGTAAAGTGCGTTATGGTCGCGGGCATGACTGCGAAAGTGAGCGCAGGGCGTTGACAATGAAAGTTTATCAACATTAGACGGGATATTTGCTATCACTTTTATTGGTGGTTTAGAGTCCGAATTATGTTGGCGAAACTATGACTGTGCTTTCGAATTTCTCTCCAAGGCTGACTGTCATAAAAAAGATACTACATCGATTTTGTATTGTTAAAAAGTTATTAATTAATCTAAAGACACAGACATAATAGTATCTAATTGCATCCATAAAGGGAATAATCGATATTATCTAAGGGTCTATGCAGACGACGCAGCGACGAGTTGTGTTAAATGTGAGATCCATGTCGCATACAGAGACTGCATTGTTTTTACTGATACCGTTCGACTTCATCGACTTGCCAGTGCAACAAGCGTTTACTGTTATAACGTCTTGAAAGACAGTTAAATAAACGAGGCACTGACTTGACTGACTTCGAGTCCTGCCCAATCAACACAGTTCAACTCGTGAAAACGCAGTTGATCGCGTACACCGGCCCCCACGAGACCGACCTTGAACGGAGTTTGTCCCTTTCTTTTGTATGGACAACTTATATATATATATATACTATACATATAGTACATAGTATATAGTATAGTATATATATAGTATAGTAGTATAGTACATAGTATAATACTATACATATAGAACATTTATAGGACTAGCAGGTTGTTAGACAAGGACACACTCCCACCTTGGTGTCTCTCAATTGGGACGTTTTGTTCTACAGAGCAATTACAACCTTATTGTTAAAGTATACGGATTAAATTGAATTTGTCAAAACATCTGCAGTGCACCATCCTTTTATATTACGTCTATGGTATAGGGATATTATTTTGTTCCATTTTGAGTTTAAGTCATATGTCAGATAACTAATATTTGAAACTCTATCAGGGACCAGTGAAACTGTCCCTAAGCCTACCATCATCCTGGATATCCAATAGAATGCAAAGCAAGCGTGATTCTCAAGAAAGTTCAAGAACAGAAGACTTTCCCACTTTCTATTTTTAACCGACTTCAAAGGTTTTTCAAAAGGTTTGACAAAAAGGAGGAGGTTTCTCAATTCGAACGTAAATACATATATATAATAACATTAAAAAAATATATAAATATATATATATTTATGTTTGTTTGCTTCTTTTGTTTGATAACTTCGTCGTTTATGAACCGATTTTGATTATTATTTTTTTGTTGGAAAGGAGATATCCCGAGTGTGGTACCATGGTAATTTCATCGAGGTCTGATAAGTATCTTCAGAGATATGGAGATATGGACACCTCAAACTTAGTACTGAAAATTAATAGCGCGGCATTTGAAGTCGGTTGTTTTAGTTTTTTAAACGATATTATAAAACGATATTATCTGTGGTTCAAGCCTGAATGAAAATCTTTAGGCACCAGAGATAAAGGTTACGAGTACCAAGATACATTATTTTCGACAAAATGATCTCGTTACGCAATAGCTATCAAAAGGGCTAATAACCATGAAGAGAGGCACAGTCACGTCACGCCTCATGATTCGAAAGTGAAATGAGTTATTTGTGGAAATTATAACGATATCAATTCGATACTTTCTGTGATTTACGAAGTGCAAGTGCGGCCGAGTCTCTTTCTGACTTGCTGCATCAAACATACTCGAAAACAAACTACCTAGGTGGTGAAATGATAATATAATTTAAGATCGTTTAAAAAAACGAAAATAACCGACTTCAAACATCGCGCTACTCAAAGTAGCTAGTAGCACAGAATAATGAATAGTACAAATAGCCAGTAGCATGTCATCGAGGTATACAAATGCATCGTAATACAAATGATGATATATTAAAAACGGCTCGACCAATTTCGTCAAAATTTAAATGGGACTACCTGGGAAGGGTACCCTTCGAAACAATAAAAGAATTTTCCAAATCGGTTTAGGCATCTTTGAGTAATTGGTGAGCATACAAAAAAAAAGATACCAATTCCTTCCATTTTTGTGAAGTCCGTTATTATTAGTAAAGCATACCTTTGTACAAGCTCGGTGGGGGGTATCCAGTGTCCGGCTGCAACCTGACATGCCTGGTGGCCAGAATGAAGGCCAGCGCTGAGAGCACCACGCCGTCCAGACATCCTATCACTGCCAGCAGGTACGCCCAGCGGATGTGGCAACGACCTGGAACACAAATACATGACGGTGGAACAACTTGGAGTAGATCTCATGTTGTCTCTTGTATCTTACAAGCTGATACCCGCGACTTCGTTCACGTACAACAGGAATTTAGTAGCCTATAATGTTCATCCTGATACTATAAAGTATCTCCTTGTTAAATTTCACTAAGATCGGATCGTCCGTTTAGGCGTGATTAGGTAACAAACAGCAACAGAGTTACAAACGTTTTTAGGGTTCCGTACCCAAAGGGTAAAACGGGACCCTATTACTAAGACTCCGCTGTCCGTCTGTGTGTCTGTCTGTCTGTCTGTCTGTCTGTCTGTCTGTCCGTCTGTCACCAGGCTGTATCTCATGAACAGTGATAGTTAGACAGTTGAAATTTTCACAGATGATGTATTTCTGTTGCCGCTATAACAACAAATACTAAAAACAGAATAAAGTTAAAAATAATAGAGGGTCCCCATACAAGAAACGTGTTTTTTCGGCATTTCACGCCATCTATGAACGCTTAGTTAGGTAAACGTCCCATAGATGGCGTTATATTGAAATGTCGATCCCTAACACCTTTGTTAGACATTGGATGGCGTTATAAGAAATAAAATGTTTATTAATTATTAATTTAAATGATAGTGGTATTTTTTGCTCGATCTTATAAAATACTGTAGTGTGGTACGGAACCCTACTAGTGCGAGTCCGACTTGCACTTGGCCAGTTTTTTTTTGTATTTTATTATAATATTAGTATCGATGTATGGATGCGCCACTAAGCCCGATCTTCGGCACTTCTTTTGCAGTCACTGCCCACCGCTTTGCGTATGTCGTTGCTCCACCTGGTCACAGAACGTCCTACGCTATGTTTTGCTGATTCACGGTCTCCACTCTAGGACAAGTCTACCCCAACGGTTATCAGTCTTGCGGCAGATATGACCAGCCCACTGCAACTTCAACTTACTAATCCGTTGAGCTATGTCGATAATTCTTGGAAGAGGCCTACATCCAGCAGTGGACTGACACAGGCTGATGATGATAATGATGATGATGAAGTATGGACAGGCTAGCGATTGACCTTTTTCTCGCCTGGTGGTAAGCGATGATGTGGTCGAAGATGGTGAACACGCTAGGCCTAGAATTATCTGACTCTCAAGTCTCAAGGGCTGTGTGCTGCCGGAACACCGTAATGCCGGCAGATTCATTCCGTGATGGTGGTTGGTTAGTTACTCCATGCCGCGCGAGTCAGTTTCAGTAGCAAGTTTGAGATGTTTATCGTCATATCTCTGGAGATACTTATCAGATCTCGATGAAATTACAATAGGACCACCTTGGAAATGTACCCTACCAATTCATTCAAATCAGTTCACAATTGAAAGAGTAAACGCGTAACACACATACAAAAAAAGCATACAGACGAATTGAGAATCTCATTTTTGGAAGTCAGTTGAAAATCAATATAAAGTAAAGTAAGTAAGTAAAGTAAAATAAATTTATTGCCAAAAATTATACACATACAAACATCTTCGAGCATTTACCAATGGAGATGTTAACGTTGTAATCCGCAAACATTTTTTTCTGCCGATACTTACGGGGGACGAGGTAAACACGCATTGCACACACACACAAATCACTCACTTTAACGATCCCGCACACTAGCTTGAAACACGCACACAGTATTAAAAATACAGCGTAGTTACGCACGCTCATATGGCCAATAATGGCTATATGGCCAGCAGAGGAGTACGCCTTGCGTTAACATCTCCATTGGTAAATGCTCGAATACAAACATAAATATAATTTCTAACTTTAAATTATTCAATATAATTGACAATTCCAAAGCCTCAGCACTGTTCTGCGTGGAAGGGGTCCATGCAGGGCTGATTTTCAGGCCACCCCATTGCCCGAATTTAGGTGGTCGTCGGGCTAGTTCAATAGGCATGACGACAGTATCAAAAAATCGAAGATTTGATGATTTTAGGGGAATATACTCGTACATATCAAAACAATTTTAAACACTAATTTAGTTTTATATAAAAAATTGAGATTATTAAGATTTTCAATAAAATTAAACATTAAAAAACTGCAATCGGCCATTTTGATTGAGACACCAATCACAGCGCATGACGTCACGCCTAGGTCCTCTTATGAGGCTTTCTTAAAAATGTTATACAGTTTTGGAAAACCCGTGTGTATTCATTGTCACAGATTATATAATAGTTACTTTCTTAAGTATGTCATTAACCTATGCGTGACGTCACAGCCGACGCGATGACACAAAGTGAGCTGTTTTCGCGCACTATTGAAAAAATATTAGAAAAATTGCTTTATACTTGTACCATTCATTATTCTGTGACTTCGTTAAACTTACGTTAATTACCGAAATAAAGGTTTTTTCGTGAATAGTAAATGTGTTCCCACATTACGGAAGATGATTCTATGAAAGTACTTGCATATTACGTCTATTTACTCCAAACGATATGAATGTTCATTACGTTTAAGCGGATTATATTCTCCCAAGCTGCATATCATGAAATATATATAATATTATATAACTATAGTTAACTCATCATAGCTATAAATTATACTCTTAGTAAAGTAAAAATAAATATCTTGTAGGTATATATAGTAAAATCAGCCTAAGCAAAAGTAAACATTGATTTGTCTTGCGCCTAACGTATACTACAATGTTTTGCAAATGTAAGGAACAGAAGACGAACGTATATTGTATTTAGTCTCTCTAATAGGAGTAATAGCTGAGTGCGAGAGGAAGAGAAACACTATCCGCCGAGACACAGTTTGACACAGTTTAGACAGAGACTAGTTCGGAGGGTAGGGCGATCCAGAATCGAGTACAAGCTTACCTTAAAATTATATCTACCCTTACTAATTAGCATAATTACGTATTGAAATTTGTTATTATCATAAGTATCACATTACATTTAAGTAGTTAGTTGAATAGTAATACTACACCTAGTTATAGTAAGGACGTTGGTGTTATTTAAGCTATGTTACTGTAATTACTGTAATAAATAAAAACTAAATAAAATAAAATAGATTTTAAAATCTTTCGTCACGCCTATTAGAGATAAGCGGAACAACAAAACATGTATAGCTTACCTATGCTATACTGGTCGGCAGTGGGTCCACAAGTCTCCTGGACAGAAGTCTCGTTCCACGCAGCCGGGTACACCGCTACACCAGCCACCATCGACAACGCTGGAACAAAAAAACATCATTAATGATCAGCCACTTTGCTACATTAATAATTTTCATTTCATTAATCAGTCTGAAGAAATCAGAATCAATATATGATCGTACAAAACGAAAAAACCGACGTCACATGCCGCGGTGGTGAAAATATCCACTAGCCATAATGCCGCATAGTGAAAATATCCACTAGCCATAATGCCGCATAGTGAAAATATCCACTAGCCATAATGCCGCATAGTGAAAATATCCACTAGCCATAATCAATCATAGCTCCTCATTCGTTCGGCCTGATGTGTGTACCTACCTACCCACCCCGCATGAGATGGTGTAAAGATACAAATAGTGTCAAGAGCTCGTATGTTCAGAGTGCCTAGACCTAGTTTCTAGCTCAGACTATCATAAAAAGGCAGACAGATTCGTGCCGAGAACCCGAGTGACCGCAAGTTCAGTAATACTAAATTCTTGAGTAATAAGTTTCCGCGCTCAGTCCGGCATAGTCAATACGGCATGATTACTACGTAAGCATAAAAAAAATCATAATACGTAAGCAACGCTGCGAAGTAATCCTGCACGGAAGCGTCCAACCCTGCTGCCGCTTGGTAAATGCTTAACTCTATGACTCGATCACGTTAAATTAAACGCAGATTTTTATGGAAATTTCAATGTTAACGCTTGTGCACACTAGATGGCGCTTTTTAATTCCATACAAATCTGCGTTTACCGTAACGTGATTGAGTAAGTATATATAAAACTCGCAGTAGGCACTTGGAATAGGTAATTTATATTTTTTAGGGATCTATAAAAACCCAAAGTAAACAATCCGAATAATTCTTCATTTACTAATTGGAAGCGAATGGATTCCAACAACGTTATTAAAGTTTTGTAATTGCTAATCAATAATATTGCACCACTTGGCAAAATGCACAAAAAGAATGTACCGGTCGGCAGGTTGCTTGCAACACTCGATTTCTTTTCTTGTTTTTTTA
Source organism: Cabera pusaria (assembly GCA_954871355.1). Classification (NCBI taxonomy): domain Eukaryota; kingdom Metazoa; phylum Arthropoda; class Insecta; order Lepidoptera; family Geometridae; genus Cabera; species Cabera pusaria. The sequence goes on along the minus strand of OX940909.1, from coordinate 4,529,544 downwards.
CTTGAACTAACATAATTGTTGAAGGTAGCCTAAAATAAAACCGGCCAAGTGCGTGTAGGGCCACCCGCAATGTAGGGTTCCGTAGTAGCCTGTTATTCAATGCAAATCCTTACCCGTTATAAACAAACAACTAGGTACTCCGTCTTTGTCACTTTAAAGGATTTATTCTAAGGATATGTACTGGTACAAAATTATCCAACACCCAAGTTCAACGACTATTACTGCTAAACTAATAAAGCTATCTTAACCGCCATAATTTTCCTTTAAAGTTCATGAAATGAGCTATTATCACGAATTTTTCCAGATTTTTCAAGCCTGCAGTTTAGCTTTTAGAGGGGGGGGGGGGACGCCCTACTGGAACAAAAATTTGCACTTTAAAGGTTAATATTTCGTAAATGGAGCATTCAATCGAAAAATGGTATTAGCAACGTCATTTTAAAAGACCTATTCAACGATACCCCACACGATGGGGTAGACGATGAAAAAAAAAATCATCCCCACTTCTCATATAGGGGAGCTATCCTAAAAAAAAATTTTCTAAAATTTTATTTTAGCACTTTGTCGGCGTCATTTATTTACAAACCCCCACAAAATTACAGCTTTCTAGTATTAACGGTCTCTTAGCAAAACCTCGGACAGACAGACAGACAGACAGACAGACGGACATGACGAAAGTATAAGGGTTCCTTGACCCCTAAAAAGTGCTTTATGATAACACCACTGAATGAGACTTTTTGTGGCTATTACTACTCCACCTTTTTGAAAAAGATGAGGTAAGTATGTCAATGCTTGTGCTTTTTAGGGTTCCGAACCCAAAGGGTACCGACGGAACCCTATTACTGAGACTCCGCTGTCCGTCTGTCTGTCTGTCTGTCTGTCTGTCACCAGGCTGTATCTCATGAACCGTGATAGTAAGACAGATGAAATTTTCACAGATGATGTATTTCTGTTGCCGCTATAACAACAAATACTAAAAACAGAATAAAGTTAAAAATTAAAGGGGGTCCCCATTACACAAGAAACGTTTTTTTCGGCATTTTACTATAACGCAGTCTATGAACGTTTGACTGTATGAATTATATTAATTACCTATGTGTTTAGTCAGACAGTTGACATTTTCACAGATGATGTATTTCTGTTGCCGCTATAACAACAAATACTACTGACTGACTGACTGATGGATAACTGATCGCCTAATGGGGTGATTGACGGTGACTGACTGATATTTACATACTTTTGATTGCTGTATAGGCAGCCAAAAGTCATGACTGATGGTTTTGAATGACGGATTATAACCTACCGTGTAATGGACGCCAAAATGTACTATGTACCAAAATAGACTGTTTATGAGATAATAGAGTGATGCCCGTTTGCACTAAACTTAAGTATCGCCTTAGCTTGTCCAAATATTACAAAATAAACAAATCCGGCTACCAAAATATCTAAATATAGATAAATATAGGATCATTAGCCTAACTGCAAAATATATTTTGAGATTTTGATTCCCGATGTTGCTCTAATTAAGATATTTTTAAATCTTAGGCGATTCCTAAGTTTAGTGCAAACGGGCATGAGTGTACTTAATAAAAAAAAACATTAATTGGTACCTATTTAAGTAATTTTCTTTTCAGTAACATACAATTCGATTGTTAATAACTTATGTTTAAAAAGTTGCCAGTTTCCCTTCATTAACTGAATCAGAGAAATCTAATTGACCATTACTGGCTTTCTTCAGAGGCGACAGAGCGTGGCCGGCCATAGCTTTCAATGGAGAGGAAAGCTGAGTAATCTATATTTAAAGAGGGAAAAGTTTAAACGGATCTTGTTACGTTGAAATTGGAGCGAGTTCGCTGACTTTTCACTTTATTAAACTTCAGCATATGTATTCTAATAATTTAAATCGGATTACATTTGAATTCGGAAACCTCATTTTGATTTTTGAAAGTGTGACCTTGCGGAAAACTTTTCGAATAGGTATATTCACAGGTTTTTTTGAATTGCGAAATTTTTCGAATTTCGATGTGAGCAATTAAATGTGAATTGCAAAGATCGGAGTCGAACGAATGGCAGTTCCAAATCCGAATTGGTTGTCGAATTTCTCTGGTTATTTGGAGCGGATATGAGAATAAGTTCAAACAATTCCTTAGGCATACACACCACAATTATTCGGTACCTATAAACAGTTGATTGTGTTAGCCTCAGCACAAAATACCGTAGTTCCTAGGAAGTTCCCTAATGTAAGCTTCCATCTAAGTGGAATCCTTGAGCTAAACAATACAATGGCTAAATAAGTAGGTAGTAGTACACACAATTGTTCCCACAGAGTTAGTGCTTGGTGTTTAGTTGGCCAATTTAGAGGTATTTTGCATGAGAAACGTGAAGATTTCATATGATTACATTTAGCGACTATGATCTATTTTACACGACTTTGTACAATTATTGTGTTAGTGCGTCTTTCTTAAGTCCTCGATTAAATCTATAAGCTAAATCTTTATTACTTATATAGTAGTAGAATGTGAAGCATCTCTACTTAGCCTGTGTTAGTAGTTATGGATAGTTTAAAAACTAAAACAACCGACTTCATGCCCCGCGAGTCAGTTTCAGTAGCAAGTTTGAGACGTTTATCCTCATATCTCTGGAGATACGTATCAGAGATCTCGGTTAAATTGCAATGGGACCACCTCGGAAATGTACCCTACCGATTATTATCTTTTCTATGCTACCGATTTAAAAAAGAATAATTCGGATCGGTTCACAGTTGACGGAGTAACCGCGTAACATATACACAAAAAAAACATACAGACGAATTGAGATCCTCCTCTTTTTTTGTGAAGTCGGTTAAAAAGGATTTGACAATATATGCAATTATAGAATAAATAGATGATATATGTCTAATAGATGTCTCCCATGATCAAAGAGCTGGCGCGTACCTCGGCCAACGAATTAGTCTCGCCATTCAAAGAGGTAATGTCGCCAGCTTTTTGGGTACCCTACCAGCGGACAGCGACCTTAATTCAGTTTTTTATTTGTAGATTTTATATAGTCTGTATTATAGTTTTAGGAGTAGTTTATATTGTATATATAATTATAGAATTATTAAATTTACTACTTAGGTATACATTTTATAACACTACTTAATAATTTCTTACTTATTCACCTACTTAATTTGGATATGTTAAAACCATCCATAACTTAAAAAGAATTACCAAATGTCAATATCAAGATTATATAAATTACAATAATAATATCTATACTATAAATAAAAGACAGAACCTATGTTCACCTACTTATTTATAATTATGTTATTTATCTACTTTCCATAAATTCGATTTCGATAAGAATCATGGGGCAGGTTATCGGGAAACAGACTCAGACAAAAAATTATATTTCTTGACAGTGCGTATGAAGACTGTAGAAGCAATATCTTCATCATCAATTTATAATTCTTAAATAGGTAACTTATGTCTGTGCTTATAACCTACACAAGCATTACGTTTCACACGGAAGCCAGCAGACCGAGTAATCATAAGCCACGGGTAAACAGCAACGTTTCATAATACGATACCTGGCAACACCACATAATATTACACTGCGAATTGATTAGCCTAGTTCGCGATTATGTGAGAATCATTTGAATTATTTAATTCAATGACACAGAAAACATATGTGTTAATTAGCTACTCATTTGGAACTTTCTGTAAGAAAATGTAGAATTTGGTCGCTGATCTCCTTGTTACTGTGAATTATACATTACTAGGGCTGCCCTGGCCCCCGCGGCTTCGCCCGTGTTAAAAACTTTAATTCAAAACTCTTTTTGCGTAAAAACTTTTCTTTCTAAAACATACATCAAATAATTTATGGTCGTACAAAAAAAACCGACTTCACATGCCACGACAGTCAAAGTAATGGCTAGTTATAATATTAAGATAGTTTAAAAACTAAAACAACCGACTTCAATGCCCCGCGAGTCAATTTCAGTAGCAAGTTTGAGACGTTCATCGTCATATCTCTGGAGATACTTATCAGATCTCGATGAAATTACAATGGGACCACCTCAGAAACGTACCCTACCGATTACAAAAAGAATCATTCGAATCGGTTCAGAATTTACGGAGTAATTGCGTAACATACACAAAAAAAACATACAGACAAATTGAGAACCTCCTCCTTTTTGTGAAATCGGTTAATAATCATGTCATCAAAGTATACAAATTTGCTTAAGTATATTGTTTATCTCCATATAAAATGTCAATTTCAGCAGCAGTTTGAGACGTTCATCGTCATATCTCTGGAGATACTTATCGGATCTCAATGAAATTACAATGGGACCATTTCGGAAACGTACCCTACCGATTACAAAAAGAATCATTCGAATCGGTTCAGAATTGACGGAGTAATCGCATAACATACACACAAAAAAAAGAAAAAAAAACATACAGACGAATTGAGAACCTCTTTCTTTTTGGAAGTCGTTTGAAAATTAGTGATTATATTTTATAATATCAAAAACAACCATAGATAACAAAAAAAGCCATTATACTTTAAATTCTATTAATTTTAAATTATACTTAGCTAATTATTTAACCGCAACCAGTAATTCGAATAATTTTTGCTCATATAAGAAATCGTTAAGTTTATGTACTTAGCTATATTATAAGTTATTTTATAAGTACTTACAGTAAGGAAATAAGAAAATATCATGTACGAGTAAGTGCCGTATTAACTTTATGTTGATGATTTGCAAATGACAGTAGTAATAAAAACCGGCCAAGTGCGTGTCAGACCACGCGCAGTGTAGGGTTCCGTAGTAGTATAATATTTAACATAATTATTTTTAAAATTATTCAACACCCAATTTCAACGGCTATTACTGCTAAACTAATAAAGTTATCTTATCCGCTATGCTTTAAAGTTTATAAAATGCGCTATCATCATGAATTTTAGCAATTTAGCTTTTAGAGGGGGGGGAGGGTCCCTACTGGAACAAAAATTTCGTAAATAGAGCATTTAATCGAAAAATAGTATTAGCAACCCCGAAAAGAGCTATTCAACTATACCCCAAACGATGGGGTAGACGACAAAAAAAAATCATCCCCATTTCACAAGTACGGGAGCTGAGCTACCCTAATAAAAATATTTTCCTAAAATTTACCACTTTGTCGGCATAGGTAGTTGATTACACACCTCTACACAATTACAGCTTTATAGTATTAACAGTCTCTTAGCAAAACGGACAGACAGACGGACATGACGAAACTATAAGGGTTCCTTATCAGGACAAGTACTATTCATTATTCTGTGTCAGGACTAAAGTTACGGTCCTGTAAAATGAAAGCAAAGCTGTGCAGTCCAGCAGTTTTAACGTAATTTATCTACAAATATAAAACACCCTCAATCTCTTTTTACCCTAGATAATGTACCTATCTGTTACCGGCCAAATCAGATTTTAAACCTAACTACTTTGTTCTAAATACCTATTTTTTTTAACATTTGACCTAAATACTTTAGACTCAACCAGATTGGCCTGATTGATGACAATGTCTGATGATAGACAACATTGAAACGAGTCGCAATGAGAATGTATTTTTAGGGTTCCGTAGCCGAATGGCAAAAAACGGAACCCTTATAGATTCGTCATGTCTGTCTGTCTGTCTGTCTGTCCGTCCGTATGTCACAGCTATTTTATTCCGAAACTTTTAGGACTACAGAATTGAAACTTGGTAAGTAGATGTATTCTGTGAACCGCTTTCCGATTTTTATACAAAAGTAAAAAAAATAAAAGTTTAAGGGGGGGCATCCCATACATGGAACTGAAACAAAAAAATAAATTTCTTCAAATCTATACATGTGGGGTGTCTATGGATAGGTCTTCAAAAATGACGTTGAGGTTCCTAAAATCATTTTTTTCTCAAAGTCAATCATTTGAAAGATGGCGCGTCTAAAGTGGTAAAATGTGTGTCCCCCCCTCTAACTTTAAAAGTATGAGTGTAAAAATAAAAAAAAATATATGCTGTAGATCTCAATAAAAATTAACAACGAAAATTAGTTTGAACGAGATACAGTCAGCAGTTTTTGAGATATGGCGGCCGCAAAGATAAAAAATAAAAAGAAAATCATAGTAATGGAATACTTATCGGTGTTACGGAACCCTACGAGTGCGAGTCCGACTTGCACTTGGCCAGTTTATTTTTTCATGTTCGCGGCTTAAGGGTGGCTCTAGTGCCACCCCCACCGCACCTTAAACAACTGTACTCCGAGTGTTAGGCTAGACATGTTGTAAATGCTAATACACAACAATTAACAAAAATCTATCAAAAAGATGTTTATGTCTTGTTATTTACCGAATACTTAATTTAATACCCAATACAAAATAATACAAATTTTATAAGTACATAATAAAAAACCTTTGAAGAAATTCAACTTCCAAAACCAACAATGCTATGCTTCCGCAATAAAAAAACATACAATTAGGTAGATATTACGAAACTGTCTACATTTTAATGGCAGATATATAAAAGCATTTTATAAAGACAACGATCAAATGCCCAGCGTATCATTAGCAGCTATCATTTGGATTATGTGAGTGAAGTCTACTTCCTCATTTCATAGCAGTTTTGAAGTTGGGTAACGAATCTTTTGTTTTATTTTATTAAGTACTTAAGAGGTCGGCATAAATAAACTGCACAACTTAATAGGTTCTCGCAATACTGTGTGTGATAATAAGATAACTTAAAAAGTGCTACCACGCTAAATATTATGCAAGGTATACATATATTTTAAGGTTTGGGAGCCCCGTTCATTCACTCACAAAAAATCAATGCAGACATAAAATTAAAAGATGGCTTCAAACATTAACGTACACGGATACTGAGAGCCTACTAAAACTAATTCTGTAAGTTCTAAGGGTAAGCAACGTATTATATACTTCAACCACAAACATACAAACACAATCACACAAGCACACATCCTAACATTCATAAACACATCCTCATATACTAACTAAGTAAATACCACACACACATAAAATACACATACATTATAAAAAAATAAAAATAAAAATACGTTTAGTCTGAACACTCGTAACACTTACGGCATCTTAGGGTTAAAAACGCATCGGTCGAGCAAAGTAACAATGTTCTGTAATAATCTGTAAGTCATCATGTTTCTCAGAATCTTTGAATACCATGACATAGCAGCAAGATGTTATTGAAATTATGTTTATCGCTGTAAAAATACATTTTATATTTAAGCTATTTACATAATTATCTTAAGGAATCTAGATATATATTAATCAAGTGCATTTACTTTTGTTCCTATCAACTTCTCTATAAATTTATTTAAACATAATAATAATCATCATTTCATAATCAATCTGAGTATAATAATATAATAATAATTTTAGGCCTGGATAAAAATGTTTTTGTGTGTATCTCTCATCAATGATATTGAATGTACCTTATTTTATTTTAACATTTATCATCCTCTATTTACTTTGTACGAATGTCAATATCAGTTTAGAAATTTTCATAGCTCATATAAATCACGAATATTTTGTATTTTTAACAAATATTAATCCTAATTAGAACGAAAGAGGTTAGCATCCGGGATACAGTTTCTCTTGTCCGGTTGTTAACACATCATTCATTCATAAAAAGTGTACCTACCTACATTAATATTATTGTATGCATGACCTATTTAATTTTAGTTTTAAATAAGTGTTAAAATGCATGATTTTTAAATTAAGAATATTGTACACCAATTTGTTAACCGAAAAAATTTCAATTTCAATTTAAAAGAAAAAAAAAATATTCACACATGGTATATTAAACGGTATCATGAAACATCCATGAGAAGAGTATAATAACCATCGATGTATATGTTCTACGTACCAGATGACGCGTCGCGAACTAGGCCTAGCTACGTTCAAATAATAAAACTGGCCAAGTGAGAGTCAGACTTTTGTCACGCACACGGAGGGTCCCGAACTGCAGTATAATACCGCGGTAATATTATATTATATTACCGTGACAATACTAAACATGCTTATTAACTACAACGCCATCTAACGAACTTCTAACACCAATTTAGTGAAGGTTAACACAAAGGTGTTAGGGTAGCTAATTAATATTATTAATAAAGTAAACAATAGTTCATAGATGTCACTATAGTGAAAAACACGTTTTTGTATGGGGTTCGGAACCCTAAAAAGCAGTGCTGAATCTACATCTCGCTTAGTTTAGCGTAAGTACTCATCACGCCCGATCGCGCGCCGCTTAGCACGTAAAAAGCGTAAGTCAGTTTATGATGGGCGCCTCTGGTTTACATGTTCCTCTGATAATAACGTCTAACATATTATAAAGTCGACACCATCACGTCTGTTGATCTTATCACAGTCATGTCCACGTTAAACGTGATCTAAACATGTTGCTACGTTGTTAGGTCACGTATGCACGTAGATACCGTAACGTCATATTATATTAGGATTAATATTTATTATAATAAAATATCTCAAGCACGGTAATGCTATCTACCGTGGTTGAAATGACGCTAATTTTTAACCCCCAGCGCAAAAAGGAGTGTTATAATTTTGACGTGTGTATGTGTGTGCATGTGTCTGTAGTGGCATCGTATATAGTGCCTAAACGAATGAACCACCGTTAATCTAGTGTTTTTTGTATGATAGGTAATCAAAAGTGTTCTTAGCTTTGATTCATGAAAATCCGTTCAGCTGTTTTAAGACTATAAGCTTTTAAACCGACTTCCAAAAGGAAGAGGCTCTCAATTCGTCTGTATGATTTTTTTAATGTATGTTACGCGATTATTTCGTCAATTTCAAACTGATTCGAATTATTATTTTTTCAATTGGTAGGTTACATTTTGAAGTTGGTCCCATTGTAATTTCATCGAGATCTGATAAGTATCTCCAGAGATACTGAGATAAACAACTCAAACTTAGTACTGAAAATGACTAGCGTGGCAATTGAAGTCGGTTTTAAGGTTCCGTCCCCCCCCCCTCCCCACTCTAAAAGCTAACTGCTGACTTGAAAAATCTGGAAAAATTCGTGATAATAGCGCATTTTATCAACTTTAAAGAAAAACTATAGCGGTTAAGATAACTTTATTAGATTAGCAGTACGTAGTCGTAGTCGTTGAACTTGGGTGTTGGATAATTTTGTACCAAATACAAAATCCTTAGAATAAATCCTTTAAAGTGACAAAGACAAAGTACCTAAAGCGGGCGGGAACATGGAAAAGTGTGTGTGATCTCATTGTATTTTTTCCTAAAACTTGTGTTCTTCCGCGAGTTTTAAAGTTTAAGTGTAACAAATGTGGATTATTAACCATTAAGTGCCGGTGAATGTGTGCGAGTGTAGGGAAACAGCACAATGTTGAAAAACATATTATTTGCGTTCTAACCAAAATTCCACTGAAAATCTTCAGTTAACTCCACATTTTTACTGAAGGTATGACTTAGACTACTAGACTAGACTAGACTTTTACTTGAAAACTGACCTGAAATGTGACTTTGACTCATCTTAAATCTTAAATTCATAAAAACTTGAAGAATTTCAATAAACATATATTAATGAATTATAATAAAAAACGATTCTTGGTTTATTTTAGTAATTCTAGTGACAAGTGAAACCCGCGTGATTTGCTTGTATATTTTGCAGTTATACAAGTGATACAAATTTGTATCACTTGTACAACTACGAAATATAGAAATATGTACAACCAGCTGTACTATTGATACAGAGCGCCTTTTTTCTGAGGTGTTAACCTGCGATGGCGATGGAATTTTATTTTAAGATGTAAGAAAATTACTCAACGCATTGTATACTCAAATTTTCTTTAGAGATAGTATCCGTTGGACCACACAATGATATCGGTACAATCTGATTTACATCACTTTCCCACACAAACTAGGTTGCGGCTTGCGACCACTTCGGTATTTTACGAAATTCTATTCAAAATTCTATTTGAAACTGTGAATAAATGTGAAGGGCCGGGCTCCATCAATGCGGAGAGGAGAGGTCTATATCTATTATAGGATTCAGTCTGGACTAAACTTTTTTCTAGACTTAACATAAGAGTATAACTTTTTCTAGACTATACATTAACTTAAACCAAACATAAAACTTTTTTCTAGACTAAACTTTTTTCTAGACTAAACTTTTTTCTAGACTAAACAAACTTTTTTCTAGACTATACATATTTTTCTAGACTAAACATAAGACTTTCCTGGACTAAATAGTAAATGTCCAGCGCCTCAAATCATTGCCATTTTTAGGGTTCCGTACCCAAAGGGTAAAACGGGACCCTATTACTAAGACTCCGCTGTCCGTCTGTCTGTCTGTCTGTCTGTCTGTCTATCTGTCTGTCTGTCTGTCTGTCCGTCTGTCACCAGGCTATAGCTCATTAACCGTGATAGTTATACAGTTGAAATTTTCACACATGGTGTATTTCTGTTGCCGCTAGAACAACAAATACTAAAAACAAAATAAAGTTAAAAATTAAAGGGGGTACCCATACAAAAAACGTGTTTTTAAACGCCATCTATCTAATTAGTTTCGGCAAAATGACATAGATGGCGCTAGTAAACTAGCCCCGTCTTTCTAGATGGCGACCAAACCAAATATTCTTGGTAATATCAATTAATCAAATTTATGAGGTTGAAACTCTGTATGTTTCGTATTGTACGGAACCCTCCCTAAGTGTGCGATAAGAGACGCGATGCTGACTCGCACTTGGCCAGTTTTATTCATTTCCGGGCAAGTGCCATCTTCGGTCTTCTTTTTTTAAAATATCATATAGGCTAGCGTTTGACCACTATCACACCTGTTGGTAAGTGATGATGCGGTCGAAGATGGTAAGCACACTAGGCCTAGAATGGGAACTGGCTTTCAATGATAGCTGCCGGTACACATTAGATGTTTTGGCGACAGATTTTTTTTTTAATATCTTATAGTCTAGCGTTTGACCACTATCTCACCTGTTGGTAAGAGTACTACTACTCAAGAAGAAAATAAAATCGGTTCATTTTCAGTTACTTTGAGGTATTTATCTCCATATCTCTGGAGATACTCTAGCAGCTAGCTCTAAATAATTGTATAATGGGACCGCCGTGAAAAAGTACTCTACACATAAAAATATACAAAAATAAAACAGTTAAATAAAACAACTACAAGTAACATTAAATCTTATTACAAAAATATTTAAACAATACAACAATATTATAATTCATTTCAATTTTATATCCTGCTCCTTTTTTTAGGGTTCCGAACCCAAAGGGTACCAACGGAACCCTATTACTGAGACTCCGCTGTCCGTCTGTCTGTCTGTCTGTCTGTCTGTCTGTCTGTCTGTCTGTCTGTCTGTACGTCTGTCACCAGGCTGTATCTCAAGAACCGTGATAGACGGTTGAAATTTTCACAGATGTATGTATTTCTGTTGTCGCTATAACAACAAATACTAAGAACAGAACAAAGTTAAAAATTAAAGAAAAGTTTAAAAAAAGTTTTTTACGATAGCGCCGTGCCATCTAGCTAGCATCAAAGATGGCGCTATCGTCGTAACCTTAATCTGAATCTCGGAAGCGGCTCCAAAGATTAAATAAAATTTAGTATACAGGGGATTTCGGGGGCGATAAATCGATCTAACTAGGAATCATTTTCAGAAAATGTTGTTTTATTCGTGTTTTCAATAATCAACTTTATTGATAATCAACTTAAAATATTACTCTTCCCGACATCTATTGGCGAGTAGAAGTAGCTTTAGTGTTACTGTGTTGGTAAAGCAGTTAGTGGCTCTCAATTAAAAAAAATAGTATTATTATTCGTCAATAGATGTCGGGAAGAGTCATATTTGTCTGTTTAAGTGGCAAAAAATACCGAGCAAAGCTCGGTCAACCAGATATTTAATAATATTAATTACTACTATATAATACTATTCTACCTTTGTGTAAACGTTTACTAAGTTGGTGTTCGGTTCGGAACCCTCCGTGTGCGGGACAAAAAGTCTGACTCGCATTTGGCCAGTTTTATTTTCAGCCTCTCTCAATTAGTCTTATAATTTTGCATGTGCCCAACAGGGTCCATAATGATCACATGTACCTAGATAATATCTAGATATAAGAACTTTATGTACAACAATTATGGAAGCAATAAAGTATTGATTAAGATTAATTCGAATCGGTTTACAATTGACAGAGTAATCGCGTAACATACATACGAGTACAAAAAAAAACATACAGACGAATTGAGAACCTCTGTTTTGGTAGTCGGTTGAAACTAATCATTCGAATCGGACCACAATCACAGAATAATTAATATTACTTTAATCGCCTAACAGTCACGCAAAGAACATCAGTCAGTCGAATTGAAAACCTCTTTCTTTTTTCTAGGTCGGTGGAAAACCAGAGTTAGCCAAACATATTTCAAACTATAACACAACAACAGTTAACAACAGCAAACGTGGGGGACGTTATTTAATTTATTATTTAATTTGTCTTTAATAAGTTTTTATTTAATTTGTCTGGCTTTAATATGTAGAAGAGTCGTGTTACCCAATACTGAACAAGGCACGTCGCTTCATTCCCGATAGGTTATTTATAACTTATTTTCCGGCGTATAACAAAAAAATTGGCACGCCAAAATCCAGGAGTTTGATTTCAATAAGACGATAATATGTCATGTAATTTTTGTTGCATATTCCAGATAGAAATTATTATTATTGAAATGTTTTGCTTAGATAAAGCATGAAAAGAGCCAAATGAAAACTTGTTAATTTAATCAAAAAACAAAAGTAAGACCTTTTTGAGTTTCAAGCATTCGCAAACTCTTCAGGAGTGGGCATAAACGCACGCACTCTCGCGCACCTATCCTGGTCTATTAGCAAACTTTTCCTCTTAACCACAATCTCTTTCTCTATGTCTGCTCTGTATTTCATCAGCTCAGATCTGACAGCTTCCACCTCTCGAATTCTACTTTTGTATTCTTCAGATTTCTCTTTGATAAGTTTAGCTTCTGCCATCAAACTGTATTGTGCTGGATCTCTGCAATTTTCAACGTTTGGCCTCGTATTGTTTCTGCTATGCAGACGAGACATAACCAGCTTATTCCTTACGTTTAGTTCTCGCATTTTTTCGTTCAAATAGTCATATAGATTCTCTATATCAGCGATAGTTTTCAAGTTGTCTTTGAGTGTTTCTTCCAACTTGTCACACGCCGCTTGCGTTGCCGTGACAGTCTCTGACATTGCCATGTCAGTTCTCTCTGATGACTTCTGCCTGATTTCCTCGCAATTTCTGACACTCTCGCTGCAGTAGTGCTGCCAGTATTCTAAAGAAGTTCCATTTTCTGGCCATCTCGCTACTCCTGGGTGGTAAAGGATTAAGTTTGAATCGTTTCCCAATAAACGATTCTGTTTGTCTACTCTCAGTGAAACCATTTTGTCACTCCAATCAGCTTCTATATTAGTTTTAGCGGATTTGTTCTCCATCATTTGCTCCTCAACTTTTGCCAGAGTGTTCAAAAAAACGCTCCTGATTTCGCCTACTATTGCTACTTCTTTGATTAACTCTTGTTCAGTGTCATCTCTTACCAAATCTGGTTCTAATCTGTTTGTGCGCAATTCCAGGCACTCTCTAGAAATAGCTTCAGGTAGCATAAGAATTCTGCACGCCGATTTTAATTTCTCTCTATCAACATCTAGAGCTGCAATCTCCTCAGCAATCGCTTTAATAGTCTTCTGTACTTTTTTCTTCAAGGAGTTCATATCTTTTATTTTGTCATCCAATTTGCTATTGGTTCCTGCTAAAGTATTATCCAGTATTTGTTCAGCTCGTGTAATTTCTTGTCTGGTTACTTTTTCTAATTCTTTAGCTTTGTCTGTGGCTCGAGGTGTCAGTATGGCTAGATTGTTCTTTCTCCAGTCTCCGGTGCTGTATCTGGTGATAGAGTATTTATCTACGACTGGTCGGACTCCCGTGGTGCCTGATGTAGGTGTCCAGTCGAGATGTCCGGCAGCCCAGGGGCCTACCGGTCCCATAACTAAGGTATCACCACTCGTGCTATCCGTAGGTTGGGGGAGGTAAAGAGGAGGTGCTCCGGGAGGGTATACTTTTGCTGCTCTCGGTATGATCATGCCAGGACGGTAAGGCATAGCGTAAGAACTCTCAGCCACAGCGGCCGTACCTGATTCAAGATTTTTGTTTTCGCCTCGAGGCTTCGCATCAGTTGGACAAATGTCTGGGCAGGTCATCTTGCCACGATCTCTATGTGCCATTGTAACAGCGAATTTAAAAATCTTATAACTAAGTACCCAATTCTTATTACTACATAAAATAAATTAATAATAGAAAAATATAAAACGATTACCCCGTTTAGTCATTAGTTAAATGACAGCTGTGTCATGCCATTGTCATTTGTCACATGTATTTTTAATTTCACAGCTGCATGATATAAACTAGTCTATCCTCCGTGATACGTTGAGCAGCAATAAAATATTGCGTAAGGTTTTATTTATATATATTTTACCTGACGTCCTCTTCGAGCATTTACCAATGGAGATGTTAACGCAAGGCGTACCTCTGTGCTGGCCATATAGCCATTATTGGCCATATGAGCGTGCGTAACTACGCTGTATTTTTAATACTGTGTGCGTGTTTCAAGCTAGTGTGCGGGATCGTTAAAGTGAGTGATTTGTGTGTGTGCAATGCGTGTTTAACTCGTCCCCCGTAAGTATCGGCAGAAAAAAATGTTTGCAGATTACAACGTTAACATCTCCATTGGTAAATGCTCGAAGGACGTCCTTTTTACCCGACTGCGCGAGGCAAGGAAGAGTAGATGTATGTTTAACCATGAACTATCGTGCCCATGTACAGTCTTTTACCAGTCAGTCTGTATTGATTATTATATTACCACGATATTAACCCCCTCAATGAAATCACAATATTGCGAAATTTACCGTCTTATAATCCTAACTAGCTTCTGCCAGCGGCTTCGCCCGCGTTTCCTACAGGAAACAAATGACATGTTTTTCTTCAGAAACAATTACATATTATAAGAGCTTCCCTCTCAATTAAATTATACGAATTGACATCCCAAACAAAGCAATAATAGGGACAAAGTTCTCCGTGAAACTAAACTGATCTCAGGTAGACCGTATAAGAGTAGCTACTCTCATACCTACCGAGATCAGTTTAGTTTTACGGAGAACTTCGTCCCTATTATTGCGACCCTTGTTTTAAAAATATATCGTAGTATGATTGTAGCCAGATCTGTGGTTGTAGCGTAGTGTAATCCTTTTTGTTTTCCTTCAGCTGCTATGATTACAAGGCTGCTCCGTGAGCTTAACTCTGGAGCGAGCTATGTAGAACTGACTCTGTGAAAAGCAGTTCTCCCTTAACTCTACTCCTGCTCAATCAATAGTTTGGCTTTGAGATTTTGAGGTCATGTAAAAGGAGACTTTGAGGGGAAACTGCACGCTTTTGAACTCGAAGTGGTAGTTCGATGTTGTTAGAGGAACCCTTGGAACAAATACAGACTCCCCTCGGGAACAACCGATCAGCAACAGCATAGAGCCCTCGATAACATTTCTTTGCAATGTTTTTCACTCGCAACCTGCCATTGCATAATTTTGGCGGGATTAACCCGTTACGTTGCCTAACTGTTACGCATCAAGATAACTGGGGCACCAACTCTCATTTTTCAACAGTCTTCCGAAAAGGAGGAGGTAAAAGGAGAAGGAGGTTTTTTTGTATGTTTGTTACGCGATTACGCCGTTAATGATGAACCGATTTGAATGATTATTTTTTTGATCGGTAGGGTACGTTTTCGAGGTTCCATTGTAATTTCATCGAGATCTGATAAGATATGACGATAAACGTCTCGAACTTGCTACTGAAATTGACTCGCGGGGCATGAAAGTCGGTTGTTTTAGTTTTTAAACTATGGTAATTATTTTAATGTCATATAGGCTAGCGTTTGAACCTAGGATGATGGATTACAACCATCATCCTAGGTTTGAACACTATCTCACCTGTTGGTCAATGATGATACGGTCGAGGATGGTAGCACACTAGGCCTAAAATGCGAACTGGCTCTCAAGGATAGCTGCCGGAACACATTAGATTTGGCGACAGATTTTCTAACTTGACTTGAAGGTGGTAGCTGTCCAGGCTGACACTGACACCAGGCTGTATAGTAGATAGTGCTCTACCACCATGCGGGGGTTGGAGGTTTTTTAACGATGTGTTCCCTTCACCTAAGAGTCACTGTGAAAAGCACACACACCTTTCGAAAGAAAAATTCAATAGTTCACTTGCTCAACCATTCTGCAGGTTTATCATATTTATCACTCTCTGTAAGTACTAATATTATAAATATGCAAGATTTCATTTTTGTTTACGATTTAACTCAAAAACTACTGGACCGATTACAAAAACTATTTTACAAATGGAAAGCTACATTATCAGCGAATAACATAAGCTATATTTTATCCCCCTACTCTCACGGGAACGGGACCTACGCGGGTGCAACCGCAAGGCTCTGCTAGTATATAATATCTGGGTAGATTTAACTAGTAATATACCAACGGCGATGCATTCTTCTTAGATCTTCATTATGGGCATGTACTCGTAGATTAAACTAACGGCAATATCATCAGATAAAATTCCCATGGGATGGGATACAGAAACATTGTTGTCTTGTCTTTCCGTTCCCATGGCCATGATGTGAGTGAAGCGACTCTTATTGTTCTACTCATTAATTGGCATAGAATTGTAATTAATATTGTATAGGAAGAATCAGGTTTAGTATGATTGTTGCTAATTGCATTCGTTAGCTAAATGCCAAACTCGATGAGCTATTTCAATGGCGTATTGAATAGGTGGTTACAGCTAGGCTATTCTGTAAGCTATCTCGACAGCGGAATCCGCGGTGAGATTCGAATTTCGTACTTTGAAATTCAATCGTATACGGTTAAATTTCGTAATACAAAATTCAAATCTCACCGCGGATTCCGTTGTCGAGATAGCTTACAGAATAGCCTAGCAGGCCTGTCTTTGATGCGTTTTATTATTCTCTGTCACAGAGAAACAAGTAAAGTATGAAGTTAAGTATATTTAGTACAGAATGTTCTACTACGCCTATTGAAGAAGCAATAAGTACCCTCAAAGTTAGACGTGAGTATAGAAAATAAAAGTGTGCTATTGTGTTATTTATTTTATACATAGTTGATCGAACTACAAAGTTAAGTAGTGGTAGGACTTCTGCTAGTCCGCCTGGGGCGGTACCACCACTTTGCCAATTAATTTTCAGCCGTAAAACATGAATGTTTTTCGGTTGAAATGGCAAGGTGTCCAGTGAAATTACAGGGCATGTGAGACAATACAATACAATAACTCTTTATTGATTACCAAGAAGAAAAAAAACTTAAAGTATAATGAGACTCAACTCTTTATGTCTCAAGGTAACAGGCGCAGTTCAGTGACATGCAAAATTCTAGCAGTTCAGAATTTTGCACGCCGCTGTATCTGTTATAGGTAGATGTCATCGCTTACCATCAGGCGAGCGTCAAGCTTATCCTGTTACCTTTTACCATAAAAAAAAGTATTTGTATTGAGTACAGAATGTACTACTATGCCTATTGAAGAAGCAATAAGTACCTACCCTCAAAGTTAACGTGAGTATTTGTAATGTGGCATTATAGCGCCCAAACGGATTAACCAATTTTGATTTAGTTTTTGTTGTATTGGTATTTAGAGAGTCGTTAGCTTTGATTCATTAAAATCCATTCAGCAGTTTTAAGACTATATGAGGTCTTTTCTTTTTCTTCTCTATTTCGGTATCCTGTTACTTTCAATAATTGCGATGTTCATTAAACCAAAAGTGACAAATAACCTGCATAGTGCGAGTCGGACTCGCACGCGAAGGGTTCCGTACAATACTACAATCTTCTAATACTATAAGAATCTTTGTCCTGACATACTGACTGACTCACTGACAGACAACGCACAGCCTAAACCGCTGGTTGTAGAGACTTGAAATTTGGAGGGTATATTTGTCTTAGTACGTAGGGGTGTACTAAGAAAGGATTTTCCAAAATTCACCCCTTAAGGGGATGAAATGGCAGTTCAAAGTTTGTATGGAGAAACAAGATTAGATAGTCTTTTCTATCCGAAACTTCACACAAGTGCTTCAGTAAAAAAATAAATAAATACGTGTTTCTGTTTTTTTTTTAATTCACCCCTAAGAGGGTGAAATGGGGTAACAAAGTGTGAAAATCAATATTGTTTCGGATTGCGCTGAAATTTGGCATGCAGATAGTTATTACGACTTAGGTATCCGCTAAGAAAGAATTTTTCAAAATACACTCTTGAAGGGGATGAAGCCGGGGTTCAAAGTTTGGATAGTCGTTTTATTCGACATTTCACACAAGTACTTCTGTAAATAAATAAGTACATACGAGTTTCAAACTTTTTCAAAATGCCACCCTAAGAGGATAAACTGG
Source organism: Cabera pusaria (assembly GCA_954871355.1). Taxonomy (NCBI): domain Eukaryota; kingdom Metazoa; phylum Arthropoda; class Insecta; order Lepidoptera; family Geometridae; genus Cabera; species Cabera pusaria. The sequence goes on along the minus strand of OX940909.1, from coordinate 4,511,031 downwards.
GGTAAAAAGTAAAAAAATCGATATTGTTTCGGATTGCGCTGAAATTCAGAATGCAGATAGTTATTATCACGTAGGTATCCGCTCAGAAATGATTTTCTGAAAATTCCTCTTGGATACGGAACGGGGATTCAAAGTTTGTATGGCGAAACAAGATGGGAAAAAAGTACGTGTTGTAGGATTTTTCGAAATGGGGTAGGTAACAATTTAGGTCATTTCAACATTTTTAGTCTGTAAATTTAGGTTTTTAGGGTTTATAAATATGAATCCCGAATTGCCTAAGTCAAGCGATAACATGAAAACGGGTGAACCGATTTGGCTAATTAATATTTGATGTGTGTAATGATAGAATCGTTTTTACAAAAGAAAAGTTTTAAGTAAATAAAAGGTTTTAACGCGAGCGAAGCCGCGGGACACTTCTAGTATTGTAATATAGAGAGAAAAATTGCCGAAAAACACGTTTCTTGTATACAAGAAACGTGTTATTTTTTTGTATTTTTTATTATTTGTTGTTATAGTGGCCATTATAATACACACTTTGTGATGATTTCAAGTGTATCTATTACCGTTTCTAGGATCGAGCAAAAAAACGCTGAAATAAACTAAACTTCGATGTCTCAGTACCTAATGGGATTGCGTTGATACCCTTCGGGTACGGAACCCTAAATAAAACTGGCCAAGTCGAGTTGGGCCTTGATTTCGCCTACCGACTTCCGTACCAACTTCTCAGACCTTAACTTTGTAGTTCGATTTGTAATAGTACATTTCCCTATTTTTTGTTATTAAACTACATATTTACGGTTTTCAGTTTCATTTATTCCTTTATAAGTGCTTCAAGACCTAACTTCTTGCAAAATTTCATGATTCTAGGTCAACGGGAAGTACCCTAGGTTTTCGACCCAAAACCTATAGGGTACTTCCGGTTGACCTAGATTTGTCAATTTTGGTTAAAAGCAAGGTCTTACAGCAAAAGTAAAGAAAAAATTTCGAAACTTAAAAAAAGTTGAAAATTTAAGTACATTAAAAATGAAATGAATGAAATCTAAATTTGCCCATAACTTTTTATCGTGTTGACTCAGGACCTTGATTTTTATACATAGGTATAAGGACTACCAGGGACTACTGATTTTCTCAGAAACCGGTGGACCCGTTCTTGAGAAAGTTGGTGGTGACACATGGACAGAGAGACGGACAAGAAAGTGATCTTATAAGTGTTCCTTTTTTTACCTTTTGAGGTATGGAACCCTAAGAAGAAAAAATTGAATACATAATGTTCTACACATGAAATACGCAGACCAACCTTTATTTGATGAGGTTATTAGTCAACCGACCGCAACACTACTTACAAAATGTCATAAGCACAATATTGTGCAACAGGTGATCGGAACAATGTTAAGTGAAAGGATGAATAAAGTGGCATAAGTATGTGAAGTGAGTTATGCAAGGAAGCTTAAAAGACCTGCTAGGCTATTCTGTAAGCTATCTCGACAGCGGAATCCGCGGTGAGATTCGAATTTCGTACTACGAAATTCAATCGTATCAAGTTCGTAATACAGAACTCGTAACACGAAAGTCAAATCTCAGCGCGGATTCCGCTGTCGAGATAGCTTACATAATAGCTTACCTGTCCACTGATGAGACTTATGAGAAATTATTAATATATTTTTATGACCCTATTTGCTAATTTTTTTTTAACATTTCGTGATCGTTTAAAAAACTAAAAGAACCGACTTCAAACGTCGCGCTAGTCAAAGGAGCCAGCAGTAAGTATCATGTCATCGAAGTATAAAAATGCATCGTAATATAAATGTTGATATATTAAAGAAGGCTCGACCGATTTCGTTAAAATTTGAATGAGACCACCTGGGAAAGGTACCCTTTGAAACAAAAAAGACTTTTCCAAATCAGTTCAATCAGGCATCTTCAAGTAATCGGTGAACATACATAAAAAAAAAGATTCAGACGAATTGAGAACCTCCTCCTTTTTTGTGAAGTCTGTTAATAATTAAGATAACCTTTTATCGTTCGAACAGAAAATTTTATGTTCGCATTTGGTTTTCGATGATGATATACGCAAGCTGGCTGGAAGCGGTTAGAAACAAAGAGCTGAAGATCGAGCTCAGTGGCGTGCCATAGGTGAGGCCTATGTCCAGCAGTTGACAGACATAGGCTGATGATGATGATGATGATGATTTGGTTATCGTGGTGCTGTAGTAACTATTATCTATTCTGCGTACCTGTACCTACCCTGCACCGCTCGCCAATTCCAGCACTTACTTTTTTCAATTTTCTTAGACCCTACAATACTTAAACCTGGCTTTCTTCGATAAAATCGGCGAACCTACTTTGGATTTCTAATAATTCTCCATGAAAACGTACTAATAATTATTGGTCGACGCAGTTTAGAACAGAAAGATGTGTAAGAGGATAAAATATCGACGAACAACACGGAATAAAGCAAAATAAATAGAGAAAGCACACTGACTGCAAGAGAAAAACCAAAAACGGTGCTTGGAAACAAATTTGGAAACCCATAGGTATATTATTAATGCGTAGCTCAATCCAAGGTATTCGAAATTCGAAACGTCATTGGGAGAGACCAAGAAGATTCATCATTTTGGGTTGGGAGAGTCCTTCACACAACTGTTGACTGATGGAGGTTGACGCCTAACGATGATGCTTATTAGTAATTGTTAAACTACCACCAGGTACATAATAATATACGAGTAATTTTATTCAACTACATTTTTAATACATTTATTTAAAGAAATGGAAAGAGATCTAGTAACCCGCTAGTTCAGAAGCTGATGGATAATGAGAACGTACCATTCCGCATCTATCTCTATCTATGTTCAGAGTCTTCCTTTTAGATGCTATGGCCTTCTCTAACACATGTCTCTTCTTCATCAGATCAGATCTTATTCTCTCTGCGTTGTTCAACTGCCCGAGCAAAGAGGTTACAGTCTCGTGAATTTTCTTAACCTCTTCTATTAATCCTAAATGAGGTTGGTCCTGAACGCTTTCACCATGCGGTCTCCAATTGTTCCTATTATCCAGTCTCGTTTGAGCTAATTTCATAGCTGCATCCATCTTCTGCACAGCGGCTTTAAGATTGTCAATAAGAACTTCCATGTCTGCCAATCTTTGCAGTGTATCCAGTAAGGTGGCTTCCAGTTTCGTACAGAGTTCAGTGGTCAAAGCGACAGTTTCAGCTATCGCCATGTCGGTTCTGTCAGCTTGCGTGCGAAGCTTTCTGCCCCCATTTACTAGAATAGCGTTTAGACTTCCTCGCAAGTCAGCAGATTTTTGTCTTGCCGCTTCGACGTTTAAAACATTCTCTCTGCAGAAAAATTCCCAATACTCCAAAGGTGCTGTATATTCTCCAAATCTGGTCGCTCCCGGTCTGAACATGATAGTACTCGACTTAGGGTTCATGCCTATATTCATGGCTTCAGTGTTGTAAGCTAGAGTCTTGTCGCACCAGTCATATTCGATCTTATGTTTAGCCGCTTTGTTTACAGCCATTTGTTCTTCGATCTCCTGAAGTGTGACCTTCAAATTTGCTCTCACTTCACCGACGAGGTCCATCTCTTTAATTAATTCTTGCTCAGCCGCGTCTGCTACTAGATCTGGTTGGAATCTGTTAGATCTCAGATCTAAACATTCTTTAGAAATCGATTCGGGAAGCATGAGAACTCGCGCAGCACCTTTGAGACGCTGCCTTTCAATTTCGAGCAGTTCTACCTCTTCTGTTATAGCTTTGCAGGCTTTTTCTACTTCAACTTTCCATCTGAAGATATCTTTTGCTTTCTGTTTAAGTCTTTTGTTATTTTCTGACTGTTGCTTGTCGATGTTTCCAAACGCTTGCATCATAGAGGTTTTTGCGTTATAGTCGATGATGTTAGATTCGTTTATGGTTTCTGGGTCTAAGCAACGTTGGTTATGTAATCGCCATTCGTTAAGGGAATATCTACTTATTGAGTATTTGTTTACTGGAGGTCGTGTACCAGTCATATCTCCAAGAGGTGTCCAGTCGACGCTGCCATCTGGTGCTGGTTTTAGGCTGGGCAGGTGTTCTTCACCTGATGGAGGTGGTCGATTACTTTCAGGTTCTGGAACACTCGTCTCGGGTGCTGAAGCGTGTGCAGTTAGTGTTTTCGATATCTCAGCAGCCTTTATTTTTTCCATCACTGCCTCTGGAGATTCTTTAGCTTTCTTGAAAGCACCGATATCATTACATACCTTAGGGCATTTGTCATCCTCAGGAAAAAACGTAGCCATTATTGTATAATTATGTAAGTAATTTAAAAATCAAAGTTATAAATAAATTATTAATTTGTAAACATAAGTTTCTCAAATAAATGTTACGTTGACAAAACAAACGATGCTAAATTTATGTCATTGATGAAAAAGCATCCAATAGTTTTATTACTATATAAGAATAGCCTGCTTGGTGTATTTTAGGTATTTTAACGATTCTGGCTAAGGCTCTCGATTACAAAGTATTATTGCCAAGAAGATTATACTCAGTAGAAGTTGCATGTAAACATGCAAAAACTTTTGAAGACTAAAAATATGACCTTGAATGACGTCAATTATGTTTTCGCTGTTTTCTTCACGTTGACTTTAGTCATAGAAAAGATAATAATACTACGTACTTTAGTGTTTTACAGAATATTACAGACAATTCTAATCAAATTTATTAATTTACTACTAAATACTAAATCTTAACAGCTATGTGTAATATTAATGTAAATAATTAATCTGTAAGTCCGCGAACAATTGACGACATTGGACTATTCTTACAGTGAGCGTGAGTGGGATAGAAACACCTTGTAAGCTACAGCACACCCTCCCAAAAAGGTGAAGTGAATTAATTTGTTCTATCTCGCTCACACTCGCCGTTAGAACATCAAAAACTAAAATCAACGTGAAGAAATGAGAAAAACATGATTCAAAGTCATATTTTATCTTCAAAAGTTTAGTCCACATGCAACCTCCAAATGTCTATAATCTTCGTGATTGAGACTATATCTGCAGTACAAGAGGTTTTATATCTAATTCATTCTAATTTCTAATTTATGTCTAATTCAACTAAACCGACTTCACATGCCGCGCTAGGCAAAATAGCCTGTAGTATGAAAAGGAATTCCTTTTCTTTACTTATGTGGTATGATGTCGTCAAGGTATACAAATGCATATGTCATCAAGGTATGTAATGTGTTCGAGGTGTTTATCTTTATATCTTCGGAGATAATTGATATACCTCGATAAAATTCGACGGATTCAATCGGGAGGCATAATCTCTCAAACGAAAAAAGAATTTTTAAAATCGGTCAAGATTTGACGGAGTTCTGAGGTAATCTATACTAATATTATAAAGAGAGAACATTTGTATTTTTGTATGTTTGTAATGATTTGGCTCAAAAACTACTGAACCGATTTAAAAAATTCTTTCACTAATACATAGAATGGACTTTCGGAATGAAAATAGGCTATATATTATCCCGTTTAAATCAAAGGTACATTCGTGGAGACCTAATTTGCAACCTAAGTCGGCAAATAAACGGTCGAAAAAACACGTTTCTTACGAACGCTGCTTAATTGAAAATAGATAGAAGAATATTTTCTATGCAAGAGTTGTACAACTTAATAAGACCTACAAAAAAGTCCGCGACAGCATATGTCTATCTCTTAAGGTTGACTCACAGTAACCATTTTAATCTTAAAATTTTTGTTAAAAAATATTAGATAACTTCCAAGGCTATTTTATACAATACCAATTTCTATTCTAGAAAAAGAGGTGGTCCTAGAGGAGACAAAACAAGGTTCAAACATAACCTGATTCATCCCAGCTCTAAGCTGAAAATACACAGTTCCGGTACACATGCGATGGCGATAAAGTCAAAGTCAAAGCATTTATTCAGTAAGTAGGTAGTATTAATGAACGCACTTATACACGTCTCAAATCATAAAATAAATCATAATTGATGAAAAGTAACAACTCTCTAAATGAAATGAGAAGATTACGGAATTTGCCGTCCTTTACTTAACTAAAAAGTGTAAAATAAAACATTAAATTAAAAAATCAAAAAACCCGACTGCGCAAAAAGTGAAGTGTTAAAAAACGAACTAAAAAGAAAAAAACAAGTAAGTCTAGTAGTTTAGACTTCTGTTTAGGGATATCAAAAAACTATACCATTTAAATTCTTTCTCGGTCGATACACTCATAAAATAAATTATACATTGTTATATAGAATATAGAGACTTTAACAGTCGGGACACATTAATCCCCATTCGTTAAGCCATTAATTTTGATTTTTTAATTTAATGTTTTATTTCTATTTTTCCCGGAGACTGCTGATAGCTCCCCCCCCCCCCCCCTCCTCCTTTCCTCGTGCCTGCTTGACTTTGAGTTACGGGATACCTGTATATATATATATATATATTTTTATGTTTGATCGCGGATAACTTCGTCATCTATGAACCGATTTTGATTATTCTTTTTTTGTGGGAAAGGAGATATTTCAAGTGTAATACCACGGTAATTTAATCGAGGCTTGATAAGTATCTCCAGACATATGGAGATGGTTCCCTATTGTTTCGCATAACATTTTTTGTCATAATATACTTTAGCATAATGTTGTTTCTCCTAATATATTTAGCATACATTAATTTGGCATACAGTAATTAGGCATATTTTTCTTGACATAATTACTGTTAGCATAAGCATTTGTGGCATAATATTATATGAGAATAATAATAAACGCATAACTATAATTCGGCATAATTGTTTAGGCATAATTTTTTTTGTCATATTATTATAGAATAATTACTATGTGGTACTTTTTAAATGTTTATCTCCTCACGACTAATCTAGCTAGTAGACCGATTTTGTTTAAATATTGCTCTGCTAGGTTATTCTGTAAGCTATCTCGACAGCGGAATCCGCGGTGAGATTTCAATTCCGTATTACGAAATTCAACCGTATTACAAACGTGATACGATTGAATTTCGTAGTACGAAATTCGAATCTCACCGCGGATTCCGCTGTCGAGATAGCTTACAGAATAGCCTAGCTGGTATACTATAATGAATAGGACATATAATATTTTTTAACGCAGACGAAGTTAAGAGGCTCAGCTGGTACATTTAGGAAAAAATGTCATAAAATTAATAAAAAGTTTGTTGGATGTGTTAAGCACGTCACGTTAAGCAGCAAGATGTGCATAATAAGTGTAAATATTGACTTATAACTAGCCAAATTATGAACATAATCATGAGCTTATATCTAATCAAATGCAGAACCAAAACCGTGAGATAGATGCACTTCGAAAAAATGTAAGTTATGTTAATTTAATGTTTGCGTTAGGTCAAATCAAATAACTTTCAGTTTTAAAATAAAAATAATCGCGGCGTAGAGGTGACCCAAGGGCCACCCCCGCCGAACTTGAACCTACTGTCCCAGTCTTGTAGCAAACATTTGGTTGGTATTAATAACTTTATATAACCTACTTTGTTTGATAAATTTAATTTTGCTGCGGACTTGAAGTTCGTATACTAATAAATATTAAACAACTCTTAACTAAACTCTTAACAAACAACAAAAACAAATATACTTACCTTAATTCTGACTTTGGAAGTGTTAAAATATTTTTATTATGTACTTTTATAATACTATAGTCGTTTCTTTAGAAATTGATAAATGTGTATTTAAGTAAACTTTGTTTATTTGAATTAGAATAATTCAGCATAAAATATGTGTATACATTCAATTATGACATCATTAATTATGTCTAAAACTATTAGGCCAATAAAAATTATGCCCTATAACTTTATGCAAATCAAAATTAGGCTGAAACGATATAGCCTACTTGAAAGTTATGCTTGTTTATATAATATGCCAAAAGAAATTATGCGATAGTACTATTATGCCATTTAAAGTTATGCGTAACCCGTTATGCCTAAGTAAATTAGGTATAAAAAAATATGCGAAACAAAGGGATCCCTATGAAGATAAACACCTCAAACTTTGTACAGAAAATTAATAGCGCGGCATTTGAAGTCGGTTCTTTTAGTTTTTTAAACGATCTTATTCTCTTGCGGGTGCACGTAATAGTACGGTTGGCAACCCTACATTAATCAGAGGAATTAAACATGTGTTTTAAGTGTGACGTTCGACGTCTAGATGAATGACTCAATACCTTTGTTTTTTTCTTTGTAAATTCAAAGCAATAAGTTATGTTTCTGTTACCTATATCTATAATATTTTTTATTGAATATGATCTATTTGATGTAATTTGACGTGTGTAAGTGCAAATTTTTATATTTGCCCATATACTGAATAAATGCTTTGACTTTTGACTTTTGACTTTTGACTTTCTTTTCTAACGCGCCATAAAATGTACAACTTCAAAAATAATCATTGATATCAGTTGGAAAAAAAATCGGACGTATTGAGATTAATTGAGAACCTCCTACAGTATGGAAGCGGAAGAAAAAAGATACTTTTTCTACACATACATTTTTTGCCATACGTTTTTTTGCATTTTTTGAATGTCTACATGGGTAAAACAACCTACAACTGCCTACAAGAAAAAGCTGCTAAAGAAAAAGCTTTATGTACCGACGGCTACAAAATGGAGGCATCCTGTCCGTTATTGACCACGACCAGTCTGTCAACAGGACGGACCACTTTCTAAGCTTTTACTCAGATCGCCTCCAACCAAAGACTCCATTTTCACTCCCATAATAGCAATCGCTTGCGCAGGCGCTGCGCTGACCCGTATTAGAGCGATTTTCTTGGAATCGTTTTTCTTAGGAATGAAAAGTTCCACTACACTCGTTAGATGGCTTTCGATGCGAACTTATCATTGTAAAAACCGTCAAAGCGACCCATTGATTAATAAATATTTTAGGTTTAACAAATATTTTCAACCGGCTTCCAAATAGGAGGAGGTCCTCAATTCGTCTGTAAGTTTTTATAATAATATTTTTTTTGTATGTATGTTACGCGATTACTCCGTCAATTGTTAACCGATTCGAGGTGATTCTTTTTTTTAATCGGTACGGTACGTTTCTGAAGTGGTCCCATTGTAATTTAATCGAGATCTGATATGTATCTCCAGAGATATGACGATAAACGTCTCAAGCTTGCTCGTGAAACTGACTCGCGGGGCAAGGAAGTCGGTTGTTTTAGTTTTTAAACTTTATCTTAATTATTGTTAATTGTTAAACACAATCCAAAATTTCATCGTACCGACGGCACTTTATTCCGGAGGTTGCGGGTTCAAGTCCCGTCGGTACGATGAAATTTTGGATTGTGTTTAACAATTTACAAAAATATAAAGTGAATAAAAAAAATATAAAGTAAATTATATTATTAGTCAACTAATAGAGCAAAAAGGTCGTCGAAAATTGTAAATGTTCGAAATCTAAGGATTGAAAACGGTAGGATATTTATTATGTCACTGTTTGGCGGTAGGGAATTTCCATGCCCCGCAAGTCAATTTCAGTAGCAAGTAAATGGGACCACCTCGGAAATGTAACCTACAGTACCCCGAGCACGAAAAACTTGCGAAAAAGTATTCGTATCGTCATCGACTTGAAAATGTATGAAATTTGTACAGCGCCCCTATCGTGCGTAAAAGTAACTAAATTCGGCAGCACGAACGATTTTGATTTGATTCGTATCGCAAACGTATCGTTACGTAAACGATACTTGAGATTTTATTAACAAAATGCGAGCATGAACTTAATTTTGACGTACGGTAATGTTAATTTCGAAGGCTGGCTATCGAGCATAGTCGAATATTTTTTCACTTAGGATTTTCCGATGAGAAAAGTTTCGAAACTTTTTTTAACTGCATAAAACATATTTTTTGCGTGTATTGAATGCAAATACCGCCCGCTTTACCAACGTCGTTCTCTTTATTATCTTCTTGCTGCAAGTTTACTTGAAATTAAGGGAAAATAAAAACATAAAAACAACATAAAAAATCTTTCCTCATAGTTAATCCTCCTTCGAGTTAATAAAACCTTCGTTCCAAGTTGACAAGTTTCATCGTTGTCAGCGACCATATTTGATTATCAAACTTCAAATTTGACACTGTCTCTATGTCATCCATCCATGTAAATAAATAAAATATACCAAGTGTGAGTCGGGTTTCCACTAAGGGTTCCGCACAACACAATGTAATAATAAATATATGAAACTCTTAATTCACCACAACACTCTTCAATTATATGAACACTATGGCTCAATGCATATTGAATAGGCAGCGACGCAACGCGCCAAGACGATCAGAAATGACAAGACATTATAAACCTTATGAACAATGTTACAAGACAAAAAAACGCTTGATAGAATGAACGAGGTGTGGGTACGTAGTATTATTAAGTATTCTGTGATGTAGGGAAGCTTCGAGCCGTCGTTTTCCTTTCGAAATACGGAACCCAAACTCCAAAAAATCAAGTCTTTGGTGACGCTATATCTTTCGTTCATAAATTGATATATATATTTTCAAAGGTATTCATAATTATTCTATTTTTCAAATAAAATGCATTTTAATATCTCTCATACCGTATTTGAAGATGTTTATTCTGTTAAAGTACTTTTTTAAATATAATTTCCGATAAATAGAAAGCTAAGCCAGATGTAATAAAAAGTTCACTGTTCAATTTAATTTTTGAACGAATAATTCATTCAATAAGACGTTCATTTCATTCACAACGGCTCGTCCCTACTTACATTAGGATGACGCTACTAACATAATCGTATCGACCTCTCGATAGCTGTCAGAGTGTGCTTCGTGCTGCCGCCTATCGTAACACCACGTTATTGTATCGTTTACTCGATACCTTTACGATACGAATTCGATGATTTTTCGTGCTCGGGGTACAGATTGAAAAAGGATCATTAGAATCGGTTCACAATTGACGGGACTAATCGCGTTACGCGTAACATAAACACAAAAACATTTTTGGACAACATTTAGGAAGTTTATTGAAAAAAACATTTATTTATTTAAGTAGAACACTGTGTTCATTTTGTAAGCCATGTATCGGTTGAGCTTGAGTTTCCAGGAACTGACCTTTTTTAACCGCCTTTACAAAAAGGAGGAGGTTCTCAATTCAACTGCCTACCTCAGAACTCAGACAAATTTTATCGAGATATGACAATTATCTCCGGAGATATGGAGATAAACAATATTAACAAATTTGATACCTACCTTGACGACATGATTATGACTAGTGGATATTTTCACTATCGCGGCATGTGAAGTCGGTTATTTTCGTTTTGAAAGAAAACGCCTTTTTGCTGGTATGAATTAAAGAATTAACTTTTACATTTTAATTATGTTTTTTTTTTCATATACCATACCTAACCTATATATGTTATAGACTAGAGTTTGACCACATCTCGCTTGGTGGTAAGCGATAATGTGATGATAGAATAATCTAGTCTGACTCTCAAGGGCTGCCGAAACACTAAGGTTATGGCGGCAGATTTTTCCTTGATTGTGGTAAGCTACTTTTTGGTCAGGTGGAACATTGATATAATATGCTCCTTCCCGAGTCACTTGTACTATTCATTATTCTGTGCCCGAGTTTAATATCAAAGCTCCTTCCACCAGTGGGATATTTGTACATAGGTAGAGGTATAGACGGCTACGTGAAGATTTAAATATCGGCACAAAAAGGATTACGTGATCCAGCAGTTATATAATCTTCGAGCTACATATTTATTTGCGTTCACAGGCTACATATCACTGTAGGCAATTTTCTTACCAGATAGTGGTAAGTGTCTATCACGTGCTGATAAGTTGAACTCTATCCTTTATGGTGAAGATCATCGATGGTTGTCAAACTATAATAAGATTCTGCGTCCTCACCAAAATCCACTGAAAATCTTCAGTAAACACCACATCTTTACTGAAGGTATGCCTTAGACTAGACTTTTACATGAAAACACCTGAAATGTGACTGACCCATCTTTCTCTACGACTAATATTCATAAAAAATTGAAGAATTTCAATACTTGACACTGGCTAAATACTACTTTGAGGGCTCGGTGGCGTAATCGGGAGAACGGTCGGCTTTGATGCCGTGGTACCGAGTTCAAACAGCCGTGCACCAATGGATTTTTCTATCGAAAAAATTATGTATTTTCACAGTGGCCCTCCGGTGAAGGAAAACATTGTTAAGAAACCAACAACTCCCGCATGGTGGTAGGACACTATCTAGTGTCCGCCTGGCCAGCTACCACCCTCAAGTTAGAAAATCTGTCACCAAACATCTAATGTGTTCCGGCAGCCATCCTTGAGAGCCAGTTCCCATTCTAGGCCTAGTGTGCTTACCATCTTCGACCGCATCATCACTTACCAACAGGTGAGATAGTGGTCAAACGCTAGCCTTTAAAGTATTTTTAAAAAAATACACTAATCGTGTGGAGCCATAATAAAACTAAAAAAAAAAATTTGCCGCCAAAGCTATTGGGATAGTTTCGTCTATGTATGGCTCCGCACGATTATGTATTGAACCAGTAAAATATATTTCGTTCATTTCATATCGTAAAGTTTACACAAGGTTTTAAGTATGTACTAGTAGTACATGTCCCTAGAAAATCCGTTCTCTGGAGTTTTGGAGAGAATAATATATAAGAAGTTTTTAACATTGTGCTATTTTTCTACAATATTTACCAACACTTACTTATTTGTTACTTTTCTACATCTTAGACACATTTTTTTTAAAAACACTATGAGACCAAACACTTCTTTACGTTCCTGCCAAAACTCCCAACTAGCCAAGTACCTAAAGTTTATGTTGCAAATAGCCGTTTATAGCATAAAGGGCACAACACAAAAAACTGAAATTTCAAAACCTTGTCTCGGTCCACTTTCGTAGAAGCGTCGCAAATAGCGTAACATTAATCCGTTGTCATTATATCACAAAATGCAATTAACTTTTACTTTTACCATTAGATTTCATTTGAACGAAATTGGTTTTACGTGCATGCAATTTTCGCAGATATCGATAGTGAATGGCTAATATAAATATAATATTAAGTGCTTTATTCTACACTCATGGTTTTTATTGTTATCTGTATAAATAGGTAGTACATAGTTTTAAGGCGCCTGCGACAAACTACTATACAAACGTAATAATCAATTCTTTCACATTGAGCCTGTAGGTCCAACCTAAGGTCACAGAAAAGATAATAGCTAAGGTATCTATTTATATTATAACTGCGGCTGCAGCTTAAGGTGTCTAATTTTAATTTACCAATGTAAATTTACCTAAAAAATTAAACTACAATTCGTTTAATTTTTTGCCACCTCTTGGATGGTTCTGCCAAATACTGGAAGCATTGAAGGTTATAAAGAGGAGAGCCAAGACGTTCATTAACGACGAAAACCTTGTAGGCAAGAGCAAGAGGCTCAGGCCAGAGTCTTGGGCATCGCCGCAAAGTTGTCATTTTTCTATCGGATGCATTTTTAGCACTAATTGCTACCACCACGACCTTTCTTCAATCGGAAAACAGAGGTAGGTACTGATATGCGTCACCGCTTTATTATGGACGTTCTATCTACTAGCACCAAGCGTTATGCTTCATCTTTTATCATACCTACGTACCTACTGCCAAAGTATGAATCCTTTGCTGGTACTTTCTAGACGAGCGTGCTGCATCGTAGATCGCATCGTCACTTAACATCAGGTTACATGGTGGTCAAACGCTTGACTAATATGACACAATAAAATCTATTACAACGTATTGCGTTCAAATTCTCCGAAAGGTGGACCAATAAAGAATGCATTTGGACTTGAAGAATTGTTAGTGGAAATTCTCAATGACTAACACCAAATTGCTTGCTGCATGGCACCTAAAGCATGTTTTTCTTTTGATCTTACTTCAATGTCTCTCTTTGATTGATCTTACTTCAAATCACTCTAGTGTTTAGTTTTTTAACCGACTTCAAAAAAAGGAGGAGGTTTCTCAATTCGACCGTATATATATATTTATTTTTTATTTTTTTTATGTTTGTTCGCGGATAACTTCGTCGTTTATGAACCGATTTCGATTATTCTTTTTTTGTTCGAAAGGAGATATCTCAAGTGTGGTACCATGGTAATTTTATCGAGGTATGATAAGTATCTCCAGAGATATTGAGATAAACATCTCAAAATTGGTACTGAAAATGAATAGCGCGGCATTGAAGTCGGTTGTTTTTTAGTTTTTAAACGATATTATTGTGTATTCGAGAAGATCAATTAGAATAAGACATGTTTAAATGAAGTAGGTCTTCGTATTAGCTTTATTTTCACTTAGGTGCCTAGGTACTATTTTCTAAACAATGCTACTCAAAAACTAACTTCACGGAGACACATTCCATAATAAATACAAGGGTAATTCGCGAGTGAATAGTTATCTTCTAGGCAATCGTGCTACATCGTCGATCACATCGTCACGTGGTCAAAAGTTTGCCTATCTTCTATTTTAAAAAAAAATATTATCGAATACAGACTAATCTGTAAAATGTTATACGTGGTCATACATAAAAAAACATTTATACGCGTTGACTTGAGAACCTCCTCCGTTTTTTTTACATCGGTTAAAACGGTACCATTTAGACGATTTTCACATTTCATCTATGTTACGTTTGAAGATCTTATTACCGAAAAGGCGCACACAACTTTCTGTAGCAAAAACTCCTTTCATGTCTAAATTAACACGTCAACGAATCAATTACCAATAACATGCGACTTTATTTCCTTGGAATAAAGTTTAAAATTTAGAGGTAGTAACTTTTTTGCCGGTCACGTAGCGGTGAACTTAAGTGGCGATGAGGTCAAAGAAACACAGCTTCGCAGTAATCTTACTATTATGTTAACGCCGACGCGAGCGAAACCACTTACATCTATGAAATGGAGTTATGCATCTTTACTCATATTTTGTGGAATGCAGTAGCTTTCTAAAGTAATTTTAAAATTTCTTAAAACTTTTTTATGTGTTTCATTGGAAATCTTGAACAGATCAACAATATTCAACTTTTTGCCTCTTATATTCTACATGTGTACTCTACACTCTAAAACTGTGTAAAAAAGTCTTCCAGAATTCAAAAATAATTGGGATGATACAAATTAATTTGAAATACTTGGCATTACCGTCTCCGTGTTGATTTGATTTGATTATTACGTATTTGTTCGGACATACTTATAAATAATTAGACAACGATAACCTGCACATTAGCATCAATGTTTGACGTGCAGTATAAAGTAACTTCTGTTTGCGTAAGAAATACCTTACGGGCTGACTCATGTTGCTTACGTTTTATATTCACTTTATTTACTTAAAGTGTTATTATTATACCTACCTAAGTTATAATTTTAATTTCTGTTTTATAAATGATTTCTATTTTCGTATCATTCGTTACTATCGTATTGTGTAGGTTGAGTTTCAAATTTTATACATGTACTTTTCTATGACATTATCTGTGTATTGTCAATTTGTCATCTAGTTACCCATATTTCATGCCTTGTGAACCTGTGTTGGTGTTAGATGATGTCATCAGATATGAATAAAAGATTAAAGAGAAGATAGAGAGAGTTCCTTCCATTTTGTTTTGCATCATCATCATCAACCTTCTACAGTCCTAGTACTAGTCCATTGCTAAGAATATTTCTCTACAATTTTATGCCACAGAACACGATTCTCAGCTACTCTCCAATCTCCGTCTCATCTCATCCAGCTCTTGCCAACTAAGTTTTCTCTTCTTCAAGAATTGGTAAATGTCATACTAATGAGGATGAACTACATTTACCAATTCTGAAATTCATAGATTAAAAACGGGAATTTAACGTGACTTACACGATGTCGATCGACATATGTTTCGGCCTCATCTGGAGGCCTTCTCTTCAGGATCTATTCTTCAATTATACATTTCTCTGAAGAAGTTTTTCTACCTATTTTCTAAATGATAGTAACTAGAACTTGTTTCAATGGTCTAACGATAATTGAAATAAAATTCTGTTTCGATTCGCTATCGCTGGACACGCTTCATTTTGACGAAATTCTTTTAGCATGACCGAGGCGTTTTACCGGTTATGCCCGTACCGCAGATCCTCAATTACGAAAATATGAACAGCAGCTGTGATGAAATGAAATCTCGCGTCAGCTATTTTAATTGCAATTCTTTGAATTGGCGGCTGGTTGTAGAAAGATAGGAATTATAATCGGTCGCTGCAAGATACATAGATATGCCTATCATATTTTGTGTAATGGCTAAGGTAGAAGAAGGAAGGTTAGCAAAATAATCTAAAACCTGAGTAACAGAAAGAAGCAAGAAAGAAGGCCCGAAGCACAATGGAAGCACAGTCAGTATTATTATCTTTTCTATGGCACAGTGGCAACAATAGACTTTATTTAATTTTAGTATCATATTTTCTTTATAATGGTGTTGTGAAGACAGTTTGAGTTTATTATAGTTGTCTCTCAAAAACTAACAACTATATTTTTACAAAGTAGAAAGTAAAATCTACGTTTTGTAATCAGACACTTTGTAAAGAAAACTTACAAATATTTGAAACTGCGAATGGTATACTTAATAAGACTCATTCCATACAAAATAATTGCAAAGATTGAATGCAATACCCGTTTTTGTATTTATAAAACAAGACTTTGTGTATGCAAATCGGCAATAGCCCAACGGATAGGGTGTCGGACTGCGAGAGGTCGTGAGTTCGATTCTCACCCAATTACACTATTGGCGTAAACCCACTCCAGACACAAGCATATTTAGCTTATTTGGAGGGGTTAATAAGAATACTAGTAATGTGCAATCAGCATTACAAGTAAGTTTTAGAAAAAAAAAACTTTAACAATTTTAATTTTACGATAATGATAGGTATAGGTAGGTATGTATCTTAATAATTCATATAATTTCATTATAAATTCAAGGTTTACGACATTTTAGCGGTAACCGTAGGAAGATATGTTTAATATCCTTGCATTGCACGCCACAAGTAAAATATTTCTGTTACTAAACCAAGGCAATTCCGTAATCTTATTACGAGTAAAAGAAATTCTTGGAACGTAATCAAACAGTATGGCAAGTCAGGTTGATATTCGATTACAAAGCCTGCAACTTGGTTAAAATTGTTGCTTGGTGCATTCTTTCCCACCATTCTTTATGTGAGCCTTGCTACTTGAGATCCTTACGTGCCTTTCATTTTTGCCTTGGGCAGATAGACTGTTCACAGCACCAACAGGTGGAAAGGTCTAAAGGAAATATTGCGAGATCGTACACCTGTCGTACCGGATGCGTTAAGTTAAAGCTTAGACACACCTGTCTTCTGTGCATCTACACGCTTGGTTAGCTAGCTCCACAGACTTGTTTTACGACAGCGGCACAAGGTCAACTCAATCTGTTGCCTATATGCATAAAACTTTCACTGGAAACAAGTCTTTTAAATGTCAAACCGTTATATTTATCTTTTATCTTATATTTATATTTATCTTTCAGTCGATTTGGCAAAAGATTTGAGCAAGACCCTGCTCAAATCTTATGCCAAATCGACTGAAAGTAAAGGATATTTTTTGGGTGAATGGAAAAGTAGTAACGCCTTTGTCGTTAGTACAAGCGTTGCGTTAATGTTTAGTGAGGTACAGCATTCAGTGCGTTTAGTTATGTCTTTTAAACTCACCAGATAAGATCTGGAGCCAGCCACAAATGTGAAAAACTGTTGTTGAGTGACAAAAGAAGAACAACAACATCGCACATATCGTAAACAAAGCGAGGGTGACTGCCGCCCCCACTAGTACTGTCGCGATCTTAAACACAAGTCCATTTATCGAAAGGAAATCGTCCAACCTTCCTTTACAATCTTCATTGGCTTCATCAGCCCTACACACTTGCCACAATCCAAACTTCCTCGGATATTCAGTTTCTAAATCACCAATCCATTCAGGAGTCACAAAAGCCACAATGCTGATAATAGCGTAACAGATCGTGAATATAGCCCAAAGCACTCCTATAGCTTTCGAATTACGGACGTAGTTGGTCGCGTATAAATGCGAGGAATCCACGTACTCGATTTTCGAACCCATGGTATCCGGTTGTTTACAATTTTTTTTTTAAACTGTTCACTTGGTTAATGGTAGCACATGTTTTTTGTATTCACTGTGTCGTTTGTTTAGCACGAGTTTTATGCATGTCTCGAGGGAAAAGTAGTATCGCAATGTTGTCGAGGACACAAGAAACACGACACGGTACGAACGAAATGCGAGCCGCACAACCTCCCGTCGCGCGCTATTCGGTTAAGTGAGGCGAGGTGGGGATAAGTAGATGAAGCTGCAAGAATGACCTATTGCCTTGCCTTCGCTGCTGTCTTGCTTGTTTTTCAATGGAGTTTACGATTTGCATCGCAGTAGTGCGTAGTTCTCCTATAAGTAAATTGTAGAACAAGTGAACAACACACTTTGATTTTACCGAAATATAGACTTATGACACTTATGCTAAAATATCGTGCTTTTTGAATGAGTACAATAGCTAGGTACTATTCGTACTGGCATGGTTTATAACCCAGAGTACCTTTTAGATTAGATAGTAGGTGCTTAGAACTGCACAATTACCATTTTTTTCCGAAAAACCTCAAAATTGGCGGCTATTAATTTTACAATTGTTTTATTTTCTGAAAATAGGTAAGTACATGGTAGGTACACTAACTAGCTTTGATTATTTACTTGTCAAATAATCAAAGCTAACTAGTTAACTTAGATAATTTATTAATTGGGTAGGTACTAAAATCTTTTGTGCAAAATCTAAAAGATTGAGGTCAGACTAAATCTTGAAGACGTGCATAAAATGTTGGCTTATAATACCTTACCTATATCTATTGGAATAAATTAACATAGTTAAAACAAATCCTTTCCTGAAAATGTGGGTAAAATGTCGAGCCAAGCCAAGCCTATATTATGTTGTAGGTACTGCTAGGCAAGGTCTCATAGGTCGGACTTTTCCTAAAACTGCAGGTACATGTACTGCTCTGCTTGGCTCTGCTATAAAGTTGAATCATATTGAAATAAGACAAATTAAACATTAACATATACACCTCCTCTTTTAAAAAAGTCGCACTAAAATCATAGAAAAAAAAAAAATATTATAGAAAACGTAAATGTGAACATGACATTTGAGAAACGTCAACGTCATGAACGGCAGACACAAGATTTTCAAGTGTATTGTTGTAACATAATTGTAGCGTCAGAATCAGAAGAATGAATAAGCGATACTTTTCTGCTCATATTAGAGAGAGAGATACACCCATACCGTGCTGACTGATGCTAACATTACCCAACAAAAACGCGTTTTCAGAAGAAACACCATCTACAGTCCGGCAAGTATAACTTGGCGTGCCTGTGCGCCACTGTGCTTTTACTTTGTACTTTGATAACAGTTTCTCTTAAACCACTTTTAATTACTTTTGGCATTATTGAACTATTTTATTGTAGCAGATTTATCAACAATAATGTCGCGGTAATCTCTCAAACTTCAAACTCACAGTTTCAATTAAAAGAATTGGTTCCAAAAACCACCACCGCCAAGTTATACTTGTGGCACTGTAGCTACTACAATCGAATAGCGGTGGGTCGGTACGCCATTTTGCAATACCGAAACCAGTTGTAGGTATTCACACCAATACCGGTTTCCGAAAGATGGTATTCTGAATAACTGGTTATTGCGGCATTGCGGTCGGTATTTGAAATTTGACAAAATCTGTTTTTACAATAACGCGATCGTGTGTAGGTGCGTAGGTGTACAAGTACCGATTGGTTTTTGGCTTGACGAGGTATTTCCCCATTTCCGTGTTTTTTGTAAGACAATATGTTTCCTGTTGTAATATTTTTTTATGGGTATTATTGGATGGGTATGTTTTTAGGGTGCCTATTAATTAAAATACCCTATAGGGTACCTACTTATACCGGTTAACCTTTTACCTGGAATTATGAAATAAACATGAGGAAAAAACAAAAAAGCGGAATTTACGATAACACCGTAACCTTATTATTTGTATTTTATAGTTATCGCGAGACGCGAGTTTGAATCATGATTATAAATTACTAACTATTATACTCACTATTGCTACTTACTTACTACTTGTGAGTATAATATAATAGTCGGTAATTTATTATTTGTGGTTGGTTTATTAACTGTCTAGGGCTAGGCTTGAACTGCAAAGTAACGTTTGTCTTTTAACCTAGTTTGAGAAGTTTGCACGGAAGCCTCGGTGCGCGAATCTAAATCGCACTTGGCCGATTTTTTATTATTGAATTGAATTTAACATACAGTAAAAGCTCTTTATTCGCGGGGTATATGTTCCGTAAATATGCCGCGAATACAGAAACCGTGAATATGGAATGGGATGAAATATGGAAACTTTATATGGGAGCATAGGGGATACGTTCCTAGGTGACGATTATTTATTAATATAATAATAATTGTTATTTTTTTTTTAATAATTATTTTTGTAACCTGGAAAGATAAAACAATAAAACACGCAAAGCGGCTTTTACCAAAGAACGGAACATCTTATACGTGGCAGCTTTTAAAAATATACTTTATGCATTGAGTAATAAGGTTGCTTAAATTCTGTTTGCTTACATTCTCAAAAACATCGACCGTGGCGAAGGCGGTTTATGTCAAAGGCCGAACCAATGCAGCGGCGATATCATTTAATAAATAACATACTTATTACATAGTTGTAATAAGGTCTATTGTACTTTTTAATTAGTCCATTTATCGGCGCGTTTACAAAGGATATTTGGTTGCCAACC
This sequence comes from Cabera pusaria, assembly GCA_954871355.1. Taxonomy (NCBI): domain Eukaryota; kingdom Metazoa; phylum Arthropoda; class Insecta; order Lepidoptera; family Geometridae; genus Cabera; species Cabera pusaria. Next base: position 4,490,204 of record OX940909.1, on the reverse strand, counting down.
AAATATCCTTTGTAAACGCGCCGATTTTATGGATTATTTATTAGACATATTGGAATTATTTTTATTAATATGTATCATGTATGTACTATGTACCGATTAGATCCGCGAATAAAGAAATCTTTAGCCGCGAATATAGGAATTGGGTCACATTTTTTTAATCCGCGAATAGTGAAAACGCGAATGAAGGAAGCGCGAATAAGGAGCTTTTACTGTATAAATATGACATTATACATATATGATAATTTTATTACCCGACTGCGCGACGCAAAGGAGAGGTCATGTGTTTATCAGTCTATATATGTATGTATGTATGTTTTTTCCTTTGTGGCACACTAGAGACCAAACGCGTGGGCCGATTTTGATAATTGGCACGTCAATAGATTCGCCATGCTAGTGCGACTGTCAACGAAAACATAAAAAATTGAAAAATTCAAAATGGCGGAAAACCCCAATATGCGTCAATATGTTTCTTTTTAAAATGAGTATTTAAATTTCCCGTTGACGCCTTGTAACTATAAATATCACCACAAAGTGTACATTTAGCTTTTTTAGCCACAATGTCTGTTTGCAAAAATGTTTTCCAAATCAAACTGCTATTCATACGCGACATTTTTATTTAGTTACACGAACTGCGAGCGCAATATACATAAATCCGTACGAGTGAACAAACTGAACTGACTAAAAATGAATTACAATTTACAATACAACACAATTTAAAAAATAGATATGTGTATAAGTAAGTATTAGTGCGTAGGTACATGTTGAACATTTTTCCTCAAGAGTTTTATTCAAAAAACGCATTTATTATAATAAAACTATGTCTCAAAATATCTTTTGGCAAGTCGAGCTACTTTTGTTTCTACCTTGACCTAGTTTTTTTTTCATTAAACGCTTTTATCTCGATGTCCATAAGTGTCAAAATATTTTGTCCTAATCACCATAATTTCTAGGTATTAGCAACTACTCTGTACAGGTGCAGTGCACCGGCACTGCATTTCGTCTTGCACCCACAGATCAAACAACAAATTAGGAAAGGCCTTGTGGGCAAGATAATCGTGGCAAAATATATTTATATACTACGCGAATTTTGCAACGTGCGATGAATTAAAAAATGCTCTCATGCCGTGCCCTAATTAGTTACCGAGAAATAAGAAAGTGTAGCCAAAGAAGGATTTTCTTTTTAGGGTTCCGTAGCCGAATGAATAAAATAAAATATTTTTTTCTCAAAGTTAATCTTTTGTAAGATAGATACTTTTAAAGTGGTAAAATTTGTGTTAATGTGTGGTAAATTTGTCCCTCTAACTTTTAAAGTAAGGGAGTGAAAAATCTAAAAAATATATATGCTGTAGACCTCATTAAAAACGTCAGAAAAGCGCACATAAATGTTTCGATAAGAAAATCCATTAGTGCACGCACGGCGGGGTTTGAACTCGGTACCTCTGGCATCAAAGCCAACCGTTGTAGAACGATCGGCAAATTCTAGGTAGACTAGACATAGAGCGTGCTACATAGTCGATCGCATTATGACTTAATTAACATCATCAGTTGAGATAGTGGTCAAATGCCTACCTAAACGATATACATACTTAAGTAAAAAAAAACAAGTTTTCACATTAGGTAGGTACTATGTTATATAATTATTTATTATAAAAGTATATTTTATGTTATATAATATTATATTATTGTATTGATATTAATCTAAATAAAGTAGGATAATTGTAATTCAATCAACATAAATCGGTTACTACTATATAATTTTGATTGAATTGGGCGCCACCAATAACAATAACTTACCGTTTTGATCGTCATTCGCAACGCCTAGCGCGGCTGTATAGGATGGGTATTGCAATAAGGCGTTACTGTAATACCCAAATGGTTATTTCTTATCTCATCGACTGCAACGCTTGTATATCGCGAATAACTGGTTTCGCCCGATAACCAGTTATTATGACATCCAATACCATGTTTTCGGTATTGTACCAATACCTAGGTATTGAAACTATTTACGGTTTGCAACGACCTCCTCTACAATCGAATCGAATCGAGCGAGTCGAGTTTTGACTTTTGTCATTTGTGTTTTTTTGTCTTGTTTTGTTGTTGATGTGACGATTGTGACGGCCTTTCAATTTTCAGAAAAAGTTGTCCTTGTTTCGAAGCTGTTCTCTATTTTCATGATAATAACTAATATGTGAGACTAACTTTCGCTTCAAATATGAGTAGAGAACAGTGAGTACAGCACAGAGTACTTTTATATACTGGAGTACAGATCTAGCCAAGTGCTGAAAATGTCGGCGAAAGACAAGTGGGTTCGCCGGTTTTGCGTAGACGAAACTGCAAAACATAAAAATGGATTTACTATTTACAAGATTACCTCAGTGGTAAGTTTAATTTTGATTTTATTAAGTCCATTATTTAACTTTTGAATGTTATTATTGACCACGTAATTTTTTTTCTCTTTTGAAGACAACACTTCTAGAATGAGTAGGTATCGTAGTTTTTCCTCCATAAATTGGGTATTTCCCTTTAATTAACTGTTTATCTGACTTCCTTAGTACCTAAAATAGTATTAATCAACTCTGAACTGCTATAGGGGTCTAATTATTACATAACTCACTGTGTTCTGTGTACATAAATAGTTTTAATTAAATTCAGTGATCAATGAGTTGGAACCGTGAATCATTCAATATCTACTTGTGCAATACTTATACCAAGATTAAATAGTGCTTTTATTTAGTTATCTAATCGTAGCTGTAAGTGCTAAGCCTTGTACTTCAATTAGTAATATGTATTAGAAATGTTTAGTGCTTTTACAGACACAAATTCAAAGCATTTGTTTTGTAAATATGCTGTAGGATATTTGTGTACCCATACATTTTAAGTTAAATAGATTCACTAGACGTGTGTAACTCAGGAGTGATTAACTAAAAATAGATATCTCCTTAAACCAAAGACTAATTCAGTATATCTTACATTTCTCAACCACCTATTTAACTCTTTTATATTTTCAATGCAAAGACTCATTTCGCGGAGTTAGAGTAAGCGGGATGTAACCATATAACATACAATGCGTTAAAAAGAGAGTGTTAAAGGAGTTAGAGCAAGCGAGATGCTTATAACTCTCTATGCATTAAAAAGAGAGTGTCACGGAGTTAGAGTATAGGAGATCTAAACATACAACAATCTATGTGATAGAAAGGGAGTGTAGCATCACAGAGTTATTAGGGATATAGAGATATAAAAGAGTTATATATATCTTTTGTTCAAGAAGACACGTATCTATCTTTTCTCTTTAAGGATATGGATTGCACTTGGCTAGGATTCACACCAATGTAGTTTCAAAAAACAAGACGATAAACACATTTTTTTTAAAATTACCTACCTAATCTAACCTAATCTAGCCAACTTCAAGCATTGCTCTAGTCATTTTCAGCACCAAGTTAGAAGTATTTATCTCCATATCTCTGGAGATACTCATGATGATATGAAATAATAATGGGACTAAATGGGAAGTATACTCTCTGAAACAAAAAAAAGAATTTTCCATGTTGGTTAGTAAAAAAATGACGGAGCTCTAAGGAGACACACATAAAAATACAACAAAGTAATTGAAAACCTCCTCCTTTTTTGAAAACAGTTGAAAAACTGTAACATTGATAAAATATACTCCTACCACCTGAAAATAATTTGTGAATGAGGCCTTTTAACTATACTCCTTTTGTTTCAGCTATTTCCCCTAGAGTCCCCTGAAGCAGTGACTTCAGTATCTGTATGGAAGCGTTACAGCGATGTTCAAAGGCTACACAAAAGCATGAGAGCATTACACACGGGGCTCCATTTACGAGGGACATTCCCTGTGCTGCCGAGGTATAGCTTCTTCAGAAGGTTTCAGCAGGAGGTGAGATATCTTACATGTATATGATATACATCACTTAACATCAGGTGAGATAATGGTTAAGCACTTCACTTATCTAGTATAAAAATATATATATTTATTTAATCTTTGGTAGTAGGAGTTTTGTTAATCTGTCAGAAATAGTATGTATTATAATGTTGTCTATGCAATCTCTGTAGGAGTCTCTAAATGTATACATTTTTAAACAATAACATAATAGTTTTGTCTTAATTGTGTCTAAAAACTTATATATGTAGTTGTTTTATATTATACTGAGAGACCACTCTTACCACAAAGTAAATGCAAGAATAATGTATTAAATATGAGAATAAATAACGAAGTTCTGACTGATAATAAATAAAATAATATTTTTATAAATAACTAAGTTATGACTGTATGTACACACTTAATATAATAAATTATAAGTAAAAAATATTTTTAAAAACAAGCTTTTATCTAGGACAATAAACTAAAATGTTAAAAATAAATTCTAGTAAGTATTTGGCGTGTAGGTACTTACCTATATTCTTAAAAGCTTGAAGCACTACCCGTTTTTCAGGCTAGGTAATTACTATACTTCAGTGCTTCAAGCTTTTAAAAATATAGGTAAGTATCTACACGCCAAATACTAACTAGAATTTATTTTTAACATATTAGTTCATTGTCCTAGATAAAAGCTTGTTTTTAAAAATATTTTTTACGTATAATTTATTTTTAACTTTTTAGTAGGTAGGTATAGATACCGACTACCTACCTACTACCTAAGTATTTAAGAGAAGGCATGATTTTTTTTAATATTTCACAGATATTTGATGTGATTATGATGGATAAAGTGCTCTTCAAGGAAAATCAATCGACTCGGTGGGGCTATGTTGCTTTATAACAGAAATGCCATGGCCACCTTCAGCTTCATCATCAGATCCTGGCTATCATTTAAGTGTAAAGTGCTCCTCAAAACTAATCATTTGAGCCCAAATTCACTGGGGTTACGTTATTTTATCACAGAGATGCCGTGGCCACCTTCCAGCTTCATCACCAGTCACTAAATATCATCTAGGTGAAAAGTTCTCTTCAAGACGAATCAATCGAGCCGAAACTCGGTAGAGTTACGTTGATTTATCACAGAGATGCCGTGGCCACCTTCCAGCTTCATCACCAGACCCTAGATATTATCTAGGTGTAAAGTTCTCTTCAAGCCGAATCAAAGCCCAAACTCGGTGGGTTATGTTGTTTTATCACATAGATGCCGTGGCTTCCGTCTCCATCATCAGACCAGCTCCATGGTACCATATTATTGTATTGTCACGGAAGATACATAAGTACACCAAATTTGAGTCCAATCGGACATCGGAAAGTAGGTCTAATTTAGCTTCCAGGATTCCACCCGAACATACATAGTCACATACATACATACATACATTGCAAGTAAAATAAAAGCTTGTAAAAAGTAATTAAAAATAACACATATTCTCAAGGGATTTACTCGTAGGTCATAGCAGGGATTAACTCCTGGTTTCATCGTTAGACCTCGTCACCAAGCCCAATCTATTCTATGAACTACATATAAAATGGCGAATGTAACAATAGCACCACATGCTTTCATTGATTGAATATACAGGGTTATTGGTAGTTCGACGTATTCCCGGCAGGAGCAGATAAGGGGGCTAAAATGCGACATACTTAGACCCCCCAATGTATGGGCGAAAATTAACAGTTTATGAGAAATTTGGAAATGAGCAATTTATGGAAAAACATCCAATTTAAGAGGTTTGTAACAAAATAAAAAAATTGGCTATGTAAATGTTACTCAATATTTTTTATTCGTAGGGAACTTAGTGATAACGCTTAAGAAGTAATAAAATATTCAAAAATACTGAGCATGTAATAACAATGAATAATATTTTTTTTTTTTGTAATTTTTGCGATTAGTGATTAACAATGTATTTTTAGGGTTCCGTACCTCAAAAGGTAAAAATAAGGAACCCTTATAAGATCACTTTCTTGTCCGTCTGTCTGTCCGTCTGTCTGTCCGTGTGTCACCACTGATTCTCTCAGGAACGGGTGGACCTAGCAAGTTGAAATTTATACCTGATACTGAGGTCTATAGTCCCTATTAGGTGTATAAAGTTGAAGATCTTGAGTCAACACAATAAAAAGATATGGGCAAATTTAGATTTTCGCGAAAACTTGTTAGTACCAATATGTATCTTAATTTTCAACTATTTTATTTTTCGGAATTTTTCCTTTACTTGTGCTCTAAGACCTTGCTTATAACCAAAATTGACGATTCTAGGTAAACCGGAAGGACCCTATAGGGTCGAAAACCTATAGGGTACTTCCCGTTGACCTAGAATCATGAAATTTGGCAAGAAGCAAGGTCTTACAGCACAAATTAAGGAAAAACCCCAAAAAATAAAAAAAGTTGAAAATTAAAGGGTGTCCCCATACATACATATTTTGCGCCAATTAAGGTAGACCTCTGAGTTATATGAGCGCTGATAAAATTTAGAGGTCTAGCTAATTTGGTTGGTACGGAAGCCTCGGTGGACGAGGTTCGACTTAGCCGGTTTTATTTCTTTATAAAACACTATGACATTAAGTGTGCAAATAACCAATAAAACTTCCTAGTTTATTAAGCTATCCAATAAGGTATAACAATTGGTATTTTTTACTGAAGCAAAATCATTAAAATCAAAAGTACTATGGAAAGTACTCAGACACGTTATGTATTACATGCATTAACAATGCGGTAATAATTATTAGTAACTGGCGTCAACCGACTTTTTTACCCCCTATCTGAACATACACTTTAACTACACTGACGGACTCATAAACTGCATCAATGTTCAGGATTACTTTCGAATTAATCGAATGGTCCTTTCCAGTATACAAACATATACTTAAGGATATGATAAATAGTAATAATATAATCCTAAACCGCTGGTCGTAGACCAGCGGTTTAGGATGTGCATTGTGTGACTTTAGACTTTAAATTTGGAGGGTATATTTGTCTTAGTACGTAAGGGTGTACTGAGGAAGGATTTTCCAAAATTCACCCCTTAAGGGAGATGAAATGGGGGTTCAAAGTTCGTATGGAGAAACGAGATAAGATAGTCTTTTCTATTCGAAACTTCGCACAAGTACTTCAGTAAATAAATAAGTAAATACGTGTTTCAGGCTTTTTCGAAATGCCACCCGTAAAAGGGTGATGTGGGGTAACAAAGTCTTGAAATCAATATTGTTTCGGATTGCGCTGAAATTTGGCACGCAGATAGTTATTATGACGTTAGTATCTTTTCCAAAAGATTTTCTAAAATGCACCCCTTAAAGGTTAAGGGGTGCATTTTAGAAAATCTGATGAAACGGGGGTTAAAAATTTGTATGGAAAAACCAGATTAGATAGTCGAAACTTCACACAAGTGCTTCAGTAAATAAATATAAATAAAGTGTTTCAGTCTTTTTGAAATTCAACCCCTGCGAGGGTGAAATGGGGTAAAAAAGTGTGAAAATCAATATTGTTTTGGATTGCGCTGAAATTTGGCATGCAGATAGTTATTATGACGTTAGTGTCCGTCAAGAAAGGATTTTCTAAAATTGAAGGGGATGAAACGGGGGTTCAGTTTGTATGGAGAAACAAGATAAGACAGTCTTTTCTATTCTAAACTTCGCACAAGTACTTCAGTAAATAAATCAGTAAATACGTTTTTCAGGCTTTAACGAAATGCCACCACTAAAAAGGTGAAGTCGGGTAACAAAGTCCGAAATCAATATTGTTTTGGATTGCGCTGTAATTTGGCATGCAGATAGTTATTACGACGTTAGTTCCCTTTAATAAATGATTTTCTAAGATTGACCCCGTAAGGGGATGAAACGGGGGGTTCAAAGTTTGTATGGAGAAACAAGATAAGACAGTCTTTTCTATTCGAAACTTCGCACAAGTACTTCAGTAAATAAATAAGTAAATACGTGTTTCAGGCTTTTTCGAAATGCCACCCCTAAAAGGGTGAAGTGGGGTAACAAAGTCTGAAATCAATATTGTTTCGGATTGCGCTGTAATTTAGAATGCAGATAGTTGTTATGACTTAGGTATCCGCTTAGAAAGAATTTTGTAAAAAAATCCCCTGGATGTAACTTATTATTTTTAATTATATATATAAACTTATAGATTTACTTAAGTACTTCTGTAAATATTTAAGTTAATACGTGTTGCAGGAGTTTTGCAAAGGGTTGGTAAAAAAGTCTGAAAATCAATATGATTTTTCGGGTTTTATAAATATGAATCCCTTTTTCCCTTAGTCACGCAATATCTTGAAAACGGGTGAACCGATTTGGCTTTTACCGAACCGGCTTGTCTTTTATGATAGAAAGGTTTTTAGAAAATAAAAGTTTTAAGTAAATAAATGAAGTTTTTTACGCGGGCGAAGCCGCGGGGTACTTCTAGTTGGGTGTATAAAACTCAAGGTCCTGAGTCAACATTATAAATAAAACTGGCCAAGTGCGAGTCAGCATCGCGTCTCTTATCGCACTCTTAGGGAGGGTTCCGTACAATACGAAACATAACAGATTTTCAACCTCATATATTTGATTAATTGATATTACCAAGAATATTTGGTTTGGTCGCGATCTAGAAAGACGGGGCGGGGCTCGTTTACTAGCGCCATCTAAGTCATTTTGCCGAAACTAATTAGATAGATGGCGTTTAAAACACGTTTGTTCTATGGGGACCCCCTTTAATTTTTAACTTTATTTTGTTTTTAGTATTTGTTGTTCTAGCGGCAACAGAAATACACCATCTGTGAAATTTTCATCTGTCTAACTATCACGGTTAATGAGCTATAGCTTGGTGACAGACGGATAGACAGACAGACAGACAGACGAACAGCGAAGTCTTAGTAACAGGGTCCCGTTTTACCCTTTGGGTACGGAACCCTAAAAATGGGCAAATTTAGATTTTCGCGAATACTTGTAAATACCAACATTTTCCGTAATTTTCAACTTTTTTTTATTTTCGTAATTTTTCCTTTTGCTTGTGCTGTAAGACTGCTTTTAATCAAAATTGACAATTCTAGGTCAACCGCAAGTACCCTATAGGTCTTGGGTCGAAAACCTGTAGGGTACTTCCCGTTGACCTAGAATCATGAAATTTGGCAAGAAGCAAGGTCTTACAGCACAAATAAAGGAATAATTCCAAAAAATAATAAAGTTGATAATTAAAGGGTGTCCCCATACATACATAGTTAACGCCAATTAAGATAGGCCTCTGAGTTATATGAGCGCTAATACAATTTAGGGGTTTAGCTTAATTGGTACTAACCAGCGTTGGTACGGAAGCCTCGGTGGGCGAGTCCAACTTGACTTGGCCGGTTTTTTAGTTTAACCTTTTCCATATAAAACACACTAATAGTATTTAATAAAAGTTTCATTTTCATACGACAATTAGAAATACATAGTTAAGTGCCGAATCCCGTCGCGCAAATAACGCGCAAATATAGGTCTTGAAAAAGGACATAAAAATGTCCGAAACGTGTCGGAGTAATTTTTACGTTTTAAATAATTATGTGTGTTATTTTCACAGTTATTTCAATAAACAATCAGAATTACGTTGAAATTGACTTCTCCGATTTTATTACATTGCTTAAGCTATTTAGTTTGTTACAGGTGAAACTATAAAGGTGTTAATATACATACCTACACACGAATATAGCATCCCCTCCTTTGGAAGGTAGTTACTAATGCAGTGATGTATCTGTCAAGTAGTAACTACTACACTTATCTGTGACCATGCCTACAATCAATAACCGCAACCTTGTTGTTTCTTCACCCTGACATTTATTTAATCTTAGTCATCAGTATTGAATTCACTTGTGTACACAATGTTTATAGAATTCCTTTCGAATACTATAAAGTGACTAACTCTTGTGTAAATACTAAATGAGCTAATAACTAGCCTGATTTCGAGCTATGACACAAAACGAATTTTATATTGTATGCTTTGTAAACTGCAGTATGCATAATTAAGATTTTAAATAAAACAAAAAACACCGCTTTTCTTGCCGCGCGCGAGTCTGTTTCAGTAGCAAGTTTGTGACGTTTGTTGTCATATCTCTGTAAATACCGATTCTCAAAGATGTGTTTTCATCACCGGAGGTCGACTGTGAAAGAAAAATCCAGTGGTACCAAGTTTCAACTGTGTAGTCTTAATAGTTGCGGAATAAAATGGCTGTGACATACGGACGGACAGACAGAAAGACATGACGAATCTATAAATAAGGGTTCTGTTTTTTGCGATTCGGCTACGGAACCCCAGTTAACCAATGAATACAGTTTCCGACAAAATCTTGACACCTTTTGCACATTTCACTCGATAAAATGTGCAAAATCTTGACACCTTTCGCACATTTCACTCGATAAAATGTGCAAAATCTTGAAACCTTTTGCACATTTCACTCGATAAAATGTATACCTTTTACCTTTGAGATAATTTTTCGTACAGGATTTTTTTTTCATAGGTAGTGTTCAACTCCAAGGTGGTTCTCCTATTTAAACACAGAAATATTATTCATAATCAGCCGGTATCAGTCCACTGCTGGACATAGGCCTCGTAGAAATATTAATAGTATTTTATTATTAATATAAGTTAACTGTACAGATAAATGTTACCAAGATCTTAAAGGTATCTTTAGGGATATGACGATAAATGTCTCAAAGTTGTTTAATTTTATTGCAGGTTATACAAGAGAGAGCTAAGACTTTGAAGGCTTTACTAGAATTCGTGGCTGAACATAGACTCTTGTTTACAAGTACGGAATTCGTTGATTTTCTACAGGTGAGTTAAATATCCTTAGCATTTTAACAGAGTTAAAAAAGCAAGAGGTTCTCAATTTTTTTCCTTTGTAGGGTTCCGTACCCCAAAAGGAAAAAAGGAACCCTTACTTAGTTGGTATCAGTTCAATTTGATCAAGAATCAAGATCACTTTGTTGTCAGTCTGTCTGTCTGTCCGTCTGTTATCTCAAGAACGCGTAGAGATATCAAGTTTAAATTTATAACAAATACGGATCAACGTATACAGAAATAACCGGCCAAGTGCGTGTCGGGCCACGCGCAGTGTAGGGTTCCGTAGTAGCCTGTTATTCAATGCAAGTCTTTACCCGTTATAAACAAGCAACTAGGTACTCCGTCTTTGTCACTTTAAAGGATTTTGTATTTGGTACAAAATTATCCAACACCCAAGTTCAACGACTATTACTGCTAAACTAATAAAGTTATCTTAACCGCTATAGTTTTCCTTTAAAGTTCATGAAATGCGCTATTATCACGATTATTTCCAGATTTTTCAAGCCAGCAGTTTAGCTTTTAGAGGGGGGGGGACGAGGAGGAGGGGATACCCCCACAATATTACAGCTTTCTAGTATTAACGGTCTCGTAGCAAAACCTCGGACAGACGGACATGACGAAACTATAAGGGTTCCTTGTCAGGACTACGGAACCCTAAAAAAAGATCTACGGTATCTTTCAGCTGTGAAAAAATTAGACTTGTAAGTCACACATTGTGCGTTTTCAAAAGTGAATCAAATTTATAGGATATTTCCCCTTGAGCTATCATGAAAATTGGTAAGAAGCAGTCTTGAACCACTTATATAGGAATAAAGCTGAAAACAGTAAAAAATAAGTTAAAATAACAGAAAAAATATTTATTAGGTATATTATTATATTAATGTACTATGTATTATGTATTTGCGGCTGGCGCAGTACATTTTCTATGGATTGCAACTGCAAAATTAAGTTTGTACTTTAACCTAGTTTGAGAAGTCGGTGGTCGAGTCCAACTCGACTTGGGCGGTGTTTTTTTCCACCTATCTCTATCCAATGCCGTTTTGGCCAGTCCTTGCGAAAAAACATCTATCATCACGGCCTTCCTCTACGTCGACGGCCGTCTTCAGGCACCCACTCCGTGACAATGTTAGCCCACCTGTCGGGATGCATCCGACAAGTATAACCCGCCCAGTCCCATTTCCGTCTGTCTTGTCACCCACGTCAGCTATACCAGTTCTTGAGCGCAGATCACTATTGCTTATTCCGTCTGTTCTTTTCACTCCCAGTATGCTGAGCTCTATCCATCCAGTATCCTTTAAACAATAAAAAAAACATATTCAATCAGTTCATCCTATTGAGAGTTGGGAGAAACCACAGACAGACAGATAGACATACGCCATCCTTTAAATAATAAAAAAAACATATTCAATCAGTTCATCCTATTGAGAGTTGGGAGAAACCACAGACAGACAGATAGACATACGCCATCCTTTAAATAATAAAAAAAACATATTCAATCAGTTCATCCTATTGAGAGTTGGGAGAAACCACAGACAGACAGATAGACATACGCCATCCTTTAAACAATAAAAAAAACATATTCAATCAGTTCATCCTATTGAGAGTTGGGAGAAACCACAGACAGACAGATAGACATACGCCATCCTTTAAATAATAAAAAAAAACATATTCAATCAGTTCATCCTATTGAGAGTTGGGAGAAACCACAGACAGACAGATAGACATACGCCATCCTTTAAATAATAAAAAAAACATATTCAATCAGTTCATCCTATTGAGAGTTGGGAGAAACCACAGACAGACAGATAGACATACGCCATCCTTTAAATAATAAAAAAAACATATTCAATCAGTTCATCCTATTGAGAGTTGGGAGAAACCACAGACAGACAGATAGACATACGCCATCCTTTAAATAATAAAAAAAACATATTCAATCAGTTCATCCTATTGAGAGTTGGGAGAAACCACAGACAGACAGATAGACATACGCCATCCTTTAAATAATAAAAAAAACATATTCAATCAGTTCATCCTATTGAGAGTTGGGAGAAACCACAGACAGACAGATAGACATACGCCATCCTTTAAATAATAAAAAAAACATATTCAATCAGTTCATCCTATTGAGAGTTGGGAGAAACCACAGACAGACAGATAGACATACGCCATCCTTTAAATAATAAAAAAAACATATTCAATCAGTTCATCCTATTGAGAGTTGGGAGAAACCACAGACAGACAGATAGACATACGCCAATTTTATAACGCCTCTTTTTTTCTGTGGGTTTCGAGGGTTGTCTTGCGTGATATGTAAAGTCAGTCCTTTCAAACTTTTCATAGGTTTATCCTCTCCTCCGGCAAACGTCAAAACACCAAAATGGCGCATTCGTCAGTGCTCTGTATTTCTTTTTCAGACTGGCTACCCAGAACCGGAAAGTGCTTCTGGTGGCGTTATTAACGCGATCCGTTCATCTCTACACCTTCCTCTTGAAGATACACCACCGCTGGAGTACCGTACTGATGATGACGATGATAGATCCAACTCACATACTGGTGAGATATGACACCCTGGTACACTCATTATAATCAGTATTACTGTAGGTACATTGAATCCACTCTCTCTCTCTCTCTCACTCTCTCTCTTTCTATCCTCATATAAGTTAACAACTTCATCTCCGCACCTTCCTATTGAAGATACACCACCGCTATAGTATCATACTGATGAGATATGGTACCCTGGTATATTTTATTATATGCAAAGGTTGATGTTTATTGATAGATATTTTTTGTTACAGCTAGAACTTCCACCGAAGAAATCGCACCTCTCGGCGTAGACGAAACTGATTTCATATCCCAAATACCAATATACGAAGCGGCTGACGTAGAAATACGAGAATCACCCAAAAACATAACAACAAACAGCTTCGAATCACTTTCCTCCATTGAAAGCATAGACAGCGACCTCTATGACGAACTAAATAAACTGACCATAAAGAATAGCAAACCATCTGTCAAAAAAGTGTTGCCAGACTTGATAAACTTTGACGTTCCATCGACTTCAAAATTCGAAGATTATCATACAATGCCAACTGATAATACTGGCAATTCAGAAACAGTTTCTTTGTGTTCAAATTTGGAATCCGCTGAGATTGGTAGACGGAGTAGTTCGAAATTGTCATTGTATAGTAGAAGGAGTGTGCTGTCTCTTTCAAACGTGGAGTGTAAGACAAAGACGGAAGATAGTTATGTATTCGAAGCGGGGTATATGTTGAATTTGGCGGCGAGATGTGAAGATGTTGGAGATTTTCATAGAGCGTTCGAATGCTATAAGTCTGGTATTGAGAAGATGCTTATTGGAGTACAAAGTAAGAACCATTTTCTACCTTGCCTAACCTCACAAGTAAGCTAGAAAATCGGGCGGCACTTTGCTAAAAGACTGCGGAAGATACGTCGATTTGAACCGCATTATTTCGTTCTGTCCATGACGCATGGTCATAAGCAAGGTTCGAAATTATCAAGATAATTATTTTCTTTGAGAAAACTGACTCAAATATGAAACCTCGCGTTACACAGTCGGGTAATAATAAAACCCTTACTTAGCTTTGCCGTATTCAAGTAAAAATGTTGCAGAAATGCAAAGAATGTTGAAAAAAGTCAACGTTCAAGTCCTAACAGTCATTTGAAGTTATCAATTAATGGAGCCATTAAGCTAAATAAATATCAATGACGGTATTAAAGCTATTTATAGCATTATGATCCGTAATACCAAGAATTTAAGGATGGTAGTCGTATCCGCTTGTGATAATGATTGACCCATCTAGATTATGTGTGGTGAAAGTTATAAGTAAAAGTGATTCGTTCGTCTTTTACCTACTACATGAGGTTTACTATTTACAAAAAAATACGTTAATATTTAGCAAAAAATCAAAGTGCGGAACTGGTGGCTCGTGACGTCACGATCCGCTATAAAGTATAGTGGGACGTGTCGTCACGCGAGATTTCAACGCTCTATATTATCGTCATTTTTTGGTTAATTGACAAAATAAAAAAAAATACGTCCTAATCCAATATTTTTTGATAATGTAAATGACAGACAAAACATTTTTTTCTAGATATCTAGCCTATTCGCAATATTAAGAAACTGCGGTAATTGCCATAAGCTTATTCCTTGGACCAAGCCCGACGTTTCCGATAAGCAAAGTTATCGTAACTTATCAGTACCCTAGTGCTAAACGCGAGTGGTGTGTTGTAAAATAAACTTACTCTTACTTTATAAAGAATAAATACTCAGTGAAATTTGGTGATCCACGTAATAGTGTGCCTAATAATTCTAAAATATAGCATTTATAATTTTTATGAAGTTAAAATTAAAAGAATAAAACTCTATTAAGAAACCTATAGTGCCGCCTGCAGCGGGGAAGGGCCCAAGCTATCGATTGTTAGGGCTGCAAAGAGAGGAACCTCCTGACTATGCGTGCCGTGTAATCAAGTTTTCGTGATACCTACGTGTAAAAAACTAAATTATAATTTAAAACTTTTTCATATGTCGCAAAAGTGTTATTGGCAGTTATTATAAATAGCGTTAATTAATGAATTCATTTTATTGGTCTACTGGTGCCGCAGTTCAGAGGTTAAATATGATTACCTAAATAAAAATATAACCTCAACTTGTGTAGTCGGGTAAAAAAAAGCTACTTTGTACTTATTTTAAAAGTATATTCAACTTATAAACTGTAGTAAATAATGTTTATGCATAGACTTATAATCATTTTGTTTTAGGATAATTATGTGTATATGTAAAACTGCTGGAGTCCTAATTTCACAATATAAAAAATTGTGATGAAATCGGTGACCATTTTAAATGTTTACCTTCTTAAAAAAAATATACACTGCAATAGCATTGCTATTAATTCATGAATTAGATATAATATTGCTTTTTATTAAATAATTTAAAATCTTCATTAAAGAAATATATATTATATAATATAATAGGATTTTGTTCATAATAATAATAACCAAGTTGTACTATGTACATGAAACCATTTTTTAAAACACAAAGTTATTAAAAGAAAAGAAAAACTATGGATTTCCTACACTTATGCCACTATATGCAAGTGGAAAATCAAACCAACATCATTGAAGACAAACTATGTAAGCACATCTTTCATTTCATTTTAGGACATACAGACAGACAGACAGGCATTTGCTAACGACCTCACCATATAAAAAATAACACAGCGCTTTTGAAAGCGTCGCGTTTAACGCACTTACACGTCAGCACTATTTTAACCAATTTTGACTGATTTCGCACAAAAAAGGAGGAGCTTCTCAATTCGACTGATTTTTTAAAAGCTTGTTACCTCAAAACTCCGTCATTTATTAACCGATTTGGAAAATTATTTTAACCGACTTCACAAAAAAAGAGAAGGGTCTCAATTCGTCGGTATCTTTTTTTTTAATGTACACTGATTACTCGAAGATGCCTGAACTGAACCGATTTGGAAAATACTTTTGTTCGAAATTGGCTGAGCTGTTTTATAATATATCAACATTTGTATTACGATACATTTATATACCTCGATGACATGCTACTAACTGCTGGCTACTTTGACTAGCGCAACGTTTGAAGTCGGTTCTTTTAGTTTTTTAAACGATCTTAAATTATCTTGTTTAAGAGAGTATGCTTCCCGTTTGGTCCCATTGTAATTTTTATCTAGTTCTGATGAGTATCTCCAGAGATATAATGCAATAAACACCTCAAACTTGGTACTAATAATATCGTTTAAAAACTAAAAAAGAACCGACTTCAATGTTCATTTTCAGTACCAATTTTGAGATGTTTATCTCAATATCTCTGGAGATACTTATCCTCGATAAAATTACCATGGTACCACACTTGGGATATCTCCTTTCGAACAAAAAAAGAATAATCAAAATCGGTGCATAAATGACGAAGTTATCCCCGAACAAACATAAAAAATATATATATATATATATATATATATATATATACGGTCGAATTGAGAAACCTCCTCCTTTTTTTGAAGTCGGTTAAAAATTACTAGCACAGCATTTGAAGTCAGTTATTTTTCGTTTTGGAAACAATCAAAATCTCTCGTGCGAATTAAGGTAAAGTCTATGCAAAAAGAGAACTGTCCTAGAAATTGAGGTCGCGTGTTCTAATTTACTATTTTGTTGCGTTGACAACACTACTCTGTCATTGCCAGTACGACTAAAAATGTTTGATACTTAATAGGTCTACTCTTTTCATTATCGGGTGGTACTAGGTAGGTATGTACCTTCCTTACTTACCTTTGAATGTTAGTTCATCGTAACGCTTCGACGGTTATCTTTTTGCACTGACTCTATTACAAGTTTAATATAACATACTCTGTGTTTTAACAGATTTTTTTGTTCATTTTATAGCCGACACGGACCCACAACGGCGAGCTCTTATAAAGGAGAAGACAAACAAGTACTTATCGTATGCCGAGGAAATATACAAGAACCATTTGTACGATGCTGAGCAAAGCGTAAGTTAATTAACAACTGTCAGTAGTAGGACTTATACGTCAGAAGTGAAAACTTAAAAATAAACCGCTTGCGTTTTAACGGTGTACAATGCCATCTATCAGATTTGTTTAGAACTTCGAGCTGAACCCGAACGAGCGTTGACATGATAAAATCCAACAACCCGAACGAATGTTGACATAAATTACCTACCTTTGCATCCAACGACTGTCAGCTACTTTACATCCCACGACTGTCAGCTACTTTGCATCCAACGACTGTCAGCTACTTTGCATCCAACGACTGTCAGCTACTTTGCATCCCACGACTGTCAGCTACTTTGCATCCCACGACTGTCAGCTACTTTGCATCCAACGACTGTCAGCTACTTTGCATCCAACGACTGTCAGCTACTTTGCATCCAACGACTGTCAGCTACTTTGCATCCAACGACTGTCAGCTACTTTGCATCCAACGACTGTCAGCTACTTTGCATCCAACGACTGTCAGCTACTTTGCACGACTGTCAGCTACTTTGCATCCAACGACTGTCAGCTACTTTGCACGACTGTTAGCTACTTTGCATCCAACAACTGTCAGCTACTTTGCATCCAACGACTGTCAGCTACTTTGCATCCAACGACTGTCAGCTACTTTGCATCCAACGACTGTCAGCTACTTTGCATCCAACGACTGTCAGCTACTTTGCATCCAACGACTGTCAGCTACTTTGCACGACTGTCAGCTACTTTGCATCCAACGACTGTCAGCTACTTTGCACGACTGTCAGCTACTTTGCATCCAACGACTGTCAGCTACTTTGCACGACTGTCAGCTACTTTGCATCCAACGACTGTCAGCTACTTTGCATCCAACGACTGTCAGCTACTTTGCACGACTGTCAGCTACTTTGCATCCAACGACTGTCAGCTACTTTGCACGACTGTCAGCTACTTTGCATCCAACGACTGTCAGCTACTTTGCACGACTGTCAGCTACTTTGCATCCAACGACTGTCAGCTACTTTGCACGACTGTCAGCTACTTTGCATCCAACGACTGTCAGCTACTTTGCACGACTGTCAGCTACTTTGCATCCTACGACTGTCAGCTACTTTGCATCCTACGACTGTCAGCTACTTTGCACAACTGTCACCTACTTTGCATCCTACGACTGTCAGCTACTTTGCACGACTGTCAGCTACTTTGCATCCTACGACTGTCAGCTACTTTGCATCCAACGACTGTCAGCTACTTTGCATCCAACGACTGTCAGCTACTTTGCACGACTGTCAGCTACTTTGCATCCTACGACTGTTAGCTACTTTGCACGACTGTCAGCTACTTTGCATCCTACGACTGTCAGCTACTTTGCACGACTGTCAGCTACTTTGCATCCTACGACTGTCAGCTACTTTGCACGACTGTCAGCTACTTTGCATCCAACGACTGTCAGCTACTTTGCACGACTGTCAGCTACTTTGCATCCAACGACTGTCAGCTACTTTGCATCTAACGACTGTCAGCTACTTTGCACGACTGTCAGCTACTTTGCATCCAACGACTGTCAGCTACTTTGCACGACTGTCAGCTACTTTGCATCCTACGACTGTCAGCTACTTTGCACGACTGTCAGCTACTTTGCATCCAACGACTGTCAGCTACTTTGCACGACTGTCAGCTACTTTGCATCCTACGACTGTCAGCTACTTTGCACGACTGTCAGCTACTTTGCATCCTACGACTGTCAGCTACTTTGCATCCTACGACTGTCAGCTACTTTGCATCCAACGACTGTCAGCTACTTTGCACGACTGTCAGCTACTTTGCATCCTACGACTGTCAGCTACTTTGCACGACTGTCAGCTACTTTGCATCCAACGACTGTCAGCTATTTTGCACGACTGTCAGCTACTTTGCATCCTACGACTGTCAGCTACTTTGCACGACTGTCAGCTACTTTGCATCCTACGACTGTTAGCTACTTTGCACGACTGTCAGCTACTTTGCATCCTACGACTGTCAGCTACTTTGCACGACTGTCAGCTACTTTGCATCCTACGACTGTCAGCTACTTTGCATCCAACGACTGTCAGCTACTTTGCACGACTGTCAGCTACTTTGCATCCTACGACTGTCAGCTACTTTGCACGACTGTCAGCTACTTTGCATCCTACGACTGTCAGCTACTTTGCATCCAACGACTGTCAGCTACTTTGCGCATGAGCTTGTGCAGTTAAGACAGTATAGATCCATAAGGCTATGAACCTATAAGCCGAAACTTGTTTTTTTTTTAATGTAACTCGAGGATGGAGCTCTCTAGTTACAGTTAACCTTATATACCCCTCTCTTTCCTACAGCTAATGCCTGAGCAGGACAGCACTCGGACACTCCATTGCCCAATACCAATATCAATGCTAAGTCGTCCATATGAAGACTTATCTCTATACAGAGTTCTAGCGTTGCTTGGTACGGGAATGATGTTGGTGCTTCACAGAGCTGATAGGAAATGTTATGCTATGAAGGTGAGTAATGTCTCTTTCTTATGTTTAATGATAGAGCAGGACAGCAAACATCTCTATATAGAGTTTAAGGTTGAGATAGAAATGGACACTACAATACATATCTCTATATAGAGTTACTTTAGAAATTTTATGCTAATGAGGCTAGTTGCTGCTAAGTTTTGTAGGTTCGATTGAAAAAATAACCCTATTCTTTCACCTTTCAGGTTATACAAAAAGTCCCAAACAATTTAACAGAATTCGACGAATACTTCCTTCAAAGAACGACAGAAACACGGCAGCCAATCTTACCAACTATTATACCATACATGGTTCCTTTACACGCTTACATAGAAACCACCAACCTTATATTTCTCATACTAGGTTGCGCTCCAGGCGAAAAATTATTCGACTATATCAAAAACTACGCAAAATCAATCCCAAACACACCAGCAAGAGAAGTTAATCTAGAAAATGTCTTTACAGAACCAAAAAAGAGTTTAGATTCGGAAAATAACTTTAAAGTTGATTATGAGAAAGTTGGAATTCGTGATGTATCTCTAGAAACTGCTAAAGTTGATAGTAGAAATAATGACAATGAAAAAGTTGCTTTTGAAAATAATGATAACGGAAAAGTTGGAATTGAAAACGATGTTGTAAAAACAGTTGAAAACAGTGACAATGGCAACAAAAAACGCAACAGTGTCGATGAGATGGTGATGAATTCGCAACAACTGTTGTTGAATGTTGATAAAATGTTGTCGGAGACGAGAGTTGATGATATAGTTGTTGATAAGGAGATGAATAGGGAAGTTATTGAGACAGACAGTATTATTAGGGTAAGTCAAAATTAAAATAATTTATTCTATGCTAATATGCACCCTTTTTAACTCACTGTTAAGTATAAATACCCCGCATCCACGTGACATCCTGCCCCCTGCGTCTGTGTGTCAATGGGGGGGCTGAAATATTGTACAATTTACATAATAATATAACATGTTGTGTATATATTCCAGCTAAGTACAATAACCCCACATCCGCGTGACATCCTGCCCCCTGCGTCTGTGTGTCAATGGGGGGCTGAAATATTGTACAATGTACATAATAATATAACATGTTGTGTATATATTCCAGCTAAGTACAATAACCCCACATTCGCGTGACATCCTGCCCCCTGCGTCTGTGTGTCAATGGAGGGCTGAAATATTGTACAATGTACATAATAATATAACACGTTGCGTATATATTCCAGCTAAGTACAATAACCCCACATCCGCGTGACATCCTGCCCCCTGCGTCTGTGTGTCAATGGGGGGCTGAAATATTGTACAATGTACCATCGCGTACAGTTGTGCGTATCCAGTTTCAAAACATTTTCGGTTGCAAGTGTCGATTATTTTTCTAATCAATTAGAAGAGCCAAAACCAAAAAAAAAATTTCTTACCAATCAGAAGAGCCAAAATCAAAAACAAAACATAATTTTTGGCTTTGTCTCTTCTTGTCATTGGTCAACAATGTCAACATAGACAGAAGCGGGATGCCAATTCAATAAGAGCGCACAGGAAATTATTCCTTAAGGTGGATACGCACAAATGAAGGCGATTGTACATAATAATATAACACGTTGCGTATATATTCCAGCTAAGTACAATAACCCCACACCCGCGTGATATTCTGCCCCCTGCGTCTGTGTGTCAATGGGGGGCAGAAATATTGTACAATGTACATAATAATATAACACGTTGCGTATATATTCCAGCTAAGTACAATAACCCCACACCCGCGTGATATTCTGCCCCCTGCGTCTGTGTGTCAATGGGGGGCTGAAATATTGTACAATGTACATAATAATATAACACGTTGCGTATATATTCCAGCTAAGTACAATAACCCCACACCCGCGTGATATTCTGCCCCCTGCGTCTGTGTGTCAATGGGGGGCTGAAATATTGTACAATGTACATAATAATATAACACGTTGCGTATATATTCCAGCTAAGTACAATAACCCCACACCCGCGTGATATTCTGCCCCCTGCGTCTGTGTGTCAATGGGGGGCTGAAATATTGTACAATGTACATAATAATATAACACGTTGCGTATATATTCCAGCTAAGTACAATAACCCCACACCCGCGTGATATTCTGCCCCCTGCGTCTGTGTGTCAATGGGGGGCTGAAATATTGTACAATGTACATAATAATATAACACGTTGCGTATATATTCCAGCTAAGTACAATAACCCCACACCCGCGTGATATTCTGCCCCCTGCGTCTGTGTGTCAATGGGGGGCTGAAATATTGTACAATGTACATAATAATATAACACGTTGCGTATATATTCCAGCTAAGTACAATAACCCCACACCCGCGTGATATTCTGCCCCCTGCGTCTGTGTGTCAATGGGGGGCTGAAATATTGACCGCTTTGGAGAGCTTGCACAACACTGGAGTTATATGCAGGTAACTAATCTTTATTATTATCTTCAAATCGGGATATATATATATATTTGAGGGCCCGGTGGCGCAATCGGGAGAACGCTTGCCATTGATGCCAGAGGTACCGAGTTCAAACCGCCGTGCACCAATGGATTTTTCTATCGAAAACATAATGTGCGCTCTTCACAGTGGCCCTCCGGTGAAGGAAAAACATCGTTAAGAAACCAACAACCTCCGCTTGGTGGTAGGACACTATCTTGTCCGCCTGGCCAGCTACCACCCTCAAGTTAGAAAATCTGTCACCAAACATCTAATGTGTTCCGGCAGTTATCCTTGAGAGCCAGTTCCCATTCTAGGCCTAGCGTGCTTACCATCTTCGACCGCATCATCACTTACCAACAGGTGAGATAGTGGTCAAACGCTAGCCTATAACGTATAAAAAAAAAAAAAAAAAAAAAAAAAAAAAAAAAAAATAGTAAACGTTCTCTATCATCGACCGCAGAATACTCAACTCTTCACCAATTTACATAGATTTACATTACACAAAGATAAGTCGAAGGTGGTTTTAAGTTTTGAATATTATTAGTACTTCGATGACCGAGCTTTGCTCGGTATATATATTTATATATTTTTTTATACATGGTGTTTTTTAGATTTTTTTTTGGCTCCCAATAATAGTTTTGCTCACAATAGAAGGGACTTGAAAAAAGAGGAATAATAATCATCTCATCTGGACTTGGACCGGGGTCCTCTGATTTCAGGACCGCTCGATTTCCCACCGAGCTATCATAACGTCGGAACCGTTTATGAGATTCAGATTATATACACTCACGGACTCATAAATTCCATCAATATTCAAGACGCCCCTGAAATAAAATACAAATATTAAATATTATTACAAATTATACAAATTTAAATTGAGACCTTTAGTTTAACTTCATAACAGCGTAATCTACATATATAAAAGAAAGTCGTGTTAGTTACTACACTTATAACTCAAGAACGGCTGGAACAATATTTATGATTTTTGTATTTTTGGAATTGACTTTGTCAGTAATAGGATAATAAGTATTAGAATCAATAAATAATTGACCTAAAAAAATTATATAATTAAAAGTATTTTGCCAAAATGTTCCTGGGATTCAAAACTGCCAATCATTTGATGTTCAATTGTTTATTCCGTCGTCGATACGGTAAACCGCAAATTAACAAAGGTCATCGCTCCACACGATTAGTGTATTTAGCCAGTGTCAAGTATAAAAATACTTCAAGTTTTTGTGAATTCAAGTCATGTAGATTTTAAAAATGTCAAATGCTTGGCGATTATATTTTTACAATTAAAATTAAATTCAATCGAACTAACGTCAAGTTAATAACTTATCTATAACAATAATAACATAGTTTAATTCAATCATGTCTTGCTGACACGCAGTTGAAGTACTTGATTATTTTTGTTTTTATTGAATTTGTTTTCTATTTCTGTATTGCCGTATTATATTAATAAACTTAATATCTCATTTTAACCGACTTCACAAAAAGGAGGAGGTTTTCAATTCTTCTGTATTTCTTTAATGTTTGTTACATGAGAACTCCGTTTTTGGAAAATTCTTTTTTTGTTTGAGATAGTATGCCTCCCGTTTGGTCCGATTCAAATTTTATCGAGCTATGATTATCTCCGGAGATATGGAGATAAACAATATAAACAAATTTGTATACATTGATGACATCATTATGGTTTGTGGATATTTTCACTATCGCGGCATGTGAAATCAGTTTTTTCGTTTTGTACGATCATAAATTATGTATTCATTGTATTAATACGTTCATAAGAGCCTAAATTAAGTTCATCTAAAAGGTAAAACGACATTCATTGTCTGTTAGGTGGTACGAAGTTCGCCGGGCCAGCTAGTATTATATATTTAAGTGTATGTTTGTATACTAGAAAGGACCATTCAATTAATTCGAAAGTAATCCTGAACTTTGATGCAGTTTATGAGTTCGTCAGTGTATACATTATATACAAAAATTGCTCGTTTAAAGGTATAAGATTAGAATTTAGATTAAACAATTTTAACTTATTTTCCAGGGACCTAAACCCATCAAACATCCTCCTAGGCGAGAGAGGTCAGATCATCTTGACTTATTTCTACTCGTACCCCGGGCTAGACATGACCTTGTCAAAGCTACGTTCGACTCCCGAGATCAACCTGTACATAGCTCCTGAGCTATACGTCAACGCTATTATAGATGACACAGAGGATGGTCCGGAAAATGTTTGCGATTTCTGGAGCTTTGGAGCTGTTATGTATCATTTGATTTGTGGAGTGGTGAGTTGATTTAACAGTTAATTGGAGTGAAGACTTTTTTATGTGTGCTGAGTGCTTTTATTTTGTGAGTATTGAACATTGATCTATGTAATATGGACTGGAAATACCTACAAAAATGTCATAATGTTACCTAAAATGGCTGCCATTCATTGTTTATTATTATGACATTAGGTATGCACCTTTTTACAATTCCGTGCCTTAAAAGGAAAAAAGATAACCTCATAGGATCACTTTGTTTGTCTGTCTGTCAGTCTGTCTGCCCGTATGTCAAGACCCATATTTCTCTTGTTTTAGTCTTTAAACTATCTTAATTATAGTATATCTAAAAGGCTAGCGTTTGACCATTATCTCGCCTGGTGGTAATGAGTGATGTGGTCGAGGATGGTAGCACGCTAGACCTAGAAGGGGAACTGGCTCAAGAACAGTTAGTGTTCAATCGTTAGCCCATACGATATAAAAACACATTGGTGCATGGCTAGAATTTGTTAGTCGCAAATTCTAACCATGCATCAATGTTTTTTTGGTTTGCAGGAAAGCTATTTTTTTTGTACCTTTGGGTTAAAAAAAATAGCTTTCCTTTTACTTTATACTGCCAAGGAATCAAAAGAGTCAAAATCTATTTCCACTATAAGTGGACTAGCCGAAAATGTACGAAAAAAAAAGGTTTTTTTTTACCGAACTGTGTAGCCACTATCTCACCAAGCGATGACGCGATCGATTATAGAGCGCGCTTACCCAGAAGATTCACTCGCGATTTGAAGACCGTATTGTTCTTAACTGGAAACTCAGACTCAGGCAGGATATTCCATTACATCGTTTCTACCTACCTATGTCCGTTATAGACTTTGAAACTATCCAACCGAAGTTCCCCAAACCGTTTTTATTAGAAGGGCAATAATGCGTAAATAGTTTTACCACTAAAACAATGTAATTTTTTTTATTTCATTAGGCACATTCGTCCACGTATACTTTTTAGCGTGGTAGCACACGCCAGGAATTCTATAGGCTTGTCTGTACATATAAATAAAATTAAAGTGTCTGTTTGCAATTCCAAATTAACAGCTTTTCAATTAATGCATATGAAAGTATATAAAATAAAATACTTCCATAAAAAAAAAACATTTTTTTTTTTTATCTGTCTGTCTGTTTGTTCCGGCTAATCTCTGAAACGGCTGGATTTTAGCAGGACTGTCACCGGCAGATAGCTGATGTTATAAGCAATAAGTGAAGGCTACTTTTATTTCAGAAAAAAAAAAGTTCCGCGCAAACATCATTGAATTATTATTATTGTTATATACCGGCTGTAATTCACGTACCTTTAGTCGAATTTTCTCGACCTAGGTTTCGAGCGAGTCAGTCGCTCTTCCTCGGGAGTGAGGTCACGCGGTGAGATCGCGATGTTCACTCATTCCCGAGGAAGAGCGACTGACTCGCTCGAAACCTAGGTCGAGAAAATTCGACTAAAGGTACGTGAATTACAGCCGGTATATAACAATAATAATGTTACAAATTCACGATCATTTTAAAATCAAAATAATTGAATTATGTAAAAATTTCACACGTGCGAAATCCGGGGCGGGCTGCTACTCGTAGTCTCACATAAAAATATTTTAAAGCGATAATAGCTAAATAAGCCAATGTATCCATTGTTTCAGCCACTATCGTTCTACCATCGAACAATGTTCACGAGTCACACGATACTGCAGCTCCCTGACGGAATGTCAGTAGAAGAGGAATCATTACTTACACAGGTAAACATAAATACTTTTTCATCCGTTATTAATTTTCAGTACCAAGTTTGAGGTGTTTATCTCCACTCCATATCTCTAGAGATACTTATAAGATCTCGATGAAATTACTATGGTACCACCTTTGAGATATCTCCTTTCAAACAAAAAAAGAATCATCAAAATCGGCTCATAAACGACGAAGTTATCCGCGAACAAACATAAAAAAAAAATATATACGGTCGAATTGAAATCTACAGCATATATTTTTTTACATTTTTCACTCCTTTAATGTAAAAGTTAGAGGGGAGGGGACATACATATCACCACGTAAGAAGTGTCTATCTTTCAAACAATTTACTTTGAGAATAGTTTTAGGAACCTCAATGCAATTTTAAAATACCTATCTATACACGTATAGCTTGATATTTTTTTTGTTTTAGTTCCATTTGTGGGAAGCGCCACCTTAATCTTTTTTTTTTTTTTATTATTGTATAAAAATCGTAAAGCGGTTCACAGATACACCTACCTACCAAGTTTCAACTGTATAGTCCTAATAGTTTCGGAGTCAAGTGGCTGTGACATTCTAACGGACAGACAGACAGACATAACGTATCTATAAGGGTTTCCTTTTTGCCATTCGGCTACGGAACCGTAAAAAAAATACTCAAAAATAATGTATTTATGTTTCAGTTACTAACGTTCGATCCGTCAGAACGTCTCGGCGCCGGCAAAGAAGGCATCGAGGAAATAAAACGTCACCCATACTTCAAACACATCGACTGGCAACATACATACGAGAGCTGGATCGTGCCGGATTGAACCGGTTATATAACTGGTTTTTACTGGATATTAAAGTGGAATTAATGATAAGAACGACCTAGAACTTGGCGTAACCTAAACCAGTAGAAATGCCTTATATATAAATATGTAAAATATTCTATACTAACATATATAGTTTAGGATGTTTTGTACAAAAACACTATGAATGTAATATGTATTGTATTGTATAGATCTTGCCATAGATCTTCTTAATTTATAACCACGTTATTATATGTATAAGTCAATTTATTTGTGACCTCTTCACAGATAAATAGCTGGACCGATTTGGCTGAAATTTTGCACATGGATAGCCAATCCAATACGGTAGAATAGGACATAGAATACTACAAGCGAAACCATGGGGCGTAGGTAGTATTAAGTCAAATACTTACACTGACTAAATGACGCTAGCATACCTATAATTAGGTATTTTGTGTGTCATATTTATAGGCTAGCGTTTGACCACAATCTCACCTGTTGTTAAGTGATGATGCGGTCGAAGATGGTAAGCACGATGGGCCTAGAATGGGAACTGGCTCTCAAGGATAGCTGCCGGAACACATTAGATGTTTGGCGACAGATTTTCTAACTTGAGGGTGGTAGCTGGCCAGGCGGACACTAGATAGTGTCCTACCATCATGCGGTTTTTTTTTAACAAATACAAATACAACATTTATTTATTGATAGAACATATTTCAGTACAAGTATGTTTTATAGAATCCATAGGCTCCCGAACTAGCCACGTTAATGATGTTTTTCCTTCACCGGAAGGCCACTGTGAAAAGCGCACATACATTTTTTTTCATAAAATATAATAATTTTATATATAGTTTAAAAACCAAAACAACCGACTTCCATGCCCCGCAAGTCAGTTTCAGTAGCAAGTTTGAGACTTTTATCGTCATATCTCTGAAGATACTCATCTGATCTCGATGAAATTGCAATGGGACCACCTCGGAAATGTACTCTACCGATTAAAAAAAATATCATTCGAATCGGTTCTCAATTGACGGATTATTCGCGTAACATACATACAAAAAAAAAGAAAAAAAAAACCGGCCAAGTCGAATTGAACTCGCCCACCGAGGCTTCCGTACCAACGTTGGTATGTACCAATTAAGCTAGACCTCTAAATTGTATCAGCGCTCTTATAACTCAGAGGTCTACCTTAATTGGCGTGCACTATGTATGTATTAATTAATTTAATTTTAACTTTCTTTATATTTTGTATTTTTTCCTTAATTTGTGCTGTAAGATCTTGCTTCTTGCCAAATTTCATGAAATTAAATTAAAAGCAAGGTCTTACAGCCCAAGTAAAGGAAAAATTCCGAAAAATAAAAAAGTTGAAAATTAAGGTACATTTTGGTACTCAGAAGTTTTCGCGAAAATCTAAATTTGCCTATATCTTTTTATTGTGTTGACTCAAGACCTTGATTTTTATACACCCAATAGGGACTATAAACTTCAGTATCAGGTATAAATTTCAACTTGCTAGGTCCACCTGTTCCTGAGAAAATCAGTGGTGACACACGGACAGACAGACGGACAAGAAAGTGATCTTATAAGGGTTCTTTTTTTACCTTTTGAGGTTCTCAATTCTTCTTTTAGGGTTCCGTACCCTAAAAAACAGACGAATTGCGAAACTCCTCCTTTTTTGTAAGTCGATTGTAAATCCATTGGTGCAAGGCGGAGATAAAACTCTGTACTTACCTCTGGCGTCATATCCGAGACCATTCTTCTACTGGGCCCTCAAAAAATTCAATCCAAGAGCTCTGCACTTCTAACATGACAGGTGGATAATAAACCTGCCAAGGGCGAGTCGGGTTCCGAAAAATCGCCTTTAACAAGTCGCATCAATAAATAGTGATAATGTTGTAGTTTGTGAAATTGGGTACAATTTAATGTCAGAATATGCACCAATGTACTACGAACAAATAATAAGTCAGGAAATGTAACTGCGTTAAAAAAATGACCCAACAAAAGCCGTGTCCATGTAGGCGGGGTTAAAAGTCGTGTCCAGCGCCTCATTAGCCGGACGTTTGTCTTGTCTGACTCAACTGTCTTAACAGACATTGCAGCACATGCGCGAACCAATCCCTGCTTTCGTTCCGAGTTTAAACCAATCACCAAGCATATCTATTTGTAACTTCGGGAGTGATTCTTATTTTGCATCGTCTTGCATACGTCTTTTTGGTTTGATGGAGGGCCACTTTTTATGTGGAATTTGTTCTGAATTAGAGTTCCTAACTTATTATTTATTCGTAGCCAATGTAGCATAAAATAAGTTCCTAGCTAGTACATAGTATATGTATCAAGTGTATTGTAGACATTATATATCAGTATTTTAAGATGTACAGGATGATTCATTACCAACGGGTCAGATAATGCGGGGTGGTAGAAAACGTATGACGCCCGATTTTTTTTTTTTTTAGATTAAGAGTTCATATAATAGAGGTTACCTCCGAGACTTTTGAAGACTGATTGCAGCAAAAAATAACTCAAGTTCGACTTTTTTGTTACATTATTAAAAAGCTTAGAGTTTTCCTAAGTTTTTGAAATTATTTTTAGAAAGTTATGTAGCATTTTTATATATGTATTCAAGCCCACGTTGCAAAAATGCATTTTTTTAATGTTAAAAGGTAACAGGACATGCACGACGCTCGCCTGATGGTAAGCGATGACGTCTACCTATACAGCTGCATACACTGCGCCTGTTACCTTGAGACATAAAGCTGTTGAGTCTCACATGCCCTGTAATTTCACTGGACACCTTGCCATTTCAACTGAAAAACATTCCTATTTCACGGCTGAAAATTAATTGGCTTTTTTTGCTTTTGTATTTAATCACATTCATTTCAGACAGCTGATTAATTTATGTTACCGGGACATTTAAAAATATTTTGCATTGAAAAAAAATTACAAAAACATCAACAGAAAAAATAAAAAATGTGTGGTGTGGTTTTATGAAACCACAAGTGCAAGAGAAACTTTTTGTTTATTTGTAGCTATGGTAGCTATCTACTATGACAGCAGTTGACATGACACATTGCCATGTATACTATTATGGCTGCGGAAGCGTCCGCCAAGCACAGCAAGACCTAAATGTCATATATCATAATATCCACCAATCGGCAACCGGCTGTAATGCGACA
This sequence comes from Cabera pusaria, assembly GCA_954871355.1. Classification (NCBI taxonomy): domain Eukaryota; kingdom Metazoa; phylum Arthropoda; class Insecta; order Lepidoptera; family Geometridae; genus Cabera; species Cabera pusaria. Next base: position 4,459,995 of record OX940909.1, on the reverse strand, counting down.
TACATTTCGTCGACATGCGAAAGATAGACCTTAAAATATGAGGCTATGTAATATAATTTAACTTTAAAAATATATAGCTAATAATAGTAATACCGAGTCGGACAAAATATCACAAATTTGTTTTAATATGTTAAATAAAAAAAATCAACATTCATTCGGTTTTAGATGGGTTTACTCCCAACGGGTTTACTTCCAACCCCCACTCAAACGGACACTAGTGGGGGACGTTTGGACAAAGCACAATGAGGTCATTTACCACCTGCTTCGTTTGATCCATCTTAATGTGTGCATCACCCTGTATATAATTAGTTTATCATAGTTCGAAGGGGTATATTGAATTTATATAATAGACTGTTAATTATGTGCCCTTTAAATGTGACTATATATATTTATATTACCATATATTTAATATAGACATGTAAACAAATAAGTGCACGCTAAGATACTTTTTAGTCATTTTCAATACACGTTGAATGAGTGTTTAGAATAGTCGTAAGACGATGCTGCTAACTTCACATTAAAGAGTTTGAACTGAGATCAATTTATAATCGCATCGAACTTTTCACTTACCAACAGGTAAGATAGTGTTGGTAAGTGATGATGCGGTCGAGGATGGTAGCACGCTATGCCTAGAATGGGAACTGGCCACTGTGAAAAGCACATAATTTCTCCAAAGAAAAATCCATTGGTGCACGGCGAGGATTGAACTCGGTACCTCTGGTGTTAAAGCAGACCTTCCCACTACACCATTAGGCCCTCATGGCCCTCATCAACCTTCCCATGGATGACAATGTCCCCCCCATCTAGTGCTAACTGAAGATGCGGTCTAAAAGTTACCTCAGACCGCATCTTCACTTAACACCAGATGGGAGTCAGATTTTCTTCCTAGAGGCATCGTGTTAGGTAATATAATCTAATCACGTCTTTCAGAATGTGGATAATCTAGTCTAATCTTGGAAAATAGATCATATATTATTGTTATTTTATAGTATATTTACTTAATTAGATTTTAGTACAAAAGATTGTGTTATACTTTTCGATGTATAATTTAGACATTTCGTTCAAAACAAATTAGTATTCGGAAACTGTTTACCCACAACTGGCATCTTTACTTTTATCTAAATGTTAGATATTTCGATTCGAAAAATCAATGATTCTAATCTTAAAAGGCCACATTCATCTCGAATTCCGTTTCGAAAAACCGTTTCGGTATATCGATTCGAGAGTTCGAACGCAGTAAATTCATTCAAATCTATGGAGCTTTCCGTTCGAAATATTCTCCAATTCGAAGATAAATGTATGGGTTACGTAGTAACTATTTTATAATCTGTGGTATGGGTGTGATAATTTAACGGAATCCTGATTCGATATTTCGAATCGGAATTATAGAAGTCACAAAACTCGGCGCGGCCACCTTATAGGATTTTTGTGATTTCGCGGCCGCGACCAAATTGCTCTCAGATTAATTAATATCCGACATTCAAAATGAGTCTTCCGAATCCTAATGTATCCAATTGAAATTAGAATAGCCAAGCCATGCGTTGAAGTTTTTATATGATACAGATTTCTTAAGAAAATAAATAATGCTATTTTTGTTTCTAATATAAGTACACTTTGCATAGACCAAGGAGTTTTCAGTTCGATTTTATAATTGTTTTTGAAGACTGCGCCAGGGCGCATGCGTGGTTAACATATGTTTACTCCGTAACCATAGTAACGTTATCCACGCCCACTTGAGCATGACAATGTACATCTGAATTAGGTCTTATTTTATGCCATTCTATGCAATGTAACTCTGATTGAATAATAGTTATGTGATGGAGGATTCATGACATTTTACTATATTAAACGTGACTGTGCACTAGACACAAAACCGGCACGAAAGACACTGATACTTCAACGGTGTTTGTCCGTTTCTTTTGTGGTGGGTTGTTAGACAAGGACACACTCCCTTTGACCGTCCTCTCGCTCGGGCCGTTTTGATGTATCATGGCAATTACAACCTTATGTTGAGAGCATACAGATGAAATTAAATTTGTCAAAAATCTGCTATCTCCTTAGTAGTCTGTGCTGTGCACGGTAATTTTTATAGTAAATCATCGTTGTGGAGGATAGAGACAACCTTCCATTGAATAGTGATAGCAACTATACAGGATGAGTTTTTGTGGGCGTGGATGGCCAAATCCGAAACTATGAATAGCGAAAAATACGCAAAGGAGTCTCGGGCCCGATTTTGATGAAAACTAAAACTGCATCATTGGATTTTTGAAAAATCAATATTCCTAGCTAGGAGTCGAACCCGATGATTTTGAAAAACACACACCCCCTGTATTATTTTACACCATTCGATAGTGTCGCTAATAAGGAACGAATTATGGAATTAATAACATACGGCAAACTTTAGGAAAGAGATCATTTTTAACAATATATTATTTTATTTTACTTGCGTTACTTGTTCAAAATGATTTTGCTATTCCTCATCGTTTCAGAATTGGCCATCCACGCCCACTTAAAAATTCACCCTGTATATATTATCATAGATTAAACATATTTTAGAATAACTTTATACTGTATAAGAAATACTTAGTGGAACAACATTTTGTAAAATTGTAATGATAGTTAAATTAAGTATTATTTATTTGTTTTAATTAAAATTAACTTGTTTTAATTATTTAAAAATTTCTCCACCGTCAATTATTTCGCAAAAAAGAATATCTAAAGAATTTACATTTATTTACATACCAAAAAATGTTATCAAAATTGATCTCAATTTTGCATTTGGCTATTTTGTATTTAGAGTATTAGATTTGTTTATAGTTTTAATAAATTGTATATTATGGATTTTTATTGTTTTATTATGTACGAGTAGTTAAACAATCCGTTTCTATCTTAGATTGCATAAAATTTTTGCCGCACTGCTACTTCTGAAAACTACACTGCAGAAAATTAGCATTCAAAACTTAAGATAGTTTAAAAACTAAAACAACCGACTTCCATGCCCTGCGAGTCAATTTCAGTAGTAAGTTTGAGACGTTTATCGTCATATCTCTGAAGATACTTGTCAGATATCGATGAAATTACAATGGGACCACCTCGGAAACGTACCCTACCGATTAAAAAATAATCATTCAAATCCGTTCACAATTGACTGAGTAATCGCGTCACATACACAACACAAAAAGAACGAATTAAGAACCTCCTTCTTTTTGGAAGTTGGTTGAAAATGGGCCTATGGCTGTGACCCTATAAAGACACGATTAGAACAATTACAACTAGATATCGAAGTTCAGTAGGCAGTATTCATTACGCACGTCTAAAGTGGTTTTTTAACACCGAACTGGGTAGTACTTGACTAGTATCTTACCTGATGTTAAGTGATGATGGAGCGTGCTTACCCAGAAGATACCAATAACTCGCCCATTATATATATCAAACTGCGGCGTCGTACAGAGTTCGAGCATATCAGAGTAAACCCCACCATTGATCGCTCATATATCTGTGCGATACATAATTGGCTTCGATAGACCCGCATCATAACTATCATCAGGTGAAAAAGTGGTAAAAAGGCCGCTAAGTTAACTATCTTTGTTGGATCACGCTGAAAACGCAGCTCTATATATTTATTTAAAAAAAATGAAAACCTATCCAATCGTCAACAGAGAGTGTCCAAATCATAATATTTGTCGAACAAAAAGAAAGAAAAAATATCACAGTCTAGTCACGTCCTCTTGTTGACGGAAGTTAGCGCGTGAGAGTTCCTTTATATAATATTGTTTGTACACGCGAAAGCCGACGTTACGACATAATTATCTAGTAAACAGTAATAATATAACAAGTAAATAAGTAATAGAAAATCCATACATATACTACTAATACTATTATAAATTAAAAAGTTTTTGTACACCTAAAACGGCTAAGTAAATTGATTTGGGTGAAATTCGGCACACAGATAGTTATACATCCTAGATGGTATTTATTCCGAAGCATGGATACTTTTCACAAAACTATTTTACGCAGACAAAACTGTGGATGGGGCACTAGCTACTATTAGGTATTATAGAACATAATTATTCTTTACTACACACCAAATAAAAGATGTCAGAAATATGAGTAGCTTGAGATTTTATTAGCTCCACCCTCGTCAAAAAGTACCTAACTAAATTATGCTTGGAGGACGAGTTGGGAGCTGCGCTATTTTGTATTGTAATTCAGTCGTCCAGCGCCTATGTTTAAAACAAGCAAGCTTAGATCGCATCGACACTTTGCGTCAGAAGAGATGGTGGTGTATGTGTGTTGTCCTATCACCCGTAAATTTCATTTAATTAATTTCTTTCTTGGTTGGATTGCTGCTGGGTGGTACGTCCGTGGATTGCTGGAGAAGTGTATGAAATTCACAGATTACTTTATGTGTCAGAGATGAAAATGATGAAATATCGATGAAAGTAATGCGAAAGCTTTTTGATTATAGCTCTACCTATCGTTGAGTAGCCGAACAATTAAACACATTTTAAAACAAGTATGTAACAATAGATGTCGCTGTATATAAAAGACCGCGAATAAAATATTTAAAACTTTTTGTGCTCCACTTTTCGTTATTTGGCAAAACAATAAAAGAGATTATAAGAATTTAAAAAGTATATTCTCTGAATTAGTATAAAATATACACAAGACTAAAATTGTATAACAGACTTAAAAATAACTATTTTAAACAATTTTTTTTAATTAATTGTAGATGTTACCTAGTTATACTTTTACATATCTTGAGGACACGAACAGTAACTCACAGGTGTTACGTCAAAGTGACAAAATAAAATAAAGATTCTGCGCGCGCTTACTGAGTAACTCATGCCATGCCATGCACCGCATACCATTCGAGGCCACATTTCTTCTAAGGTGATCAAGATTAACATTAACAAGCTATTCTACGCATTAAGTCCTTGTTTATTGAGCTCAATTTACTTCGAAAAGTAGAAGCTCATTGAATATTAAGCTTGCTGTATGAAACACAACCTTTGCTACTTTCAAATAAAACTTAATTTAAACAGCAGTCAGCGTCGAAGCCTTCTTAATAAAATACGACAACATGGCATACAGGAATGAGCTTTATCTTAAATTCAATACAGTGCTAATTTGCATGGCGTAATTCGATATAAGCGTAAAAGCCGGTTCTACGATGTTGTACGCGCAATGTACTTTATTTACGACAGCTGAGCTACCATTCAAACTCGTTTGTGTAATAACTCGATCTTGGAGAACGCGAGTCGCCGATTGGCCGACAGTCTTCGTCGAACTTCTTGGCTATGTGTTGCGGCCGCGCATGCGCGAAACAAGAAGTGAATGTAATAAATAAAAGTTTGTAAAATTCAAAACTATAAACGTTGTTTTGTGATTTTGAACGCTTTTAAAAATCGTATATTAGTTTTTAAAATCGATATTTAATTCGAATAATTAGTGATTATTGGAGAAGTGTTTCGAAAACTATTTTGGTAGGTATTTGAGAAACTGGTTGGTGACTCGTCTAGTTTTTATGGATTTTGTAATCGAATAATAAACATTATACAATCGAATTTGATTGTTATCTGGATGCTGTCCTGATTGGATTCCAGTTAGATTGGAACGGTATGGTTTTATTTACTTTTTAAGATCTCACACTGATATTAATATGCACCAAATTTGTCTCTTCTCTTATGCTATGGTTCAGAGAGACCAGGCGATTTTTTATTTGTTTGTTGCTTAACTTCCCATGTAGGCATTGCCTACGATACGAGTTACAACAAATAAGTAATAATTCGATACTTTTCTATCGATTAAATCGCGCTTGATTAGCCAATCAAATAGCGTAATTCTAAAACTTATTATCGCTTTAAAATTTCAGTCTAAATGGTCTTCAGAGATATATTATACCTACCTAATTGAGTAACGAGAATTTCTAAATTATCGATACTATACTAAAAGTACTTGGAATCGAAATAAAAGTACATTTTACATACAAACAAAAATCGCCTGGTGTGAACGCGGCATAATTGGTAAGTAACCTAACTAAACACTTAAACCCTTAGGACTATAATTTTTTCTGTGCTTCTGCTTAAACCTATTTGTGAATTTTGTGATGCCTTATTGAGATTCATTTCAATCGAAAGCTATTTTGTAGGTACCTATTACTAACAGACCCAGTACCTATCACACATATTGTACCTACCTATATATGTATGAATGAATGAATGAATGATAACACTTTATTGCACACAAAAACACGAAACATGATACAAAGAATAATACAAAAGACACAGTACAAACGGCGGTCTTATCGCTAAATAGCGATCTCTTCCAGACAACCGCTAATGTATCTGTGCCCAGTATTCTTAATGTAGTGAATGCTAGGCCTGTAGTAGGTGGGTACCTATTACCCTTGTCTATATATTTAAAACGCTTTATACTGGTGGTCCTTTTTAGGGTTCCGTAGCCGAATGGCAAAAAAAGGAACCCTTATAAATTCGTCATGTCTGCCTGTCTGTCCGTCCGTACCTACCTATGTCACAGCCACTTAATTCCGAAACTTACTGTATCTGAAGGTCGGTAATATGCCCGTCATGTCATGACACTGTCGAGAAAGGCAGGAAAATGTAAAAAGTTAGCAAGGTGATTTAATTTAGTACAGGAGTTGGTAAATAATTTCTGTAGAAGACTTTTTCTACATTTTAATAAATATTCACATGCTAGGTTTTACATGAAAGAAAAAAAAAATTACCTTCGTCAAGTCAGTGTATAAATACACAATGAAACTCAACATTTGTTATTAGCTGCCAATAAATTTGTTTAATTACTTAGGTATACTTGTTTTTATGAGTTAAGTTCAGGTGTTTATTACAGTGTGGTTTTACGACTTCATTTACGCACCAGAGTGCATTTAAATGTCATCATAAATTATTTTAAAATAGGTACTGCATACACATACTTTACCTGGAGGTATGTAGGTAGTACTATGAATTATTCTGTGCTATTGGTACTTTCTATTTAGGATTTTAGGTAAGTACCTACACAAGATCGGTCATTATTTTAGAGTTTAGAGGCACGCCTGACAAAGCTATAAAATGTTAAAATTAAGTTAACTATTAAAAGAACAACAAGCAGTAAGTACCCTTAGTACGAGATTTCATACCAAACTCGATATCGTATATCGAGCAAATTTTGTATGAAAAACAGTACAGCGCCTCTAGTGGTTACTACACATAACTAAATTTAGACCAATCAGGGAGCCAGAATAAGTTGAAAACTATGTGAGATCTGTCAAAAGCGTTTACAATCAAAACTCGTACAGTTCATAAAATTTGTTGACACTTTATCGTGTAGGAAGATTTTTGGAGTTTTTATGAATTAGGTATTAACTGTTTGCGTACAGATCCAAATAAACTAGGTGGTGCCATTCGTGTAATTTTAGATTTAAAGTAAATAGACCCGACATTTATTGCTGTTTACATAAGTTACTCTATTCAAAAAAATATTGAATACCTAATTCAAATTTCAAAAATTAAATGAATTCATGTAAAACTCCAATAATCTTACCTCACCACTTTCACGTTCGTGCATCTAAACATCGTTCAAAAATCAGTTAAACGGTAAATCAAATTAAGAATTTCGCGAGCGTCCATCACTTTCCCGCAGTTATCGCCGCGGACGCTAAACGTTTCCCGGCGCGCTGGCACTGCGAACTGCGAACGCTTTCATCTTGCGTAACTGAGTTTTTTATGTAAATTCTCTACAACCACGCCCAGATGTTATCTCCGAGTTTCTTTATTGCTAAATTTCGTTGAAAATTGCATGTGGCTTATTAATTTAAATTAATGTTTATTTATTCACTTAAATTCAATTTGCAGAAACTTTGATATTAAATAAAATTACATGATACTTGATCGCATTGTGCAATGTCATTATGTCAATAAAGAAAATTTGTATTTGTAAAATATAAGTAGCTGAAACTAACTTCAAGTAATGACGCAGAATTCAATTAAGTATAAAATAATTAACTGCGTTATATATTTCCAAGTTATCTAAAAACGTGATAACATGCTTATAAGTAAATATCATATTAAGTCATGACTTTACATCGACATATTTAATAAATTATGCATATTAACGCACACGGAACTCCAAAGGTTTCAATCAGCACGTTCTTCCTAGGTAGCTAGACTTACTATTCCGTACCTAGAATACCTAGATACTACTATTACAAGGTCAATGCAATTGTGAGCAAAACATACTTTTACATGACTTTTACTGTGTTTTAGGTACTTATATGGATGGTTATTATGTATCTATCTTTTGTTTTTGTATCCAGAACTAGATATAAACTATAAATTTGAATGTATATATTTTTTTTATTATTAATAGTATTCAATAAACAAACGATCATTATATCATGAGAATCAGAAAAAATGAGGTAGCAAAATGTGAATTACTTGTCTTGTTTCAAAAACATTTTAAGGCAAATAAGGCTGTTGCAAGGTGTTTGCTCTTCGCTTGACGCAAAGTAAAGACGCTTCGTAATGTCATAAATATCAGAATACTCAATCATTTTAGTTTATTCACAGAATACCAAAAGTAACACAATTTAAGCACATGTAATAATAGCTACAACAACACCTATATCACATAATAAATAACGTTTAGGTACATAGGAATCTAGACACTCAGTACTTAGCAAAACTCCGAGGCACAGGTCATTGTTATTTTATATGTATATGTTCCCATACGCCGTCAAACGCGGCTCTCATGGAAGAATGCAGCAAAATTACAGCAAAATATTACACTACCTTGATTGAAAACTCCTTGGAGATATTATGTTGATACTTGATACATCTCTTGTAGTCTCAACTAGCCATTTATAGTGACAAAATCGTGGCGTCATTTGTTGAAATTTGAAATTATATGAAAAAGGAAGAAGGAGGAAAGAAATTAGCTAAAATGGTTAATGATAGCAAAACAAATGAAGGATGAATGCGTGGCTCGGGGTGGTGTCGACGAGAAGGGATTTACGATGATTTGGGTGATTGCATGAGATGGGAACCTTGTTTGTTGTTGAAAGCAGGGTAAGATGTGAAGATCAAGAGAAGAAAATGATTACTTGTAGTAATTTCCATCACTTGGAAAGGGCGCAATTATTTTGCTGGTGTTCTTTCTGAACAGTTTTTTTTCTTTGGCTACAAGGAAGGTCTAGCGGGGAACGATATATGTATTTAGTTAAAGTCGCTTGCGTTTGAACCACGAAAAACTGGTACGTACAGGTGATCTCATTCACTTGACTTCAAAAAACCTCTATTTAAAAAACACAATATATTACCTTTGCCTTGCCTATATATTTTTGAACTGTGTGTTTTTGTTCATAGCCATAGCTCTTTTTTTGAGCGGCGTAATGATGTCGTTAGTAGACAGAACAATCGAAAAAAAATTAAATTGTATATACCACATCAGCGAATTCAAATGTATAGTAAAAATGTAAATTGTATGGCTATTAATGTGTATAATAAGTTGCCTGATGTATATAAGGATATAAGTGTTTCTAAATTCAAAACAAAATTATTCACACTGCTAATTGAAAAATGTTATTATTCTTTTAAATAATTTCTTGATGACAATATTAATCGATATTTTGTACAATAATAATAATTTTCATTTTTTTTATTAACATTTAACTTTATATTTTGACATTTAATTTAGCAATATTTTTTATAAATTGACATGGTATCACTAGGTTAACGTTTATCTGACATACAATGTCTCTCTTGACAATGACATTTGAGCAATATTCGATTCTTTTGACCTAATTAGTTTACTATGTATCACACTTCACAAAGTACTTTTCTGTTATGCTTATCAATTTGTAGAAAATGTAGTTAAATAATTAATAAATCTGACTAAACAATCATAAATCATACTAATATTATATCGATAAATTTGTACGCCGGTGACGGCAGAATATGCAGGTTCAAAATGTATTATAGATCTTAAGTATTACCATATTCTGATAAATTGAATAAATAAAAAAACTACAGGTAGGTAAACATTATACTCTCTCCATAAATCTTGGGTTCGTTGCGCTAATTCGCGATACGAATTTGAAGTGGATCCTAAATATAGGACATTTGTTACACGAATACGAATACTGATAATTTATTATGAAATATTTTAGAATAGGACTGAATGGACTAAATATATACTGAAGAAGCAATGTTATGGCAATACATATCTTCGTGACGACTTCTTCATTTCGAAAGCATTTTAATATTACCTTTGAATAATAACGAATTCAGTACTAGTCCGTTTTATGTTGTATCGAACCAAAATCTTACCTATATTTTCAACTTTAATAAAAAAAATATGTACTGTCCACTGTGGTGAGAAATAATGTTATGTGACACCAAATTCTCACAACTTACGCAAATCTGCATAAGAGCAAACAACCAAAGCACTTAAGTAACCGCGTAACGGTTAGCTTCCCGAGAGAAAACCGTTTTAAAAACACGTAGAATGTTCATCCACATTCATTTAGTCGCGGGAATGTGGAACCCACTTTTAATTGTAAAACGCTTTCTCATGCAGATTATTTCCTCGTTAAAGAACCCTAATGAGTAATGTCTCTAATTGTAATTATGCACTTGCACATTCTTCCTTTTCTAATGTGAATAGCTTTGTATGAACTTAACACATATACACTGTGCAAGAGTGTACTTCAAAGGGCCCTCTGTACCTTTGCCCAGGTTATCAGGGATTAAAAGGATATTTTACAAAATCATTTCATTGTATACCTTCTATTTAGCCGGTAGAACCGTTTGTCTGTGAACTGTGAAGAGAATCCCTCTCATGTTCAATAAAGCTTTGGTATGACCACCGCTGATTGATTGAAAATATAATTTAAATAAATGTAGCGACAATTCTGTAGGGCTATTCTGTAAGTTATCTCGGAAGCGGAATCCGCGGTGAGATTTGAATTTCGTATTACGAAATTCAACCGTATTACGATCGTGTTACGATTTGAATTTCGTTGTACGAAATTCAAATCTCACCGCGGATTCCGCTTCCAAGATAGCTTACAGAATAGCCGTACTAAACGGAAAAATGTAAGCAAGATCACGTACGCGGTATTACGGGCCAAAATAAAAAAAAAAAACGATCGCACTAAACCTTGCGTCTGCGCGCGGTAAAATCCTAACCTAAATTTAACGTCAGCTTGCTGCGAATGTTTCATCCACAATTTGATATCGCGGAGAAAAAGGAGCTGAAGATTGAGCTCAGTGGCGTGCCACAGGAGAGACCTATGTCCAACGGTGGATGAATACTAGCTTTTAATGATGATAATGTCAAGATGTATATTAGACTAGCTGTGCCTCTTCCCCTACCCTCCCCCCTCCACTCCCCATACCCTCCCTCTCCACTCCCCCTTCTTCCTCACAAACTTTGAATGTCATATTTATTTATACCGAATCAACAGCCTCAATAAAAAGTTTCAATTTTCTAGCTTTAAAAATGATGATACTTCCATCCATACAACTTTTCATCCCCCTTTTTAACCCCTTATCTTACAACCCTCTTTTCGGATTAAAAAGTCCTAAGCCTATGTCCGTTCTCAGGCTCTAGACTATCTGTGTACCATATTTCATTTAAATCGGTTGAGTAGCTTTGGCGTGTAAGCGGGACAGACAGTTACTTTTTTTTACTTTTAAATAAAACCCAAAGATGGCGCTAGCGTAAATTTTAATAGTACTCCTTTAAATATTGTCTAAATGTATGAGATCCTGCATCGCGCAAACGATATTTTCCGCGATATTGAAACTGATGCACTTGCTTCGTGATTAAACATCTCAAAAGTTGAACTCGTTTAAAAACGTTTTCTCTTTATAATATAAGTCTGGATAGTCTGAAATGTCTGGATTATTTATTGTGTTAGTGTATGATGTACAACTTGTATATTAGTGCCTGCCTTGTCATCGTCTTGATATAAATGGTCTAGTTTGTTGTCGTTGGCTTAATTAAATTCTACTCCTATTATATTAATCTTAGTTCTTTCAAGTCTATTATTGACATTTTAATAAAGCACTTATTGTAAGTCGGACAATTGCGATACCCCACCAAATCGATGATCTTGTTAGAACAAGATCATACCCGCGCGCTTTATTAGCTACCTCTATCGACATTTTTTCACAGTGAAAATCTTGGGCGTCTCGTCTAACGGAACCTATTCACGAAGATTCAGCCTGTTATTAATCTCTCAAAAAAACAGATGGTGGCTCCTGGACTATAAGTTTCGTATCTCAACTCAACTCAATAATGAGGCGCGTGAGAGAACGCGAATTTCTCATACGCTTACTCTGTCCTCATTGCTTTGTGGTATTGCGTAAGAGTATCATTAATTTAAGAGGTTAATTGTATTACCTAATTATAACACATTTTATTTTGATTTACAAATAAATAATTCACATAATATAACAAAATCTCTGTGGTAAAATCTTGAACGGTTTTTAACGATTAATAGTAAAAAATGTTAACGATTTTGATTGAAAAGTACTACAAGTATACGATCTTGATTCTTGACGCATGAGTAAGTGCGTCAAGAGCGTCTGTCCATACATTTATTATTAAAATTAAAACATTTCAAACTACTATTCCTGGACATATTATTGCCTTTATAAGAAAATCAGAATTATCAAAATCTTACCATCATACGAGCGTCATGCTTGGCCTTATAAAAAAACTCTTGATTTATTTATAACTTTGGTAGATACTTAGCCTTCAAAGCTTTTAACTAGAATGTTGAAAGTGTTATACGATGTTGGTCATAATAATTATTGTCGCATGTGAATTGATCAACATTTATAGACCGTACGAACTAGGTACTTTTATTAGTAAATCGACTTTTTATGACTATGAATATGGGTTATCGGAGGTGCTAAACATTGAATATTGATTAGTTTTCTGATTTCATATAACTTGTTATATATACGTACCTAGTATGCGGTACATTGCCGTCGGCGGATTTACATAAGGATTTCCTTATTATGTTTATGCTTTTATTTACTTATTTACTTTAAATTTATTTTTGGGCATACTATTTGTACTTGATACGTAATCAGGGTAGAAGAGTGTGACAAATTCTGTGTTAATGTTTGTTCTCAAACTTATGAAATGTGTTTACTTCGGACGATTCAACAACATTCTAATCTAATTAAATTTAACTGTCGACATAAACAAAACTAAACAACAATTGTGTTAACGCTTTAGGTCTTCATCATCATCCTATCCACTCCACTTCCACGTCTACTGCTGGACATAGACCTCTTCAATAGTACGCCACTGAGCACGATCCTAGGCTACTCTCATCTAGCTCTTGCCAGTTTCCAGCCACCTTGGGAATATCATCGCTCCATCTAGTCTGAGTTTCAGGCCTTAGGTTGTCCGTTTACCTTTAATTATAAACGGTATTAGGTACTATAAATATAAAAATTAACGCTATTGTCATAATTTGCGATTCTGAACTGTCCACGTCTTTATTTGCATATACACTATTGCTATACATCTACAACATAGCCTGCTTCTAAATCAATTGCCAACAAACGATTGTAAAAGTTATTAACCTGAACAAACCTCTATATCTGTTGTATAGATACCTCCATTGTTACGAAACTCCATATACAGAAACAATGAAAGCACTCGATTGAAGATCTGTTGAGGATAAATTCTAAAAACAAACTATTGTAACCGTACACGGTGATTTGAGAGCAGGGTATAACTTTTAAGCCTTATACGAGGGTCATTCAACAAGTACGTAGCCTCATCGCCCGATGGCACTGCGATTACAAAAAAATTTTACCATAGTACAGTGCAATGTTTTTGAAGCCTATTGTCAAAGTTTTAAACAATGACCTCTATTAGTTTTGTTTTAATAGCCTTTGAAAGCGAACGTGTCGGTCAGTTTAACAAAAATGGAAAAAGAGCAGTATCGTTCGGTGATTCGATTTTTATTTTTGGAAGGGAAAACGCGCAGTGAAATTAAAAATCGCTTGGATGCTGTGTACAGTGACTCTTCTCCTTCGATGGCAACCGTCAAGAATTGGTTTAACGAGTTTGCTCGTGGCCGCAAGTCTGTTTTTGATGAGCCACGCCCAGGTGCCCCGAAAACGGCTACTACGGAGGAAAACATAAAAAAATCCACGATCTCGTGTTGGCAGACTGCCGATTGAAGGTTCGCGAGATAGCTGACACTGTGGGCATTGCAGAAAGAACGGTACATCATATTCTCCACGAAGAACTGGGCATGAGAAAGCTGTCAGCGCGATGGGTGCCGCGTTTGCTCACACTGGACAACAACCACGACAACGCGCCGGCTCACACCTCTGCCGTCGCCATGGCCAAATTATTCAAATTGCGCTACGAATTGCTGCCCCATCCACCTTACTCTCCAGACTTGGCCCCCTGTGACTTCTTTTTGTTTCCAAACCTGAAAAAGCCACTCGCCGGAAAAAGATTTGGGTCGAATGAGAAGGTCATCGCCGCCACGGAGTATTTTTTAGACGGGTTAAAAAAGTTGGAGCATCGCTGGGCCAAGTGTATTGAGTTAAAAGGAGATTATGTAGAAAAATAAATCGGCACTTTTCGAAAATTTTCGTTTTTCTTTTGAAGGCTAAGTATGGCTAAGTATTTATTGAACGAGCCTCGTATCCTGCTCTCAAATCACTGAGTTGAGTTATTACAGCCTTTATTTACCTATGCCTTATACTGTAAGGCATAGGCAGAGGCTGTAATAACTCAATAGCTATCTTTAGAGTTTCCATAATTAAAAGATGTAAAATCTAAATATCACTTAGATGTCCATTTTGATTTTGTCCCAACATGTATATTAAGCGAATTGGGCTAATTATTGATACATACATAATATTGTTGTTCGAACTGTTCGAAGCATCGCAAGCAGTTGATAGTTCAGTCACGGTAAAATAATAATATATCACTAGTGGTTCAGTAAAACCAGACAGGACTATCAGGCAGGCTGCCACTGGTACGAATCTCAGCGTGCGACTGATTTTTGTATAGGAATTTTTAATTTATATATTGTTCTTTAGTTCGATCCAATGCAAGTCCTACTCTTAAATTAATCAGCTTTCATTTAAATCCACACACAAAGCAAGTACCTAAATGTTCGTGAGTAGTACATACGATAATGCGTGTTTTTAATGAGTTTTTTTGTCATTACTTACAGCTATTTAAACTTTGTCCAGAATTCTTTTTAAACTCATATAGCGGCTTTCAAGATAAACACCTCGGAACTCTCGGAAGGTGGCATGCATGTGACGCAATCATCTTTAAACAGGTTTTCGAGTTATTTCATCCGGCTATCGCGAGTGGCCGCGCTTGGCTCAGATCATATTTCTTAGTCTTTCTACAGAAATCTAGGGCTATACATATTTTTATGATTGTAAACATGTAGCCACTTTATATCTCGAGCATGCGTGTACAGATTACACGTTCAGGAACCCATCCTATCCTTAATTATCCTTACCTTATAAACGCGAAAGTTTGTTTGGATGTTTGTTACTCTTTCACGCTAAAACTACTGACCTGATTGAGCTGAAATTTAATATGTAGATAGCCTAGACTCTGAAATAACACATGGGTACTTTTTATCCCGATATTCCCACGGGAACGATGTCTATGCGGGTAAAAGCGCGGGGCACAGTTAGTTTAAAATACGTTGAAAATCATATAAAGTGAAACTCTTCCTACTAATAATATAAATGCGAAAGTTTGTACAGATGGATAACTCTTTCACGCAAAAACTACTAATGGATTTGGATAATACTAAGATAGGTAATATAGATAACCTAATCTAACCTTAGATTAGCACATAGGATAATTTTGAACGCGGGCAATGTCGTGGGGTGCAGCTAGATATAAAAAACATTCAATAAAAAAATATTAATTAAGTACCTCTTCCTTTCTGTAAGTCTGCTAAAATAGTCTTTAATGAAGTAAATAACCTTACCTCATCATATAAGCTCAGCTGGCATTCATAGTTCTAAGTAAGTATTGCGTATATAAGCCGAGCTGACATTTTTTCTAAGATTTTGCAACTAGTATTGAGTATATGTGGAATTGTGTCAGCATTTTAATTAGCCCAGTTTTTATGTGTATTTCACTCGGCAATGGCTGCCTATTTGAGATCATAGCATTACGTACATTTTGTAATATATTTTACCGCGGTTTTGTTTCCATGGTCTTAAGATAAAACTATTATTGGCTTATTGTTTAGTATTTAATTGTATGCATGATCTGAGATTTTACTAAAAACTGACTGCCCTTTGAACCAAAAACATTTTTATTTATTTATGCTTGTGAAGTTGTGACTAAGAGTGGTACTGTTATGTAGTTTTATTATCTTTTCTATTACTGTATTATAGATCGAATCTTTAGTAATATTAAAAAGTTATGTCAACATTTTTACTTAACATTTTATTATTTTATTACATTATGGTAACATTTTATATTTTTCATTAATAATAGAAAACCCTATATGTACTTCCAAAAATAGAATAATACTTGTGAATTTATTATCAAAATTAAAATAGCAAAATGATTAACGAAATGTAACGGTAGGCTCTAGGACTATTCGTGTTACACTATGGTTTGTGTCTAAAGGTTTCTTATACCTAAAGTTTTAATTGTATTAGTTACTACCTAAATTACTATAAAATATATTTTTTACCATGCATACTTATCGATTATATAGAATTTTTAATTATATTTAGTACTTTAGACCCACAGACCCTATAATTGGATCCGTATTCATATGTATAATCACGGATTTTTTTATAGAATCTGTGGGAATAATTTAATTTTAATTGAATATTTTTTTGGTTTACAATGAATTTTATTTTGTACGTATAAAAGACAGTGTTTTTAATTGAATATCAATTCTATGAGTCTTAGCTGTTCAAAATAACCGCATCGTTATTTTATTAATGAATTTTCACAAACTGTAGTCTACAGATACCATAATACCACAGTGTCTATGTTTTTTTTGCTCAAGACGTACATTTTCTTAGATTTCATAGATTAACCAAATCGAAGGCTACGTAAAAAAAAGTTTGTATTAACCACACATCAATTAATAAAAATTACAAATTCGTGATTTTAATGCCCACTTTACCGACAGTTTGTCAAAACGGCTTATTTATTAACAGACTTCCAAAGAGGAGGAGGTTCTCAATTCGTCTGTATGTTTTTTTTTTACTATTATTATTTTTTATATGTATGTTACGCGATTACTCCGTCAATTGTGAACCGATTCGAATGATTCTTTTTTTAATCGGTAAATCGGTCGGTTTTTCGGTCTTGTAAGTCAACGCGATCAAGAGATATGACCGTTTATGTCGCATATTTTGCGATTTCAAAAGGAATCAAAACCTATATGGTACTTCCCGTTGACCTAGAATCATGAAATTTGGCAAGATGCAAGGTCTTGAAGCAATTATAAATGAAAACAATCTGACAACCGAAAATATGTAGTTTATTAACACTCAGACAGACAGTCATGACGAATGTATAAGGCTCCAGTTTTTTGCCTTTTTTTAATGATAACAGGACAAGCACGACGCTCGCCTGATGGTAAGCGATGACGTCTACCTATTACAAATACCGCATGCGGCATGCAAAATTCTGGACTGCCGGAATTTTGCATGCCACTGCACTGCGCCTGTTACCTTGAGACATAAAGATGTTGAGTCTCAAATGCCCTGTAATTTCACTGGACACCTTGCCATTTCATCCGTTCATTTCAAAACATTCCTATTTCACGGCCGAGAAATTATTTGGCAAAGTGGTGGTACCGCCTCAGCAGAAGTCCTACCACTACAAGCAGAAGTCCACACCACTACAACTATTTTCTAATTTTCTTTTTTAAAATCTATTTATTTGCGATTGTGCATTAACCGTGTCTAAGCAATGGCATAGAAAAGATAATAATGCAATGGTCTAGTTTCCTACTATTATTTATTCTGTAATCTAGAGAGGGATCGAACTGCAAAGTTAGTTTGTCCTATAAATTTGACAGGTTTGTACGAAACCAACGCACGAGGCGCGTGCCCAACTTGTTTTTGGCCGGTTTTTTACCGACTTCACAAAAAAGAAGAAGGTTCTCTATTCGTCGGAATTTTTTATTTAATTTTTTTTTATGTACCGATTACTCGCAGATGCCTGAACCGATAACCGATTTGGAAAAGTCTTTTTTGTTTTAAATGGTACCCTTCCCAGGTGGTCCCATTTAAAATTTAACGAAATCGGCCGAGCCGTTTTTAATATATCAACATTTGTATTACGACGCATTTATTTATATCGACGACTTACTAGTTACTACTTACTACTGGCACAGATTATGTAATAGTTACTACGTCTACTGGCTACTTTGACTGGCGCGACGTTTAAAGTCTGTTCTTTTAGTTTTTTAAACGATCTTAAATTATTTGAATATTGCAAACGTCTACCTATTACCGTTTAGAAGATACAGCCACAGTACTGTGATACAGCCCTCTGACAGACGGACGGACCAACAGCGAATTCCAGTAATAGTAGTAATAATAAGTAGTATATTAAGCAATTATTATTTCCTGCCCTTGTTCAGTAGTGGCCTCAAGAAAGACCGTAGTTGTACAATTTGCTGTCGATTATTAAACGTAAAGTTCAAGTTTACGTGATTACTTATTACTTGAGGTATAATACAGTCGGTTATCTTTATAGTTTTTAACCGACTTCACAAAAAAGGAGGAGGTTCTCAGTATGTCGGATTTTTCGTATTGTTTACCGATTACTCGAAGATGCATGAACCGATTTGGAAAATTCTTTTTTTTTGTTCAAAAGGGTCGCCTTCCCAGGTAGTCCCATTTAAATTTTAACGAAATCGGCCGAGTCGTTTTTAATATATCAACATTTGTATTACGACGTATTTTTATACCTTGATGACATGCTACTAACTACTGGCACAGATTATATAATAGTTACAACATCTACTTTGACTAGCGCGACGTTTGAAGTCGGTTCGTTTAGTTATTATTGAAGTCAATACATTTATACTGACAAGAATTTATTGTTTACTGTGGGAATAAAATTACTGAGTACCTAGTGCGAGTTTTATAGATTGGTTTACTGATTCGATCACGATACAATAAACGCAGATTTGTATGGAATTAAAAAGCTTATTACTTATTAACCGACTTCACAAAAAAGGTGGAGGTTCTCAATTCGTCTGTATGTTTTTTTTTTTTTTTATATTATGTTTTTTGAAGTGTTACACTTTATATTTTTGTATATTGTTCACAATCCAAAATTTCATCGTACTGACGGGACTCGATCGAACCCGCACCCCTTGTTTAGAGAATTGGCAGAGCACTTGGCATGTTTCCCAATCTCATAGTAGTCAAGTCTGTGATCAAGGGATGGCTAAAATCTAGGCTCATTTACTTGTTTTAATTAACCGACTTCACAAAAAGGAGGAGGTTCTCAATTCATCGGAATATTTTTTTTATGTATGTTCACCGATTACTCGAAGATACCTGTACCGATTTGGAAATTCTTTTTTTGTTTCAAAGGGTACCCTTCCCAGGTGGTCCCATTTAAATTTTAACGAAATCGGCCGAGCCGTTTTTAATATATCAACATTTGTATTACGACGCATTTACTTATCTCGAAGATTTACTAGTTACTACTATTAACTACTGGCACAAATTATGTAATAGTTACTACGTCTACTGGCTACTTTGACCAGCGCGACGTTTGAAGTAGGTTCTTTTAGTTTATTAAACGATTTTAAATTATAAAATATAGGCTTTACTTGTGTTAATTATATTTCATATCTTTATACTATACAAATAATTTAAAGTGGGTACAACAGCATTTTGCTATGATCGAGGTGACACGTAACTGTACATAACAACCCGCAAGCAATGAGTGAACAGGTGTGCATGCTCTGTATCAAAATGATGAAGGTATTAACTGCAGTTACCATTACCTTAGCAGGGGCCTTATTCAGTACTAGCAGCCCGCCCCGGCTTCGCACGGGTAGAACATATATGCCTACAAAATTTGCATCAGTTTGTTGCATCGAATATAAAATATGAACATATTTAACAACCATCGTCATATTTCATCCAATTTACACAAAACCTTAACGAATTATGCACCTAAACCTTCCTCATAAACACTCTGGCTATTGGTGAAAACCGCATGATAATCCGTTCAGTAGCTATTGAGATTATTGCGAACAGACAGACAGACGCAGTGATGAACTTTGTTTTATAATACTTACGTATTGATATTGGACGGCCCTTTGGCGTAAAGGATAGTTACCCTGATTCTGACCCGACGGTCGTTGGTTCTAATCCTAGCTATATACCTACCAATGAAAGTTTTATGTGCATTCATGAATCATGAGTTTTCGTACAGTGGTAGTGGAATCATTAAATCTACCAAAAAGAAGCTTACCACCAAGGAGTACATCTGCCGCCGTAACCTTACGGCGTTCCCCGACGCAAAATGTAGGGGTAATATACGTTTAACGTGTGTATCTGTGGGTCTGTCTGTAGCATCTTAGCACCTAACCGGATGAACCGATTTTGTTTTTATTATTGATAGTTTTTTTTTGTTTGATAGATGTCTTCATCGAGAGTTTTCTTAGCTTTGATTCATGAAAATTCGTTCAATCGTTATAAAATTATGAGCTTTTTTCTAGTTCATTGCGCTATGAAATCAACTTTCATAGGTCTGATCAATTCGAAAATCTTCTTCTTCAACGATATTGTAAGAACATGGAAGCCTCCTGGACTCTACAGAATACTCAAATCCTCACCAACTTACAGCTCAGATTTTAAATGTCGTGGTTAGAGTCATTCGAAAAAGCTATTATACATAGATCTGTTGGGGTGGTTTAAAATATTATATTATATTATTATATATATAGACGAATATTATTTTATACAAAAGATCATATTATTATACTATATTGACTTCAAATTGATTGTGATCGGTGGGGATCTACAGCCATAGCTTATAATAATATTTTCGTAGTAACTATGACCTAATCTGTGGTTTCACTGCAAATATTTTATTAATTTTGCGATGCGTGTTTGTGAAATTCGTGATATCTTCTAGAGTTTTCATTTGAATTATATACTGTAAAGGACAATTTTAATCTATAATATGTGGCCAAGCTAATTAACGTAATTATTTGGATAAGGATTAATACTATATACTTGAAAATAGCCTTGGAAGTAATGTAATATTTTTTAACAAAAATTTTAAGATTAAAATGGTTACTGTGAGTCAACCTTAAGAGATAGACATATGCTGTCGCGGACTTTTTTGTAGGTCTTATTAAGTTGTACAACTCTTGCATAGAAAATATTCTTCTATCTATTTTAAATTAAGCAGCGTTCGTAAGAAACGTGTTTTTTCGACCGTTTATTTGCCGACTTAGGTTGCAAATTAGGTCTCCACGAATGTACCTTTGATTTAAACGGGATAATATATAGCCTATTTTCATTCCGAAAGTCCATTCTATGTATTAGTGAAAGAATTTTTTAAATCGGTTCAGTAGTTTTTGAGCCAAATCATTACAAACATACAAAAATACAAAAATACAAATGTTCTCTCTTTATAATATTAGTATAGATGACCATTTACCGTGCCGTGTTACGTTATCTCCGCGTTATGGTATTCTCTATGCCAATCAAAACGCGGTAGGGTAAGGTTCGGCGGTTCGGTTTAAGGGAGCGCGTTTTGAGCTGTCAAAATATCGTGACATATGAGGACGTGTAACGCCCGCGTTTTGTATAATTTACCTATCGTGTGGCATACAGAATACAATTTTTCAATAACGTAACGTGGCGCGTTAAGGAACGCGTTATCTCATTGGTCATACTGAATAAGGCCCCAGTTACGATTTTTTTTATCACTACATATTATAAAACAAAGTCCCCTGCCGCGTCTTTCTGTCTGTCTGTCTATAGCTGTTCGCGATTTACTCAAAAACTATTGAACGGATTTTCGTGCTGTTTTCACCAATAGACAGAGATTAATGAGGACGGTTTAAGTTTATAATTTGTTAAGTTTTCGTGTAAATTGCTTGAAATATGACGATGATTGTTAAAGTTTTTAATTAATACAAACTGATACGCAATAATTAAGATATTTAAAAACTAAAACAATAGACTTTCAAGCCATGCGAGAAAAAAAAGACATACAGACGAACTGAAAACCTCCTTCTTTTGGAAAGTCGGTTGAAAAGTAGGCATAATCTGCTCTACCCGTGCAAAGCCGGGGCGGATCGCTAGTCAGAATCTAGCCTGTCAGCTACTTAAAAAAAGTATCTGGTTCGGTTGCCCTCTGAGCTGTAAATAAAAAATAAAATTAAAATAAGTTTTTATGGCTACTATTGTTACCTGAATTGACAATATTTTATGTTTTAATTAGTGGTAAGAAAACTGATTATCCTAAACTATGTTATCATATTTTCGGCATTCAATTGGTCTCCCCTCTTAACAGCTTGTCCTTCGACAAAGGCCTCCTCTAAGGCTTTCCACTTGTTTCTATCCTTTGCTTTACGGAGCCATTCTGGCCCTGCTACTTTCTTTAAGTCGTCTTCCCATCGCTTTGGCTGTCTTCCTCTACTTCTTCTGCTTTCTCTAGGGCACCATTCGGTTATTATTCTGGTTCGTTTCTCTTTATTTTCTCTCAACATATGCCCCGTCCAGCGCCATGTCAATTTTCTGCATTTACTAACTAGTGTAATAAATAGTGAAAATCGCTGACAGTGTTTGTCCGGATTTTGATTTCGAGATAGTAAAATTACCGATTGTGGTCTCTCACTCTCCACTCTACCCAGTACGTAGTATTATTATCTTTTCTATGACTACTCTAAAATTCGATGAGATACCTCCAATACGTTTCCAATGTTTTAGCATAATTATACAAAACTCAGGTAAATGACTATATTAATACGTAATCATACAGATGCATTATCAAATGCCCTACATATCCTTCCCATCTGGTGTCATACCGTCGCAAACTACGCGTGTAAGTGATTTATAATGTCTGCACATTACATGGAGATTTGTAATTTAGTTGCATCAATTTGTTGCTTCAGCTTGGCCTTGGTGCTCCAAGGTTGCTTTTTAACCGACTTCACAATGAGGGAGGTTCTATCATCATCATTATAAACAGGCAGTGTCAGTCCACTGCTGGACGTAGGCCTCTCCCAAGATACGCCACTGAGCCTGATCTTCGGCTCAGGGGGGATATGCCCTAATCGCTACGCCTGGCAGGCGGGTTGGTGATCGCAGGTCGTAGCTCCTCGCACCGGTGACGCTGCTGCCCGTCACCGGCCTGTAGTATTTAGCTACGCCATAATTTGAAATGGTTATACCGCCAATTTTCGGTCGCCAGACCCTTGTTAGTTGGTCAGCAGGATGCACCACGGGCAGGTGAGGTTGGCTTGGATACTGAGGTGGTATTTGTCCTCCTTAAGAATTTAGTATTACTGAACTTGCGTTCAGTCGGGTGTTCGGCACGAATCTGTCTGCCTTTTTAGGGTTCCGTAGTCCTGACAAGGAACCCTTATAGTTTCGTGATGTCCGTCTGTCTGTCCGAGGTTTTGCTAAGAGACCGTTAATACTAGAAAGCTGTAATTTTGTGGGGGTATGTATATAAATTACGCCGACAAAGTGCTGAAATAAAATTGTGAAAAATATTTTTTTTTTTAGGGTAGCTCCCCTTTATGAGAAGTGGGGATGATTTTTTTTTTCATCGTCTACCCGTCGCGTGGGGTATCGTTGAATAGGTCTTTTAAAATGACTTAAGGGTTGCTAATACCATTTTTCGATTGAAATCTCCATTTACGAAATATTAAACTTTAAAGTGCAAATTTTTGTTCCAGTAGGGCGTCCCCCCCCCCCCCCCCCCTTTAAAAGCTAAACTGCAGGCTTGAAAAATCTGCGAAAATTCGTGATAATAGCGCATTGCATGAACGTAAAAGGAAAATTATAGCGGTTAAGATAACTTTATTAGTTTAGCAGTAATAGTCGTTGAACTTGGGTGTTGGATAATTTTGTACCAAATACAAAATCCTTAAAGACGGAGTACCTTGTTTATAACGGGTAAAGACTTGCATTGAATAACAGGCTACTACGGAACCCTACACTGCGCGTGGCCTTACACGCACTTGGCCGGTTATTTATGATAGTTTGAGGTTCCACAGTAATTTCTTAATGTATGTTCTCCGATTACTCTAAGACGCCTAGACCGATTTGGAAATGTCTACTTTTGTTCGAAAATGTATACTTCCCAGGGGGTCCTATTTTAATTTCATCGAGATCTGACAAGTGTCTCCAGAGATATGGAGATAAACACCTCAAACTTGTTACTGATAATTTAATATTGTTGACAAAAAAAAGTTACTGCTAAATTTAAGGGATTATCTCCATGTCTCTGGAGATACTTATCAGATCTTGATGAAATTACAATGGGACCACCTTGAAATGTCCCTCACCTAACCATCAATAAAACTGGCCAGGTGCGAGTCAGACTTTTGTCCCGCACACGGAGGGTTCCGAACACCATCTAACGAATTTCTAACGAACTTCTAACACCAACTAAGTGAACGTTAACACAAAGGTAGAATAGTATTATAGAGTAGTAATAGTAATTGTAGTAATAGTAATTGTAGTAATTAATATTATTAAATATCTGGTTGACCGCGCTTAGCTCGGTATTTTTTGCCACTTAAACAGACAAATATGACTCTTCCCGACATCTATTGACGAATAATAATACTATTTTTTTAATTGAGAGCAACTAACTGCTTTACCGACACAGTACTTCTAATCGCCAATAGATGTCGGGAAGAGTCATATTTTAAGTTGATTATCAATAAAGTTGATTATTGAATACACGAATAAAACAACTATATCTGAAAATGACTCCTAGCTAGATCGATTTATCGCCCCCGAAAACCCCTGTATACTAAATGTTATATAATCGTTGGAGCCGCTTCCGAGATTCAGATTAAGGTAAAGACGATAGCGCCATCTTTGCTATTATGCTAGCTAGATGGCGCGGCGCTATCGTAAGAAACTTTTTTGTAACTTTTCTTTAATTTATAACTTTGTTCTGTTCTTAGTATTTGTTGTTATAGCGGCAACAGAAATACGTCATCTGTGAAAATTTCAACCGTCTATCACGGTTCATGAGATACAGCCTGGTGACAGACGGACAGACAGACAGACAGACAAACAGACAGACGGACAGCGGAGTCTCAGTAATAGGGTTCCGTTGGTACCCTTTGGGTTCGGAACCCTAAAAATAGAATCATTTGAATCGGTTCACGATTGACGGAATAATCGCGTAACATTCATAATAAAAAAAACACACAGAGGAATTGAGAGCCTCTTCCTTTTTGAATGTCGGTTGAAAATGACAAGCCCGGCATTTGAAGTCAGTTCTTTTAGTTAATTATTATCTGGTTACTTATTGATATTTAAGTAAACTTATTAAGATAGTTAAAAAACTAAAACAACCGACTTCCATGCCCCGCGAGTCAGTTTCAGTAGCAAGTTTGAGACGTTCATCGTCATATCTCTAGAGATGCTTGTCAGATCTCGATGAAATTACAATGGGACTATCTTGGAAATTTACCCTACCGATTTATAAAAAAATCATCAAAAGTCGGGTCATAAACCACGAAGTTATCCGTGAACACACATACATATAAATATACATATATATATGTATATACGGTCGAATTTTTAACCGACTTCCAAAAAAGGAGGTTCAATTCGACCGTATATATATTTTTTAATGTTTGTTCGCGGATAACTTCGTCGTTTATGAACCGATTTTGATGATTATTTTTTTTGTTGGAATGGAGATATCCCGAGAATAGTACCATAACTACCATAGTAATTTCATTGAGATCTGATTGGTATCTCCAGAGATATGGAGATAAACACTTTAAACTTGGTACTAAAAATTAATAGCGCGGCATTAGAAGTCGGTTATTTTAGTTTTTTAAACTTATTAACGATCTTATTTTGAAGTCGGTTAAAGAATTGTATGCAAACCATGACCCAAGGTTGTGGTTGATTACAGTTTCTTATGGTGGTGAGATCTGAATGAAGGTCGGCCCATCGTTCATGGAAGCTCGTTTAAAATCTTTGTAGATTACTTCTTAGGAACAACTCTTTTTGTTTTAGCTCTGAATCGGAGCCAAATTCCAAAGGTATGAGGTAACTTGACAAAAAATATGGGCAAGACAAAACGTCCTTTATTTTTTGAGTTGAAATACGTTTATCAGTATTTATAACTATTAATCATGTACCCACCACAGAACAAAGATCATAAAGATTTGAAGAAACGATCTGTTTCAATTTTTTTGTGGTACCTCTCTACATCACTACATACTAGACAAAGTCGCTGTCACTGACTGTCCGTCCCTATGATCTTTAAATCTACGCAACGGATTTTGAAGTAGTTTATTTTATAGATTGAGTGATTCAAGAGGAAGGTTTATATGGTATAATACATGCATAATATAGTAGAGAAACACTGACAATTTTAGAGGTTTCTAATGTGATGTCAAAAATAAACACTTTTTTGCGCTTACATTGCAAACGCTGGCTGAACCCTACGAGATAGATCAAAATAATGTACTACAGCATTGTATAACTTAAAAAGTTCTACAAAAAAATTCGCAATAGTATATGTCTAACTCTTAAGGTTGACTTACGGTGACCTTTTTAATCTTTAATTTTTTAATAAAAAACATTACATAACTTCCAAGGCAACTTTCTACTGTACAGTATTTATCCTTATCCGAATCATTACGTTAATTACTTTGGTCACATATTATACATTAAAATTGTCCTTTACAGTATATAATTTAAATTAAAACTTTAGAAGATATCAGAGATTTAAAATTATGCGCATCAAAATAGTTGCAGCCAAACCACAGATTAGACAATAATAATAATATAATAATAATAATAGACTTTTATTCCTAAACATAAGGTTACAAGAGGTCCCTAAGTTCGGTGTGCCTTTTGGCATAGGCCTCCTCCAAATCCTTCCAATGGGTCCTGTCCCTTGCTACTCTCAACCAGAATGGTCCCGCTGTCTGTTTCAAGTCATCTTCCCATCTCCTGACTTGACGACCCCTGCCTCTTTTGCCGTCTCTTGGTTGCCAGAGGGTGACTTGCTTGCTCCATTTGTTAATGGGGTGGCGTAACATATGTCCAGCCCATCTCCATTTTTGGACGTCTATCCGGGTAAGAATGTCTGTGAGTTTTGTTCTTGTTCTTATGTCTACATTCCTGACTCTGTCTTTGATTTTTAACCCTATCATGCTTCTTTCCATGGTACGTTGGCATTTTGTTAGCCTTTCCCTGTGGTGAAGTGTTATTGACCAAGTTTCACAGCCATAAGTAAGAACTGGTAGAATGCAGGTCTCAAATGTTTTCTTTTTTATGTGGTTGCCTAGTTCCTTACTTTTCACTATTTCCTTGAGTGACCAGTATTTTTTCCATCCTTGGGCTATTCGCCTGTTTATCTCCTTTGTCATTTCATCTGAAGGGGATATTATCTGTCCTAAGTAAATATATTCTTTGACATATTCGATCTTGTTGCCATCTACCATAACGTCTATTTCCCTTGAGTTTGTCTTCAATTTTGTTTTACTGCCATTGATTTCCAGACCAACTTCTCTACTTATATTTGCTATGCTCTGCATCATTTGTTCTATTACTGTTACTGATTAGACAATAGTTACTACGTAAACATTATTAGCTTCGCTATTTCTGTAGATTACAACCGATATAAATCAATTTTATGTCAATACAGTTTGATCCACTGATAAGCTGTGCCCCGCGGTTTCGCCTGCGTAATAAAAAGTATCCTATGGCCTTCTCCATGAAGAAGTACTGCCTATCCTTGTGCAAATTTCAGCTGACTCGTTCCAGCCGTTTGACCGTGAAGGAGTCCCAAACAAACAAATGATACAAATTGACTTTCGCATCTTCACATGGTGAACAGGCTAGGCCTAGAATGTAATGACTCCCGAGAGCTGTGTTGCCGGAACACCGGAAGGTTTTGGCGGCAGACTTATTCCTTGATGGTGGTAAGCTACTTTTTGGTAGGTAGCAAGTGAAGCAGAACATTGATGTAATGTTCGCACTACCTGTGAACACCCATGATTCATGAATGCACATAAAAACTTGAAAAAATCAATATGGCTAGGATTATAACCAACAACCGTCGGGTTAAAAGTCAAGGTAACTAACTATCCTGTACTCCAACGGGCCGTCCAATATTATGTATCAATTTCACCCGTGCGAAGCCGGGGCAGGCTGCTAGTAACTTATAAATCTTTACATAGCATAAACAAAGTCGCTCCCGCTGTCTGTACGCTTAGATCTTTTAAACTACGCAACGTGTTTTACTGCAGTTTTTAACCGACTTCAAAAAAAGGAGGAGGTTTCTCAATTCGACCGTATATATATTTTTTTTTTTTATGTTTGTTGGCGGATAACTTCGTCGTTTATGAACCGATTTCAATTATTATTTTTTTGTTCGAAAGGAGATATCCCAAGTGTGGTACCATGGTAATTTGGTGGTATCACTATATTTAAATACTATCCTAATCCTAACTAATATTATAAATGCGAAAGTAACTCGGTCTGTCTGTCTGTGTCACTTTCACGCCAAAACCACTGAACCGATTTAAATGAAATTTGGTACACAGATAGTCTAGAGCCTGAGAAAGGACATGGCTATTTTTTGATTCGAAAAAAGGGTTGTAAGGGTTTGAAAGGGGGGGATGAAAAGTTGTATGGAAGTATCGTCATTTTTAGAGCTAGAAGCTTGAAACTTATTTTTTAGGCTGTTGATTCGATATAAATAAATATGACATTCAAAGTTTGTAAAAGTTTATATGGAAATATATAAGGTTTATGTGAATGTTCTACTAAACGGATTTAAATGAAATTTGGTACACAGATAGTCTAGAGCCTGAGAAAGGACATAGGCTACTTTTTAATGTGAAAAAAGGGTTGTAAGGGGATGAAAGGGGGGATGAAAAGTTGTATGGAAGTATCGTCATTTTTAGAGCTAGAAGCTTGAAACCTATTTTTTAGGGATAGAAGGAGGAGGGAGGGGAGGGGAGGTGGCAGTGAGGGGAAGGGAAAGGGTGAGGGGAAGGAGAAGGGGAGGGGAGGGGGAAAAGGGGAGGGGAGAGAGGGAGGGGGGATTAGCGCGGCGTGGTACGGTGCGGTGTAAGTGCCTTAGGTAGGATACGAATGTGTCATATTTATAAATTAATCAACCTAAATAATTAAAAATGCTACCCAAAGACACTATTCCACGCGGACGAAGTCGCGGGTACAGCTGGTATTTAAATAAATGATTAGATTTGACACTTGCGACCAGCTAGAGCAGAAATTAGGCTTTAATTAAATACAATAGATATCTTTCTTTAGTCAAATGCCACGTTTTCTTGAAGCCTGACAGCCAAGAGCTAGTCCACTATCACCGTGGTCCAAGATCGGATCGTGCTTATATGAAAATGAAAACGCGCAAATGGAATATAATAAGTGCTTCAAGATCCTGCTTCTTGCCAAATTTCATGATTATAGGGGAAGCACCCTTATAGGTTTTGATTCCCCTGTGAAATCGCAATATGCGACTTTACAAGTTTCATTTTTTCACAGCCATAAGAGACTACAGTAGACCCGATTAATTGATATACATTTCTACGTAATATCTCTATGCATTTCTGAGAATAATATCGTTTAAAAACTAAAAAAGAACCGACTTCAATGTTCATTTTCAGTACCAATTTTGAGATGTTTATCTCAATATCTCTGGAGATACTTATCACACCTCAATAAAATTACCATGGTACCACACTTGGGATATCTCCTTTCGAACAAAAAAAGAATAATCAAAATCGGTGCATAAATGACGAAGTTATGCGCGAACAAACATAAAAAAAAAAAAAAAAAAAAAACGGTCGAATTGAGAAACCTCCTCCTTTTTTTGAAGTCGGTTAAAAAGGGTCTGGTTCCTGCGTTAGATGAATAACTCTCTACAACGGTGCTTTCATCTGCGATCAGAGACATTGTAGAGATTTGACACTTGCGACCAGCTAGAGCAGAAATTAGGCTTTAATTAAATACAATAGATATCTTTCTTTAGTCAAATGCCACGTTTTCTTGAAGCCTGACAGCCAAGAACTAGACCTCTATCACCGTGGTCCAAGATCGGATCGTGCTTATCTGAAAATGAAAACGCGCAAATGGAATATAATAAGTGCTTCAAGATCCTGCTTCTTGCCAAATTTCATGATTATAGGGGAAGCACCCTTATAGGTTTTGATTCCCTTGTGAAATCGCAATATGCGAAGCATGCGACTTGAACGATCATATATTTTGATTGCGTTGACTTACAAGTTTCTTTTTTTCACAGCCATAAGAGACTAGAGTAGACCCGAGTAATTGATATAAATTTCTACGTAATATCTCTATGCATTTCTGAGAAAAAGGGTCTGGTTCCTGCGTTAGATGAATAACTCTCTAAAACGGTGCTGTCATCTGCGATCAGAGACATTGTAGAGCAATGTCGCTGTCTGCGATATCACGGTGTGTACAGACTATGTTACATAACATGTTATAAAATTGTTATTTAACATGTTTCAGATAATGTGGACACGGAATTTTATTAAACATGTTATATATACAATATGTTTTATAACATTCTATCCGACAAGCACGGTCTTGAAGCACTTATATAGGAATCAGGACAACAAAGTGGATCCTATAAGGTTTCCTTTTTAAGGTACGGAACTAGGTTATAATTCGATGTACGGAACCCTAAAAAGTAAGACGAGGCGCTCGACAATTGATTTTTTAGTCCGAATATTATTAGCTTATCTCTGAGATCGTAACTTTCCATTAGTACGTAGTAGGTACTATTAATTAATCTGTGCCATTAGGTAAGATCACATGAGTAAAGAAGATGTGGTAAGATTTTAAACACCTGTTCATGCATTTCCAATAAATTTAAATCAATAAGTTTCTAGGCTAGCTCTGAACGTTCTTCTGAATCTTGTAGACAGACGTGTTTATTTATGTGCCATTTTTGACACAAAATCGCGACTCTGCCGAGGTGTCATAACAATGTTACATCACTAATTAACATAAATTCTGCGACGCAACCATTACGGTAAGGTTTCTTTCAAACGAGTTCGAACGTTTACGTTGAGGTGTGTAAAGTTTCTAGTTATTTTCCACAACATGCAAAAAGCAAAGGGAACTCAAATTGGGACAGTTGCACTACATGGATAGGCTGACATAAATCTGACGGCTAGTAGTGCCTAAACTACTGCTAGGCTATTCTGTAAGCTATCTCGACAGCGGAATCCGCGGTGAGATTTGACTTTCGTATTACGAAATTCAACCGTATTACGAACTTGATACGATTGAATTTCGTAGTACGAAATTCGAATCTCACCGCGGATTCCGCTGTCGAGATAGCTTACAGAATAGCCTAGCTGCTCTCAATTCTATGCAAAATTCAACGTATCGCTCCGACCTTCTAGATACTATGTCTTACAGTAAGACACAGTAACTAAAAAATAAAATAATAACTCTTACTACGGGCCACGTTATCATGAGCCAATTGGTCGCTTTTTGACAATAGAGGTCAATCAAGTCATTAAACCTTTTCTTTCTTATGTGAAACTCTCCTTGATATATGTATACGGCTTGAAGCTCCAGATAGAACTAGATTTCGATAAGAACAGAGGGATAGCATAGCATCATAATTGTATATTTGACAAACACAGACTTCAAACTCAATAAGAAACAAAATCCTTGCCTTCCATTCCTAGCTGAGCAATTTGACCTGCTATAAAGTAAGTATGTGTGAAATAACTTCAAAAACAAAATATCTCAAACTATCATTAAAAAAGCAGACAGATTCGTACCGAACACCCGAGTGAACGCAAGTTCAGTAATATTAAATGCTTGAGTAATACGCTTCTGCGCTCAGTTTGCTACCAAGCGGCAGCGAGTCGGACACTTCCGTGCAGTATTACTTTGCAGCGTTGCTAACGTAGTAATCATGCCGTATTGACGATATGCCAATATGCCTGACTGAGTGCGGAAACTTATTACTCAAGAATTTAGTATTACTGACTTTCGGTCACTCGGGTGTTCGGCACGAATCTGTCTGCCTTTTTTATGATAGTCTGAGGTTTCAAAAGTATCGAACCTTGACAGTCGAGACATCTTGATTTTGAAGAGTGCATTACAGTAACTCGCAATGTCTAGCAATCCAGAATTGTACATGTGACAGCATCTGTTTCAGGTTATCACATCAGGCAAGCATTTTCCTTGTGCGATATCATAAATCAATCAAATTGAAACATGGTTATATTACTGTAGTCACCTATACGCCCAAGCACAGCAGAATAATGAATAGTACAAGGGCCAAGTCACTGTAGCCGCCTATACGCCTAATTTGTACCGAGCCTAATTCTCCACAAGTTGACCTTGCGCGACATCGGTGATCTAACTTGATGATTCTACACAAAAACTTAATGGTCTTGACATGAGCAGCTAATGGCAATGTTTATAGATGCATGCTTAACTAACTGTTGATTGCGACTTTGCCTTTTTTAATAATCAGAGGTTAGCTCCTAAACTATAAACACACCAAATAATATACATTATATCTTTAATTAAGTCATGTTAGTAAATATTTTAATGTAATTTTTTGAATTAATTAAGTTTCAGTGTGTTTATTGAGCGAGCGAGCGCGAAGCGTTTCCGTGGTCGCATATTTGCTCAACCGATTCTCGTGAAATTTTGTGAGCCAGTTCGATAGTTAATAAATTTAATTGCTGATTCAGTTTTTAAATTTTTTTTAAAATGGCGACGCTATGGGGAATTAAAACGTAAGAGTAAACTGGCCCTAAGTGTGCAAGTCGGACTCGCACAGTTAGGGTTCCGATTGAACAAAATTTGCCAGAAAAATAAGTTTTTGTATTCACTCATGGGGGTCCTCATTTTGTTCCACACTTGATTTTTTATTTAAATTTTTTATAACATTCTTTTATTTTTTCTTAATTTTGTGGAGTATTCTCCTACCCCAACCCCTTGAAGTTCATCGAATGAACAAGTAGTTCGGATAAAAGCTGCGTCAAAAAGTTTTGAGAACTATTTCAACATTTTTCGAGATGGTGGGTATTACCTACTTATGTTTTTAGGGCTCCGTACCCAAAGGGTTCCAAAGGAACCCTATTAATGAGACTTCGCTGTCCATCCGTCCGTCCGTCCGTCCGTCCGTTCGTCCGTCCTAACTTCACAGGGCTGTATCTCCTTAAACGTAATAGGAAGATACTTGAAATTTTCACGAAGTATTTTTTACTTTGGGGGATTTAACAACAAACACTAAAAATAAAATAAAGTTAGGTATAAAAGGGTGAAAGAACACGTTTCTTGTATGGGGAATTAGGGATACAAAAAACGCGACTTTTCAGGCGTTGTATGCTCGATCTTACAAACCGTAATAGATATTTTTTCGGCAAATTTTGTTCAATCGGAACCCTACGTGCCACGAGTCCGACTCGCACTTGGCCAATTTATTAGTAGCAAGTTTGAGGTGTTTATCTCCATATCTCTGGAGATACTGAACATATCTCGATTAAATTTAAAGGGACCAACTGGGAGGTACCTACTTAGGTGTACCCTTTCAAACAAACAAGAATTTTTCAAATCGGTTCAGACGTGTTCGAGTACCTAATCGGGGAATATACATTTAAAAAAATCCGACGAAGGATCTCCTTCTTTTTTGTGAAGTCGGTTCAAAATAATAAACAATACGTAATGATTATAGCGGACCTTTTATAAACCCCATTACATTCAACCATCATTAGAACATCCTGTACATATAAGTTTTAGATTTAATTTGCTTTGAATTTTAGTTCTTATTACAAGTGAATAAAGTTTTAAATGTTGTTGAATATTCCAAGCAAATAATGTTACGTAATTATTTATGTAGGTAACAAATGAGATATTTAATGAGTTTCCTTTTTGGTTTGTTGTTTGAATCTTACATTAAGTTGTCGTATCGTACAAGGAATGACTCATCTCAAACCATGACATATTATAAAACATAATATAATCATCATCATTATCAGCCAATTTTTTTTTTTTTTAAGATTGTTAAGATTTACTAGCTTATGGTGTTTTTACGTGAAATACCGTGTCCCACAACACATGTTTTTAAACTAGTGTGGAACTCAGAGCTCCATTAACATGTTTAATTTTCTCTAGCAATAAACGTATTATTTATTATATTATTATTATACTCTTTATTCAATTCACATCACGGGCTGCAAATCGCCCGGTCCTTTGGAAGGCATTGACGGAGCCGAAGCCAACGTCAAGAGGCCCTTTATAATATTAAATTAAATAAAAATATGATTTGTGGATGGAGACATGAAAAACTATAAAAAGATGGTACTATAATTTATTATGGCTATGAATGTGTGCTGCTTGATGACTGTTTTCTGGTCTATGGGATGAGGTACGGCACCCGCCAATTATGCCTCATTTCAAAATATTAAGGCGAGTGGTGACTAGCTATACACTGAATGGACCCCCCATAAAGGCGGACCGTTATGTCGGCGCCGAGGGGCAACATCGGCGTGGATAGCTAAGGGTGTTGAGAGGTGTGCTGCACTTTCACTAAACGCTACTAGCGGCTTTATGCCTTTAACACTTCCACCCTGGAGCTTTGGTCTTAGCTCTTGCGATTCCCACCACCGGCCGGCCGGTCAAGGCAAGCCGGGGGTCAGAGGGTCTCATTTAGCCCTCACGGGATAGGGGTCCGCGGTGTCGCCATTCACCGTCGGCTCGCCACAAAGCCGCCCCTGCCTATTATTATTATTATTATACTCTTTATTCAATTCACATCACGGGCTGCAAATCGCCCGGTCCTTTGGAAGGCATTGACGGAGCCGAAGCCAACGTCAAGAGGCCCTTTACAATATTAAATTAAATAAAAATATGATTTGTGGATGGAGACATTAAAAACTATAAAAAGATGGTACTATAATTTATTATGGCTATGAATGTGTGCTGCTTGATGACTGTTTTCTGGTCTATGGGATGAGGTACGGCACCCGCCAATTATGCCTCATTTCAAAATATTAAGGCGGGTGGTGACTAGCTATACACTGAATGGACCCCCCATAAAGGCGGACCGTTATGTCGGCGCCGAGGGGCAACATTGGCGTGGATAGCTAAGGGTGTTGAGAGGTGTGCTGCACTTTCACTAAACGCTACTAGCGGCTTTATGCCTTTAACACTTCCACCCTGGAGCTTTGGTCTTAGCTCTTGCGATTCCCACCACCGGCCGGCCGGTCAAGGCAAGCCGGGGGTCAGAGGGTCTCATTTAGCCCTCACGGGATAGGGGTCCGCGGTGTCGCCACTCACCGTCGGCTCGCCACAAAGCCGCCTCTGCGGGTTTATATTATTATTGAGTTATTATTATTATACTCTTTATTCAATTCTCATCACGGGCTGCAAATTATTATTATTAATTTATTTATTTATTATTATTATTATTCACGATATTTATTTTCTTTCTTAGTTTTAGGTTTTTTTACAATAAAGATATCCAAACAAAAATAGAAAAAAATCATTACAAATAAACAATATTATAAAAAAACCTAAACCTAGAGTGCCGCCAGCAGCGGGGCAGGGCCCAAGCTACCGGTGGTTAGGGCTGCAGAGAGAGGAACCTCCTGACGATGCGTGCCGTGTCAAGAAGTACCGCCTTCTGTATCTGGCCCTTGATCCAGCCGTCTAGCGAGAGTCTCTTGAGATGTTGGTCGAGACTCTTCGCTATTAGGCCGTTCGCAGAAACGACTATTGGGACAATGCTAGTCGAATCAACATCCCACATGGCGGTAACCTCGAAAGACAAGTCAAGGTACTTGCTGATCTTGTCCTTTTCAGCCTTCACGAGGTTCTCGTCATGCGGGATGGTGATGTCAACTAACACTGCCCGCCGCTGGGACCGGTCGACTATCACGATATCAGGTTTATTGGCGACAATAGTCCTGTCCGTGATAACCGATCGCTCCCAATAGAGCAAAGCATGACCATTTTCAAGAACTGGCGCAGGTGCGTACTTATAGTACGGCACCTCAGACTCGACAAGGCCGTATTGAAGAGCAAGTTGCTGGTGGATGATCCTGGCTACGAGGTTATGTCTGTGCAAGTACTCGGAGTTAGCAAGATGAGAACAACCGGAAATGATATGTCTGAGTGACTCTCCGGGACGGCGGCATGCCCGACATATGTCGACCGTACCGTCCTTCATAATATATTTCCGGTAGTTGTTCGTCTTGATAACTTCATCCGCAATTGCACAAACAAAACCTTCGGTTTCCCCAAAGAGGTCCCCGAATCGTAGCCAGTTCACCGACGCGAGCAGGTCCACATCGGGTCCCGTTAAGACTCGATAGAACCGGCCATGCAGCTCCTTGCTCTTCCATACGTACTTGCGGTCCTCGGTGCTCAGCACCTGAGGCTTGCGCCAGTTCTCTTTGCCTAAGGACAGAGGGGTGAAAGTCTTGTCAACTGACACCACATCGCAATGCATCCCACACTCGTTGTTTAGGAAATATTCCCGGAGACTGCATACCTCACGGTTGTGGAGTGTCTTGGCATTTAAAAAGCCTCGACCACCCCATTTCCGTGGGATATACAGTCTCATAACAGACGAGCGTGGGTGAAGCATGCGATGTGATGTCAATTGCTTTCGAACTTTTCTATCCAGGGCGTCTAGTTCAGTCTGAGTCCACCTTAGAATGCCAAAGGTGTATATAAGTAGGGGCATAACCCAGCCGTTGAAGGCACGTACC
The DNA here is from genome assembly GCA_954871355.1 of Cabera pusaria. Lineage (NCBI taxonomy): Eukaryota > Metazoa > Arthropoda > Insecta > Lepidoptera > Geometridae > Cabera > Cabera pusaria. The sequence continues at coordinate 4,422,980 of OX940909.1, read as the reverse complement.
TTGTTGCCTCCTGACAAAAGACTGTTAAGTACTTTTGTCAGGCGACCGAAGAAACGTTCCTTCACCGACTGTTTTATCCCCCCACTCTCCCTACCCAATGACTCTGACATACCAAGGTATTTATAGGTGTCGGCTTCGGAGAGAGATCTGAAACTCATTGTATCAGAAAGTTGTAAATTCATTGAATTAACAACTTTCCCCCGCTGCACGTGCATGACCGCGCACTTATCTACACCGAACTCCATGTTGATGGCGTTGCTGAAAGTCTCAGTGACTTTCAATAACTCCATCAAATCATGGCGCTTCGGTGCAAAAAGTTTGAGGTCATCCATGTACAGCAAGTGTGAAATGACTTCACCCTCTCTCCTAAGCCGATAGCCTAGCCCTGAATCCTCTAATAATGTGCTTAGAGGATTTAGGGCTAGACAGAACCACAACGGACTCAGACTGTCACCCTGGAAGATGCCTCGCTCAATCCTTATAAAGTCCTGCGGACCAGAGAGACTGTCCCAACCACCCGGTTGACGAAGGACTGTGGTCCACTGCCTCATACAAGAACCTAGAAAAGACCTCAGAGTTGTATCAATTTTATACAACTCCAAGATCCTCTCCAGCCAGGTATGAGGCACTGAATCATAGGCCTTCTTGTAGTCAATCCAGGCGGTGGAGAGAGCACCTTTGTTCCGCCGGACTTGTTGGCAAATGGCCGTGTCGATGAGGAGGAGCTCCTTAGTACCACGGGACCCAACCTTACATCCATTCTGAGAGGGGGCCAAAATATTGTGCGCAACGGCCAAAATATTGTGCGCAACTTATTATTATTATTATTATTAATTTCCGTCCACTGCTGGACATAGGCCTCTCCTATAAGACATATATTTCACGTGATAAATATTTAGAAGAATTAGCCAAATCGGTTCACCCGTTTTCATGTTATCGCGTGACTAAGGCAATTCGGGATTCATATTTATAAAAACCGAAAACCCAAATTTTCAGACTTTGTTACCTACCCCATTTCAAAAAATCCTACAACACGTACTTTATCTCATCTTATTTCGCCATACAAACTTTGAATCCCCGTTCCGTATCCGGGAGGAATTTAAAAAAAATCCTTTCTGAGCGGATACCTATGTCATAATAACTATCTGCATTCTAAATTTCAGCGCAATCCGAAACAATATTGATTTTTAGACTTGTTACCCCAGTTTATCCTCTTAGGGTGGCATTTTGAAAAAGTCTGAAACTCGTATTTACTTATTTATTTACAGAAGTACATGTGTGATGTGTTGAATAAAATGACTATCCAAACTTTGAACACCCGCTTCATCCCCTTGATGAGTGAATTTTGAAAAATTCTTTCGTAGCGGATACCTAAATCATAATAACTATCTGCATGCCAAATTTCAGCGCAATCCGAAACAATATTGATTTCAGACTTTGTTACCCCACTTCACCCTTTTAGGGGTGCAATTTCAAAAGAGCCTGAAACACGTATTTACTTACTTAAGTACTTGTGTTAAAATTCAAATAAAAAAGACTATCTAATCTTGTTTCTCCATACAAACTTAGGACCCCCGTTTCATCCCCTTCAGGGGTGAATTTTGGAAAATACTTTCTTAGAGGCAACTAACTTCGTAATAACTATCTGCATGCCAAATTTCAGCGCAATTCGAAACAATATTGATTTTCACACTTTGTTACGCCATTTCACCCTCATGTAATTAAAAAAAACCTGAAACACGTATTTTCCAAATTTTTGTACTGGAGCACTTTTATGAAGTTTCGAATAAAAAATACTATCTAATCTTGTTTCTCCATACAAACTTTAAACCCCCGTTTCATCCCCTTCAGGTGTGAATTTTGGAAAATACTTTCTTAGAGGGGTCTTACGTCGTAATAACTATCTGCATGCCAAATTTCAGCGCAATCCGAAACAATATTGATTTTCACACTTTGTTACCCCATTTCACCCTCTTAGGGGTGTAATTAAAATAAAACCAGAAATACGTACCTATTTACTTATTTTTTTACTGGAGCACTTGTATGAAGTTTCGAATAGAAAATACTATCTAATAATCTTGTTTCTCCATACAAACTTTGAACCCCCGTTTCATCCCCTTCAGGGATAAATTTTGGAAAATCCTTTCTCAGAGGGAACTAACGTCGTAATAACTATCTGCATGCAAAGTTTCAACGCAATCCGAAACAATATTGATTTTCACACTTTTGTAATCCCATTTCACCCTTTTAGGGGTGTAATTGAAAAAAAACCTGAAACTCGTATTTACTTATTTTTTTACTCGAGCACTTGTATGAAGTTTCGAATAGAAAATACTATCTAGTCTTGTCTCTCCATACAAACTTTGAACCCCCGTTTTATCCCCTTCAGGGGTGAAATTTGAAAAATCCTTTTTCAGAGGTAACTAACGTTGTAATAACTATCTGCAAGCCAAATTTCAGCGCAATCCGAAACAATATTGATTTTCACACTTTGTTACTCCATTTCACCCTCTTAGGGGTGAATTTTCAAAAAACCAGAAACACGTATTTACTTATTTTGTTACTGAAGCACTTGTGTGAAGTTTTGGATAGAAATGACTATCTAATCTTGTTTCTCCATACAAACTTTGAACCCCCATTTCATCCCCTTAAGGGGTGAATTTTGGAAAATCCTTTCTTAGTACACCCCTACGTACTAAGACAAATATACCTTCCAAATTTGAAGTCTCTACGTCCAGCGGTTTAGGCTGTGCGTTGTCTGTCAGTCAGTCAGTAGGTCAGGACAAAGATTCTTATAGTATTAAATAGATAGGCTAGCGATTCTCCACCATCTTACCTGGTGGTAAGTGATGATGCGGTAAAAGATAAAAGATGGTAGCACTCTAGGCCTAGAATGGGAACTGGCTCTCAAGGACAGCAGCCGGTTTACACTAGATTCACAGAATAAGTAATAGTACTAGTCTAGATGTTTGGCGACAGATTTGCCAATTTGAGGGTTGCACTGGTATTTAGACATTAGACTATGTCCTACCACCATGCAAAATAGATCAATTGAGCATCTCGCAAGTCAAATGAGACGTATTCTTAAAATAATACTTAAGTACATTTAAAACCACCCGCGACTGTTTTGTATATGTATAATTTGATCATTAAGACCTTTCCAATAAGCCTAAACACGACATCTCGGAGGAGAAGTTCAGAGTATTCTGCAGATTCAAGGAGATGTATCAGCATTAGGTCAAGTTTACCACATGCAATATCATTGAAATAACAGGATACTGGATTTCAAATAATTAAATTTTATTTGACTAATGTAAACTCCGATCCAGCTAGGTGGAGCGATGATATACGCAAGCTGGCTGGCAGCGGTTGGAAACAAGGAGCTGAAGATCGAGCTCAGTGGCGTGCCATTGGAGAGGCCTATGTCCAGCAGTGGACGAATACAGGCTATTAATGATGATGATGATGAATGTAAACTACTTACTAGTTTTTCTACACGCACACAAATGCACGTATAGAAAAACGACATGTGTGTAGTGTCTGTGTCGGTGTCACAGTGTCGGTCGATAAAACGCTAGTTTGTATGGAGATTTAGTCGAGTGTCCGGGGTGTGGTGACGGGTAAGTAGTGCGTAGAAGTGCCATTTTTAGGGTTCCGTAGCCGAATGGCAAAAAACGGAACCCTTATAGATTCGTCATGTCTGTCTGTCTGTCTGTCTGTCTGTCTGTCTGTCTGTCTGTCCGTCCGTATGTCACAGCCATTTTATTCCGAAACTGTTAAGACTACAGAATTGAAACTTGGTAGGTAGATGTATTCTGTGAACCGCTTTCCGATTTTTATACAAAAATAAAAAATATAGAAGTTTAAGGGGGGGCATCCCATACATGGAACTGAAACAAAAAAAACATTTTTCTTCAAACCTATACGTGTGGGGTGTCTATGGACAGGTCTTTAAAAATGACATTGAGGTTCCTAAAATCATTTTTTCTCAAAGTCAATCATTTGAAAGATAGGCGCGTCTAAAGTGGTAAAATGTGTGTCCCCCCCCCCCCCCCTCTAACTTTTAAAGTATGGGAGTGAAAAATCTAAAAAAAATATATGCTGTAGATCTCAATAAAAACTAACAACGAAAATTGGTTTGAACGAGATACAGTCAGCAGTTTTAGAGATATGGCGACCGCAAAGATAACTTTGTTTTTCAAACAAACACAATGAAAAACAAAGTTAATTTTGTAGTTGCGAAAAATAATAGTTATGGAATTCTTAACTGTATTACGGAACCCTACGAGTCCGACTTGCACTTGACCAGTTTATTATTTTTTTGACGTCCGCGGTCAAGGGCTACTACGGACTTTATTATTATTATTTACCAACAAAGGCTGCGGAAGTTGCTGTCGCAGTCAAAGAGCTGATGATGAACAAGTTTTAATGAAGCAAAGCTAAGAACACTCTCGATGAAAAGACACCTATCAAACAAAAAAAACTAAATCAAAGTCGGTTCATTCATTTGGGCGCTACGATGCCACAGACACACACATACACAGATACACACGTCCAACTTATGACACCCCTTATTTTTGCGTCGGGGGTTAAAAATAAATTGTTGACTACACTAGATAGGTGGTTTTTGAGGGGAACTTTCTGAAATGTTACTGTCAACTCGAATATTTGTTTCTAGCTAAAATATTTATTATTTATGAAGCTAAAGGTCGTCGAAAATTACAATTATAAGAAACTAGCAGCCTGCCCCGGCTTCGCACGGGTAGAACATACTCGTATATGCCTACAAAACTTGCATCAGTTTGTTGCATCGAATATAAAATATGAACATATTTAACAATCATCGTCATATTTCAACCAATTTACACAAAACCTTAACGAATTATGCACCTAAACCTTCCTCATAAACACTCTGGCTATTGGTGAAAACCGCAGGATAATCCGTTCAGTAGCTATTGAGATTATTGCGAACAGACAGACAGACGCAGTGATGGACTTTGTTTTATAATATTTACGTAGTGATATTGGACGGCCCTTTGGCGTAAAGGATAGTTACCCTGATTTTGACCCGACGGTCGTTGGTTCTAATCCTTGCTTTATACCTATATACCAATGAAAGTTGTATGTGCATTCATGAATCATGAGTTTTCGTACAGTGGTAGTGGGATCATTAAATCTACCAAAAAGTAGCTTACCACCAAGGAGAACATCTGCCGCCTTAACCTTACGGCGTTCCCCGACGCAAAAAGTAGGGGTAATATACGCTTAACGTGTGTCTGTCTGTAGCATCTTAGAACCTAACCGGATGAACCAATTTTGTTTTTATTCTTTTTGTCTTCATTGAGAGTGTTCTTAGCTTTGATTCATGAAAATTCATTCAATTGTTATAAAACTATGAGCTTTTTTCTAGTTAATTGCGCTATGAAATCAACTTTCATAGGTCTGATCAATTCGAAAATCTTCTTCTTCAACGATATTGTAAGAACATGGAAGCATTGACCTGATGCTGGGACATCTCCTGGACTCTACAGAATACTCAAATCCTCACCAACTTACAGCTCAGATTTTAAATGTCGTGTTTAGAGTCATTGGAATGCTTTTAATGAAAAAATTATACATAGATCAGTCGGGGTGGTTTAAAATATTATATTTTATTATTATATATATAGATGAATATTACTTTATACAATAGATCATATTATTATACTATATTGACTTCAAATTGATTGTGATCGATGGAGATCTACAGCATAGCTAAGCTTATAATAATATTTTCGTAGTAACTATGACCTAATCTGTGGTTTCACTGCAAATATTTTATTAATTTTTCGATGCGTGTATGTGAAATTCGTGATATCTACTAGAGTTTTCATTTGAATTATATACTGTAAGGACAATTTGAATCTATAATATGTGGCCAAGCTAATTAACCTAATTATTTGTATAAGGATTAATACTATATACTTGAAAATAGCCTTGGAAGTAATGTAATATTTTTTAACAAAAATTTTAAGATTAAAATGGTTACCTGAGTCAACCTTAAGAGATAGACATATGCTGTCGCGGATTTTTTTGTAGGTCTTGTTAAGTTGTACAACTCTTCCATAGAAAATATTCTTCTATCTATTTTCAATTGAGCAGCGTTCGTAAGAAATGTGTTTTTTCGACCGTTTTTTTTGCCGACTTAGGTTGCAAATTAGGTCTCCACGAATGTACCTTTGATTTAAACGGGATAATATATAGCCTATTTTCATTCCGAAATTCCATTCTATGTATTAGTGAAAGAATTTTTTAAATCGGTTCTGTAGTTTTTGAGCCAAATCATTACAAACATACAAAAATACAAATGTTCTCTCTTTAAAATATTAGTATAGAAGATATAAGGAATTAAACCAGTATCGGAAACGAATGAGAAGATTTAGGTTTTTCAGATTTATCCAGTATGAGTGTCAGACTATTACCACAGATTACATAATAGTTACTAAGCTATTACAAGTAAATAAACTGGCCAAGTGCGAGTCGGACTCGCACACGTAGGGTTCCGTGCCACAGTACAATATATCTTGTTTGTTGTTTCTTGTTCCTTAATTTTTCTAATTATTCTGTTTTTAGTGTTTGTTGTTATAGCGCCCATATTAATACATATTTATTATTTTGTGAACATTGCAAGTATCTACCTATAACTGTTAAGGAGATTCAGCATATGAAAGGCGAACAGACGGACGGACGGACAGCGAAGTCTCACTAATAGGGTTCCGGTACCCTGACACGGAACCCTAAAACACACCTCATTTCCAAGTTTCCCCATACCAGTGAATAGTGAAGAATAGTAATCTCGAAGTACAGTAATTTCCCAGGGCTCTGAATATCTTAAAATCTTAAATCCTAAATTTCCCAGGGCTCTGAATATCTTAAAATCTTAAATCCTGAAATTCCCAGGGCTCTGAATATCTTAAAATCTTAAATCCTAAATTTCCCAGGGCTCTGAATATCTTAAAATCTTAAATCCTAAATTTCTCAGGGCTCTGAATATCTTAAATCCTAAATTTCCCAGGGCTCTGAATATCTTAAAATCTTAAATCCTACATTTCCCAGGGCTCTGAATATCTTAAAATCTTAAATCAAAAATGTCGTCACACAAAATCAATTTAGTGCATATTCAAAGCCCTAGTTAAGCAACGATAAGAATCTACCTAGTTAGTACAAACAACGTACCAGCTACCACTTGCAACCATTTTAGTCCGACGCCATATTCATAAAAGGGTATACAGGACACCCAGATAATTCGGATAACATTCTAAAATACATTAGGTAACATGCCTTAGCAACTTGTCATATAAACATAATATATTATAGCGAGAATTAAAGTACCTAACACTAATATTAGTACCTACCCATAGGGTATATAGATATGAGAAAAAATCTAAAAATATATTATTGAGATAGCTTAGGCAAAATACAGTCGGAAAACGTTAGTTTTGGTTCATAAAATAGCAAACTAACTAATTTTTACAATTTTAATCAAAGATTTCAGCTTTTTTGATCTTTTCATAACACCATCAAATAGTAGTCGCCATGTTATTACGTCATAAGTACGGCTACGTAAACTTAGAAGTGTCAACTATCGTATCACTGCATTTTGTTTACGAAGCCAACTGACGTCATGACCACAGAACAATATGGCGTCCACTGCGTCCAGCGTCTTTTTTTTTCGAATTTCGCGCGAAATTTGAAAATGCTAAATTTAATATTTTTATTAAATGCCTTTTTATGGCACATAAATATTTTGTGATTTTTTTTAGTGGTTCTTTATCACTATAAAATCTAATTGATACACTATTTAAAAATGGATGTAATACCCTATTATAGTAAACTAGCTGCGCCACGCGGCTTTGCCCGCGTTTAATCCTGGTTATAAACCTTCCTCTTGAATTACTCTATCTATTGCTGAAAACCGCATTAAAATCCGTTCCTTTGAATTTATTGCTGCACCAGAAGCTTTAAAATTTTTATTTTTATTTTTTTTTACATTTTTTGCTCTAAAAAAAACATTTGAGTTAGAGACCTCAATTTTCAGCAAATACATATTTTATTAGTACCTACATCGTATCAATACCAATTAAATATCTTCCAGGGGCAGATTTACTTTATACCCCTAGGGCCATTGGTATGTAGATAGCCTCAACCCTGGAATAACACATAGGGTACTTGTTATCCCGATATTCCCACGGGAACGATGTCTATGGCACTGCTAGTAAGATAATAAAGTATTTAATAATTTCTTACTATATGTTCGCTCTAGGCCGCGTAGTATTTAGATAGTTTCCGATGCGTTGCGTGTTAACTGAGTGAAAGTGACGTTTCGACACCGAGCCGTGCGAGGAATGGTATTACACATTAATGATTTAACTGTACTATACTGCAATAGGAGCAGACAATAAAATTATAGGGTATATATATATACGTGGATGTCATTTTTTCTTATTTTAATTTAAGTAAAAAAAGTTTCAAATAGGTGTTTTTTAGGGTTCCGAACCCAAAGGGTACCAACCCTATTACTGAGACTCCGCTGTCTGTCTGTATGTCTGTCTGTCCGTCCGTCTGTCACCAGGCTGTATCTCATGAACCGTGATAGTTAGACGGTTGAAATTTTCACAGATGATGTATTTCTGTTGCCGCTATAACAAAAAATACTAAAAACAGAACAAAGTTAATAATTAAAGGGGGTCCCCATACAAAAAAAACGTGTTTTTACTATAGCGCCATCTATGAACGATTGTTTAAATTATTAATAAATAATATTAATTACCTACCTTTGTGTTAACGTTCACTTAGTTGGAGTTAGAAGTTCGTTAGATATTCGTTAGATGGCGTTGTAGTTAATAAGCATCCTTGGTATTGACACGGTAATATAATATAATATTTTACTTATATATTATTATACTGCGGTTCGGAACCCTCCGTGTGCGAGACAAAAGTCTGACTAGCACTTGGCCAGTTTTTTTTTTGTTCCATAAGATTTTAATAGCTTGCAGCCGTCTAGTAGACTCTGATTTATGTAAGTACATGTATAATTATTTCCTGGCATTTTGTTTTGTACCATTAATCATGTAAGCGTTAACTGAACAAGCAAATAACTTGACTGGATCTTGGTCTACTTAAGCTTTAGTAGCCACAGGCTTACAGGAATATTTGACCTATTTCGCTTCAGCTAACATTGGCCTCGGTAGCGCAGTAGGCAGCGCGTAAGTCTCATAATCTTAAGGTCGTGAGTTCGATCCTCACCCGGGGCATTTCTTTTGCACTTTTACGCATTTTTCACAACACGCAAGGTTGGACAACCTGTTTTGCCACCTGTCTTGATGTTGCAACAGCCACCTGGGTAGTAGGTATCTTGCGAAAGTCAAGTAGGTATGCAAATCTCATGGAATCTAACAATGTACCAGTCGACCCACGTACTACATCATGGCATTAGTTGTTTACGTTTGTCAATAGTAATGAGATTGGCAATTTAATCACTGCAGCTTTCGTAATGTGCGTTACGCTGTGACATTGTTTTGTATTGAGAAATTTATTTCAACTCCATCTACTGATGAGCGGCAGAACGAATTTTAAGCTTTTGAGGCTTTTGTGCTTTGGGTTTTGTAATAATTTTTCGACCCGGAATTTCCTTGAAATTTAATCGAAAATTACTACTTCGGTGTTTCTCCGCGTATTACGCTTATTATTAAAAAAATACCTAGAACTATTTTCAAGAAACAATTGTCTATTTACGACAAGTAATCATTTATTTATATTTCTTTCAGATAAATCCAGTCGACCGTCCAGTAGAAAAATAACGTAAGTGCATTTCAAATTATGAGGTTAACAGTTAATTTCATCATAAGCTGTAAATACGTGTTTGAAAACCGTTAACTTTATCTATAGGCCATCTTAACAAATTTATAAGCGGATGAAGCTAGGTATACACTCCTTTGAAAAATTTGTAAACAAAACCTCTCTACGCAATTTTTCTGTAGCTCGTATGTACTATAATTTAAAGTCCAATTTCGAGTGGCTAAAATAGTTAACTGGTGGTTTTTTTAACAATGTATTTATGTAAGATCTAAGGTCAGTTTTAAGGTCGCTAAGATTGTTGTTTTAAATGTTTATTTTATCACTTAACAAGAAGTATTGCTTGTGTGATTGACAGACTGAAATTGTATTTCATGGGAGTTTGACCCGTTAAGTTTCTTTTGTGCTCGATTTTATTTCTTAAGTTTAGTTTTTTTTTCGTCTTCGATAGAAGGAGGGTTATGTTTTTGGAATGTATGTTAGTAAGTATATATACAGTAAGTATGTATGTAAGTATGTACTCGTATGTATATGTATGTATATTTCTTTAGCACGCCCTAGAGCCTAAACGGCTTGTCGTATTTTTATGTGAGTCGTGTCAATAGATTCCGTCTTAGTCGCGAGAGTGACACTGGGACAAAAAAAAAATTAAGGATTTTTGCGCCAAAAAATAATCTCAAAAAAAAATTATCATTTTAAAATACATCCAGTGTGGTATCAAAATATAGATTTTTTAACGGTGATTACAAATATATATAATATATTTATAAATATATATAACTTACATGTTTTATTGGAGCTTAGAATAGGAAATGCTAATATATATTTTTTCACGCAGTCGGGTTTTTGTACTTCTCTATAATTCACTTGTTTAGTGTGTAAGTTTTGTATTTATTAGACCGCGTGTAAGTATATATATATTTTAGGATATAGTAAAGATTAGCTATTCATTCGAAAACAGGCCACTGATTCTCAATCGTTCGAAAACCTATTCGGATTTGGAAGTTTCATTTTTAATTTTGAATATTGATATCCGTGAGCTATTTTGTCGTGGAAACCTTTCCAATTAGAATCACTGATATTTTCGAATTAAAATATCAAAAGTAACCGATCGGATCTTTGTGATTTGCAAAGAACCAAGTCGAAGTAAATGCAGTTTCCGCATCCGAATTTGCTTTCGAATTATTGAGAATAGCACTGCTGAGCCGAAGAGAAGACAGTTTTCATGTCCGAATTTGTTTTCAAATTGTCTTGAAAAACCATGCTGAAGGCACAATGATGAAATAATGGCAATAATGAATAATACAACTGAAGGCGCTGAAGATGATGACGATTATGACTTTTGCTACGATCCTGTCCATCCAAAGCTAGTCTGGAAGAGATCGCTCTAAGCGATAAGACCGCCCATTGAATACCATGGACTTATCTTGCTTGTATGCTATGCTTGTGTTCATTAAAAAATATTTCTGTTATATTACCCACGACGGAACGGAGTCTGTATATGCGTTTGGGGAGAGAGGATGTTTGTTTGTTTGTTTGTGTGTGCAAATCCATGTTGCCATTTTTCTCTAAAACTACTTGTTCGATTTTGATGCAATTTTCAGTTATGGGTTCGTGTTTAATTGGTGCATGTTCTTAAATAGGTGTTACGGTGTCAACTCACCAGGGGGTACTGCAGTAAACATTTGTTTGTGCAAATCCATGTTGCCATTTTTCTCCAAAACTAGTTTGATTGTGTCTTTAAACGGTTCGTAATTAATCAGTGGTGGTTCTTAGATAGATGTTATGACCTTATAGATTTAAAAACGGGAATTTAACGTGACTTACGCGATGTCGATATAGCGATCGACATATGTTTCGGCCTCATCCGGAGGCCTTCTTCAGGATCTTGACCCGCTCTCTACCGCACTCAAGATCCTGAAGAAGGCCTCCGGATGAGGCCGAAACATATGTCGATCGCTATATCGACATCGCGTCAGTCACGTTAAATTCCCGTTTTTAAATCTATAAGTTTAAAATGTACGTGAGTTTTTATAATAAAAAAGATGTTATGACGTTAATTTTCTAAAGGACATTGTCCTGGGTGTTTATTCAACATTTTAATTTTGTTACTTGTGCTATTATATAATGATGTGAACAATTGGTACAGTTGGGTTCACCAACTACTGAGTCATATCCAGCACAACTAGCAGTGAAATTCGCTAACATAAAAAATAAATGTGCTATTAAACATCTGCGTGCAAAATCTAAATGGTTGAACTGCACCAATGACCTACAAAAGCACAAAAATGACGGTCATGCAGCAAATATAACGATATATAGCATTTAACGGGCATTCCTGAGTTTACTTAAAAGTCACGTTATATCTGACATTGACGTCCGTTCGTGACATAAATCCGAGCTTGACGCACTTTTATCTTTAACATCTAGATGGCGTACGTGCCGTTTCGTTTGACAGTTTAATGATAATTTGTTAAAGTGACACAGGCATTGCGTGTTTTTGCGTCGGTAGTAGTCAATCAAACTCTAGCCTATAAGATAATAAAAACATATTAGTAGGATTCGTTCCGATCCTATTGTTGCGTTCACTAAACTATATTAATTTGACAGCACTAAAATTCTTGACGTCTCTATCTTAATAACGGCCCTGATGAGACCGACCTAGAACGGAGTTTGTCCCTTCCTTTTGTATGGACGACTTATATATATATATATATACTATACATATAGTATAGAACATATATAGCACTGGTAGGTTGTTAGACAAGGACACACTCCCACCCTGGTGTCTCTCAATTGGGCCGTTTTGTTCTACAAAGCAAATACAACCTTATCGTTAAAGTATACGGATTAAATTGAATTTGTCAAAACATCTGCAGTACACCATCCTTTTATATTACGTCTATGCGTTTACTAAACTATACTAATTTGACAGCGCTAAAATTCTTGACGTCTCTATTTTAATGACAAGAATAGTACAATTTAAGTGCTGTTAAATTTTGACAAAGCTACAATAGGATGGACACCATATCTGTCAATATGTCGTTAAGTTTGGGACAGATCGAAAAAAAAACTTTAAGCATAATATGTGAAACTTTATTTAAAAGTCACAAATGTTCAGTAACTTTTGACAATGAGTGTACATAAATGAGCTAGTTTAGGTAAGTATTTTAATGATTGTTGTATCTAATGAGAGCAATTACATCACAATAGTTGTAGCTGGTATGATAATCTGTGACAATGGTAGACACTTTCATTCATGTCGTAACGGTACTTACGTTACTAGTACTATTCATTATTCTGTGCTTACGTTGGATATCTCTTGTATAGCCTAATTCTCTGTTTACGTGAATAGTAAGTATTGTTATTAATTATGATAGCATAACAACCAACAACATCGAATATAGGTTGTATATATTTTTCACCGACTTCACAAGAAAGGAGGAGATTCTCAATTCGCCAGTTTTTTTATTTAAATGTTTGTTACTTCAGAACTCCGTCAAATCTTAACCGATTTGAAAAAATCTGTTTGTTTGAGAGTTTATGCCTCCCGTTTGGTCCCATTCAAAATTTTATCGAGCTATGACAATTATCTCCGGAGATATGGAGATAAACAATATAAGCATATTTGTATGTATATGTATACTTTGATCACATGCTTATAACTATTAGCTACTTTGACTATCGCGGCATGTGAAGTCGGTTTTTTTCGTCTTGTAAAAATATTTATTCATAATGGCTCTACACTATTCGATATTTAATCAGTGCATTCAAGTTTTTGTCAAGTCGTAAAGTGCGGACAAAGTCACAATCAAGTCAAGTTTAAGCCTAAGTTCAGTCTAAGTCCACCATCAGCAAAGATGTAGACTTTGGTACTTACTGAAGTTTTTCAGTAGAGTTTTGGCAATAAATATAAACACAAAACTTCGAGCATTTACCAAAGGAGATGTTAACGCAAGGCGTACCGCTCTGCTGGCCATATAGCCATTTTTAGCCATATGAGCGTGCGTAACTACGCTGTATTTTTTTAATACTGTGTGCGTGTTTCAAGCTAGTGTGCGGTATCGTTAAAGTGAGTGATTTGTGTGTGTGCAATTCGTGTTTACCTCGTCCCCCGTAAGTATCGGCAGAAAAAAATGTTTGCGGATTACAACGTTAACATCTCCATTGGTAAATGCTCGAAGACACAAAAGGATAAAGTGACATGTTGATATTCAATCTTAACACATTTTTTTTTATGTAATCAAATAAAGCTCGACGCTTGTCATATATAGTCATTGGGCGTATCAACTTTTACTCATACGTTGACATCAGATCTCACGTTTCAAAGGGTGTGGCCACATACCTTTTTATCGTATTAAATGTCACATTATGTAAAGGACAAGAAAGTGAAAATAGTATTGGGAAACTGTAAATAAAGGTTAGCGCATATAAACAAAAGATAATAACTTTATGTAAATTAAATCTTTAGTGAAACCACAGTTTTACTGTAAAACTGTGGTGAAACTGTGAAACAGTGGGTGGTATTTTAATTTATTGTCACTAATAATTTATTTATTCAATAGTAAGTATTATTGATTATGGTTGCAATGAAATTCATATCTTTATAATACATTCATTCTGATTGGCAATTTAGTAATTTAATCACATTACTTGCGTGAGTTGATTTAATATTTTAAATAATTAGATACTTACGTATTTATTCATATAACAAAATATAATAATTTAATGTAAATTAAATCTTTGTTCAAAGAAAAATTAACGACGATGCCGATAATGATCGGACATTTTGTTTTGGCTACAATTCCCAAAAAGGCAGAAATCCATGTATTTTGACTTCAATCTTTAGTAGACATTTGTTGAAATATAAAGCCAGCCAACTGATTCTCAAACATTCGAAAACCTATTCGGATTCAGAAGCTTCATTTTTAGTTTAGAATAAGTATTGAGATATCCGTGAGCTATTTTGTCACGGAAACCTTTTCAATTAAAATCACTGTTTTTTTTTTCGAAGTAAAATTATTTAAAATATAAAACAAATGAAAAAGATAAAGGTAGTTTCCGATTTCCGAATCCGAATTTCCTTTCGAACGATTGGGAATAACCCTGCAGGGGTGGAAGTCTCTACATTGATAGCGATGCGTCCTGTCATCGCAAACGTCTAATAAAAGGTGATGCAGCTAGACAGTTATGTATCTGCATCTCTTTTCTAAACGACGATCATCACTCTAAATTCATCGCTATTCATGCCATGCCAAGAGAAAATTTGACTGATAACTGAATGGAGCCTGAGATGGCTAGAATCAAGGAGTCTACTTATACTAAACGGAATAGTATATTTCATTACAAGTGCGGAAAGGCTGTCATTGCAAAGAGTTCCGACAAATGTCTACCCGAGCCGAGGCGCAGCCGAAGGCGAGGGTTGACAGTCGGAAGAAGTTGCAATGACGGTTCCGCACGTGTACTGAACGACTATTTTTAATACAGTTGCGAAAAAATGAAGCAATTTAATAAAATAATAAAAACACAATAAACTCAACTAAATTAACATTTATTTCTTGGAAAAGTTATAATTCACGTATACATTGAAATTGGTACAGTTTTTTATACTAACTGGGGAATGTCGTTTTAATAAAGCGTTTAATTTTGGGTATTCACTTATATCCACGTTGTTCCTTATTTTCAGCATACTTTTTATCATCGAAAACCTCGACCATAACGTAGAAGGTTTTAATTTTGCTGAGAGTTCGGAGAAGTATGCCAACATAACATTTTCTGAAAAACTATTTGCTTTTTTCTCTTCTCTCCACGCAATAAATTCGTCGTATGTAGATATGTAGCGACTTCTTGACTTTTCCGGTAAAATGTTCTCCGAAGCATTTTGTGCAATTATACTGAGTTCCGGTGGTGTTAATTCAAAAAAACTAGGGTCGATATTACTCATTTTGTGCAACAAACAACTAAACTCGCAAAGAAAATTTCTGAAAAATGGCGCCAACCGTAGAATATAAGCAGAGTTTTTTTTTTCACCCATTCTGGTAGGCAAAGGTAACTATGCTCATACAGCCAAGTCTTCAGTAGATTTTTTTTATTGATATGAAATAAAAATGAAATTTAATGAGATGAAATGAAATGAAACCTAACCTAGCTCATTCCATCAAATCATTAAATCTGTTATTGAAACAAATTAGTAGCTTCTTTTTAGAAATATACGTATTTGCATGAATCATAAAAACTTTTTGATTTTTTTTTAGTAAAAACTTCATGGTTGGTTTTTCTTTTTAATAGACATTATTTTGACAGTTGGGAAAGAGAACGCACGAGTTCGGGAAAGGTAAAGAAAAAGCACGAGTGTGTAATAGCCCACATCCCGAACGCTATACGTCCCTGCAATACGCCACTTTTTGAGCAACTGTATTAAAAAAGATTTTTCCAAGCAATCGTCTGTTGCTGCCATTTTACTTGCAACAGTTGCCGTTGCAACTGCAACAGCATCGGCGCTAGTGTCGCAAGGTGTCCATAGACGTTGGTGACCGCCTACCATCAAGCGGGCCGTTAGCTTGTTAGCCGCCTTATATTATAAAAAATAAACTGGCCAAGTGCAAGTCGGACTCGCACTCGTAGGGTTCCGTACCACACTACAGTATTTTATAAGATGGAGCAAAAAATACCACTATCATTTTTCGCCAGCAAAAAATAATAATTAATAAACATTTCATTTCTTATAACGCCATCTATGCTAAATTTACCTAACTAAGCGTTCATAGATGGCGTTACATTGAAATGCCGAAAAAAAACACGTTTCTTGTATGGGGACCCTCTATTATTTTTAACTTTATTCTGTTTTTAGTATTTGTTGTTATAGCGGCAACAGAAATACTTCATCTGTGAAAATTTCAACTGTGCAACTATCACGGTTCATGAGATACAGCCTGGTGACAGACGTACAGACAGACAGACGGACAGCGGGGTCTTAGTAATAGGGTCCCGTTTTACCCTTTAGGTACGGAACCCTGAAAAAACACTGCCCCTACAGTACTTGTACTATGTATTCATTATTCTGTGCCTACAGCAAACCAAGTTCAATTCGTCAATCGTCATCCTCTGAAACGTATGCACAGTTGACCTTGCATCCTCAGCTTAGCAAGTAGGCGTCATTGTTCGTATTAAGTTAACATTTATCATCACATCATTCATAACACCCACTGTAATAGCCACCTTGAATGAGTACTGTCAGAGCTTTGAATTGCTGTGTTGGAAATATTGAGCAATAAGCCATTTAGTAGTGAGTTCGTGGCGTGTTATTTTGACGTGTAGGATAGAATTTAGTCACGTGCATTTAGTACTTACTAGTTGAGCTCCGCAGCTTTGCCTGCGTTAATAAAGTACATATAATATGTCCTATTATGGGGTATAATAGGACATATTATATGTACTGGCCAGCTAAAAATTTCAGCCTAATGAGTGAAAGTGAAGAAGTCACAAACAAACACATATACCTAGAAACTGACTTTCGGCATCATAATTTTAGCGTTGATTGGAGTTGACGGTGTTGATTTTTTTTAATGATATAAGTAGCAAACAAGCAGACGGCCCACCTGATGGAGAGTGGTCACCGTCGCCTATGAACACTTGCAACACTAGAGGTGTCACTCTTGCGTTGCCGACCTGTCAAGATTCTTTTAACGCCCCTTTTGAAGGACTCCATGTTATAAGCTCTGCAGGAAAACAGCAGACGGCAGTTTTTTTATTGTTGATTGGTGTTTATTCCTTAAAGACCGTTTGTTTCTCCTCTAAACCTTTTATGGAATTTCCTATATTGAAATGTTCACTGTTGAAGTGTTATTTTCTAATATGATTAACTTATATATGTGTGACATGTCATCTAGTCAGCGGTTCCTAACCTTTTCAACCTTGTTACCCCTATGATCCGTTAATGAAACTGATTAACACTGTCAGAAATAAATACAGTAAGTACATTATGTTTCAAATAGACTTTATTAATTAATCGTCGGTCAATCAAAAGTGGCTGTTGATTCAATTTGTTGAAGTCGAGTCACTCGATACTCAACATGTTCAAAGTATGCGTCAACTTGCCTCCTCACCGCGCAATTTGTAAAAAAAAACTCAAATTGAATCAACGGATTGAATACGAAATTGCATCGTGAGTAGCCACTTTCAAATCATCAACATCAATCAGCCAGACCAGAAGTCTCGGTCACTACAAGATTGTGGGCAGTTCACTGTCGGCGTACCTCGTACTTTTCGTGCGCTTTCTTTACAACCCCCGATGAAAAGCTACTTTACCCCCGCGGAGGTAATTATCCACAGGTGGGGAACCCATGAGTTGGACGTATATAAGATAAAAATTGTTTGTTCCTGAAAATCTCATAGTATTAATAACGTCAAAAAATATTTTTTGTACTTGAGACTATTGGTATTTTCATTGCGTTCGACGCAACTTGCTCTTTTATTTAATAAAAAATCACTTACTATTAATTGTTACGAAAAAACTTGAAACTTAATAATGTTTTTGGACAGTGTATGTATTTTCTTTTCTCAGAGTAATTTCAAGAAAAACAGGTAGGTATGTAACTGGAAAGATACTAACGAAAACACAAGCATTGCCACGCGATATTAAAAAAAAAACAAATAAAAAAACCAAGAACAATTTTGTAACCGAATGGTATGCAATTGGCGCATAACAGTGGGTGGCATTTATATTTTTGTCACTAATAATTTATTTATTCAATAGTAAGTATTATTATTGATTATGGTTGCAATGAAATTAATAATAAAATCAATAATACATTCATTGTGATTGGCAATTTAGTAACTATATTATAAATTTAATCACATTGCTTGCATGAGTTGTTGTAAGATTTTAAATGACTAGGTACGTAGTTATTACGCTCTTATGCATATTTGATTTCAAATTATCAGTTTATTTTTACGTAAAGTAATAAGAATATTATATCCTTTTATATCTCTGGTTATAAAGGCTCTATCAATTAAACCTAGACCTTTTACTAGGTAATAATTAATAGTAGGTAGTAATCTAGTAATTAATAGTAGGTAGTAATCTAGTAATTAATAGTAGGTAGTAGTTAATCATCGTCTCGCTTGAGTAAATTTTAGTATGCGTTCCGCTTAAGTGATTTTTAAAAAGCGTTCAGCTTGAGTGATTTTCAGCAAGCGTTTAGCTTGAGTGAATATTAGTAAGCGTTTAGCTTGAGTGATTTTTAGTAGGCGTTCCGTTTAAGTAATTTTTAGTAAGCGTTTTGAGGTATCTCTGTAAATTGCCATGAAATCTCCAAAAACTTTATATGGTACTACACTGCGGCTACAGCGTATTGAATATTAACCCCATCGTATGTACATAAAAATAAAATACCATCAAAGTCAAATTATACTCCATAAAAAAATTGAGCGTGGTTACAAATCCATATTAAAAACAATGAAGGTGGTTGGTACCCTCCGTCTATTGTGATATGTAAGTACACATTCATTAAATATTTAGTCCAACTACCGTCTTATGAAGATGTTGTTGAACTTTGTTGCGAAAAATCATTATTTAACACATTCCGCGGTTCTGTTATGCAAACTGTTACGTTATTATAACGATATTTTCACGGTTATAATTTTATCTTCCGATATTGTTTACGGTCGCAGCTTCTGATGAAATGCGGAAGAAGCGGTCGACTTAGGGATATTGAACTCGAATTCTTAGTGGAATTACAGGATTTTATAAGCAAAGGCCTAACGCCACAGAATAATGAATAGTAAACGTGTGTGAATTTGCCGCTAAAAGCGCATAAGGACTGACTACAAGGTCCGCAAAATGTTAAGTGTAATTTTGGCATGGAATTTATCCCAAAGTGATATGACATAACATAAAATACATTTTTACATTTTGTAATCAATTAATATAGGTTGATAGCTGTCATCCGGACCATTTTACTCAGCGGCGCCTCCTGGTGAGCGGTAAGAACGTAAGAACAAAAGAGTTGTTTCCATTGTATTATGATATTATAGTCATAAATAATAGCGTTAAAATATTAGGCAATACCAGATATTAGAGTAAATACCGAAAAATTTTACCCAACACTCCAAAAATACATCCATCTGTCAAAAAATGCAGTGACAGTGACAGACTAATTCGTATTTTTTAAGCGCCTCATTTGGCCATTATTTACACTTCTATAAATATAAATCATCTTTATTTGTATATGTAAGTATTTACTTTATCACAATTTTTAGTCAAACCATAAAGTTTTCTCTATTAAATTTCACGTCCATTTTTGCGATGTGTGCCAAATCTTGCGTCCGTTCGCTATAATGAATTCATTTTGTACCCAGTGTCCGGTTTGAACCATTCGTCATCTACGTGACGTGATGCAATGATTGCTTACACGGTAGAATATCGATAAGGCTTCGTTCTCATTTAACTAAGCATGTTGTTACGACGCTATCTAGTGTCCGCCTGGCTAGCCTAATACCGCTTTCAAGTTGGAAAATCTGTCGCCAAACATCTAATGATCTTTATAATTAGAACGAGATGCTCTACAGCTGTCTTGCTTCATCTTCCTCCATATTGTGTTAGCGTGTTTTGTGTATGGATATTATCACACTATCCTTTTTAGCCATGTTTAAAAATATTCACAATGAAGATCGTATAAAAAACTAAACATGCCGTACAAGAAGTTTTAGTTAGTCGAATTTTACCACAAATGTGACCGTAGCCGTAATGAGGTAACATCGACAGTAAATAGTAACCGGTATGTACTACTACCTATTTGTCAAGCTTATTTCACTCAGAGTCAACATTGTCAAGAGAGATCTATTGAGCCATCTCAATCTTTATTATTACCCGTTTATCTATGAAATATGGATAGGTAATATTTGTTATTTATCACTGCACACATAAGGAGATTCGGAGAAAGTGTTAAGTATATGTAAAATTGCTTCAGGCGATTAATAATCCAACAAAAACATTCAAAACAGATACTGTTACTAGAATGAAAATACTCTTACAAAAAACAAACAAACGTCAACAACAAAATAGAAGAAAAAATAAACATTACAAAACAAAACAACAAATCGTATAACGATTCAAATCAAAACTTAGAAATAAATATATATATTTTTTACATTGTGCAATAAGCCTAAATAATTTTCTTCCGATATCGATCTCTTTGTTTCGAAAAAAAGTAAAATAATGGATATTAATCATAATGATTTATTGAGTTGTGAAATCATTTCCCCATTGTTAACGATAGTATAGTGAAACACGTAATAGAGATGTGAGAGTTACGTTTTGATAGATACACTTTTACTTTCACCATAAATAATAACAAAACTCACTGAGATATAACGGCAAGGCAACCCATTTTAAAGACGTATATATAAATTATACCTAAAATATAATTTATTTATGATTATACGGCCTAGAGAAATAATAATAATAAAATGAATAATAAGTTTTTCCGAATTTACTCTTCTGCTTAGTTGCGTTATTTATTTCAACGCCATCTACCTTCAAATAGTAAGAATTACATTTGCTAATTACAGAAAAAAAGTAACATCTGCAAAGTTTTTAATTTCTAAAAAAATACTATTTTATTTTCATCATAAGATATTTGTTTGTCATCAAGAAATTAAATATCTTTAATCAAGCAGCGTGCGAGCAGGTGTTTTCGAAGAACGAGTTTTGAGTCAAGTCAATACTATGTATTTGAATGTCTCTTTTAAAAGATTAACGCGCCCGCGCCTTCTATTGATATAGCCTAACAATTAACTTTCTGACGGAAATTCCCATGCTGAGATGAGTTGTTTCGTTTCATACATGCATCAATACGTGTACTCACATAGTAATTACGTAAAGAGGGAGGTCAAGACCCTCATGGCTTATGGCCCCAAACCTGCTATGATAGCTATTCTACCTGTGCTATGATGGCTCAATCGAGTCAAGGTTCTATTGCTCAACGCATCTCGATTGAATCGAGATGCATACCATATACGTATTTAGGGTTGGTCATTATGTTTTTAATCGATTTGTTGAATGATGTTAAAGATTTTGTTTGGGTCAGATTTATTGATGTCGTGACTTGACAGATAGTCATAAGCCGGAATTGTAGAACATTACTCAAGATCTACTCTTTACTTATAATGATGCCATTTTATTAGTCAAATAGCCCCTTCGAGCGCCCCGTTGGCGTAAAGGATAGGTAGATGGCTTGACTTCTAAGTGAGGTCGCCGGTTCAAATCCTAGCACGGGTGTTCGCCCACAAGCGCCCTACCATCTGTGGACAAACACCCGTGCGTGTTCACCATCTCCGACCACATAATCGCTTACCACCAGGTGAGATAATGGTCAACGCTAGAAGAAGTATAAGATAAGTATTTAAAATAAACTGGCCAAGTGCAAGTCGGACTCGCACTCGTAGGGTTCCGTACCACACTACAGTATTTTATAAGATCGAGCAAAAAATACCACTATCATTTTTCGCCAGCAAAAAATAATTATTATTAAACATTTTATTTCTTATAACGCCGTCTAACGTCTAACAAAGGTGTTAGGAATCGACATTTCAATGTAACGCCATCTATGGGACGTTTACCTAACTACGCGTTCATAGATGGCGTGAAATTCCGAAAAAACACGTTTCTTGTATGGGGACCCTCTATTATTTTTAACTTTATTCTGTTTTTAGTATTTGTTGTTATAGCGGTAACAGAAATACATCATCTGTGAATTTCAACTGTCTAACTATCACGGTTCACGAGATACAGCCTGGTGACAGACGGACAGACAGACAGACAGACGGACAGCGGAGTCTTAGTAAAAGGGCCCCCGTTTCACCCTTTGGGTACGGAACCCTAAAAATCGTATCTAATTAACCAATACCTTTGTACTATTATTAAATCGATGCTTCAGTATCGTACTTATAAGCCAAAGTAATCTAATTATGTTATTAAAGAATATTATACATATTAAACAATAAAACTAGTTAGGTACATTAAATTGATAACCCTACTGGTTGTACATAAATTACAGTTATTAAACGTTTTGTAATATAAACGGTTACATTACATTCTTTCGTTCATGATAAACCAGTTAGGTAAGTAATTCACTTGTCATCGGATTTGATAATTCATGTGATTAGCCACTTGGCAACCAATGTCTTAATAAGACCACCCACGTACCCATAGTAAGCTTTCTTTCTGTTATGGAAAAGCCTTAAGGCTTTTCCATAACAGAAAGCTTACTACACGTGACGTCAGAATTCGAATAAATGTTTCATTTTGTTAGGGTTGCTTACCTCAAAAGAGCCCTTATAGGATTATTTTGCTATCTATCTCTCTGTCCGTCAGTTAAGACCCTTTTCTCAGGAACGAGTAGTGGTATCAAATGGTATCTTTCAGTTCTGAAAAAGTCAACGCGATCAAAGAAATAACCGTTTATGTCGCATATTTTCGCATATTATCGATTTCACAAGAGAATCAAAACCTATAGGGCACTTTCCGTAGATCTAAAATAATGAAAATTTCCAAGAAGCAAGGTCTCACAGCGCTTATAAAGGAAAAAATCTAAAAACTGTAAATATGTAGTTAAATGACAAAACAAAAGTAAATTTACTATTAACTAGTAACACTTATTATTTGCTGTCGTTGAATGAACCATGTCAAGACATCGGTCCAGGGAATAAACTACAAAGTTAAGTTTGTCCTTTAACCTAGTTTGACAAATTTGTACGTAAGCCTCGGTGTCTTTGGAGTCCAACTCGTACATACCGTTTTTAGGGTTCCGTACCCAAAGGGTAAAATGGGACCCTATTACTAAGACTCCGCTGTCGGTCTGTCTGTCTGTCTGTCTGTCCGTCTGTCACCAGGCTATAGCTCATCAACCGTGATAGTTAGACAGGTGAAATTTTCACAGATTATTTCTGTTGCCGCTAGAACAACAAATACTAAAAACAAAATAAAGTTAAAAATTAAAGGGGGTCCCCATACAAAGAACGTGTTTTAAACGCCATCTATCTAATTAGTTTCGGCAAAATGACATAGATGGCGCTAGAAAACGAGCGCCCCGTCTTTCTAGATCGCGACCAAACCAAATATTCTTGGTAATATCAATTAATCAAATATTTGAGATTGAAACTCTGTTACGTTTGGTATTGTATGGAACCCTCCCTAAGTGTGCGATAAGAAACGCGATGCTGACTCGCACTTGGCCAGTTTTATTTTTTATTCAGGATAGAGCACGCACGCACTTGCCTGCTATCTCTCCGATGTTAAGTGACGATGAGATCTAAGAATGAGGTAACTGAAGTAACAAAGGGGTAGTAGATAAGATAGATACACTCATAATTGAATACCAGAATATAGTTGCATAATTTGTAGACAGTGATAAAGTGTCGATGGGTAGTCTTACCGCTCATAGAGATCTCTTGCAGACAACCATACCTAGATAGAAATAATATACATGTATGGCCAGTGGTTTTAAATACCACTGAAAACACTAAAAACGTTTGTAACTCTGTCACTCTGTCACTCTGTCTGTTTGTTACCTAATCACGCCTAAACGGACGATCCGATCTTACTGAAATTTAGCAAGGACTCATAGCATGCGAACGAAAATAGGCTACTGAATTCTTGGTGTATGTGAACGAAGTCGCGGGTATCAGTTAGTATGAATATAAATCTAATATATAAAATTCTCGTGTCACAGTTTTCGTTGCCATACTCCTCCGAAACGGCTTGACCGATTTTGATGAAATTTTTTGTGCTTATCCGGTATCTATGAGAATCGGCCATCTATTTTTCATCCCCCTAAATGTTAGGGGTAGTACACCCCTAAATTTTTTATTTTATTTTTTGGACAAAATTTTTAATTTCTATTTTTTTATGATACAACATACAAAAATACATACAATCCTCAATTTTCACCCTTCTACGAATATTATATATGCTATTAAAAAATAAGGGTTGACCCTTATTTTTTAATAGCCATTTTAGTAATTTAATCATTTTTCCTCCATACATACTTACAATAAGTAAGCTATTTTTTGTCTACACTAGAAATTACTACGAAATTATTTATATGGAAAAACAACGTTTGCCGGGTCAGCTAGTATATTTATAAATTGACAATGATACTTGCTATAAGCCTCTTTACATGACTAAAATAACAGAAAAAAGTATTTAGTTTTTTTTATTGCAAAACCTATACTTTATGCCAAGTAACTGCAACAATAATTTACTTTAGCAATACTCTTATCTGTTTCCAATTCCAATGGTGTATAGCTATTTGCAAACGCTCAGGAATGTATACCATTTGCAATTACGCTAACGCAGACATAACACGAGTACACAATCGTAAGTAGGACTCCTTCAATGACTTTACGTGTCCTCAATGACTTGAGCAAACTCTCAGTTATTACTTCTGAGGCGATAAAAACTTTACATAATATTATGTTTCTTTGAAGTGTCTCACACTTTATATTTTTGTAAATTGTTAAACACAATCCAAAATGTCATCGTACCGACGGGACTCGAACCCGCACCCCCCGGATTAACTTTTCATAAGTTAAATAAACTGGTCAAGTGCAAGTCGGACTCGCACTCTTAGGGTTCCGTAACACAGTAAAGTATTCTATAACTATGATTTTTCGCAAACAAATTAACTTTGTCTTTCATAGTGTTTTTATGAAAAACAAAGATATCTTTGCGGTCGCCATATCTCAAAAACTGCTGGATGTATCTCATTCAAAGCAATTTTCGTTGTTAGTTTTCATTGAGATCTACATCATATAATTTTTTTTATTTTTCACTCCCATACTTTAAAATTTAGAGGGGGGGGACATACATTTTACCACTTCAGACGCGCATTATTTATTTTACGTCTTTCAAATGATTGACTTTGATAAAAAATTATTTTAGGAACCTCGATGTCATTTTTATAGACCTATCCATAGACACCGTATAGGTTCGATGAAACATTTTTTTTGTTTCAGTTCCATGTATGGGATGTAGTGCCCCCCTTTAACTTTTATATTTTTTATTTTTGTATGAAAATCGGAAAGCGGTTCACAGAATACATCTATCTACCTACCAAGTTTCAATTCTGTAGTCCTAACAGTTTCGGAATAAAATGGCTGTGACATACGGACGGACAGACAGACAGACAGACATGACGAATCTATAAGGGTTCCGTGTTTTGTCATTCGGCTACGGAACCCTAAAAAGGTTAAATGGGTCTTCAAGTCGCGAGCGAACAAGTACCTTCTAGGCGAGCGTTTTACATCGTAAATCTCACCGTCAGTTAACATCAGGTGACATGGTGGTCAAACGATTGAAAATAAGATCGTTTAAAAAACTAAAAGAATCGATTTCAAATGCCGCGCTATTAATTTTAAGTACTAAGTTTAAGGTGTTTATCTCCATTTCTCTAGAGATACTTATAAGACCTCGATGAAATTACCATGGTACTACACTCGGGATATCTACTATCCAAAAATAAAAGAATAATCAAAATCGGTTCATAAACGACGAAGTTATCCGCAAACAAACATTAAAAAAAATGTACGGACAACCTTGGAGATGTACTCTACCAATTAAGATAATAAGAGAGGTAACAAATATTTAAAAAAAAAACAGTCGAATGGAGAACGTCCCCATTTTTGAAAGTCAGTTGAAATGCTGCCCAGATTCCCAAATTCCATGTTTTATATCGAAGTCACGATCTGCCGTATAATATTCGGTTAGTTGGTACTTACGTTGATAACCGATTTTAAATGAATAGGAATAAGGAGCTCTTTGAGCATAGTTTATTTGCAAAAAGTCCTTTTCCCAGCAACTTTTCCGGTTCAATGAAGTGAAGAACTGGGCATTAAGGTTCTAATAAAAACTTTGCTAGGACTACAACATTCTTAATTCGTTCCTACTTCGTCGGAATGAGAGGGATCCGTCCGTATAGCTGCATCTCCCTCTCTCCACCCTAGTAAGATTGAAGTAACAATGTTTAAGGTTGTAATAAAAACTTCACAAGGACTACAACATTCTTAGTTTGTCCCTACTTCATCAGAAAGAGAGGGATCCGTCCGTATTGCTGTATCTCCCTCTCTCCACCACAGATTATATAATAGTTACTACGTAATCTCCACCCTAGTAAGATTGAGGTAACAATGTTTTACGATTTGTGGTAGACCCCTGGTCATTGTCCGACATTAACAATGCTAATGCTTATGATTATCGTGGTAAACCAAGCGTGATACTATCATGCGAAATAATCAATCAAACGCTTTTACTATCGCATGAATAGGAGTTAATACACTTTGTTGGTCACTTACTTTTGTAATCAATTTAGAGTACTGTAAACTGAAATTATTATAATGGAAGCCTAATACGATTTATCAAAGATTTTGGATCAAAGTTTTCCTGAATTTATAATGAAGTGTTTCCAAGTGCTAGCACTTGGAAACACTCCATTCACACTCCACTCACTATTACCTAATGCAAGTTTTTTGACGATTTGACAATGCAGTCTACAATACATGTTGCTTGCAAATATTCAATCGTATTTCGGTAGCAGTAGCAGTTTGATTGGGTAAGAGACTAAGGAAGATCAAATTGTGCTTTTAGATGCTTGTGGCTTGCTATATGTACATAAAGCAGTTCAGCAATGACTGCGAATTATGGCCCTACAATTGCGGCAGGCGGTGAAATGAGGGATAGTTTCGTCATTCTAATTTCCTTCATCAATTTTTGGGTACAGGCAGTCAAATAATCTTGCGTTCTCATCAGCTTTATATTTTCTTTGATATTTTGACTTTAACATGGTAATCGAGAACTTATGCGATATGAATGGACAGAGTGATTGACAATTATTGCAGCTTCATCCGAAGAGTAGGAAGCAATCGCCATCGCATCATGATGCCTCGCACTGATGTAATAAATTTTGATAGTTCGAAGTTTAGGGTTCAAGACTACTGCAGCTAATAGGGACTCTTGCAACTAGGTATTCTAATCAGTCGAATGCCTCATTTTGAATTAATCCGTAAGCTATTTGGTGGCAACCTTTTCGACGAGAATCACCGATCTTTATAATTGAAATGTCGAAAATGTACGATCGCAGCATTGTTAATTGCAAAGATTCGAGCCAAAGGAGAGGCATTTTGCGAATCCGAATTTGTATTCGAATGAATTTTAAATATTTATGCTGAACCACTATCACGTTTACGTGCGACATGGTCACCGTGTTGTTATTTAGTCTGAGTTTGAATGTCAACGATCTATTATAATTTTGTATTTGACACCTATTTGATCGTGAGAACTTGTCGGGTAGGACCGGATAGTGAGGTAAATGTTATGACTGAAACCTTGATACAGCATTAAGCCAGGGTCTTAGTTTATATTGATGTACCGCCGCTTTATGGAAGCCTTTGGGATTTACTTGTTTTGTATCAAGCAACAGGTCAAATAGAAAGTCAAAACTTCATCTACAAGTTATCTTAAAACTAAATTTACCTACTCTGTACAAAATTACAAGGGAAATGAGTATAAATCTTATTTTACCATCTTCTATGGTGTTTTTATATTCATAGTTAATGATCTTGATGAAATTAATGAGTACGTATATGGGACTAACCCAGAAAATACCTCTTCGAACTGCCTTAAAGAGATTTGCTGCGTTTATCCACTCGCCAGGCAGATTTAACGATCAGAGAGGAATGTGAACGTTACGATACTTACGATATCGGGACCAGTTTCATTTCACTAGTAGATAATTGAGAAATGTACCTTTCGATGTTGGTTGAATACTAGTTACCAACCAGTCTGCCAATTCAAGGTTAAATTGTTCTCAGTTATAATCATCAAAATGTTTAAATTATGCTATCATGGAGAAAATTGAACCTGTATTCCGATTTACTATTATAATATATCTTTAGTTGGCCTGAACTAAAATAATTGAGAGAGATTCTAAGGGATTTTGATTTGACTGAAGATTTAGGTGTTGAATTATTTTTTTTTGTATCGTTTAGGCCATTGTTTGACCACTATCTCACCTGTCGGAAGTGATGATGCGGTCGAAGATTCGCACGCTAGGTCTAGAATGGGAACTGGCCCTCATGGACAGCTGCCGGAACACATTAGATTTTTGGCGACAGACTTTCTAACTTGTAGGTGGTTGCTTGCTGGCGCGGTGGTAGGACACTCGACAGTGTCCTACCACCGCGCCGGGGGTTTCCTAAAGACGTTTTTCCTACACCGGAGAGCCACTGTAAAGAGCGAATATACATTTTTGAGCAGAAAATCAATTTGTTGTACAACGGGGATTTGAGGCCGCTACTTCTGGCGTTATAACTGACCATTCATCCACTGCGCCACTGGGCTCCCAAAATTTTAACACCAGATAGACAAGCTTTTGACTACTATGATGTTCAGTGACGATGAGGTCTAAGATGGTATCGAGCTTGTCTGAAAATGGAAGACGGCAATGAGACGATGGACGTCCAATCTATTATAGTGCAATTATTCTACTAACCCGTCTTCCAAACTGTGCACCGAATATCATGCCGGAATTTGGGGAGTCGATTATTGGATCTGTTACTGTACCTATAATATGGTGAGCAAATGAATAATTCGATCGTATTATTTACAACACTGCAATATAGGCCGTTGTTAGTAGCGCTCTATGGTCTATCTAGGCAGGCCATCACACTGTTATTATTAGATTATGTGTTATTATTAGACATGTAATTTAAAAACAGTAAGTTAACAACTTTGTTTCGACACATTACATTCCCCATTAACACTAAAACCAAGCCACTGGAACGTAATTACAAATATTGCGCACATCTCGTGTTATACAATCGATTTGATCCGAGACATCGATTACAGAATCAATTCGCCATATTGATTATCGTGTGTTGGGTAATAGGGGTTAATTATGGTGTTTGAAGTTTTACAGGGTGATTAGACACGGAGGTTTCTTTATTATGTGGTAATACTGGTTCCTCGTTGGATTAGGAAAGTGAATGATAGTAAGTCGGCCATAACAGTGGGATGAGTCGAAAAACTGATAACCATTGGGGTAAACGAGTTGTAGAGTGGCGACTGCCGCATTGGCAAGCGCACGCTACGCTATGCGGCGGCAGCTAATCCAGTGCGGTCTGAGGACGCCCTCAGTCTAGGTGAAGCGATGATATTCGCTGTTGGGTTGACAAGAGTTGGATGAGTTGGATGAGAGTAGCCTAAGATGGTGCTAAGTGTTGTGCAGTCGGAACAAAGGCACAGAATAAATAATAGTACAAATATAGCAAAGGAAATACCTCGATGATGATGATAATCATCATCATTACGTAAGGATATAATCACATTCGCTCCCACTCTTATGCGTATATTGTAATTAAATATAGATTCATTGCGTAAAATTACATTAACAAAATTGAGTTCAGTGAAGTATCAATTTTATACAGAGACATTTTATACATATAGGCACAGAACATTATAATACTACTTATAAGTACAGTTTTATTTTTTGTAATTACTATTTGAACTAATTGCCTACTGGATAGTTATCCAAGGTATCCGCGCTACCGGATACCTTTCAATAAAATCTTATAATAAGTTTAATAACACATACAATAAAACATTAAATTAAAAAATCAAAAAACCCGACTGCGCAAAAAGGGAAGTGTTAAAAAACGAACTGAAAAGAAAAATACAAGATAGTCTAGTAGTTTAGACTTCTGTTTAGGGATATCAAAAAACTATACCATTTAAATTATTTCTCGGTCGATACACTCATAAAATAAATTATACATTGTTATATGGAATGTAGAGACTTAAACAATCGGGACACATTAATGGCTTAACGAATGGGGATTAATGTGTCCCGACTGTTAAAGTCTCTATATTCCATATAACAATGTATAATTTATTTTATGAGTGTATCGACCGAGAAAGAATTTAAATGGTATAGTTTTTTGATATCCCTAAACAGAAGTCTAAACTACTAGACTTACTTGTTTTTTTCTTTTCAGTTCGTTTTTAGGGTTCCGAACCCAAAGGGTGCCAACGGAACCCTATTACTGAGACTCCGCTGTCCGTCTGTCTGTCTGTCTGTCTATCTGTCTGTCTGTCTGTCTGTCTGTCTGTCTGTCTTCTGTCTGTCTGTCTTCTGTCTGTCCGTCTGTCACCAGGCTGTATCTCATGAACCGTGATAGTTAGACGGTTGAAATTTTCACAGATGATGTATTTCTGTTGCCGCTATAACAACAAATACTAAGAACAGAACAAAGTTAAAAATTAAAGGGTTTAAAACAAAAAACGTGTTTATTATGATACGATATGATACGAAATTAATTCTCCTCGACGCAGCTAGATGGCAGCACAGGAAAAATTAGCAAGCGCAAGCGTTTCATTTGTTAAATTTGTGGGCCTCGGTCGATTTGTTTACTTTGTTAAGAATTATTTGCACACATGTACTGAATAATATATCCATAATTTTAGTACTTAAAGAGCTTCATTTAGTTAGAATCAGTAGAAAGTTAGTCGTACGAACACTCGGTCTTCCAGATATTTAATTATATAAATTACCTTTGTTTGTGTTAATACTTACTTATTAAATACTTAGTTGGTGTTAGAAGTTCGTGGCGTTGCGTTCGGACTTCGGAAATTCGGAACCCTCCGTGTGCGGGACACAAGTCTGACTCGCACTTGGCCAGTTTTATTTAACACTTCCCTTTTTGCGCAGTCGGGTTTTTTGATTTTTTAATTTAATGTTTTATTTTACACTTTTTAGTTAAGTAAAGGACGGCAAATTCCGTAATCTGAACAAAAAACCGAAATGCGTTAAATAGATAGGGTATTGCTTTTTAAGCTTACTTACTATACAGTTGTACTATTAAACGACTATACCAAAAGGAAGAGGTTGTTTGTTACCTCAGAACTCCATCAATTCTTAACCTGATTTGGAAAATTCTTTTTTTGTTTGAGTTAATATGATTTTCGTTTTGTCTCATTGTAATTTTATTGAGATCTGATAAGTAACTTCAGAGATAAGCACCGCAAACTTGTTACTGAAAGTGACTAACGCGGCATGTAAAATCGTTTTTTTCTTCGATTTGTACGATCATAAATTATTTGTTATAAATATATTTTGAATCTCCATTTTAAGACCTTTAATTCGATACCCCACTCGATAGGTTTTGAAAAAAAAAATTTTTTTGAACCCCAAATTTTGGCGTCTGAAATCCGCCATTTTGAATTTTTCAATTTTTTAGGTTTTCGTTGACACTCGCGCTAGCATGGCGAATCTATTGACGTGCCAATTATCAAAATCGGCCCACGCGTTTGGTCTCTAGTGTGCCACAAAGGAACAAACATACATAGATAGATAGATAGATAGATAAATACTTTATTTGCACACCAATAATACAGAAAATACTTAAGGTAACAGACTTATTCTAAGTAATGCAAAGGGCGGTCTTATCGCTTAAAGCGATTTCTTCCAGACAACCAAACTGATAGTGATATTGAGAGACTGTGACGGACGGTGGCGTATCTATTTTAAATCTTAGCTATTTATATAGTTATACATATACATAAATACACGTGTATACACAAACATACATGCAAATATACATATACATTACATAAACATATACATTTACACAAATACTTACATATATACACACATATATACCTATATCACATAATACCATACACTTACATAATTTAATACATTAATACGATATAGAAAATAATTATCTGAATAGTAATTTCCAAATGAATTAACAGTAACAGGATCAGCAGTCATCATTAGATAAGTACCATTTCCTTAATCTTTCTTTGAAAGTATGGGGAGATGGAGATTGTCTTATTTCGACAGGGATACTGTTCCACAGGCGTGCAGCCTGTACCGTGAAGGATTTGTCGAAGAAGGTAGTCGAATGTGTGGGGATTTGCAAAGTAAGATTTTCTGCTGACCTCAACGTCAGGGAGTGTTGAGAGCGAAGATACTCAAAGTTAACTTTGAGATAGGGTGGGGAAGCAGGATTAAAAAGAATGCTATAAAGAAGAGAGAGGATGTGTGTATTCCGGCGGAGACGTATAGGAAGCCACTTGAGCTTGTGCCTGAAATAGGAGACGTGGTCATATTTGCGCAAACCAAAAATGAACCTTATGCAGAAATTTTGAAGACGCTCAAGTTTATTTAGCTGGTCCTCAGTTAAATCCAGATAGCAGGCGTCAGCGTAATCGAGAATAGGAAGCAGTATGGATTGTGCTAAAGCAACTTTGGTAGCAGTAGGAAGAAAACTTTGGAGGCGTTTTAAGGCGCCTGCAGAAGCGAAGATCTTACGTCTAACGGCTTCTAATTGTGGACCCCATGTCAGCGTTTGATCGATTATGAGACCTAAGTTCCTTACCTCTGTGCTGTATGGAATCGTTATGCCGTCAAAGATAATTGTAGGAAGTATATTTTGGTCAAGCTTGCTCAACATGCGGGTACTACCTACAATTATGACCTGAGTTTTAATAGGATTTACTTGAAGTCCATAAGCCCTGCTCCATGCAGCTATGCGTTGTAAATCCTCATTAACTGTTCTAACACAATCGAGCAGTTGATCTGGCGGTGCTTGCGAATAAATTTGTAAGTCGTCCGCATATAGGTGGTAGGGAGAAGAGAGATTAGAAGAAATAGTATCTATGAAAGTAGAAAAAAGAAGAGGAGATAGAACGCCGCCTTGTGGGACGCCAGCAGTAGTGTTACACCAGGAAGAGAAAGAATCATCAAGGCAAACCCTCTGTCGACACATACATACTGTACATACATACATACATACATACATACATACATACATACATACATACATACATACATACATACATAAATACATACATACATACATACATACATACATACATACATACATATATAGACTGATAAACACATTACCTCTCCTTTGCGTCGCGCAGTCGGGTAAAAACAGCACATAACTGGGTAGCTAGTTACAATACAGTATAACTCAGGTCAAAATTAACCACTGAGTCAAAGGTGGTAGGTTAGTTAGTTGCTGTGTTCGTTAGTTAACTATCTGTAAACGGTGAAAGTACCTAGTCACATAAACATACTCTTAGTGGCACAGATTATATAATTGTTATGGTAGTGGCTTTATGTATGTTTCCGTGCGAAGCCTTTGTGTTATAAATAATATAATCTTTCCTCTGAAATACAATATTAAATGGTTATTGTATTAGCTATCTAATTTATTAGAGAGGGTGGTATTTGCGTTTGCTTTTTAATCGACTCAAAAATGAGACTTATTCTTCGCCTCCTACAATTATGTTGTTAACTTGTTACTGGAATCTCTGGCATTACATAGCCTAAATAGATATATATGTTTCTTTCGAATGTGTTCTTTTAGCTAAGGTTTCGGTTTTTGATTCACATTAAATGACTTTTTTTAACAAAATTATTTGAATGTAATACAAATATACTCTTTCAATACATATCAACTTAGCATGAATGAAAAGTTTACCGTTGTAGGCATTTAGAAACTAGGATTATCGAAACTAGAATTTTGCTCATCTATGTAATTGCTACATTTGTTAATAACATAATTATTATTTTTATCTAAAGTAAATCCTAATTACTCCCTGTAATGTTATTATAATTACATAATAGACCTTATTCCCACGAAATAAGAGTCCACAAATAACACAGTACAGTCTCGCTATCTTGCCACAAAAGTGTGTCGAACTCGATTAGAATCAAACTAAGATTTCTCATTCAATTTCATCAAGGAAGGTCAATTTATAAAATCTTTCCCACATTTAATTCACCCTGTATTACATGACGGAAACAGTTTCCTGGTTTCTGCACAAAGGAATCAAAGTCGTAATTCAATCAGAATATGGTTTGAAATCCCTTAAAAAAAGCTTTCGTACAAAACATCCTAAAGCAAGAATTAAAATTGCATGAATGAAATTATCTTTTTTTATATGAATTGTCATAAGTACCACCTTATCTTTCTGTAAATTGATCCGTAATGCATTAAAAATAAGCATAGTATTGCTTTGCAAGACCTAGACTGGGTTGACTTTAAAACCGTGAAGATAGTTGGAAAATTGCTTCAGTTACGGTCGTTTCAATTCAATAATGTTACAACTACTTCGATTTTGCATGAGATATTGATTGCTCATTATATGTTTTGTATTAAAATACATGTCACAGCGGGTAGTGCTTTATAAAACCATCTTTGTTGGAAATTTCATGTACGACCTTTAACATTAACAGTATATGTTTCCACTACTTAATAATAGATGGCATAGCTTATAGGGCCAATAAAGTGGGATAAAAATACAGTTTTCTTAAAACCATACAAATATTTTTTACTAGGTGTGCCCGCCCTGTGGTTTTGCCCGCATTAAAAAAAATATTTTTTCATTTATAGGTTATTTCCTGGTCCTGTCAATTACGGACAACAAATAGAAATTACATAATAAAATAATAAAGCTTTAAATTGTAGATAACACCCCAAAAAATAATTCCGATACCGGGAATCGAACCCGAGCCTCCTGGGTGAGAGCCAGGTATCCTAGCCACTAGACCATATCGGATCTTGTTAAGTTTCTTAAAATTATGTTACATTTACTGAAATGAAGTTATTAACAGATTTATTTCCTGTCAAATTATTGTCTTAGATTTAGGGCCAGTTTCACCGGTTCCTGATAATGCATTAGATAGTTATCTGAGACATGACGCCAAAAAAATATCTGTCAGACTTCTTAATATTAGCGCTATCAGGAACCGGTGAAACTGGCCCTAAGGCCCAGTTCAACCGGTTCATGATAAAGTTTCAGATAGATTCAAATCTGTCAGATAAGTTCCTAATAGGGATATCAGGAAGCGGTGAAATTGGCCCGGCCTTACTGAAATGAAGTTATTCCTGTCATATTAATTACATTTCATGTATTCGTAATTTTCATTGAAACACAAAATGATTTACGTAGGTTTCAAATTACTTTTTTGCAAAACATGCAATATCACACTCATATCAGTCATAATAATACACGTGAGTACATCGTGAGTACTATTATAATACAATCCCACGCAAGATAGGCCAGTATTTTGAGATAGATCATATTTTGTTCCCAAAATAATTTGTCAATTGAGATCCCCTTACAATATTGACTACAGAAAACCTAAAACAAGTGTAGTAAGTTTGAACACTAAGGGGCGTAACATAACATGTTATAACATTGTTATTTAACATGTTTCAGATAATGTTATAACATGTTATGTTATGTCTGTACGCACCTTTACACATCGCGTTGATAGCTTTTAAGAGTTCCATCCCCAAAAGAGTACCAAAGGAACCCTGTTACTGAGACTTCGGTGTTCGTCTATCCGGCCGTCCATCCGTCCGCATTTCAGAGGACTGTATCTCCTTAACCGTTATAGGTAGATCCTTGAAATTTTCACGAAGTGTGTATTACTATGGGTGATTTAACAACAAATACTAAAAATATCGTTTAAAAACTAAAAAAGGACCGACTCCAATGCCGCGCTATTCATTTTCAGTACCAATTTTGAGATGTTTATCTCAATATCTCTGGAGATACTTATCAGACCTCGATAAAATTACCATGGTACCACACTTGAAATCTCTCCTTTCGAACAAAAAAAGAATAATCAAAATCGGTTCATAAACGACGAAGTTATCCGCGAACAAACATAAAAAAAATATATATATATATATATATATATATATATATATATATACGGTCGAATTGAGAAACCTCCTCCTTTTTTTGAAGTCGGTTAAAAACCGTATTGACTATGCCGGACTGAGCGCGGAAACTTATTACTCAAGAATTTAGTATTACTGAACTTGCGGTCACTCGGGTGTTCGGCACGAATCTGTCTGCCTTTTTTATGATAGTCAGGTATTATCATAGAACAGATAATAATGCTACGTAGTAGGTATTACTATGGCTGCTATAACAAAATAAAAGGGGGACCGCATACAAGAAACGTGTTTTTCAGGCGTTTTATGCTCGATCTTACAAACCGTAATAGATAAAGAGAAATTTGCTTATAGTGTATACCTATTATTATAATGGTGGCTGTAATATCAAACCAAAAAAACTAAATTAAATTAAAAATTAAAGAGACCCCTTTAATTTTTACATACAAATAACCGGCCAAGTGCGTGTCGGGCCACGCGCAGTGTTGGGTTCCGTAGTAGCCCGTTAGTCAATGCAAGTCTTTATCCGTTATAAACAAGCAACTAGGTACTTCGTCTTTGTCACTTTAAAAAAAATATTCTAAGGATTTTGTATTTGGTACAAAATTATCCAACACCCAAGTTCAACGACTATTACTGCTAAACTAATAAAGTTATCTTAACCACTATTCTTTTCCTTTAAGCTTCATGAAATGCACTATTATCACGAATTTTCCTTTTTAAAGATTTTTCAAGCCAGCAGTTTATCTTTTAGAGGGAACGCCCTACTGGAACAAAAATTTACACTTTAAAGCTTAATATTTCGTGAATGGAGCATTGAATCCCCACTTTTAATGTAGGGCAGATACCCTAAAAAAAATATTTTTCAAAATTTTATTCACCACCTTGTCGGCGTAATTTATAAACATACCCTTACAAAATTATAGCTTTCTAGTATTAACGGTCTCTTAGCAAAACCTCGGACTGACAGACAGACAGACGGACATGACGAAACTATAAGGGTTCCTTGTCAGGACTACAGAACCCTAAAAACGATTACCCGGCAAATGTTGTTCAATCGGAACCCTACGTGTGCCAATCCGACACGCACTTAGCCGGTTTTCGGTAGTTTACATTTAGTGCTGTATTTTTAAAAAGAAACCATCATAAGTTTTCTCAATCGATTGAGAATTATCTCACGCACTTGTTATGTAACATTTGTATGTTGACATTCCATTGTTGTGAAAATGTACTAAAGATTAGTGTCTTTGATTATATTTGGTGACAGGTTAAGTAAGATATCGTGTAAACTGTAAAGTCTTTCAATAATACCGAGTTCACACCAAGCGATTTTTGTCACATCGGTTAAAGATTGGCAAACTAAGGTTATGTGAACAATATCGGCTAAAGAGGAATAAGGTTAGTTAAATATCATAAATGTGACGACATGTACCTACTAACATGCAAAAATGAAAAAGTAGTCGAAATGGGAATGGTTATTATTATGGAAATATTAGTAAATAGGGAAGATGCAAAAGTAATATTAATGAATAATATGTGAATAAAATGATAATAAAATACAAAAGAAGGGTCACTCTATTTTTTTTATCTTATAATTATATATTTCTCAAAAAAAATTAGTTTTAAGTTACGTGAAACGAAACGTATATAAAAAGCCTATCAGCGCGTAGTGACGTCACCACAGTCGGCTGTCAGTAATTCAGTAGCAAAGAGTAACATAATATATATATATACTACTATGTTCAGAAGCATCTCTTCAATCATCTCTACTTAGTCTGTGGCTTGCCAGTAGGATAAGTGATATTCGCAAAACGTAAATTACGTAAATAAACATAATTATCAACTGAATGTACTCAATGTACGAAGTTCACGTTAAATTCCCGTTTTTAAATCTATAAGTTTAAAATAATAATAATAACCGGCCAAGTAACGCTATTATCACGAATTTTTTCAGATTTTTCAAGCCAGCAGTTTTAGAGGGGGGGGGGGGGGGGGGGAACGGCCTACTGGACAAAAATTTGCACTCTAAAGTTTAATATTTCGTAAATGGAGCATTCAATCAAAAAATGATATTAGAAACCCTTAAGTCATTTTAAAAGACCTATTCAACGATGCCCCACACGATGGAGTAGACGACGAAAAAAAAATCATCCCCACTTGTCATGTACTTGCTACCCTATACCCTAAAAAAAAAAGATTTTTTACAATTTTATTTCAGCACTTTGACGGCGTACTTTATATACATACCCCCACAAAATTACAGCTTTCTAGTATTAACGGTCTCTTAGCAAAACCTCGGACAGACAGACAGACGGACATGACGAAACTATAAGGGTTTCTTGTCAGGACTACTGAACCCTAAAAATGTACGAAATGTTGGCAAACGGAGAAAGTTGGCAAAGGGGACGCAGATCAAAGTACACGTCTCGTTACTCACTTATTTGTCTCGGAAGACCATTTATGTTGGCATTCAGAGCGATAATAAGGTTTAGAATAAAGCCATTTAATTGGCTAATCAAGCGCGATTTAATCGATACAAAAGTATTGAATAAGTATTTGTTGTAACTCGTATCGTACATTCCTAGGACGTTGAACAACAATATTCGTCTGATCGGAACCTGGTATGACCTAATGTTACTTCATTGTGTAAGCTGAAGCTTGGGTTCAGTGGCCTCAAATGTGAGGCCTATGTCCAGCAGTGGACAGAGATTTGGTGATTATGATGACTTCATTGTGTAAAGTTTATATTAAATTTATATAGAAAGAGGACACTTTATTTGCACACCAATTATAAGAGACATAATTAACATTATTATAAATATTAAAATTAACAATATAATTTAAGATCGTTTCAAAAACTAAAAGAAGCGACTTCAATAAGTTAATATTTTCCTACAACTGAGTCGTTAGGTGACAGATAGCGCAAAAACACAATACTCCGTCGGTATAAGTAGTTAAAAATATTTAAAGATAAAAATAGATCTTTTAAAAAATACAACCTCATTTATATCGATGATATTAAAATTATTCAAAACTTTGAGTATTCGCCAAATACTTAAAGATTCAAAATTATATCATAGGCATTAAATTATATACTATATTTAAATTAATGGATATAATAATGTAGTTTACATATAATTTGACAAAGTGTGTCGATTAAGGAAGTAATAATCTTTCCACAAATAAAATCGATTAACATGCAAAATCGATTAATTCAGCTAAATGATTTTGTGTTGATGCATTACGCAACGAACTCTTATATATTGAATCAAAACATAAGTCGCAATACATAAAGACTTATTATTGTCATGACTGACCAGTATGTCTAGTCACTAGACATACTAGACTCTAGTGGGTAGTGAGTCTGTCCACAGACCGAAGGTACTGGGTTAAATTCCCACACGGGTCAATTCTTTTAGTGGTCCAAAAGACTTTCCTCTACCACACTACACTACATTCTGTTCTGAGGCTATACATATAGAGTCAGTGCAAAAAGAGAACCCTCGTAGATAGTTGTTTTACTGTTTTTGTTGCGTTGAGAAAATTGTTCTTCATTGCCAATACGACTAAAAATGTTTGATACCTTGGTAGTATACCTACTCTTATCATTATCGGGTGGTACTAGGTAGGTATAATAAATATACCTTCCTTCCTTACCTTTGAATGTCAGTTCATCATAAAGCGGTTCTCTTTTTGCACGGACTATATCTACAAAATTTTATAAACTTACATTCCAGGTAAGAACAATATCTTTAATTTAAGTAGTTATGATTTCTAAGGCAATTTTCTTCAACGCTATTATGTAATCGATTGTTCGACCGCATAGTATCGATAACTATCGATTGCTAATCAAGTTATCGATATCTCAACAGGCTGTCAGCCGTCAGGAATGTGGGTGAAAGTGGCAGGTGGTCAGTTCCACTGCTGAATATTTATTGTCTGTGGAAGGATATAGTACCGTACATTTGTTTATCTGTGTCACGATAAATAGAGCTTAATTATTTTATTAAATTGTTGTTTAAATAGGCCAAATGCTGATAATGTTGTAAAACTTCGCTTGGTGTATCATTTTAGAAACAATATTGTTTGAACCTAATTCAGTGCCGAAATTTTAGCAACTCAGTTTTTTAAACTAAATAATTAAGATTTAAAAACGAAAACAACCGACTTCCATGTCGCGCGAGTCAGTTTCAGTAGCAAGTTTGAGACTTTTATCGTCATATCTCTGGAAATACTCATCAGATTTCAATGAAACTACAATGGGACCACCTCGGAAACAAACCCTACCGATTAAAAAAAGAATAATTAAAATCGGTTCACAATTGACGGAGTAATCGCGTAATATACACACAAAAAAAAACCATACAGACGAATTGAGAACCTCCTTCTTTTTGGGAAGTCGGTTGAAAATAATGATATAGGCACAGATTATGTAACAGTCTCTACGTAAGTGTAGGGGCTCGTTTATATCGTTTACAAAATGAAAATGTATCTCATATGCCACGCTAGTCATTTTCAGTAGGTACCAAATTTGAGGTGTTT
Source organism: Cabera pusaria (assembly GCA_954871355.1). Taxonomy (NCBI): domain Eukaryota; kingdom Metazoa; phylum Arthropoda; class Insecta; order Lepidoptera; family Geometridae; genus Cabera; species Cabera pusaria. The sequence goes on along the minus strand of OX940909.1, from coordinate 4,381,844 downwards.
ATCTCCATATCTCTGCAGATCTCGATAATTTTACAATGGGACCACTTCTGGGACTCTTCTCTCAGTAAACTTCTGTCAGTACAGAAGTTTACTGAGAGAAGAGTCCCAGAAAATCCAGAGAATTTGGTGAACATATTAATATCATACATTCTCTATTCTCATTCTCATCCTCTTTGAAGTGTGTAAAAATGTACGACACAACATTTTCACAAATCGAAAATGTGTCTTTACTCTCAAAAAAAAATATATTGGATGTCAGGAAAACGACATAATATGACATAACGTACAGATAGATGGCACTTGTGTGAATTTGCGGAAAGAATTAAGAAGTGACTTGCCGTGACGATGACGATGCAGCGGTAGACGTAACATTCCCAGTTACGTTTAACTATGTCATAATTACATTAATTACATAAGTAGCCAACGCACAACATTAAAAAATTCAATAATTTGGTTTCAAGAAATATCTAAATCTTAGGTAATAATAATTTTTCGAGACATTTTTTTAATATTTTTTTATATTCATATTTATATTTTTAAGTGGTAGGCACGGATAAAGACAATTCTCCGTGGTGGTAGGTCTATAAATACATCAAATGAAATTCTTATACCGTCATCTGAAAGGTGTCTTAATGTCACTGCCACTGTCATATTTTGACAGAGGGAAGAACATTTTTAGCACGGACAAAGACAGAAGGATAGGAAACTGACGAAGAGTTCTGAAAATCTGTTACAGAGTAGTGCTCGGGCCCGGCGTTTCAATGCCTGTGTCGCTAGTGTATATATCGACGGCAGAAAGCGAAAATGTCGTATTTAAAAATTTGCCTGAATGAATTTTTACTATATTATTATGTTTCTTTAAAGTGTTTCACACTTTATATTTTGTAAATTGTTAAACACAATCCAAAATTTCATCGAACCGACGGGACTTGAACCCGCAACCTCCGGAATAACATGTTCCGGTGCTTTATAATGGTGCATAATTGGGTTAACAAATGCAATCCACTAATTTCGTCGTAACGATATTTTACTATATTGTTGTACAGAAAAAAAAGCCGCGTCGAATAGTCTATGTCTAGTCTTTCTATGATGAAAAAAATTAATGATACACCATTGATTTGTTTCTAGGTTGTCCATTGTTCATTCAAAAAATTGTTTTTTCAAATTTCAAATTTTCGGATACGACATTTCCGCTTTCTGCCATCGATATACTTCACTAGCGACACAGGCATTGAACCGGCGGGCCTGAGTACTACTGTGCGATAGATTTTCAGAACTTTTTTAGACAAGCTTTGTTAGAAAGATCGCTCTCCTTCTACATATAGTCCCCGTCACGAGAAGCTATAAATTATGTAAACAAGTGTACAGGAGTTCACATTTGGACCAACAAAAAAAATGAATTTGTGAAAATAAACTCGAAACTCGAATGACGCGTTTATTTCAAAATGGCGTCCCGATAGTTTACAATCCCTGCGTCCGGTACCAAGAAACACAAACGATAGCGCTTTGCGTCGTTAAAATATGATCCGACTAAATTAAATAGGTTGTTACTTTCATATAACCCGTCTATATTTCATGTCGATTGAATATGGTCAATTTATTATTATCTCGCAGTATAAAATGTTTACTTAGTAAAAGATGTTTGTTTACATAATTTATAGCTTCTCGTGACGGGGACTTTAAATACATATATGGTTATGTCACAGATTATATAATAGTTAATATACAATCTTCTATCTCATGTGGCCACGCTACCCGAAGCTCTATATTTCCTTATTTTATGCGAAACTATCATTAAGCGTCAGCACAGATCATAATATAATACTCGTAGTTATGACGTCGGCTTCAGGCCAGCCGGGCAGGCGGCACTCACTGACCAATTATTATCAATTTATTGGGATAATCAAATTAGAATCAAATTAGAATTAGAAATTAGATGTTTGTTTACATAATTTATAGCTTCTCGTGACGGGGACTTTAGAATCCATTCTACCTAGAGTCCATTCTCCGAGAGTCCATTCTCCGTGATTTTTAGGGTGAAGTGAAGCCCATTTATAATACTTGGCCAAAGTTGTTAGCGAAATAAATTTTAACTATAAAATATCGTACTAGATTTTGCATTTCAGAGTTATTTACAATATACGCTGTTATTAATTCTACGTATAATTTGTAATTGTTGGTACTTGCTTTACGTAAAAATATTATTAGTCATTAACTCAAACTACCATAAAAAAAACTTGCCAAGTGCAAGTCGGACTCGCACTCGTAGGGTTCCGTAACACAGTTAAGTATTCCATAACTGTGATTTTTCGCAACTACAAAATTAACTTTGTTTTTCATAGTGCGTGTATGAAAAACAAAGTTATCTTTGCGGTCGCCATATCTCTAAAACTGCTGACTGTATCTCGTTCAAACCAATTTTCGTTGTTATTGAGATCTACAGCATATATTTTTTTTAGATTTTTCACTGCATTACTTTAAAAGTTAGAGGGGGGGGGGGGACACACATTTTACCACTTTAGACGCGCTTATCTTTCAAATGATTGACTTTGAGGAAAAATGATTTTAGGAACCTCAATGTCATTTTTGAAGACCTATCCATAGACATCCCACAGGTATAGGTTTGAAGAAAAAAAATTTTTTTGTTTTTGTTCCATGTATGGGATGCCCCCCCCCTTAAACTTTTATATTTTTTATTTTTGTATTAAAATCGGGAAGCGGTTTACAGAATACATCTACCAACCAAGTTTCAATTCTGTAGTCCTAACAGTTTCGGAATAAAATGGCTGTGACATACGGACGGACAGACAGACAGACATTAGTATTACTGAACTTGCGTACACTCGTGTGTTCGGCACGAATCCGTCTGCCTTTTTAGGGTTCCGTAGCCGAATGGCAAAAAACGGAACCCTTATAGATTCGTCATGTCTGTCTGTCTGTCTGTCTGTCCGTCCGTATGTCACAGCCATTTTATTCCGAAACTGTTGGGACTACAGAATTGAAACTTGGTAGGTAGATGTATTATGTGAACTGCTTTCCGATTTATATACAAAAATAAAAATTTAAAAGTTTAAGGGGGGGCATCCCATACATGGAACTGAAACTAAAAATTTTTTTTTCTTCAAACCTATACGTGTGGGGTGGGGTGTCTATGGATAGGTCTTCAAAAATGACATTGAGGTTTCTAAAATCATTTTTTCTCAAAGTCAATCATTTGAAAGATAGGCGCGTCTGAAGTGGTAAAATGTGTGTCCCCCCCCCTTCTAACTTTTAAAGTATGGGAGTGAAAAATCTAAAAAAAATATATGCTGTAGATCTCAATAAAAACTAACAACGAAAATTGGTTTGAACGAGATACAGTCAGCAGTTTTAGAGATATGGCGACCGCAAAGATAAGTTTGTTTTTCATACAAACACTATGAAAAACAAAGTTAATTTCGTAGTTGCGAAAAATCATAGTAATGGAATATTTAACTGTGTTACGGAACCCTACGAGTGCGAGTCCGACTTGCATTAGGCCAGTTATTTTCTGGTAGTCTGAGGTCATTAATTATAACTTGCAACTGGGATTTTGCTAATTACTGGCCGAACTTACAAAAGCTCCATGAAATAATTTGCACCAAAATTTAAAATAAACTATAATGTTCTCGTAAATTGCATTAACATTAAAAGTTCAACTCGAAATGTCACAACAGGTTGTGAATGTGAAATTAAAGTAATTACCTTACCATTTTTAAGATTAACATTTTATTAAACTCTAGGTACTTTAAAACATAAATATATGTGTAAGCAAAAAGCGTGTAAAATAATATACTTTGAACCTACCACAATTATAAAAATAAAATAGTAAGTAGGTAGAAATCAATAAACGAACACTGAAATACAATACAATAACTCTTTATTTATTGACTATATCTTATCGCTAAAAGCGATGTCTTCCAGACAACCTTAGGATGGAAATGATATTTAAGTATGTTGAGCAAAAAATAAATTACTATTTAATATACAAACATGTTATATTCTTATAATTCTTTAGAACTAGCTACATATCTTAAATTTATAAAAATTAATTAATTAAAAATTATCAATACTAACCAATATTATAAATAAGAAAGCCAGTTTGTTTATTTATATGTTTGATTGGGATTTCTTCACAGTCAAACGGCTGGACCGATCTAGCTAAAATTTTGCACATAGATATACTACTTTTTAACGCGGGCGAAGCCGCGGGGCACAGCTAGTATATTACAATTTATGTTCCTTGTCAGTCTTATTATCAGTTAAATCATAATCTTTGATTTTATATTTCTATAAGACGTAAAGTGAAAACAATCGTTTAAAGAAGTAGTTAGATGTAACCTATTGTTAGAAAGTGGCGAGTGCCCGGCCACTGTGACGGACAGTCTAAACACTGCGTTATTATAAAAAAAATAAAGTATTATATACTATTTTGTACTCTAATGTCTTGAAAATAGTGGTAATATTAGTGTAGCAAGATTTTCTAAAATGTTATATCATATTATTATTTATTCGAATCTGTTAGCATACAAGATATATAGAGCATACATAGATATATACATAGAGCATACATAGCATAAAAATTTAAGCTAATAAATAACATTATTTTCTTTTGCAATTAAGCATTATTTGAGAATAAGGGACGCAGGGTTTCCACGTATACATTAAAGTCCCAAAAAATGTGGAACGCTTCACGATTTTGCGTGTCATCCTTGCGCAGGGGCCATGCTAATCTTCTCTGTATCGTTCCAATTTTAGTATATGTACTGCCGAAGCAAGTACAACTATTCCCTCAAATTCTTTCAATACATGCTTATCGGCGCCGAAAATATCACTTGCGCGATGCAGGATCTCATACATTGGAGCACTATTTGTTAGAGCAGTGGCGAAAACAGCGCTAGCGCCATCTAGTGACTTTTTTGGAACTATTATTTACATATTATGTTTCTTTGAAGTGTCTCACACTTTATATTTTTGTAAATTGTTAAACACAATCCAAAATTTCATCGTACCGACGGGACTCGAACCCGCACCCCCCGGATTACACGTCCAGGTGCTCTGCCAATTAAGCCACGGTTCGATACATCGATACGACGAAATTAGTGGATTGCATTTGTTAACCCAATTGAAACCCAATTGAAATTGAATTGAAATTTTGGATTGTGTTTAACAATTTACAAAAATATAAAGTGTGAGACACTTCAAAGAAACATAATATTTGATTTACGCAGTGCAACATCTCTCGTCGGATTTGAAAACTGCAATGATTTCTTCCGAATGATTAACTTACGTAATAAGTAGTCATAGATGGCGCCACCAATGCATAATTGGGTTAACAAATGCAATCCACTAATTTCGTCGTATCGATGTATCGAACCGTGGCTTAATTGGCAGAGCACCTGGACGTGTAATCCGGGGGGTGCGGGTTCGAGTCCCGTCGGTACGATGAAATTTTGGACTGTGTTTAACAATTTATTATTTACATGTTACTTTATTATTTACATTTACATATTATTTATTCTGTGATTTAACGGAGGGTTGCGGCACCCTCCGTTTGTACTATTATTTATTCTGTGGTTGTATGTACTTGCTGTAGGATCTAGAATACATTATTATCTGTTCTGTGACAATACTCAATATACAGTCCGGCAAGTATAACTTGGCGTGCCTGTGCGCCACTGTGCTTTTACTTTGTACTTTGATAACAGTTTATCTTAAACCACTTTTAATGGCATTTTTTTGGCATTATTGAACTATATTAATGTAGCAGATTTATCAACAATAATGCCGCTGTAATTTATCTAACGTCAAACTCACAGTTTCAATTAAAAGAATTAGTTCCAAAAACTACCACCGCCAAGTTATACTTGTGGCACTGTATATGATATCTGTGACTCAATACGTTATTGTATGAAATGTTTGAAAAACTATGTATGATAAGTATGTATAATAAGATGACGCGAATAGAAAATATTCTTCATTTACATATTTTTATTTACATTTATATTTAAATGTTATATATCTAGAAAAAAAATAGAAAAAAGATAGAGAAAGGGATGCTTAGATGGTTTGGACATCTAGAGAGGATGGATGAAGAAAGATTGACGAAACAGATTTATGAGACGTGTGTGAATGGGCCAGATGGTAGAGGCCGACCTAGGCGAACGTATCACGACCAGATCGGAGACGTTTAAAAAAAAGGCCAAGTCAAAAGTACCTATAACCGGCGAGCATGTATGAAGACGCTCATGAAAGTGGAAGAAGCGAAAGAGGTATGTCAGGATCGTAGCATGTGGAAAGAAGTAGTCTCTGCCTACCCCAACTGGAAAAAGGCGTGATTGTATGTATGTTGTATGTATGTTATATATCTCATACCTATCGAAGAAGCCTTTTATTAGTCTAATGTTGGTTATAGCCTAACCTACATACTTGTGACAGTACTGGTTTTTTCCTCGCTCGCTGTTTTTTCCTACCGCGTATCTCCATCGTCCAAAATACAACCGACGACAGTTGTATTTTGAACGTTATCGGCGTTGCAACTAGGTTTAATCTCGCATGTTTGCTGTCTGAGAGTGCATGTTCTGTCCGTAGGACTGTTATCTTTCGTGTGGTACTGGGAGCACGATCCTCGGCTACTCTCACCAGCTCTGACGAGCAACAAAGCGAATATCATCACTCCACATGCCATACGCGGCCTCCACTCAATAACTTTACATCATCATAATCAGCTTGTGTCAGTCCACTGCTGGACGTAGGCCTCTCCCAACATACGCCACTGAGCCCGATCTTCGGCTCATTGGGAGGGATATGCCCTAATCGCCACGCTGGGCAGGCGGGTTGGCGATCGCGTAGCTACTCGCTCCGGTGAGGCTGCTGCCCGTCACCGGTCTGTAGTATTTAGCTACGCCATAATTTGAAATGGTTATACCGCCATTTTTCGGTCGCCAGAGCCTCATTCGTAGGTCAGCAGGATGCACCACGGGCAGGTGAGGTTGGCTGGGAGCACTGAGGTGGTATTTGTGCTCCCTTACATCCCTACTAAAACTTTACATATTGAATCACAAATCAAAACGTTTTTTGTGGGCCCACTAGTGTTGTGGGACGGGAGAATGGTCGGCTATGACGCCAGAGGTACCGAGTTCAATCTCTGCCGTGCACCAATGGATTTTGTTATCGAAAAATTTGTGTGCGCTTTTCACAGTTGCCCTCCGGTGAAGGAAAATAACCCCCAACCCCCGCATGGTGGTAGGACACTATCTAGTGTCCGCCTGGCCAGCTACCACCCTAAAGTTAAAAAATCTGTCGCTAAACATCTAATGTGTTCCGGCAGCTATCCTTGAGAGCCAGTTCCCATTTTAGGCCTAGCGTGCTACCATCCTCGACTGTATCATCACTTACCAACAGGTGAGATAGTGGACACACGCTAGCCTATATGATATTAAAAATAAGATCGTTTAAGGAACTAAAAGAACCGGCTTCAAATGCCGCGCTATTAATTTTCAGTATCAAGTGTGAGGAATATATATCTTTGGAGATATTTATCAGACCTTGATGAAATTACCATGGTAACACACTTGGGATCTCTATTCCAAAAAAATATATATAATCAAAATCGGTTCATAAACGACGAAGTCATCCGCGAACAAACAAATATATATATAGGTACGGTCGAATTGAGAAACCTACATTTTTGAAGTCGGTTAAAAGTACTTTTGTTTTTTAACCGACTTCAAAAAAAGGAGGAGGTTTCTCAATTCGACCGTATATATATATATTTTTTTTATTTTTTTTTTTATGTTTGTTCGCGGATAACTTCGTCGTTTATGAACCAATTTCGATTATTCTTTTTTTGTTCGAAAGGAGATATCCCAAGTGTGGTACCATGGTAATTTTATCGAGGTATGATAAGTATCTCCAGAGATATTGAGATAAACATCTCAAAATTGGTACTGAAAATGAATAGCGCGGCATTGAAGTCGCTTGTTTTTTAGTTTTTAAACGATATTATAATAATTTTGTTCTGACAAGCTTTTAGTAGCTAGACAGCCCTAGCAAATTACCTCTCATTACGAGAACTGGATCGCTCTCGTTAGCACACGCCAATTTCAATGTTTTCTGTTATTTCGATACCCAGTAGAAAGTAAGATAACTATAAAAGTCTACGACCACTTTGTACCGCCGTACCATGTTCGTTACACATTACGGTCATGGTACGGTGTCATGCACGGATAAATGGCTAAGTTTTTAACGACTTCACAAACCAGTAGCCACTGGCTATTTTGACTATCGCGGCATGTGAAGTCGGTATTTCGTTTTGTACAATCATAAATTATATTCATTAAGAAGAAGACGCGGTATTGGCTTTTTGCGACTGATTATTATCTATTTGTTTTAAGAGCGTTTATACGAATGTGTTACGAGTATGTTTCAAATTTTATTAAAATCGGTTAAGCAGTTTTTATCAGTTTTTGTCAGTTTTTATCGGTTAAGCAGATTTTTTAAGGAACGGTTGGACCTAGCAAGTTATACCAGATACTGAAGTCTATACTGAAGTATATAGTCCCCATTAGGTGTATAAAAATTAATGTCCTGAGTCAACCCGATAAACAGATATGGGCAAATTTAGATTTTTGCGAAAACTTGTGAGTACCAAAATTTACCTTAATTTTCAACTTTTTTATTTTTCGGATTTTTCTTTACTTGTGCTGTAAGACCTTGCGGTGATCCGATGTGAGGGTGGATCGAGCTGAATCTTACCGGTCTTTTATTTGTCCGTCGATTATTTGATATGTCGTTTTCTCATCATACCGTTGTAGTGTGCGTAGACCCTAATACCTCCATGTGAAGGGACATAACAACGAACAGCTATTAGCTATTGTGTAGAGGTTTCTCTTACATGTGGAAATTGTAAGAATTTATACTAAAGTAGTGAGAGTAAAAGGATTTAGATTTATGAGCTAACTAGCTGTGCCCCGCGCTTTTACCCGCGTAGACATCGTTCCCGTGGGAATATCTTGTTAAAAATACCGTATGTGTTATGCCAGGGTCTAGGCCATCTACATAACAAATTTCAGCTCAATCGGTTCAGTAGTTTTAGCGTGAACAAGTAACAAACATACCTACTCACTCACAAACTTTAGGCTTTATAATATTTGTAGGATAGTGGCCCGCGGCTTTGTCTGCTTGTGGCATGTTACGTAGTATTATTATCGTTTCTATGATATTATTCCAACATGTTGGTATTCTTGTGAGATATAAGGAATATAATGTTTGAAGTGTTTCACACTTTATATTTTTGTAAATTGTTAAACACAATCCAAAATTTCATCTTACCGACGGGACTTGAACCCGCAACCTCCGGAATAACTTTATTATTAAGCTTAATTGGCAAAGCGCCGGAACATGTTATTCCGGAGGTTGCGGGTTTAATTGGCAAAGCACCGGAACATGTTATTCCGGAGGTTGCGGGTTTAATTGGCAAAGCACCGGAACATGTTATTCCGGAGGTTGCGGGTTTAATTGGCAAAGCACCGGAACATGTTATTCCGGAGGTTGCGCGTTCAAGTCCCGTCGGTACGATGAAATTTTGGATTGTGTTTAACAATTTACAAAGATATAAGGAACAAACAAACTGACTTCGCATTTTTTAAAGTTGTTCTTTTTAACCGACGAAAAAAAAAACAGAGGAGGTTTTCAAGTCGACGCGTATATACATTTTTTTTAATGTATAACCTCGCATAACTTTTTACAGAGTAGTCTGATTTTGATAATTATTTTTTTTATTGGGGGTAAAATAAAGGGTTATACCCCCAAGGTGATCTCATTTACATTTTAAGGAAATCGGTCGAGCGCGAGCGGTTTTGAATAAATCAACAAAAATAATGGTTAACAGTAACATTTTATTGATGATTTTATCATATTTTTACTTTCTTCTTCAAAAACAGGCGAATCGTGATCCTCCTTCTTTCTGTGAAGTCGATTAAAATAACCTTTCACATTCCATTAAAAAAAAAGTTCTCTAAAGGCAAAGCAGTGGAACGCAACTATACATTATTTATTATGTGCATAATTTAAAGTAGCATTCAAGTTGCTTAGACCTATTGTGCAGTCAAATCTGTAACCTAGACCGGTTCATTGTGAAGTGGTATAGTAGGTATAATGTACCCGCATCGGAATGCCTCGTACAATGGCTCCGTCCTTATAAAGTGGACCAGATAGATACCTTTATGAATTTAATGAGGTATCCTTTATAGATAATGTGAATGGATTGGACTTATTTAAGCTGAACTTGTTTTGAATATTGTTGTTTTAGCTTTGTGGCTTAAAAAGAATAAAACCTCAAACATTAGGTACTGAAAATTACTAGTGCGGCATTTGATTGAAGTCGACCCAAAAAAAGCGTGGGGTGCTTTTCAGGATATTATCAAAATAACCCTTCTAGTCATATCTGTTCATAAAATATTTGGAACTATTGATACCATGCACCCCACGCTTTTTTTTTACAATAAAATCATTTTTTTTTACACTATTTATAATTCAAATTTTTAAAATTTATTTTCTACTTTTTAGTTGGATTTTCTCTAAAAGCGTATTTTTTTAGTTTTTTTAAAATATTATTTATAAGTCTTTTAAACGATCTTATGGTCAGTCCAATTGAGAACCTTCTCAGTTTCTGAAGTCGTTTAAGACCAACTTCTTGCGCTCCTAACCTGAATTTAAGAATATAACTTATTAGGGTTCCAACTTGTTCCAAATCCAATAACAACGAAACTCAATCACGGGTGCGTTGGTAATAACTGAGACTTCGCTGTCCGTCCGTCTGTCTGTCTGACTTTCACAGGGCTGTATCTCCTTAACCGTAAGTAATAGGAAGATACTTGAATATTTTTTCTATATGTTTATGTTGTCTTTTGAAATAAAATTGTTTTATATCCCCCGGCCAGAAGAGAAATTTTTGAAAGGGGGAAGGCCAGAAGGGGAATTGTTATGTTTTGCCTTTAGGCTATCTATGATTTACTACAGTTGCTCAATTATTAGTTGTACATACTGTTTTCAACCGACTTCAAAAAGGAGGAGGTTCTCAAATCGACTGTTTTCTTAAAGTTTTGTTTACCACAGAACTCCGTCATATAAAAATAAATTAATATAATTTTATACATTTGGCTGAAATATTACGACGCTTGTTGAAGATCTCGGAAAAAAAATTAGCTATCTGGGACATCGATTTATGATACAAATTTGGATTGTACGTCAATGATCTGGGATGGATCTTTTATCGAAAACGCTGCCTCAACCGTTTGAGATAAAACAAAACAATGTAATATACATTTTACCCGTGCGGAGCTCTGGCGGGTTGCTAATAATGTACATTTTTTTATCATCAGCTAATAACCATTGTTTATTTTGTTACAGATAACAAAACCGAAGTCCTAACCAGCGCAGATCACCTTCAAAACTTCGTGTCAGTGATCCAAAACAAGTGCAAAAGTGTTCAGTGAAGTGCCAAAAAATTTAAAATAAGTTCACAAAAACATACAAAGATTAAGGCAGCTTTAAAAATCAAAGTACTCAAAATAATGTATTGGAAATGAATAGCCTATAAGTGTAATAAATACCAAATCAAAGTTCGACTTTGAAAGACTTTGAAAAACACAAAGACTTAAAAAGACACTCAGTTGAAATGAAGTGCTAGTGTAAAAACTGAAGTGCTCGTGTAAAAACTGAAGTGCTCGTGTAAAAACTGAAGTGCTCGTGTAAAAACTGAAGTGCTCGTGTAAAAAATGAAGTGCTAGTGAAGTGCTAGTGTAAAACACCATGTATAAGGGAATACTGGTAGTGTTTTGCGCGGTGGTCGCGTATGTCAGTTCACATGTGGCGCTGACGTATCCCCCGGCAAGGAGGTTCGACTTGGACTTTCTGGATAATTCCAGAACGAAGCCGCCATGTGGGATGCCGAAAGGTGAGTCTAAATGAGACTTTGTTTTTAGGTTCCCGAACCCAAATAGTGCCAACGGAACCCTAGATTACTGAGACTTCGCTTTCCGTCCGTCTGCGCGTCCGTCTGTCTGCCTTTCACAGGGCTTTATCTCCGTAACGGTAATAGGTAGATATGTATTTGAAATTTTGCACAAAGTATGTATTACTATAGGCGCTATAACAACAACAAAATACTAATAATCAAGATAGTTTAAAAACTAAAATAACCGACTTCAATGCCCCGCGAGTCAATTTCAGTAGCAAGTTTGAGACGTTTATCGTCACATCTCTGGAGATACTTATCAGATCTCGATGAAATTACAATGGGACCACCTCGGAAACGTACCCTACCGATAACAAAAAGAATCATTCGAATCGGTTCGTAATCGCGTATCATACACACACATAAAAAAACATACAGACGAATTGAGAACCTCCTTTTTGGGAAGTCGGTTGTAAACAAAATAAAAATACAAATACAAGAAACGTGCTTTTATTTGGCAAGGTCGTCCTCTCTAGGTCGTTTGCCTCTAAATTTGTCCCACTGTCTGTTTTTCTATAAAATACTAGCAGTGTCTCGCGGTTTTACCCACGTAGCTCGCGTTCCCGTTATAATACGGAAATAAAATATAGCTAATGTTACTCGCTGATAATGTAGCTTTCCATTAGTGAAAGAATTTTTGAAATCGGTCCAGTAGTTTAAACAAACAAACAAAAAATCTAATCTTTCCTTTATTAGTTTTTATTTTATTTTATTCTTTCTCCTTTGTTCCTCCAAAAGAGATGGAGCCTTTATTGTTCGAATATATTTGATTCTTGCTTGATTTCCTAACTGTTTTATATTGTATGTTTCTGTCGTAATTTGACAGTGTTTGCATATTTCCTTATTTCATTTATCTATTTCGTACTTATTCATAACTTTTTTCACTTTTTATTATTTTCTACTACTTTATTTATTATTACTTTGCAAAATTGTAAACCTCTATTAGTTTAGATATAGCTAGGTTTTTTTTATGATATAGGTACTTAGATCTTTTTGAATGGTCTACGTACCTATAGATAGCAAACAAGCAGACGGCCTACCTGATGGCAAGTGGTCACCGTCGCTTATGAACACTTGCAACACTAAATCCGGCTTTTCACTATAGGATATAATATAATGCATATTATATCTTGAGATATAAAATGTTATCGCTCGTCATACATTTTGTATGAGACCGTGTACACTATGCTATAATATATATTACGTCCCAAGCTATAAATATTTTTCGACCGACTGAGCGATATTTGAAAGTTTATATTTTGGTGGCTCCACACAAATAGTGTATTTAGCCAGTGTTCGAATGAAACCATAGACAACCAAAGCTGAACTATATATCTTACAGTGTAAACAGCAATCGCGGGATGTAACATATAGCTCAAGATGTAATTTACATTATATCCCATAGTGAAAAGCCGGCTTAAGAGTCCCTGATAGCTTATTCGAAACTTATCTGACAAATAAACTACAACTTTTATATTGCGTTGTCTGTTACCTATCTGAAGCTTACAGTTGCTACCACAAAATAGCTTACTACCATCAAGAGCTATATGAGGGCCCGGTGGTGTAGTGGGAGAATGGTCGGCTTTGATGCCAGAAGTACCGAGTTCAATCCCCGCTGTGCACCAATGGATTTTTCTCTCGAAAATATTATGTGCTTTTTTCACAGTGAACCGGTGAAGGAAATCATCGTTAAAAAACTCCCAACCCCCGCATGGTGGTAGGACACTATCTAGTGTCCACCTGGCCAGCTACCACCCTCAAGTTAGAAAATCTGACGCCAATCATCTAACAAAAGTGTTCCGGCAGCTATCCTTGAGAGCCAGTTCCCATTCTAGGCCTAGCATGTTCACCATCTTCGACCACATGACACATCGTCGCTTAACACCAGGCGAGATAGTGGTCAAACGCTAACCTCTAAGATATTTAAAAAAAATCAGAAACCAGTTAAACTTTATTATTTTCGCTACGAGAAAAATCAAAACAAAACAAGCACCAACCAGAGTCGGTATGACCTTTAAGGTCAACGACCTGACTCATCTCAAATAACTAGTATTTACCTCGTAACTAGTTATTGAGGCAGGTCGTGACTACAGACAGATTAACTTACGGTTGAGCTATATTTAAATATAGAAGTATCCAATGTCTTTCAACCTACAAAAAGAAGGAGGTTCTCAATTTATCTGTATGTTTTTTTTTATGTATGTTACGCGATTACTCCGTCAATTGTGAACTGATTTGAATGATTCTTTTTTTAATCGGTAGAGTACATTTCCGAGGTGGTGCCATTGTAATTTCATCGAGATTTGATTAGTATCTCCAGAGATATGACGTAAACGATAAACGTCTCAAACTTGCTACTGAAATTGACTTGCGGAGCATGGAAGTCGGTTGTTTTATCTTAATTATTGTAACCTCTAATTTATTTTTCGTTTAGGTTTAAAGAAATTTATTCTCAATAAGATTTCAAATACTCACTTACTTGAGAACAGAGTTTAAATAGTATTACTAATTATCGTTGTCATAATACTAATAAAATTCATATTTTACAGTGCTCATTGCAATAAAACTACCCACCTAACGCATTCAATAGTTAGAAGGTGTTCTTAATGTATTTATCTAGTTGATGTTTGAATGTGTTAAGTGAGTTTACATTTTTATGTATGAGGGTATCTTATTGTAACGTTGCGCTCCTTCAAAAGTTATTATTTCTTTGCCGTAGTTAGTTCTATATTTGGGTAACACTAGAGGACTAGTTCGACGTTTACGGACGTTTCGTTTATTTATTTCTTTTAATTTAGTAAATGTCAAATTAGTATGAATGGTCTTATTTATATATTACTAGCTGACCCGGCAAACGTTGTTTTGCCATATAAATAATTTCGTAGTAATTTCTAGTGTAGACAAAAAATAGCTTACTTATTGTAAGTATGTATGGAGGAAAAATGATTAAATTACTAAAATGGCTATTAAAAAATAAGGTTTGATCGTAGAAGGGTGAAAATTGAGGATTGTATGTATTTTTGTATGTTGTATCATAAAAAAATAGAAATTTAAATTTTTGTCTAAAAAATTAAAAAATAAATTTAGGGGTGGACTACCCCTAACATTTAGGGGGATGAAAAATAGATGTTGGCCGATTCTCATAGATACCGGATAAGCACAAAAAATTTCATCAAAATCGGTCAAGCCGTTTCGGAGGAGTATGGCAACGAAAACTGTGACACGAGAATTTTATATATTAGATGTTTTTCGGATATAAATGCACACATTATAAATATACAATTGTCGGACGGTCATAATGTTAGTGTCTTTATAAATTTTGTTGGTTGATGTTAAAAAAGGGTAGGTGAATATCATTTTTACTAGCTTGTTTTGGGCAATTTGTATTTCTGATAATTTAGTTTTAGCAGCACTACCCCAGATTTCGATTAGGATTATTATAGATAGATTACAATAGATGCGGTTTGACTAAGCTGTTGTAAATAGTATAACGTAAATTACGAGGTATACATCTGACTATATGGCGAAGTGATCCGAGGAGTGCCGAAGCTTTTATATGTTCTAAGTGAGCGTTCCACGATAATGCACTATCCATTCTGAGACCAAGATATTTTTCACAGTTTTTATGCTGAATTGGGACATTATTTATGGTAAGTGATGTAAATGGAGGAATCTTTTTGTTTTTGGATTTAAAAATGATGTAACAGGTTATGGAAATATTAATTGTCAAAAGATTATATCGAAACCACTGTTTGATAGAGTTTGATGTCCATCGTAATTCCCGCTTGGTCCTATTGTAATTTCATCGAGATCTCATGAGTATCTCCAGAGATATGGAGATAAATACCTAAAACTTGGTACTGAAAATTACTAGCACGGCATTTGAATTTTTAAGTCTTTTTGAGGGAAAAAAAATCCCACTAGTTCAACCGGTTGAACTGTTTGGTTACACTAGCAGGAATGAGCCCTACAACTAAGCTAAATATGATTGTGTCTGGAGTGGGTTCACGTCAATAGTGCAATGTGTGGGAATCGAACTCACGACCTCTCGATCGCCAGTCCGACACCTTATCCATTGGGCTATTGCCGCTTGTATTATAATTTATTCTGTGATATAATACTTTAATACCCATACTATTATTTATTCTATGCCCATGAGCAAATCATGTATAATTTCGCAAGTGATTGTGCAAGCAGTCGTGGCCGAGTGGTTAAGGCGTCTGACTCGAAATCAGATTCCCTCTGGGAGCGTAGGTTCGAATCCTACCGGCTGCGAAACTTTTTGAGCTGATATTTTTAGAATATGGAGTAATAGATCAAAGAGAATATTATCGTTTCTATTATGGCTTTATAATAACTGTATTGCTCGCACTAAGATTCTTGTAGCCTCTGTTTGGTTTCAGAGGTAAGACAAGGCAATACATTTAGTGCTGTTTTTTTTATACCGAATTAGGGAGCAATAGACCACTATCCCACCTGATGTTAAGTGATGATGTGACCCAAGATGTAGCATGGTTTCCCAGAAGATTCTCTTTTCACTCGAGACTTGATGACCCACCCACATATGTTTATTATCGGGAAACACAAAATTACAGAATCTCACCAAAAGTCCCAATTTTTAAAGATTTCTTAAAATAATAATTTTTGATCTTACAAAACGAAAAAACCCACATCTCATGCCGCGATAGTCAAAATAGCCAGTAGCCATAATCATGTCATCAAGGTATACAAATTTGTTTTGTATTTTTTATCTCTATTTCTCCGGAGATGATTATCAGATCTCGATAAAATTTTAATGGGACCAAACGGGACGCATAATCTCTTAAACAAAAAAATATTTTTTCAAATCGGTTAAGATTTGACGAAGGCGGCAATAGCCCAATGGATAGGGTGTCGGACTGGCGATCGAGAGGTCGTGAGTTCGATCTCCACCCCACCCATTGCACTATTGACGTGAACCCACTGCAGACACAAGTATATTTAGCTTAGTTAGAGGGGTTAACAAGAATACTAGTAATGTGCAACCCACATTGCGTGTAATCTTTATAAAAATTAAAAAAAAGTTCTGATGTAACAAACATTTAAAAAAACAGTCGAATTGAGAACCTCCTCCTTATTTGTTAAGTCGGTTATCAAAACCGGCCAAGTACGAGTTGGACTCGCGAGCCAAGGCTTCCGTACAAATTTGTTAAACTAGGTTAAATGTCTACATATCGATGGCTTCATAACAAATGGGTGTACAAGCAAAAATGGCGTTTTAAATTTTCGAATGCTGTATATAGTACAAAACACGCTCTTGCTTGTACGCCCATTTGTTATGAAGAGCCCTCGTCGAGGGCTTCATAACAAATGGTCGTACAAGCAAAAACGGCGTTTTAAATTTTCTATGCTATAGATTTTTTTTTTTTTATACAGAACTGGGTAGCACTTGATCACTATCTCACCTGATGTTAAGTGATGATGCGATCGATGATGGATATAGATAGTACAAAACACGCTTTTGCTGTACGCCCATTTGTTATGAAGCCCTCGATATTTACGATTTTCAGATTTTTTTCCGTTACAAGTGCTTCAAGACTTGCCAAAATTCATGATTCTAAGTCAACGGGAAGTATCCTATAGGTGTTTTGATATCCTTGTGAAATCGCAAAATATGCGAAAATATGCGATAGAAACGATCATATCTTTGAATCGCGTTGACTTACAGCTTTGATTTTTTGACGGCTGGAAGATACCGTAGACTCGAGTATTTGATATATAAGTTTCAATTTAAGGTGGTACGACTTCATACAAAAGTATAATGAACAAATATAAGTAAATGGAGGGAAAACTTTCACTAAAATCACATCTATTGGTCTTTTATAAGTATTTACGGGTCGGGAAATGTATTTACCTACATGATTTGATTGATTGAGATGAAATTATTTTTAATAATAGTAAAATTCAAGTTAAACCAAAAAATATTGATTCAGTAATATGTTTATATTGTTCATATAAATCGTGTAGATAAATAGAATTCCCGACATTTTAAAACTTATATAAGACCAAAAGCTGTGATTTCAGTGCATATTTTTGCTCTGTTTACTCATATTTGTGCATTATAGTTTTGTATGGAAATCGTACCCCCTTAATATCTCTACGCGTTCCTGAGAAAAAGGTCTTGACAGACCGACAGACAGACAGACGGACGGACAACAAAGTGATCCTATAAGGGTTCCGGTTTTCCTTATGAGGTACGGAACCCTAAAAGTTAATTCCGATGTGAAAATGTGATTGCGAACTTGGCTTGACCTGTACCAACTATTAATTATTCTGTGTCTGTACTATAGATCTGTATGATATAAGATATATATTCTATAGCTTTATAAGCGTCTATTATTTTGTGCAGTCTTCTTCTCGAGCTTCCATACTTATCACACGTAAGATATCGTCATGAATTGATTCAATTCAATTCAATTCATTTATTCCATGAAACAAAAAAATTGTATTGGAATTTACATACTTACATAATAATATTTAAAAATCATCAGCATTAAAATAATAAAAATTAACTACATTAAAATAAATAATACATCAATAAACATTTCATTTGATAAATCTTAAAATCAATAAAACAGTAAACAAATAATTAAAAATAAAAAAGCATTAAATATGTAGTATGTGTATGCATGCAACGACATTAATAAAACCTAAAGGTTTAGGTTTTATTAATGTCGTTGTATGCATGTACAGATCGCGCGGCGAGAGTTTGGCTTTGACCTTCGGGTGGAGGGGATTACTGCGCAGGATTACTCCGCCCCGCACCCCGCTAATTGCCCGTTGATACCCAATTTCTGATTTCTGCGCAATAACGGTCAAAGCCAAACTCTCGCCGCGCGATCTGTATTTATGATGCGTATTTATGAGAGAATCGTGCTTCTCTGGAAATGGAAATGGACACAAGACAGTTGTCCAATAGGCATGACGACAGTATCAAAAAATCAAAGATTTGATGATTTTAGGGGAAAATACATATTAAAACAATTTAAAACACTAGTTTAGTTTTATTTAAAAAATTGAGATTATTAAGATTTTCAGTATAATAAAACATTAAAATACTGCTATCGGCCATTTTGATTGAAACACCAATCACAGCGCATGACGTCACGACTATATCCTCTTATGAGGTTTTCTTGAAAATGTTATTAAATTTTGGAAAACCCATGTATTCA
Source organism: Cabera pusaria (assembly GCA_954871355.1). Lineage (NCBI taxonomy): Eukaryota > Metazoa > Arthropoda > Insecta > Lepidoptera > Geometridae > Cabera > Cabera pusaria. The sequence continues at coordinate 4,362,596 of OX940909.1, read as the reverse complement.
TTGTCACAGAATATATAATAGATAGAAATAAAAAATAGAAATATAGGTTTTGTCGTGAATAGTAAATGTGTTCCCACTTTACGGAAGAGGATTTCAAAATCTTTCGTCACGCCTTCTTATGTCCTCCGATCTATTGGGACCTGGGTGGTACGTGCGTGATTGGGACACTTGAACTTTGCTGACGGTGCATTAAGAGGGGCCGCTGGTTGCACTTCTCCATACAATTGTATTTTCCCGTTTCCTCCCTGGAAAATGCTTCTAGAGAAAGATTAGTTTCTACAAAAAATCAAGGTCTGCTGTAGTTACACCTCTATCATTTGCTGTTTTCGACCAACCCATTATAAATAGTAATATGACCCTCAAAAATGTTAAAGAGGTGATTAGAATGCTTATATTTCTTTTTGCAATTGGTTGGTCAAAAGAAGCAAATTATAGGAGCGTAGCTACAGCAGACCTTGATTTTATGTAAAAACAAATTTTGCTCTAGAAGCATTTTCCAGGGAGGAAACGGGGGAATAGGTACATTTGTATGTAAAAGTGCACCCCGCGCTCGGTCTTAAAACCATTTGTTAGTGTTAGGACTTCTGTTAGTCCTCTTGGGCAGGTAAACTTCTTTGCCAATTAGTTCAGCTGTAAAATATGAATGTTTTGCGGTATGAATGGCAGTGTTCAGTGAAATTACAGGCATTTTTAACCGACTTCAAAAAAAGGAGGAAGTTTCTCAATTCGACCGTATATATATATATATACTTTTTTTTATGTTTGTTCACGGATAACTTCGTCGTTTATGAACCGATTTTGATTATTCTTTTTTTTTTCGAAAGGAGATATCCCAAGTGTGGTACCATGGTAATTTTATCGAGGTCTGATAATTATCTCCAGAGATATTGAGATAAACATCTCAAAATTAGTACTGAAAATGAATAGCGCGGCATTGAAGTCGGTTGTTTTTAGTTTTTTAAACGATCTTATTATGTCTTGAGGTAACAGGCGCAGTGCAGCGACATGCAACATTCTGGCCCACTCGAATTTCGCATGTCGCTGAATCTGTCTGTAATAGGTAGATGTCATCGTTAACCATCGAGCATCGTGCTCGTCCTCTTACCTAATATCTTAAAAAAATTGGAAACCTACTAACTAACTAATCTATAACTTTGAATGTTCAAAGTTCTCGAATGTTTGGCTATAAGATGCGCGCGCACCTCTGCAAAATCATGCCTTATTTTTCACATAGGTATTTCATGACCGTGTGGCCTAATGGATAAGGCGTCGGACTTCGGATCCGAAGATTGCAGGTTCGAGTCCTGTCACGGTCGGATTTTTTTTTGTGTCTCTCTCATAATAATTTGAGACTAATCATTACATTTACTTTAGTTGGTTAAAATAATTGATACCTACATGCACTTATTACTCATATTTTATGTGATAGACAAAATGACATGATAGCAAATAAACATGCCAAGTGTGAGTCGAACTCGCACACGAAGGTTCCGTATCACCGTATAATATTGTCATAAGATGAGCTAAAAATGACGAAAATTGGACGAACAGGCAGCGAAGTTTCAGTAATAGGATCTCAGTCAAAAATTACATAAGTATCTGATTGTATATATACTTTAAGCCAAATGTGAATATTTTTTTTATATAATAATAAGGCGTAGCTATCTAGATTAATTTAAATGTACACATATTCGTTATCGATAAAGCGATACTACATTATATCATGAGGATGAACATAGGCTACAAAATTTTTGGTGTACGTGAACGATGTCAGCTCGTTTGATATAAGTTTCGATTTTATATATTTTTTTTTTATTGTAAAAGGTAACAGGGCAAGCACGACGCTCGCCTCATGGTAAGCGATGACGTCTACCTATTACAGATACAGCGGCATGCAAAATTCTGGCAGTCCAGAATTTTTCATGTCACTGCACTGCGCCTGTTACTTTGAGACGTAAAGATGTTGAGTCGCACATACCCTGTAATTTCACTGGACACCTTGCCATTTCAACCAAAAAACATTCCTATTTCACGGCTGAAAATTATTTGGCAAAGGGTGGTACCGCCCCAGCCAGGCGGACTAGCAGAAGTCCTACCACTACAGAATATCTACGCGTTCCTGAAAAAGAAAGGTCTTGGTAGACGGACAAACAGACAGACGGACAACAATGTGATACTATAAGGGTTCCTTTTTAGAGTTCCGTAGTCCTGACAAGGAACCCTTATAGTTTCCTCATGTCCGTCTGTCTGTCTGTCTGTCTGTCCGAGGTTTTGCTAAGAGACCGTTAATACTAGAAAGCTGTATTTTTGTAGGGGTATGTATATAAATTACGCCGACAAAGTGCTGAAATAAAATTTTGAAATTTTTTTTTTTACGGTAGCTCCCCTATATGCGAAGTGGGAATGAATTTATTTTTATCGTCTATCCCATCGTGTGGGGTATCGTTGATTAGGTCTTTTAAAATGACTTGGGGGTTGCTCATACCATTTTTCGATTGAATGCTCCATTTACGAAATATTAAACTTTAAAGTGCACATTTTTGTTCCAGCAGGGCGTCATCCCCCCCCCCCCCCTCCCCCAACTACTGGCTTGAAAAATCTGGAAAAAATAGTGATAATAGCGCATTTCAAGAACTTTAAAGGAAAACTATAGGGGTTAAGATAACTTTATTAGTTTAGCAGTAATAGTCGTTGAACTTGGGTGTTGGATAATTTTGTACCAAATACAAAATCCTGAGAATAAATCCTGTAAAGTGACAAAGACGGAGTTCCTAGTTGCTTGTTTATAACGGGTAAAGACTTGCATTGAATAACAGGCTACTACGGAACCCTACACTGCGCGTGGCCCGACTCGTACTTAGCCGGTTTATCTCCTTTTGAGGTACGGAACCCTAAAAACGAAGCTTACGAATCCGAATAGGTTTGCGAATGATTGAGAATCAGGGGGCTGGCCCTTGACGTACCTATGTCCAGCAGCGGTGATGATTCTTTGTCTTTCTCTGCTTTTGTTCGTTATGGGACATACATTTCCAGAATTTTATCCTTCATCCATCAATTTGGTTTGTATATCGTACCGATTGAATGTATGTGTGCTTTTACGATAATTTTCACTTTAACATTTAACTTCATTTATAGATCGATGTACGATTTATCAAGGATTGTATTACGTACGATAATTTTAAGAGAAAACACTGCACTGACTAGATTACCAAATAACTACGTTTTTATTTAGAAAAGTCCGAAGCTAACTTAATTTTATGAGATTTTGGAAGTATCCTCGCTTAATTTCAAGTAAAATCTAAGTACAGGTGAATTATTGAACAGAAAAAACCCTATAGCCCTAGTAACCCTATACTTACCTCATAACCTTACAGTGTTCCGGCAGCACACAGCCCTTGAGAGCCCGAGTATTCTAACCAAACGTGCAAGGGCATCCATGGTAGTATCCATTTATTATCTATGCCTAAAAGACAAATTTGCATGGTGGTAGGACACTATCTAGTGTCCGTCTGGCCAGCTACCACCCTCAAGTTAAAAAATCTGTCGCCAAAACATCTAGGTAATGTGTTCCGGCAGCTATCCTTGAGAGCCAGTTCCCAGTCTAGGCCTAGCGTGCTTACCATCTTCGACCGCATCATCACTTACCAACAGGTGAGATAGTGGTCAAACGCTAGCCTATAAGTTATATATATATAAAAAAAAAGACAAATCTAATCAGAATTCCAATTTTATTGGCCAAGTCAACCTTAAGTGTAATCCAAGTGATGCCCCTAGTATAGATATGAATTGCGCAGTATAATTATTATCTTTATCATTATCTTTCTATCTAGTCCACTGCTGGACAAAGGCATCTCCAGTCTTACGCCACTAAGTACGATCCTCGGCTATTTCTTATCCAGCTCTTGCCAGTAACACTGCGAACATTCTGAGGCGAATATCAAGGCTGCACCTTGCCCAGTATATTATAATTAATTTTGATCTACTAACATAAACACACTTTCACTGAAGTTTCCTTTCATTTGTATTATTTAATTTGGTCAGGCTTATTTGACCCCAGTGAAAATGCTTAAAATAGACTCTTCTGAATAATAATAATAGTAATCTTCTGAATCTACTAGCATTGTAGTGTAGCAACAAACATTTCTTAAATCGGGAAACTCATAATTACCACAAAATTAACGTGAGAATTTTACTATTACGTTATAAACATAAATTGTTTTGTCAGCAAGTAATAAATCGACCGAAATGCGTAAACTTTTTCCCACATCGAACAATTATTTACCAGTTGCGACATCTGTGGAGTGTTGGGTAAACTAATCGGAATGTGTGCTTGTGTGTCACGTTATAGTTTTACCGCAGGTTTTACTACTCGATGGTAGATGGCATTTGACGAGATTAATTGCTCAAGGTTGATTTGTGTGATCACCTTGCTCAAAGAACTGTCGAGTCGAACCTCTTACATTGTGCTTACTACCACAGTCTATCTTACTATATACACACTATACTATCTTACACAGTTCTATACATTTCAAGAATTTATATATATTGATTGTTACAAAAAATTACTAATAAGCATAAAATAATGCGCGGAATATTCTTTAACATAATTGATAAATTAGACTGATGATGGTTTATAAGAAGTAACAATATATTTAATGATTTGTGTATTGTTTTAATAAATTTACGGTTTTCCTTTATTTCAGGTTCATTGAAAACATCATTTTTGGCGGGCTCAACTTTTACAGTACATTGGCATTTGGCATACGCTCATCGAGTAAGTAATTTATAATTTTGTCATTTGAAATACCAGCCCGGCTAGCTCAGTCGGTAGAGCATGAGACTCTTAATCTCAGGGTCGTGGGTTCGAGCCCCACGTTGGGCGTGATGTCTTTTTGATATCAGTTTTGTATAGAACCAATAAAAATAATTTTAGATAAATGTTTATACTTTATCTTACATAATTAGTGTTATTTGTTTCTGTTTTCGTACAATTGATACATTGATAGATAGATGAATAATACATTATTGCATACCAATCAACACATTATACTCTAAGACAAGGAAAAACCTACTAGGTATGACAATGGGCGGTCTTATCGTTTAAAGCGATCTCTACCAAACAACCTTTGAATGGACAGGAGCTAGTTTTGAAAATACATCCTCTCGATCAACGAGAGATCGAGAGGATGTATTTTCAATGATGTGCTTGGTTTATTCCTGTTTGCCCCCTTAATCTGTCCCCTAAAGTGGACAAACAGGAAAAAAATGTTCACGCTGTCCCTTTAGTCGTAGTATGATTGTAAAACTGTGCTCGTAGCAAGGGGACAGACTGGACAAAAAAAATCACGTTGTCTTCGAAGGTTAATATTATACTTATTTGTTTGTTGTAGGGCGGATTTAGCCTAAGAATACTGGACTATCTGGAGAGACCTGTGCTGGATCTGACGCCGAGAGCTGCTGGATCAGAATTTGTCAGAGATGATGTTACGTAAGTATACTAGCCAAAAAGATTCATACTCAATGGAGATCGCATGGTGTTGGGCAAGCTTGTATAATTCCAATGACACCATGCATGGTGTTAGCCTGACCGGCTATCACCCTTAAGTTGTCGCAAAATGTTTAATAAGTTTCGACAGCTGTTCTTCCTCAAGCCTCCTTAAACAGGTGGATACTAGGCAGTGTTTCGGGGGGGAACTCGGGGTGCACTTTTCCAAACAAATGTATTCCCCCGTTTCCTCCCTGGAAAATGCTTCTAGAGCAAAATTTGTTTCTAAAAACAATCAAGGTCTGCTGTAGCCACGACCCTATCATTTGCTTTTTTTGACCAACCATTTGCAAAAATAAATATAAGCATTCTAATTTCCTCTTTAAGATTTTTGAAGGGTCATATTTCTATTTGCAATTGGTTGGTCAAAAAAAGAAAATGATAAGGGCGTAGCTACAGCAGACCTTGATTTTTGTAGACACAAATTTTGATCTAGAAGCATTTACTATGGAGGAAACGGGGGAATACATTTGTATGGAAAAGTGCACGCCGCGTTCTCCTCTTAACGATGTTTTCCTTCACCGGAGAGCCACTGTGAAATGCGCTCATATATTTGCGAGAGATAAAATCCAGTGGCACACGGCAAGGATTTAATCGCGCTGGCCCTCAAAATGTTCTTTTCCTTATAATTTTATATATCTTTCATTTGCGACTATTCTCAGGGCACAAAAGTATGAAGTCCGACTTCCAACCGACTTCACCTGTGACAACTGTACGCTGCAGCTTCAGAGAGAGGCGGGGGAGTGGGGAGCTAACTATAGGTTCTGGTCCTGCGCAGATATCGATATTGTTACACGTAAGTTTATTCATAGTTAATAATTATTTAGCAATATTAGTGAGAGTCAATTCGCCAATGTGGATATTTTTTATGAAATTTTAAAAGACGCCATCTATTGACAGCGGGATAAAACACTGTAGACACACACAAACACACGGCACACTAGATGGCGCTTTTATAAACTTTTGTAAAATTGTATATTTATTCAAAATTGAAGAAAGAAAGTAATCTGTGCCTCTGTTGTGAAAATACATCATACGTATCATTAAAATGCATTGTCATCGGGCTAAACCATAGAATAAAAACAACATCAACCAACATGTACATTTTGTCTCCTCACGATAAGAGGAAGTGGTTCTAATCAGCTTGCAACATTTGATTTGACCAAAACAAACATACTTTCATACATAATTGCAACTTTAAGAAAATGCTTCTTAAAAGCAAGATAGCCTAATAGGCCAAGATTGATCCGCGACCTTCACTCATTTATGGCAACGATTAATTACGGGACAATCGAATAAACTCATAAATAAACATCATTCTATATACCTAAAGCATTAGATATTAAAATACCTTGCATTCTTCTAATATGTTAACAAGGTAAGCAGGATATTATTTAAGCATGTTGTCTCTATGAATGTTTATCACTCGCGCTCAATGCATACGGCCTTTGTTTATACTTTGTATGATATGATCTGACAGTCTGAAATATCTGTCATTTAAATTATATATAAAATTAAATTAAATTATATTTAATTATAAATAATTTCATGTCCAGTCTGACTTGTAAAGTATTGTTGTAGTAATGACTAGTAAAGTTTTCTAAAACTTACTACTAGATGGCGTAGTGTTAGTTTTTAGCGTTCTGCTTGTTATTGTCCCTCGATTGTATAAGATCCTGCATCGCGCAAGTGATATTTTCGGCGCCGTTTAGCATGCATTGGAAAAATTTGAGTTGTTTGTTGTACTTGCTTCGGCAGTACATATACTAAAATTGGAACGATACAGAGAAGATTAGCATGGCCCCTGCGCAAGGATGACACGCAAAATCGTGAAGCGTTCCACATTTTTTAGAGTTTTTGCTTACATTATTATTATATCTAAAGTAGAAATATTACTGTTCAGGTAGAGGTTACATTTTTAATTGTGACAAAAATGTTACAATCTTATTCATTATCAGCACATCTAAGAATACAATATATGTTTGGTGTTTTGTAGTTGACGACATATTTCTTTTATTAAAAGTTTTTATATTTACGTTGCCATATAATATACAAGTTAGGCGTTACAACAATAAAAAAATAAATAAAATAAGCATAACAATTTGTAACTAATATTTTTTTTAAATATCGTATAGGCTAGCGTTGGACCACTATCTCACCTGTTGGTAAGTGATGATGCGGTCGAATGTAAATATATTCATACTTTATGTTTTTTTGAAGTGTTTCACACTTTATATTTTTGTAAATTGTTAAACACAATCCAAAATTTGAAAAGCACCGGAACATGTTATTCCGGAGGTTGCGGGTTCATGACCCGTCTGTACTATGAAATTTTGGATTGTGTTTAACGATTTACAAAAATATATTCAGACTGAACACACAAAAAAGATTTATTTTAATCTTTTTTAAATCTCGTTTATTGGTAACTGTAAAATAAAATAGCTAGGTAATTAATAATTTATTTATTTATTTGGCTACCTAGTAATAGTTACATTATAACAATACTTAAGTATACTTACTTACACAGTATATATAACTAAATGCATTATTTTTTAAGGGAAGCACCGCATGTGCTTTTGAAAAATACTTTTTTTTATCAATATTACAGCAATTATGTAAGTCTAAATTGAATAAGTGTCTTCTAAATATGTTAATATGCTGAAGGCTACATTGATAGTGACTTACAATGAAGAATGCTCAAACTTGGTACTGAAAATAATTAGCGCAGCATTTGAAGTCAGTTCTTTTAGTTTTTTAAACGATCTTCTGTTATATTTTTTTGCCAAGTGCATGTCGGGCCACGCGCAGTGTAGGGTTCCGTAGTAGCATGTTATTCAATGCAAGTCTTTACCCGTTATAAACAAGCAACTAGGTACTCCGTCTTTGTCACTTTAAAGGATTTATCCGAAGGATTTTGTATTTGGTACAAATATATCCAACACTCAAGTTCAACGACCATTACTGCTAAACTAATAAAGTTATCTTAACCGCTATAATTTTCCTTTAAAGTTCATGAAATGCGCTATTATCATGATTTTTTTCAGATTTTTCAAGCCAGTAGTTTAGCTTTTAGAGGAGGGGGGGGAGGCCTTCTGGAACAAAATTTTGCACTTTAAAGTTTAATATTTCGTAAATGGAGTATTCAATCGAAAAATGGCATTACAACCCTTAAGTCATTTTAAAATACCTTTTTAACGATACCCAACAGGATGGGGTAGACGATGAAAAAAAAATGCATCCCCACTTCTCATATAGGGGAGCTACCCTAATACAAAATATTTTTCACAATTTTATTTCAGCACTTTGTCGGCGTAATATATTATATACATACTTCCACAAAATTACAGCTTTCTAGTATTAACGGTCTCATAGAAAAACTTCGGACAGACAGACAGACGGACATGACGAAACTATAAGGGTTCCTTGTCAGGACTACGGAACCCTAAAAAGGAGAAGGTTCTGAATTCGACAGATCTTCAGCTTCGTGGTCAGGCTCACTAACCACCACACTAACTGGTCATAAAACTCCTTTGTATTCTTCCAGGTAAAGACTACCACGAGACTTGTTCCGGGCGTGGTTTCCACATCCTCGGCCGCTGTAAATGTAACAAGATGTACTCCGGGTCACGCTGTCAGTTCGCTGACGAGTGTACTGAAGACAACGACTGTGGCCTCAGAGGGAAATGTATCGACATCGAGGCCACTGAGTCACCCAGCAAAATGTGCTACTGTCCGTTTGGGTTTTATGGGAAAGGATGTAACAAGAGTAAGTTTTTGTTTATCTAGTTTTTTTTTATATCGTAGGACAAATAAGCTAGCAGCAAATCCGAAGGTTAGTGTTACTTAGTTTATTATAATCACAGAATAAATATTTGTAAAAGTAGGTACTATGAGGATAAATAATCTACCATTTTTGTCTAATTTCGTGGCAGTAAAGTGGTGGTAACCTACTTTTTTATAGCAACTCAGGCGGAACATCGATATAATAAGATCCTACATATGGCAGGTATTTTTAATATGACGGCTATAACAACAAACAATAAAATTAAGAGGTCACTATAGCTCTTATTTATTTTATAGCACAGTGTGATCTAAACCCGCACTTTATGCACGCTTTTCCGTGACTTAAATAGTCGATTATTGCACGACGTTTAGTACCCTCGCTGCGCTCGGGTTACGTATTATATAATCTGTGGTTCGGGTGCCAACTTCACGCCGTGCAATGATCTTCTATTTGGCGGAAAAGCGTAAAGTGCGGATTTATGTCACACTGACAGCTATAAAATAATATACGATACTCGTGACTTAAGTTGTCTATTATTGCACGGCGTGAAGTTGCCGAATAGACTACTTAAGTCACACAATATATCGTAATATACTATATATCTTGAACCTTAGTCTGAACCTGATCCAAGTTCAGAACTTAACTCTCAACTAAATTCTGAAGATCATTGTTAGTCTACTTTAGAACCCGAACCTAAATCCGAACCAAATGCAATGCAAATCCGGATGCGGAAACTACCTTTATTTCGACTTAAATCGGTTACTTTTGATATTTAAATTAGAAAAAAACTGTGATTCTAAATTTAAAGGTTTCCGTGACAAAATAGCTCACGGATTTAGCAATATTTAAAATAAAAAATGAAGCTTCCGAATCTGAAAAGGTTTTTGAATGATTAAAAATCAGGGGGCAGAACCAGAATCTAAATCCGAATAATAAACCCAAGCCTGAAACGAATCTGAACCAGAGCCTTGATTTGATTCAAATATACTTCTTTATACCTAAAACGTATTTTTGTCCTTACAGAAGCCCCATGGAAAGACAAGAAGATAAACCTAGGTCTGTACAGCAAGAAGCAGCTGTCAGACAAGTTTAACCTGTTCTGGAGGATCCTGGATGAAGACAAGGAGATCGAGTTTGTCATGATGGTTAACGGCACTTCTTATGCTGGTGAGGAACAATAATAGATCAAAAGTGTAGCGTGATCAGTGGTGGAAGTCTCTTCATTGATAGCGACGCGTCCTGTCATCGCAAACGTCTAGTAGAAGGAGATGCAGCTAGACAGTTGTAACCTGCATCTCTTTTCTTATCGACGATTATCGGTCGAAATTCATCGCAATTCATGTAGAGACTTTCACCCCAGAGGTCTGTGTGGAAACGATACACATTTTGTACATTGTTACAAACAATCCAAAATGTAATCGTACCGACGGGATTTGAACGCACACCTCCTGGGAAACATGCCCTGGCGCTCTGACCAACTAAGCCACAGTACGATCCTATCAATAAGACGAAGTTAATAGATTGCATTTTAACCAATTATGCATTGGTGGCGCCAATCATTCGGTTGAAAATCACTACTTTTACAGGATTTTTATAACAATAATAATAATGTGTTTATTTCAGGCATCTTAAAATTAGCCCATATTAATACATACCTTAAAGACTAACATATATACAAGTAAATAAGACACGTTAAATTCACGACGTTGTGTGACGTACGGTCATAGCACACGAGTAAAGACTTTTCTTTACTCATGTGGTCATAGTGTCTGGTATCCGACCTCGAAAGCGTCGAAATTTTACACCTTGTGTACCTGTATTTAATTTAATTTGACATCGATTCTTAAGAGTTTTATAATATCGCACATGTTTTCTCAGAAGGCCTATCTATTAGAATGTACCAATAACATAAATATTGTAGTTATATTGAATGTCCGATGTGGGTAGACTGACATTACCAACAATTGCAATGTGACCTAGCATCATTATTATATAGTCAGAGCATCAATAAATGATTTCCGATTCCGAATCTGATTCACCCCTCGGCCAGAATTCCTCCACTATATACGTACCGAGGGACACAATAGAACTGAAGTCGACGTTGTGACGCGACTCCAGTTTTATCACCCTCAGTCCGACCACTATCTTTTTTTAATGGTAGATACGCAAGCGTTTGACCACTATCCTCACCTGATGTTAAGTGACGATGAGATCGACATTGTAGCATGCTTAATTGTTTACCTCGACGATATCTGTTCACTCACGATATGAACTCCATTTTGACACCCGGGTTGTAGCTATCGGGACTCACAGACACAGGCAAAAAAAATCCTTTCCTTGGCGGAACGTATGATAAAGGAAATGAAGCGATGGCGCAAATCAGTACGTCTGGTTGTCCGATAGAAGAACGGGGATGGCGGTACTAATTTGTATTCTCTGAAATGTATCCGATAGAAAACCGATAAACAACCGACACAATCATTTTGTTATGTGATATTTGACTGCTATAATGTTTTCAGGGTTGGGCTGGCGACCGGCTGGTATAACAAAACAATGCAAGAACTTCCCTGTTCTCGGACCTGTCATTGAAGAAAAATGTAAGTGTCATTATCTTATCCAATAGTGAACCACTCGCGTCCGTAAGCCTCTAGAACTTATACCCTAATTAATTTAACTTTTTTGCTACTACACGGGAAACGTAGTGTAGGACGCTCTATGACCAGGGGCCTGATTCAGCATGACCATTTTACGTGCCGCGTTACAATATCTCCACGTTATTCGCATCAAAGGTATTCTCTATGCCAATATCAAGTTTGGAAAACGCGGTAGTGAGCGCGTTTAGAGTTGTCATAATATCGTGAGGTAAGATGGCGTGTAACGCGCGCGTCTTGATTTTTTGAAGTAAAATTGACAGCAAGTGACATTGAGGAATTTAAACAAAAAATACTATATACAATACTATAATGTATAACTCCTTGGATACTTTTCATCCCGATACATGATAGATTTCTTTTCAACGCAGGTGAAGTTGTGGGTCGCATGTAGTTATTGATAAAATGACAATGCAATGATTGACAATAATTGGCATTTTGAGTATGAAATTTCTATTGTCGTTCCAAAACTAGTGCATTTATAAGAGGATCCATTGATTGTTTTCAATAAAAATTATTTATAATTTATTTAATGTTTTTTAGTTTTTAAATTAAGCTACAGAATTGCTATTGAAGTTATATTGCTGGTAAATTGACCTAATATAAAGATAAGACAGAAAAATAAAGAAATATATGAAACCGCAAAATTACCGATGGAACCGGAAGTAAGGTTCGTTCGTTCGAATGGCGTGGAATTGAAAACTGGACATAGAAAACATATTGTTTGGCATACAGAATACCATTTTCCAATAATGTGCCGTGGCGCGTTTGAGGAACACGTTTACGTTTAGAGCACGCTACAACATTACACGTTTTTGGCAAGTTATCTCATTGGTCATACTGAATAAGGGCCCTGGTGGAGTGACGACATAACGCTGAGCGGTGGGCAGTGATTGGAAAAGAAGAGCTGAAGATCGATCTCAGTGGGGTGTCTTGGGAGAGGCCTATGTCCAGCAGTGGGCTGATACAGGCTGATTATGATGATGACTACTACACGCCTGAGTGACCATTGGTAGTAGGCTTCGGCCGTAATTTTAAACACCCACTGAATAAAGACGTGTAGTCGATCTGTTTTTTAAACTGTTGGAATGATATTTGGTTTGATAAACAGCGAGAATTAGCAGTATTTATTCCTTCAGAAAAATCCTACTTTATTTGACGTTGATAGTTAGCCTCTGCGTCTAGATAAAAATAACTAATTAAAATTTACATCTTTCAGCGAACACACCAAATCTAGAACCGCTGCCGGAACCAGAACCTAAAGCGGAACCGGAATCGAAACCAGAACCGAGTGCTGAACCGGAACCAGAACCGAAACCTGAACCCAAACCTGAGCCTAAGCCTGAACCTAATTCAGAAGGTGAGCCTCATTGTAATTTAAGTGATGTATCTACTTTAATATGTACTATGGTTCTTTTAAGTGACTCTTTTATCACTCTTTTATATTTTTGTACATTGTTACCTACGAAGAGCTATATTTTCTTCGTAGATTGTTACACACACTCCAAAATGTCATCGTACTGACGGAATGTAACAATGTACTTTAATATGAATAAAATATCCAGTAAAATTAGAGGGTGAGTGAGACTCAACATCTAAATGTCTCGAAGTAACAGGCCCAGTGCACGCATACGCTAAATTCTGAGAATCCAGGATCTGTGCCACAGTTTCGACTTGGCCCTTGCTCGACTTTACTGAGTCGAATTACCCGACTACCTACTATAAATTATCTCATATAGCGCAACTGTAGCGATTTGCTAGTAAAGTTGATTGACTTGTTTTAATTTATAGCAAGATATTTCATATCTGACAGACAAGCCCTTCAACAACGCTATAAAATATTGCAGTCAAGCTAAGACATAATCCTAATACGCTAATTTTAAATTTTTGTCAGAACCCAAACCCGAACCAGAACCGGAACCTCAATCAGAACCGGAACCGGAACCAGCATCGGAACCTAAACCGGAACCAAACAGTGAGCCAGCGGCTGAACCTGAGCCCACCACACTACCCCCAGTAGAAAACGACAGAAATAAGAGAGTGGCCATGCATTCTATGGACGGATTCGATTTCAAGAACCTCGGCAATGACGTCACTGTCAAAACTAGCGTATCTTACAAGGTGTCAAGTTCTAAAGGTAAATTTTACTATGTACTAATTTAATTTTTTTGCTTTCAAAATAATTATCACAGTTTGATGTAGTGCGATACTTAATTATATTTGGATTTGTTAATAATTTACTTATTACAATTTGTGTAAATTAGCTGCAATCTCTGAGAAATTTAGTAATGAGTTACATTTTGTTGCATGTTTTGATTTAGTAATTTAGTCTTCGTTTTTTATTTTTATGTAAAATATCTACGTCACCGATTCTACTTAGTTTTGCTTTTAATTTGATCAGTTCGATAGTTTTCCACTACTTCTATCTACTAGTATATACTACTAGATAGTTCTACACTATTGACTATCATCAGAGACCTATTTGCCGTTATTTTATTTTTTAAATATGGCAATTGATACAAAAGAAATGTATTTAACAGTAAAATAAACAAACCTCTAGAACACAGTAGCTTTTCCAGTGTCTACAGGTTTAATCATGAAACCAACTAGCTGTACCCCACAGTATCGCGCGCGTTAAAAAGTATCTTACAGCCTAGTCCATAATACTTACTACTGTGAAACATTTCAGCTAAATCGGTCTAGCCGTTTGACCGTTAATAACTCCCAAAAAACAAATAGACAAACTGACTTTCTTATTTATATCATTGTTGTTTCCTTATGTTTTAGGACGACCAAAACGAGCGGCACAGGACTCGCCGAGTAAGTATAATTTACTAAAAACTTACTAAAACATGAGCACAATATTAACACACACTAACTATACAGCAACACTTGCCAATAAAATGCACAAATACTATACAATACAATATAAAACTAACATTAATACAAAATGTATAAATCTTCAGGTTAATACTTTACTGGGTTGGTATAAGAAAGAATCTTTAAATAAATACCTAACGATTCTGATTTTGCATTATGTACAATAAAATATGCAAACTTAAATTTCACAGAACTTAAATGGGGCTGTCTTTGTTTCTCCTCTATAATTATAGAGACAACAAGTCTGCTGTCAAATTTAGTTTCGTTAGTTTAATTCCAGATTCGGCATCGTTAATTACTTACTTATTCAACATACAAAATATTTTATGACATATTGATTTAGGTATACTATAGTCCGGCAATCTCGTGTGCGACCGTCCCGCGGGGTATCGTCAGACGGTGGCGGGGACGAGGTACCCAAGATGTCAGCGGGTTGCGGGTGGTGTAGCGGGGAAGGGAAGCGTGTGTAGCCGTGTCACAGATTATATAATAGTTACTACCGCTACCTCGTCCCCGCCACCGTCTGTCACTCCGCAGGAAGGTTGCACACGATATTGCCGGACTATAACAGATATATTTTTGTAAATTTTTTAATTATTACAAAACTTATACAAACTTTTAACAATTATAATTTTGTTGCCATTAGACTCAAGTGAAACCTGAATATATAAACTGAGCATAGACACATTGAAAACAGAATTAGGACGTAAAATAATTCCTTTAATAACACCGTCACCGACAGTTAATTAAGTGCACTCTACTAATGTAAATATAATGCATGATTATTTTCCAGATGTCGTCTCATCGACCAAAGTGCCCCCCTCCTCTCCCAAAACTTTAGACTCTACGAAACAGTCAAAATATAAGCAGAGTTCCCAGTTCAGATCAACAACTGTCAGTGAAACTGTAGATAGTTTTACTACTGAGCCTTTACCCGAACCTGAGTCTACTGCGGAACCTACACCAGAGCCTAAAGCTGAGCCTGAACCTACTGTAGAACCTAGTCCTGAACCTACTGTTGAACCTAGTCCTGAACCCACCGCAGAGCCTAAGTCCGCACCCGAGCCTACCGCTGAGCCAAAGTCCGAACCTGAGCCTACCGCAGAGCCTAAGTCCAAACCTGGGTCTACCGCAGAGCCTAAATCTGAACCTGTACCTGAACCCGAACCCAAATACGAATCAGCTAAAGCTAACCGTGAACCTAAGGCTGAGCCCGAGCCTTCCCAAGAACTAAAATCAGAAAAAGAACCTAAATCTGAGTCTGAACCTTACCTCGAATCCAAATCTGAACCTGAGCCAAGTTCAGAGCCTCATCCCGAACCAACTTCCGAACCCCACCCTGAACCTACTTCAGAACCCGAACCTAAATCTGAACCCGAACCTACGTCCGAAACAGAACCTAAATCGGAACCAGAACCAGAACCAGAACCTAAATCCGAGCCTGAACCCGAGCCCAAATCCGAACCCGAACCGACTTCCGAACCTAAATCCGAGCCAACCCCCGAACCTCCCGCTACGGACGAGAGTTTGCTAGTGAAGGGACTTAAAGAAGAAGCAGGTAACGCACACAGCTTTGCACAGCTAAATACTTTCAGTGGTAACATTAAAAATTTAAAGACTTTTTTATCTTTCAAAGTATTCGAAGTAGAAAAAAATAGACATAAAAGAAGTAAAGCATTTTACACACATTTAATTTTTTTTTATTGCCAAACACATTTGAAGGGCAATTGTAAAAGGGACTACCAATGATAAATGGGCTGTCAGGTTTTTTTTACAAGTATTGTATTATTCACAAAGTTTTTGAGATTTGTTTTTTTCTCAAAAATCCGTATAAATTAATGGACACAGTACTAGAAGTACTACTACAACTTGTACAGAATTTCAATCTCGTACGCGCTCCATTCATAGAAGCCCCGTGGTAACAGCACGATGCGCGGCATTTTATTGTCGTACTTTCTCGCTCACACGCCAAAACTATCATTGAGCGTTGGTCTCTGGCACAGACTAAGTAGAGATGCTTTGGTCTCTGGCCAGCCGCCGGGCGGGCGAAATTCATTGACCAATTTTATACGTTTTGTTGGGATAATCCATATATTTGTTTTTTCCGATTATATTATGTTGCGCTGCGCTACTATTAGAAATTATTTCCGAAAGATCTGCGTCTTTTTTTGTGAGATAAATAATAGATTTTTTTAAAATTTAAAATACACCTAAATTAATATAACTTCTAATGAAGTATGGGTAAAATTGTATGTATCACTACGATATTATGTTACAATCTTGTAAAATATAAATTTTCTTTCATAAAATAAACAATTTTACCACTGAAAGTATTTAATATTATTATAAATATATTTTTGTTTTATTTGTACAGCAATTATAGCACTATTGTGATTAAAAATAATGAATTTTAATATTATTAACGTACTTACTTACTTACATAGTTAAATGTCCTAACAAATTAATTTGAGGTTCGTAGTTATATAAAACCTATAATATACTATACTAATTATTTGGCAAAATTATTAAAAAAAAAATTATATTATGCATTTTATTTTTCGCAAAAATGGAATTTAAGTTAAATTTTTGTTTGAATGTCTAAGAAATGTATATAATATATAAATAAATATAATATTTTCAACCGACTTCAAAAAAGGAGGAGGTTCTAAATTAGAAAGTTTTTTTAATGGTTGTTACTTCAGAACCAAGTATATTTATTTACCAATTTGATAAATTATTTTTGTTTGAGAGAGTATAATTCCCGTGGTCTCATTGTAATTTCATCGAAATCTGATAAAGTATCTCCAGAGATATATGGAGATAAACACCTCAAACTTGGTACTGAAAATGACTATCGCCGCATTTTTTTTTCGTTTTGCTTGAATTATATTTGCAAAACATTAAAATTAAAACTAATATTGTTCTCAACATTTAAATTTTAATGTTCTTTTAATTAAAGTAAGTTAAGATTTAAAATATTTACCTAGCTTGAATGTAACTTTATAATTTACTTGCTTTAATATTTCTATATCTGCTTTGCCTTGCTAGCTACTTGCTTAAACCCCCTTTTTCCTTCTCCTATAACCTTTTCTTACTTCTAGAATATTATTATTTTCAGGTTTTCTTGTTTGTCTCTCTACCTTTTATTAATCTCTGATCTTTTTTTATGGTTTTTGGGACTACCCACTAACTTATCTTTACTTATTACTTTACAGCATTATTTTTTCATACTACATATTTCTATCATATTTTTTTCCTAAGTCTTGCTCAACCCTAAACATTGTTTGTTGGTTTTTCAGTTTGTCCTGTTCTTTTTTTAATGATGCCATACACAGAGCAACGAAAATGCACCACAAATGGATGGCATTTTCTTTTGTGCTACCTAGTAACTATAGGGTTTTACAACCTGAATGTCAGATCTAAAAGCACGTACCTACCTATTTCTGAAGTATTATGGCAGTGATGATTTTTTTCCCACTATGGAACGGGGAAGTATACGCGTTTATTGCGAGGACAGTGATAGATTGATTGTGCAAAAACGAACGTTCCCACTTATCCCTAAAACGGTCAAAGTCGTTGGGTTACGGTCGATCTAATTACGGGTTTCTTTAAAAGGCCTGCATTTTTCATTCAGCGAAAGTCCATTAAGATTTTTCAGAAATGTCATTGAATCACTGTCGTAATTCTTTATTTTAGTATTGTTTTTAATTTCAGACATCATTCATAGGTATCGTATACCTATGTTAAAACATAAACTATAATCTAAAATAAACACAGTGTGGTCAGCGGCAATTAAAACTAATAATTTATATATAGGAAATATTATGTGGCACGTTTTCGTCGTTCTGCGGTATCTATTCGAGCTAGTCTGTGGTTTATAATCAGACATTTCTTTAGGTGAATGCAATAAATAATTTAACATATTTCTAATGTACTTTCTCTCTGTTGCAGGTTATTTCCCAGCTCACGAATATGCTCCTAAATTCGATTTCAATCCCATGGACTGCACCGATATAGTCATTGGTACTGCCAAAGGGAACTACCACAGAGTGCTGGATTATTATACTCGAGATAGGTCAGTAACAAAAGTCTCGTGTATTTTTTTGAATATAATAAAAGGTAACTGGACAAGCACGCCGCTTGCCTGATGGTAAGCGATGATGTCTACCTATTACAGATACAGCAACATGCAAAATTCTGGACAGCCAGAATTTTGAGACATAAAGATGTTGAGTCTCACATGCTCTGTAATTTCACTGGACACCTTGCCAGTTCAACATAAAAACATTCCTATTTCACGGCTGAACATTAAACTGGCGAAGTGGTGGTACCGCCCCAAGTGGTATAGCAGAAGTCCTACCACTACAAGTGTGCGTTCACACATCTGCCATTTAGAACTTGTCAAAAAAGTATAGGCATATTTTATCATTAGGCAGAAGATAAGTATTTTTGCTGGAGCAGGCGATCTCTCACTTCTAGATAGATTCGTATTTAATATCCGAATAAAATATCGGTCTACTAAAAATGTTGGTATGTAATTTAGGTAAATGTAAAATAAGAAAGGGTATTAAGATCTACGGATTGACGGAAATACGGAATCTATAAAATCTAAGGAATGAAATGTTCGTTAGCTGGATGCAATTATTTTTAACCGACTTCACATGAAAGGAGGAGGTTCTCAATTTGGCTGTATTTTATTTGTTACCTCAGAACTCCGTCATTTATGAACGGATTTAGAAAATTATTTATTTGTTTGAGAGAATATACTCGGTGCATTGCATGCCAGTTTGGTTCCATTGTAATTTTATCGAGCTCTGATAAGTATCTCGAGAGATATGGAGATAAACGTCTCATACTTAGTACTGAAAATGACTGACACGGCATTTTGAAGTCGGTTTTTTTTCGTTTTGTGATAGGTCTTAAATTATATTTAAATGACCTACTATAAAGTAACTAAAATTGGAATGTATTGTAGATCAACACCCCGCGTGGATACATTCTGGGGCGGTCACGATGACGTCACAGCAGCTTCAGGGTACGAGGAGAACGGAGTCACCACCATCATGTTCCGGAAGAAGTTACAGGTATGTCAGATAGATGGCGTTGATTGCACAAATGTCACATCACGTAACTTTATAACCTTAAACAATACAAGGACAAAAAATAAATTAAAAAACTAAAACCCGACTACTGAAAAGTCACGATCTAATTTTAGAAATTATAAACCGACTTCCAAATAGGATGAGGTTCTTAATTTGTCTGTATGATTCTTTTTGTATGTATATTACGCGATTACTCCGTTAATTGTGAACCGATTCGAATGATTATTTTTTTAATTGCTAGGGTACATTTCTAAGGTGGTCCCATTGTAATTTCATCGAGATCTGATAAGTATCTCTAGAGATATGACGATAAACGTTTCAAAATTGCTACTGAAACTGACTCGCAAGGCATGGAAGTCTGACTGACTCGCAAGGTTGGTTTAGTTTTCAAACGATCTCAACTATGTAATTGAGAATTGCTTCTACCACAAATGTTACCTTTATTCATATTTTTAACTGAAATCACGAAAAAGGTGGAGGATCTCAATTCACCGGAATCTTTTTTTTTTAATGTATGTTCATCGATTACTCGAAGACTCCTAAACCGACTTGAAAGATTCATTTTGGTTTGAAAGAGATACTTCACAGGTGGTCCCATTTAAATTTCATCGAGCTATGTTCAGTATCTCTAGAGATATGGAGATAAGTACCTTAAAATTGGTGCTGAAAATTAATAATAGCGCGCCATTTGAAATCAGTTTTTTGAGTTTGTTAAACGATCTTAAATAATTGTTTAAAGAAAGGCCAAGTCAAAAGAATATTGATAACTTTCTTTAAACAACTTAAAAATAATTACCTACTGACAATATCAAAATTATATTAACTACAATAATAATATCTATAGTATAAATAAAAGACAGAACCTAGGTCGCTACCTGCCGGTAATGTTCCCAAGAAGCTAGCGATGTTACCTCGTTGTATAGCTAGGCTAATACGTTGGCCGAGGTAAGTAGAGAGAAAAGTACATAAAACCGGCGAGCATGTATAAAGGCGCTCATGAAATTGGAAGAAATGAAAGAGGTATGTCAGGATCGTAGCATGTGGAAAGAAGTAGTCTCTGCCCACCCCAAAGGGAAAAAGGCGTGATTTTTAACCGACTTCAAAAAAAGGAGGAGGTTTCTCAATTCGACCGTATATATATATATATATATATATATATATATATTTTTTATGTTTGTTCGCGGATAACTTCGTCGTTTATGAACCGATTTCGATTATTGTTTTTTTGTTCGAAAGGAGATATCCCAAGTGTGGTACCATGGTAATTTTATCGAGGTATGATAAGTATCTCCAGAGATATTGAGATAAACATCTCAAAATTGGTACTGAAAATTAATAGCGCGGCATTGAAGTCGGTTGTTTTTTAGTTTTTAAACGATATTATTAGGTATGCTTGTCAAATTTTCCATTCTACCCTTAGGCTAAAGAACCCACAGACCACTCGTTCGTAGACGAAGCCATGCACATCATCTGGGCTCGAGGCCAAGAGCCGGGACAGTACAAGCATCACCCACCATCGGGGCTGGAGCGAGGGACCGCCTCGGTCGGAGACTTCTACCGACAAGACGAGCTGAAATACCACGGTCATGGCTCTCAGAGAGGAGTCAGTTCCATTAACTTCTTTGGTAAGTTGTCTTTATAAACCAATCTTTACATTTTTGTTGTTATTTTTTCTTACGTCATATAGGCTAGCGTTTTACCAAGTTACTATCTCACCTGCTAGGCTATTCTGTAAGCTATCTCGGAAGCGGAATCCGCGGTGAGATTTAAATTTCGTATTACGAAATTCAACCGTATTACGATCGTGATACGATTGAATTTCGTAGTACGAAATTCGAATCTCACCGCCGATTCCGCTGTCGAGATAGCTTACAGAATAGCCTAGCTGTTCGTTAGTGATGATGCGGTCGAGGATGGCAGCACGCTAGGCCTAGAATGGGAACTGGCTCGCTCTCAACATTATCGTGAATTTGTAACATTATTAATGTTATAAAAACCAATTTATGATTTTTATGGATTTATGTAAATGTGTATTTGTATATACCGGCTGTAATTCACGTACCTTTAGTGGAATTTTCTCGACCTTAGGTAAGATTGCGATCTCACCACGTGACGAAGAGAGACGGACTCGCTCGAAACTTAGGTCGAGAAAATTCAACAAAAGGTACGGTCACACCGCGGCGTCCTGCGATCTGCAGGCGCGATCTTAGTACTTTTCAATTGTTTTCTGATCGGGTTTGGTGTGAACCAGTCCGTACAAATACTACTGCGCTATCTGATCGCCGCCTAGATCGCGCGCGCAGGACGCTGCGGTACGTGAATTATAGCCAGTATATAACATGAATAGTCTTTCAAACTCTGTCTGATTGGAGTTATTAAGAATTATTTTAGTTATTTATCAGGTATAATACATCTAGAAAGTTGAAGGGAGTCGACAAGATCAAGTTCTTTGCTAAGTCATCTAGATATTTTAGTCACTAAATTTCAATGATTCTCTGAGTTACAAAGCATTATATAAGGTCATCCTACTGCAGCTCTAATCAAATGCTTCAAGAGGTTTCTTCTAAGCCAAAACTGCTAAATGACGTGACGAAATTTTCTCAAAAACACTGCTATTACAATACAAATACAAATAATTACTTACATTTATGTGCAAGAATACGTTTCACAATATTGGTCTTAAAATAAAGGTAAGTTGTATTCAGCCTGCTTGCAGACGTGCCAATATTAATAATTAGTAATTTTACATGTACAAAACAATTACATAATAACCAGTCACACAATTTTCGTTTAAAGTTAATTCCGAGCTGTCAGACTCTGGAATGCGCTTCCATTGGAAGTAAAACGCTCACAAACACTTGCTACTTTTAAAGACCGCGTCAAGGCCCACTATCTCTCCTAAACTGCTACTGTTTTCTATCTAAGTTCTCTTATATATTTTATTATATTTATATATGTATAATATGTATATGCATAGTTTTGTATATATATATATATTGTATTGTATACTTTTATTGTGTGTACGGTATTGTTATGTATGTGTATTGTAATGTATAAAATATATACGTACTTTTGTTATAATGTACTTATTACCTATTCTGATTTATTTATTTATTATTTTTGTTCATTTTTAACACCTATATACCGCCATGTATGTTAAGTTTTTCTTTCTCCACCCTAAGGTTTCTGGAAGAGATCGCTTTAAGCGATAAGACCGCCTGTTGTTACACCCGTTGTAAATGTTTATTTTTTAAGTTTTATTTGTTTGGTGTTCAATAAAGAGTTTCTATCTATCTATCTATTCCGTCCAATAATTTTAGTTCATTAGGATAGTTCATCAATTTTAGTTATTAATCTAGACGTTGTGTAATAATACGGTAACTACTGCTATTTAGCTTCTGCCAGCCTGGCAGCTGAAGCTGAAGCTGAAGCCTTCAGCTTCAGCTTCAGCGTACAAATTGATTCATCAGGTCTGCGAAGAGAAATCAGCAGTGCTATTCTCAAACATTCGAAAGCAAATTCGGATTCGGAAACTGCCTCTCCTTCGACTCAGATCTTTGCAATTCACAATGCTCAGTCCGTAATTTTTCAACCGACTTTAAAAAAGGAGGAGGTTATCAATTCGTCTTTATGTTTTTTAAAATATTTTTTTTCTATGTATGTTACGCGATTACTCCGTCAATTGTGAACCGATTCGAATGATTATTTTATTTTATTAATCGATAGGGTACACTTCTGAGGTGGTCCCATTGTAATTTCATCGAGATCTGATAAGTATCTCCAAAGATATGACGATAAACGTCTCGAACTTGCTACTGAAACTGAATCGCGGAGCATGGAAGTCGGTTGTTTTAGTTTTGTTGAAACTGTCTTAATTATATTGTATCGAATCTTACGTACTGTGTAAATGTATGTTCCAGAGGTAACCAAATCAACAATATCCGGGGATATATCCCCACTGCCCGACAAATGCGGTGCTCAGTTCAAGATACCCAACGACTGTGACCCTCTCGCCACCACGGGCAACAAAACCTGCCAATACTCCGCGTCCTGGGAGTACTTGGGACTGAAGAGAGGCAAGGACTCTGTCAAGTTCACTATAAGGACTGTGCAGGGCAAACATTGGACCGGGATCGGATTCAGCGATAATAAGAAGATGGTGAGTTGGAGTTACTTCTGTGTGGATATGTTATCCTAGTACAACTTTTATTGCGAGGCAGTGACTTGTGTGTATATTTGTATAGTAGCCCTAAACTTGTGTTCTGCCACAATGTTATAAATAATGACTGTCGAATTGTCGATTGTAATCAACCAGTATTATTAAAAATCATGACAATTTGTTGTCATTCCGAAACTCACTGAAATCCACAGAGTACTGAACTATAGAGATTCGGGTAGCGTGGCCACATGAGATAGAAAATTGTAACATAACCATATATGTATTTAGAACCCAGTGATACATAGCAATAAAGGTCAAAGTTCGTTAAGCTAAAAACGGCTAACTACGTTACTGACCCTGAAAAAACCGGCACGCAATGAGAGAGGGAAATATTATAGCTTTGTCCTTTTTCCGTTCGTTACATGGAATAACTCCATAGTATATCCTCATGTGGGAAAGAGACAGAGCTACCCGCGGTCTATTATTTTCTCTGTCTACGCTGAAATCCGTTTATTCTTGTTCTATGATCGCGAACCATGTTTTGGAAACTCAAAAAGAAATTTGGATAATACTTCTGACTTGGAGAACTTGGAGATTGCCTATCGGTAGCACCACTTTGCCAATTAATTTTCACACGTGAAATAAGAATGTTTTTCGGTTGAAATGGCAAGATGTCCAGTGAAATTACAGGGCATGTGAGACTTAACATCTTTATGTGTCAAGGTAACAGGCGCAGTGCGTGACGTCATCGCTAAAGCGGGTCGAATGCCTGAATGATAGCGAAATTAGCAAATAAGTCTTCGCAGTTACGCCGTTCTACAATAGAGGGCGTTTATAAATATACAATATGAGAAGTTTGAATGAAGAAGTTTCACTTAAAAACATGTTTTTTTTTATATCTTATATGCTAGCGTTTGACTACTATCTCACCTGTTGGTAAGTGATGATGCGGTCGAAGATGGTAAGCACGCTAGGCCTAGAATAGGAAATGGCTCTCAAGGATAGCTGCCGGAAAACATTAGATGTTTGGCGACAGATTTTCTAACTTGAGGTAGCTACCTCAAGTTAGAAAATCTGTCGCTGGCCAGGCGGACACTAGATAGTGTCCTACCACCATGCAAGGGTGTTGTGATGATGTTTAAACAGTTCCTTCTGTTTCCTCCTATTTCCAGTCTCAAACGGATGCCATCATAGGCTGGGTGGACCCGCGCTCCAACCGACCCTTCCTGATGGACACCTGGGTGACAGGCTACTCCGCAGCCAGGGTAGACTCGCGACAGGATCTGAGCAAGGAGGCCGGCAGTCAGGTGGATGGAGTCACTACACTCAGCTTTGTTCGGAAGCGGAATACTGGAGACCAGAAGGTTAGTTCCGTTGTATTACCTCGACTAAAACTGTATTCCCAATAAGACGAATGCATGTCATAATTATTAATATTTACAACGCGGTTTTGTTCCCAAGTATTTTACCTATGCACTCGTTTTTACCAATTAAATTCATTCTTACAGATTTTCTCAGAACATGCTAAAATTTACCTATAAAATAGTAACATCGTTAAGGTACGGCCACGCCGCGGCGTCCTGCGATCTGCGAGCGCGATCTCAGTACTTTTCAATTGTTTTCTGATCGCATTTGGTGTGAACCAGTCGGTACAAATACTACTGCGCTATCTGATCGCCGCCTAGATTGCACACGCAGGACGCTGCGGTGTGTCCGTATCTTTAGCCTTTTCAATTTTGAGCATACATGAGGGAAAAAAGTAGTATAAGTACCTGTTTTTAACCGACTTCCAAAACATAGGAAGTATGTTTTTATTTGTATGTGTGTTACTGGATTTCTCCGCCAAATTGTCAGCTGATTTTATTTATTTTTTCGAGTTAAATATATCTTGTTAAATTTTATTTAGATTCTCATAGGTCTTAAGTCTTAACTTAAGTACGTGGCATGTGAAGTTGGTTTTTTAGTAAAATCACTTCATGTACTTATGTACGTACATTTCTAATAGCAATAAACCGCTTGAAAAAAATCTCCCGATGGAAAATAATATGTAGTACGAGTAACCCAAAATTCCCTTCTCTTCCAGGACCTCGCGTTCACAGACAACCAATGTCTGTACATGATGTTCATCATACAAGGCGGTAACTTCGACCCGGTGAACAAGCGGACCAGCAAACATCTGCAGACCCCCATCGTTACTGAGGAACGAGTCTGCATCAGGCCTTGTGGGCCCGGTGAGTTGACTATCATTTTTAGGGTTCCGTACGGGTACAACGGGACCCTACTACTAAGACTCTGCTATCCGTCTGTCCGTCTGTCACCAGGCTGTACCTCATGAACCGTGATAGTTAGACAGTTACTACGTAACAGATATTTCACTCCCCTACACAAACACAATACCAACGCTTATTTTAGACAATACAATCAAAAATGTGTCTAAGGCGCTCGACCTAGCGTTGTTATTACTTCGTTCAGCGCGCGATGTACCGGAGCGCGCCCGATACGATGTGCATTAGTGTAGGGTTGACTCAATGAAATATATATAAAATGAGTTTTGACCGCCGGCGCTGGTTGAAAGTTTAGGTATCAAACGCTTTAGCTATGAGCGAGTGAGGGAGCCTGCCTCAAGTAAGGAAATATTTACCCGAACATTTAATGTGTTCTGTCAGCTGACTTAGAAAGCTAGTATACCTATTCTCGGCCTAGCGTGCCACTTGCTCACCGCTTTACGTATGTCGTTGCTTCACTTGGTCACAAAACGTGTTAGTGTAGTCTAGTGATTTAAGGACGCTTAAAAGTATTTAATGATGATAGCACCTGATATGTTCCTTTGAGAGCCAGTGTTCCATTCTAGGCCTAGCATGCTACCATCCTTTAAATAAAACTGATTTTAACGGCTGGAAACGCGGCATCTTTTGCGACGTTATTATTTCTGACTTATCTTTGTAAATATTTAAATTACCAAACCATTTATTCCTCAGAGCCCACGGACGAAGAATTAACAACGGAGCCCGTGGTCCCCGGACTGTCATCCTACAACATGTTGATCCGTATCACAGGACTAGCTGACAGCTTCAAACCTCCCGCGCCGGGGAGCAAGGAATATGAGGAGCTGAGTAAACAGGTACGTACAGTCCGGCAAGTATAACTTGGCGTGCCTGTGCGCCACTGTGCTTTTACTTTGAACTTTGATAACAGTTTCTCTTAAACCACTTTTAATTACTTTTGGCATTATTGAACTATTTTAATGTAGCAGATTTATCAACAATAATGTCGCGGTAATCTCTCAAACGTCAAACTCACAGTTTCGATTAAAATAATTAATTCCAAAAACCACCACCGCCAAGTTATACTTGTGGCACTGTAGTAGCAAGTATTTTAAGAGTTATCATCCTCATCTCAAGTCCTCGAAAAATAGAGATAAAAAGCGTAAATACAAATACATCTGCGTACACACCACACTCACACACGCATGTGCTCACGCGCAAGCGCACTCACTCGCTCGTTACCTCACGCACTCACTTACTCCATCACTCACTCACATTAACATACTCATGGAAACATGGAAACACATGCACTGTATATCTGTATATATTACAAACTTATTTATGTAACTGTTGAAAAGATCCATAGAGACAGCCAATAGATCCGGCGACATAGGAAATCTCCTAGTGCAGGATATAGGGATTCCTACAACAGTGGTATCTTTCGAGTTAAGAAACAACATAGGTAATTATTATGTTATAATTTATTCATAAACAGAAACCTGTAATAGTTGTAGCTGTAATTGTATTTAGAAAGCAAGTCTATTGTATGAAAATAAATAAATAAAATACTAATTCACGCCACTGACTACTGAGCTCGATCTTCAGCTCCTTGTTTCCAACCGCTGCCAGCCAGCTTGCGTATATCATCGCTCCATCTAGCTGGAGGGCGTCCTACGCTACTGTTTTTAGGGTTCCGTAGTCCTGACAAGGAACTTATAGTTTCGTCATGTCCGTCTGTATGTCTGTCTGTCTTGTCTGTCCGAGGTTTTGCTAAAAGACCGTTAATACAAGAAAGCTGTAATTTTGTGGGCGTATGTATATAAATTGACTGGCAGGCTGACTTACTAACGCCGACGCCTTAGCCATTGGGCTATTGCCGCTTAGTCTAGTTTAGTGTGCCATGGTCTCCACCCTAAAAGAAGCCTACCCCAACGATCAGTTCATACAGCGTAACCGTTGTATGAACTGATAAAAGATTTTTTCTTCATCTACGACTCCTGTTAACATAGGAGTCGTAGATGAAGAAAAAAACTTCATGTCTCCACTGCACTGCGCTTATTACCTCGATTCATAAACGTGTTAAGTCTCACATGTCCTGTAATTTCACTGGACACTTTGCCTCAAACCGAAAAACATTTCTATTTCACATATTTATAAATATTATAAGATCGTTTAAAAAACTAAAAAAAGAACCGACTTCAATGCCGCGCTATTAATTTTCAGTACCAATTTTGAGGTGTTTATCTACATATCTCTGGAGATACTTATCAGACCTCGATAAAATTACCATGGTACCACACTTGGGATATTTCCTTTCCAACAAAAAAATAATAATCAAAGTTATCCGCGAACAAAAAAAAAATCATACGGTCGGATTGAGAAGCCTCCTCCTTTTTTTTTTGGTCGGTTAAAAATACAGGACTTATCGCGCTTAAAACATAAATTTTTATTTAACTCGACATTTCGACCAAGTTGCATTGATCGTGGTCGAAGCGTAGAGTTAATTAAGCTATTTCACGGCTGAATTAACTGGCAAAGTAGTGATATGATAAAATGGTATTGAAATAAAAATACATGTATAAATCGTTGAATAATACTTGTAGATTTTAAAAATACATGTTATACTACAAAAACTATTTGTTTTGTTTCAGGTAGTGGACAGCTTGGCTGGAGAAATCGGTAAAAATAAGGGATATCATGGACTGTTAGTGAACGGATTCAGTCAGTAAGTTGAAATAACAACATATCTACATTTACAATTAATATTTAATTAAAAAAAAAAGTTTAAAGTGAATAGTATGGGGTGTGCGATTTCTATGCTTTTAAGTTTATTTTAGTGGCTTCGTCAAGCGGCAAGCCATTTGACAGTTTAAAACATTGCGACAGAATGATGCTACGTTTTGATAGTGTTTTGTTTTGAATTCGACTCTACAAGTACCTTCTATAGACGAAGGTAGTCTATGGTCTGATGATGGGACCTGAAAGGTGTCCATAAGAATCTTAAACCACCAAAGACGTTTTGTATGACAGATGCACAACCGCCCCAATGAAACCGACCTTGACCGGAGTTTTCCCTTTCTTTTGTATGTACAGGTGAATTTTTCAAGGTGGCGTGGATGGCCAAATCAGAAACTATGAGGAATTGCAAAAAGTACTCAAAGGAGTCTCGGACCCGATTTTAATGAAAATTGAAACTGCATTTTTGGATTTTTTAAAAATAAATATACCTAGCCATATATTGTATACATATAGTATAGTACATATATAGCACTAGCAGGTTGTTAGACAAGGACACACTCCCACCTAGGTGCCTTTCGTTGGGCCCGATTTGATGTACATAGCAATTACAACCTTATGTTTAGAGCATACAAATTAAATTGAATTTGTAAAAACATCTGCTGTGCACGATCCTTATATTCTAAATCCATGTAAACGACATATGATAATCCCGTCATGTTTGGGCTCGTTGGATTTGTCTTGACTTAGTCTGGTTCTAGATTATAATAAAAGATGAACTAATAGTAATAAAACATGAAAAAATCGATGAACGCAGGCTGACTGCATGCACGAAAAAGTGTCCCGTTACGCTCATTGTCCCGTTACAATCATTGTACGCATGCGCCGATTTCATCAATGTTTTGTTATAACGTTGTCACGTTAAACTATCGTCCGTAAACCAACCTTACAGACGTCACGTCCAATTTAGAATAAGACTATTATTTTATTTTCCTGATAATAAACTTATTATTATTTTTTATTTTCCAGAAACGAAACCAAAGCCATCCTAGCCGAGTTAACCCTAAAATCCATCGACTCTAACACGATCGAAGGTTCGAGCGGCCGGTCTCTCGACTCCACCAACTTAACCAACGCTACAAAAGAGGATGAGATGGAACGATGGCAGAGGGTGGTAAGAGATACCCTCGCGCTGGGACGGGTGGGCAATCTGAACGTTGATCCAGAGTTTTTGGTGTTTGAACCTCAGAGTTGTAAGTTCATATTTTTTATATTTTTGACCGATTTTAAGAAAGGAGGAGATTCTCAATTATATTATGTATTTTTTTATATGTTACCTCGTTCATTAACCGATCTGGAAAAATTACCAACATTATAAATGCAAAAGTCAGTTAATATATTGATTTGTAACTTCTTCACGGTCAATCGAACATGCAAAATTTGCATGTTACTACGCTGCGCCTGTTATCTCGAGACATAAAAAAATTATTTAGACAATTAATTGGCTAAGTGGTGGTACCGCCCCAGGCGAACTAACAGAAGCCTACCACTACAATTTTGAATGTTGGGATAGTTGCGCTGTCTAGTTTGGGGGGTCAATAGCGCAGTGAGGAAATAGTTTGACGCCAGAGGCAGCGGGTTAAAATCCCCGTCGTGCACCAGTGGATTTCTCTATGGAAAAATGTATGTGCGGATTTCACAGTAGCCCTCCGGTGAACAAAAACATTGTTAAGAAACCCCCAACCCTCGCATGGTGGTAGGACACCATTTAGTGTCCGCCTGGCCAGCTACCACCCTCAAGTTAGAAAGTCGGTCGCCAAACATCTAATGTGTTCCGGCAGCTATCCTTGAGAGCCAGTTCCCATTCTAGGCCTAGCGTGCTACCATCCTCGACCGCGTCATCACTTACCAACAGGTGAGACAGTGGTCAAACGTTAGAATCAAGAATCAAAGCATTTATTCAGTATGTGGACAGTATTAATATACGCACATATACACGTTGAAATCATAAATCATAAAATAAATCATAATCAATTATCAAGTAAACATTTAAGCAGAATTTAACGCTTTGAATAAAAAAAAAAGGTAATAAACCATTCAGCTGTTATCCAATCGTTGACGCCAGACTATTAAAACATTAAAGTAGGGTTGCGAACCATACACGTAACTGAGTGTTTCATTATAGACCTGTGTCGATCGTGATAGATCGAATCTTTTTGATTCGATCGCGACCGGTACATGAGTGATCGAATCATGGATCTCTAAAAGATTTGATCACACTTGACTCGGTCTCGAATATCAATCAGTCTCGTGTCTCGAGCTCGAATGCTTAGTCTGAATGTCTGAATGTCTAAGTCATTATTAATTAATTACATACAGATACTTTACAAACAGGCGACATGTTCATGAGATCAAAAATAGGTACTTATGTGTTTTCATCGTGACAATTAACATTAATATCATGATTCTAACCATCATCCGTACAGTTCAGCATTCGTCATCTAATACTATAAGAATCTTTGTCCTGACATACTGACTCACTGACAGACAACGCACAGCCTAAACCGCTGGTCGTAGAGACTTGAAGTTTGGAGGGTATATTTGTCTTAGTACGTAGGGGTGTACTAAGAAAGGATTTTTTAAAATTCACCCCTTAAGGGGATGAAATGGGGGTTCAAAGTTTGTATGGAGAAACAAGTCTTTTCTATCCGAAACTTCACACAAGTGCTTCAGTACAAAAATAAGTAAATACGTGTTTCAGGTTTTTTTGAAATTCCACCCCTAAGAGGGTGAAATGGGGTAAAAAAGACTGAAAATCAATATTGTTTTGGATTGCGCTGAAATTTGGCATGCAGATAGTTATTACAAAGTAAGTTCCCTCTGAGAAAGTATTTTCCAAAATTCACCCCTAAAGGGGATGAAACGGGGGTTGAAAGTTTGTATAGAGAAACAAGATTAGATAGTCTTTTATATTTGAAACTTAACACAAGTACTTAAGTAAGTAAATACGTGTTTCAGGCTCTTTCGAAATTCCACCTCTAAAAGGGTGAAGTGGGGTAACAAAGTCTGAAATCAATATTGTTTCGGATTGCGCTGAAATTTGTCATGCAGATAGTTATTTTGACTTAGGTATCCGCTAAGAAAATTTTTCAAAATTCACTCTTCAAGGGGATGAAGCGGGGGTTCAAAGTTTGGATAGTCATTTTATTCGAAATTTCACACAAGTACTTCTAAGTAAATCAACACCAATATTATAAATGCGAAAGTCAGTTTGTTTATTTGTTTGTTTGTTTGGGACTTCTTCACGGTCAAACGCCTTGACCAATTTGGCTGAAATTTTGTATAAAGATAGAACATAAGGCAGAATAGGATATAGGATATTGTTTTTATGGCTATTGAGTCAGGGGGTCCAGATATTATTAATTTAATTTTGTAAATATAAGACTTCTTCTTGAATGAACGGCTTGACCGATTTCCCGGAAATTTTGTATGAATACATGTCATAGGGCAGAATAGGATACTTTTTTTCTGGCTGTCGAGTCAGGGGGTCCAGTTATTTTTAATTGAATTTAGTAACAAAAGGACCTCTTTTCGAATAAACGGCTTGACCGATTTGCCTGAAATGTTGTATAAAGACAGTTCATAAGGCAGAAAATAATATAGAATACTTTTTTTCTGGCTATCGAGTCAGGGGGTCCAAATATGTTTAATTGAATTTTGTAAATATAAGATCTCTTCTCAAATAAACGGCTTGACCGATTTGCCTGACATGTTGTATAAAAACAGTACATAGGGCAGAAAAGGATATAGAATACTTTTTATTTGGCTATCGAGTCAGGAGGTCCAGATATTTTTAATTAAATTTTGTAAATATAAGACCTCTTCTGGAATAAGCGGCTTGACCGATTTGCCTGAAATGTTGTATAAAGACAGTTCATAGGGTAGAATAGGATATGGGATACTTTTTTTTGGCTATCGAGTCAGGGGGTTCAGATATTTTTAATTGAATTTTGTAAATATAAGACTTCCTCTCGAATAAACGGCTTAACCGATTTGCCTGAAATTGTATGAATACATGTCATAGGGCGGAATAGGATATAGGATACTTTTTTCTGGCTCCAGATATTCAGTTTCTTTTCTTCTTTCTATTCCAGTCCAGATATTTTTTATTTAATTTTGTGAATGTGTGGCCTCTTATCAGCTAAACAGCTAGACCGATTGGACTGAAATTTTATACATATTACAGTTCATATTGCATAGAATCACATAGGATACTTTTTTTCTGGCAGTCGAGTCCAGTAGTCCAGAATTTTTAAATAGAACTTTGTAAATGTGTGGCCTACTCTCGGTCAAACTGGTTAACCATTTAAGCTAAAATGTTGTACACGGACAGTCAAAAAGACATAGAAGGGCAACGAATACTTTTTTTTGGGTGGAAATTTCGGTTTTCTATATTTTTATTATGGAATTTTGTAAATGTGTGGCCTCTTTTCGGCCAAACGGCTTGACCAATTCAGATGAAATTTTGTACAGACCTTTAATAGGGCATAAAAGGGCAAAGAATTCTTTTTTTCGGCAATTAAGTGTGGGTGCCTATATTTTTTTTTTAACTTTACATAGAGTTTGCATAATCATAAAAGTTTGAGCTTAGGTTCATAGATAATGACTAAACTTAATAAGTGCCTTAATTAGGCCATAAAATTTACGCGATGGCTTTGCTTGCCCAACGTGTTTTATCTGCTTTGTGGGAAGTATTTCAAAAGCATTCGTGTCTTAACAGCCACATTTAACCTTAGGGTGATCGGTGTTGACTAAGTAGGTTATAAAAACTGTCAGGGTCATAAAACGTAAAAATTTTCGCGTTCACTTCGCTCGCGCATTGATAACGCTCCCTGCGCTCGCGCAAATCTTTGTTTTATCTACTTTGTAGGTAATATATCAGCAACTTTTGTATTTTAATAGCCACATGCATCAAAACGAGTCCATAAATTGAAACAGTACAACCTTCAATAATAATAATGATTTTTAACCTTAAAATAAGTGGATATCAAGTTTAACCTTTGTGTCATCAGTGTTAACTTAGTAGGTCATAAAAACTGTCAGGATCATAAAAGGTCGTACAAATTTTTCGCGCTCGCTGCTCTCGCGTAAACATTTGTTTTATCTACTTTGCAGGTAATATTTCAACATTTTTTGTATTTTAATAGCCACATGCATCAAAACGAGGCCATAAATTGAAACAGTACAACCTTCAATAATCATAATGATTATTAACCTTAAAATAAGTGGATACCAAGTTTACCCTTTGTGTCATCAGTATTAACTTAGTAGGTCATAAAAACTGTCAGAGTCATAAAAGGTCGTAAAAATTTTTCGCGCTCATTTCGCTCGCGCAATGATCCGCTCCGTTCGTGCAAGCATTTGTAATCTACTTTGTAGGAAACATTTCAGCAACTATTGTATTTTAATAGCCACATTCATCAAAACATGTCATAAATTGGAACAGTACAACGTTCAATAATCATAATGATTTTTAACCTTAAAATATCAAGTTTAACCTTTGTGTCATCAGTGTTAACTTAGTAGGTCATAAAAACTGTCAGGGTCATAAAAGGTCGTAAACATTTTTCAGAATAAACGGAGCGTACACAGACTGGTTTAACATCGAAAAAGGTGTTAGACAAGGATGTGTAGCATCGCCAGTGCTGTTCAACCTATTCATAGACAATTGCTTGACAGATCTGAAAGAAAGTGTGTACGGATTCAGAATGAATGATTTAACTATCTAATGCCTCCTATACGCTGATGATCAGGTGATATTAGCATCATCGGAGGAAGAGTTGCAAAGAATGGTTAATATTATGCATGACGCCTTAAAAAGCAAAGGGATGAAAGTGAATGTAAGCAAGACCAAAGTAATGGTTTTTGAAAGAGAAGAAAGAATGACTGATTTTTATGTGACGATGGAAGGAGAAAGAGTGGAACAAGTGAAAGAGTTTGTGTACCTGGGTTCTAAGTTTACGAGAGATGGTAAGTATGAAAGTGATATTGAGCGAAGAGTTTTGGCTGAAAACCAAGTAAGTGGGGCACTACATAACTTTATGAGAAGTCAGAACGTGTCTAAAAAAGCACGACTGGCTGTACATAGGGGAGTGTTGGTTCCCACACTCATGTATGGTAGTGAATGCTGGGTATGGCAGAAGAAACATGAAAGTAAAATTAATGCTGTAGAAATGGGAAGTTTGAGAAGTATGATCGGAGTGACTTTGATGGATAAGTTGGAGAACAGCGTGATAAGGGAATGTTGTGGTGTGGCAGAAGATGTAGTGACAAAGATAGAGAAAGGGATGCTTATTGCATCATATATGCATATAAACCCTTAGCATTATATGCATATATGCATATAATGCTTAGGGTTTGGACATCTGGAGAGGATGGATGAAGAAAGATTGACGAAACAGATTTATGAGACGTGTGAGACGCAGTTGGTAGAGGCGAACCTAGGCGAACGTATCACGACCAGATCGGAGACGTTTTAAAAAAGGCCAAGTCAAAAGTACCTATAACCGGCGAGCATGTATGAAGACGCTCATGAAAGTGGAAGAAGCGAAGGAGGTATGTCAGGATCGTAGCATGTGGAAAGAAGTAGTCTCTGCCTACCCCAACGGGAAAAAGGCGTGATTGTATGTATGTATGTATGTCATAAA
Source organism: Cabera pusaria (assembly GCA_954871355.1). Lineage (NCBI taxonomy): Eukaryota > Metazoa > Arthropoda > Insecta > Lepidoptera > Geometridae > Cabera > Cabera pusaria. The sequence continues at coordinate 4,326,768 of OX940909.1, read as the reverse complement.
AGGTCGTAAACATTTTTCGCGCTCGCTTCGCTCGCGCATTGATAACGCTCGCTGCGCTCGCGGAAACATTTGTTTTATCTACTTTGCAGGTAATATTTCAACATTTTTTGTATTTTAATAGCCACATGCATCAAAACGAGGCCATAAATTGAAACGGTACAACCTTCAATAATCATAATGATTATTAACCTTAAAATAAGTGGATACCAAGTTTACCCTTTGTGTCATCAGTATTAACTTAGTAGGTCATAAAAACTGTCAGGGTCATAAAAGGTCGTAAAAATGTTTCGCGCTCGCTTTGCTCGCGCAGCGATAGCGCTCGCTGCGCTCGCGCAAACCTTTGTTTTATCTACTTTGTAGGTTATATTTCATCATTTTTTGTATTTTCATAGCCACATGCATCAAAACGAGTTTATAAAATAAAACAGTACAACCTTCGATAATCATAATGATTTTTTACCTTAAAATAAGTAGATATCAAGTTTAACCTTAGGGTCATCGGTCTTGACTTAGTAGGTCATAAAAACTGTCAGGGTCATAAAAAGACGTAAAAATTTTCGCGCTCGCTTCGCTCGCGCATTAATAGCTCTTCCTGCGCTCGCGTAAACCTTTGTTTTATCTACTTTGTAGGTAATATTTTTGCAATTTTTGTATTTTAATAGCCACATGCATCAAAACGAGGCCATAAATTGAAACGGTACAACCTTCAATAATCATAATAATTATTAACCTTAATATAAGTGGATATCAAGTTTAACATTAGGGTCATCGGTGTTGACTTAGTAGGTCTTAAAAACTTTCAGGGTCATAAAAAGTCATAAAAAAGTTTCTCACTTCGCTTGCGCAGTAATAACGCTACGTAGCGTATAATAGCGTGTTTTAACAGCTTGATACATTACACTGACTCAAATACTTAAACAGAAAAACTTGGTAAACCTTGGTTAGGTTTACCAAGTACCAAGTAATGATTAATAACTTTAACAATAGACGATATCGAGTTCGACCTAAGAGTCATTTATATTGACTTGATGATTAGGTCATTAAACTGTCAGGGTTATAAAAAGCCATAAAAAATGTTCACTCGCCCAATAATAGCGCTCGCTACGCTCGCGCAGCTATTCACCTTATTTTCTTTGTAAGAAATGTTTCAAGAACTGTTGTGTTGAGTCAAAAATTTAAACAGCACAACTTCGTATACCTAACCAAAATGATTAATGACTTTAACAATAGAGGATATTGAGTTCGACTTTGAGGGTCATCTAAGATGACTTGGCCTAAGAGATCATCGATCTAGACCTCAATGGTCATATACACAAATAACGCGGGCGAAGCCGCGGGTAACAGCTAGTTCGTTATATACTCATACAATACAACAAAGTACAATTTCGTTCATTTGGGTCGCAGTTCGTTTGAACTTTACTTTGTAGCACAAATGAACTGCGACCCGCGACCGAAATGATCGAATATTTTGGACCCGATCACTATATAAGTCGGTCACGAACGACCCGGGTCACGACAAATTAACGATCGACAAAGGTCTATTTCATTACTTCAGACAATTTTAGTTTAGTTAGCTTACCCTATCCTACTAATACTATAAAGGATAAAGTTTGCGGCTATATTTGTCACATCTTCACGCTAAAACTACTGAACCGAGTATATAGATATAGGATTCTTTTTATCCCGATATTCCCACGAGAACGATATCTACGCGGGTAAAACTGCGAGGTAGAGATATTACGATCTAAAATAACCGGCGAAGTGCGTGTCGGGCCACGCGCCGTGTAGGGTTCCGTAGTAGCCCGTTATTCAATGCAAGTCTTTACCCGTTATAAACAAGCAACTAGGTACTTCGCCTTTGTCACTTTAAAGGATTTATTCTAAGGATTTTGTATTTGGTACAAAATTATCTAACACCCAAGTTCAACGACTATTACTGCTAAACTAATAAAGTTATCTTAACCGCTATAATTTTCCTTTGAAGTTCATGAAATGCACTATTATCACGAATTTTTCCAGATTTTTCAAGCCAGCAGTTTACCTTTTAGAGGGGGGGGGGGGGTGGAGGGGGACGCCCTACTGGAACAAAAATTTGCACTTTAAAGTTCAATATTTCGTAAATGGAGCATTCAATCGAAAATGGTATTAGCCACCCTGAAGTCATTTTACAATACCTATTCAACGATACCCCACACGATGGGGTAACGACGAAAAAAATATTCATCCCCACATGTCATGTAGGGGAGCTACCCTAAAAAAAATATTTTTCAAAATCTTATTTTACTATTTTGTCGGCGTAATTTATATACATACCCCTACAAAATTACAGCTTTCTAGTATTAACGGTCTCTTAGCAAAACCTCGGACGGACAGACAGACAGACATGACGAAACTATAAGGGTTCCTTGTTAGGACTACGGAACCCTAAAAAATGTGGCTCTTAGTAATTAAATTAAATATTTTAACAATCTCAAATGAATTCAATGAACTTAAAATTCTCAAATAGACATTCAATTTTCTTAATCTAGCTTTTAATAATGAATTGTTATTTATTGAGAGTGTAATAAATAATAGCCTTCGCGCCGATATATAGGGACACATAATCTTTTTTATTTTATTATTTTTATTATAGATAAGCAAGCGTTATACCACTATCTCACCTGATGTTAAGTGAAAATGTGATCGACGATGTAGCACGCCTACCTAGAAGATACCTGTTCACTCGCGATTTTAAGACCCCCGGATTGTACTTCACAGGAAACACAGACTCTGGCAGGGAATTCCATTCCTTTGCTGTGCGTATGATAAATATGATGCAATATCAGAGGAATTTCTACGGATCGCTAAATAAATCGATCGAATCGATGTCTTTAAATTAGACTGAGATGCAACAACTCACACACACCCACACACACAAAGACGCTCACAGACACACACACTCGCACACACACACACGCACACAGACACACACACTCACACACACACACACACACACACACACACACACACACACACACACACACACACACACACACACACACAACACACATATGCCCCAAAACTTATCGGCCGGTAGTCAAACCAATTCCTATTAACACACTCAATAATTTTAAGTACCTAGTAAATATTGATAATTTAAAATGTAAAAAATATTATTTAGGCATGAATTTGTAAGCTACTTGGGAGAAACTAGTTCTCATGACACAGGGAATCCTAGTATGAGGACTAGTGTATCTATGTATCTTAATTAATTAAATAACATTAAATGCCATAAATAATTAATAACCAATGAAATTTAATGAACTACTATCTAATTGCGTATTACCTTTGTTTTAAAAAAAAGTATTTCATAGTAATAATAGTAATACAAATGATTTCGTATTAACTAATGTCTATATATGTTAACAAGAGGCATGTTTATTAATGTTTGTTAATTGCAAATTTATAAGTTTAGTTTATTTTTGATCTGTTTTAATTAATTATTTTGGTGAATAAATTATGATTATGATGTTTATATATGATTAATCACGCCTACTTTCCGTTGGGTTAAGCAGAGACAACTTCTTTCCACATGCTACGATCCTGACATACCTCCTTCGTTTCTTCCACTTTCATGAATGCCTTCATGCTCCCCGGTAAAATATATATATTTTTTAACAGACTTCAAAAAAAGGAGGAGGTTCTCAATTCGTCTGTATGTTTTTTTTGTGTGTATGTTACGAGATTACTCCGTCAATTCTGAACCGATTCGAATGATATTTTTGTATGTAATGGGTAGGGTACGTTTCCGAGGTGGTCCCATTGTATTTTCACCAAGATCTGATAAGTATCTTCAGAGATATGACTATAAACGTCTAAAACTTGCTACTCAAATTGACTCGCGGGGTGTTGAAGTCGGTTGTTTTAGTTTTTAAACTTCTTCTGTTTTTAAAATCTTAATTATTAATTTCCAGTATTAGCCGAACGTCCAATTGAACCCGAGGATGGCAACGCACGTTCGTTCTTCGGCAAAGCTGAAACTAAACTGTACGTGGTAGTGGGATGTGTTGCGGCGCTTGTTCTGGTGGCATTACTGCAGGCTGGTTGCACGCTCTATAGGAGTCGGAGTGGACCTCACACTAAGGTGAAATGAACCTTATGCTGTTATTGTTATTATTCTTTATTACATAATATTTTATTTAAACAACTTAAAAATAAAATATTATGTTTCTTTGAAGTGTCACACTCTTTATATTTTTGTAAATTGTTAAACACAATCCAAAATTTCATCGTACCGACGGGACTCGAACCCGCACCCCCGGATTACACGTCCAGGTGCTCTGCCAATTAAGCCACGGTTCGATCCATCGATACGACGAAATTAATGGATTGCATTTGTTAACCCAATTATGCATTGGTGGCGCCATCTATGACTACTTATTATGTAAGTTATAGTACACAAACAAATAGTATATTGGTACTCACCAATATACTATTTGTTTGGGCTGGTACTCACATCCGCAACGCGCAACCGTATAACAATAATTAATAACTACTAATCTATAGTTTAAATCTACAGTAATTTCTAACTATATTATTTTGTTTTAACTATATTATTTTTTTTTAATTCCAGGAGCAATTAATCCCGAACGCAGCTTGGAAAGACTACTCTGCGAACACAAACTACGCGTTTGAACCATTTGAGAACGATGAGAAGTACAACAGTACCGCGTCGACCGCGCCGCTCCGACACCGGCCCGCGTCCACGAGGTACCTGCCGTAAGATTACACCATCTATATTTACATGCACAAACTGTACTGTATACTGCACTGAAAACTTGCACAAACTGTAGTGTACTGTAAACATGCACAAACTATACTTTACTGAAACTGTACTGTACTCAAACTGTACTGGACTTTATTGAACTGAACTTAACTGTACTGTAGTGTACTGTAAACATGTACAAACTATACTTTACTGAAACTGTACTGTACTCAAACTGTACTGGACTTTATTGAACTGAACTTAACTGTACTGTAATGTACTGTAATGTACTGTAAACATGTACAAACTATACTTTACTGAAACTGTACTGTACTGAAACTGTACTGGACTTTATTGAACTGAACTTAACTGTGCTGTAATGTACTGTAAACATGCACAAACTATACTTTACTGAAACTGTACTGTACTCAAACTGTACTGGACTTTATTGAACTGAACTTAACTGTACTGTAATGTACTGTAAACATGTACAAACTATACTGTAATGAAACTGTACTGTACTGTACTGAACTTTACTGGACTTTTATGAACTGAACTTAACTGTACTGTGATGTACTGTAAACATGTACAAACTATACTTTACTGAAACTGTACTGTACTCAAACTGTACTGGACTTTATTGAACTGAACTTAACTGTACTGTTGTGTACTGTAAACATGTACAAACTATACTTTACTGAAACTGTACTGTACTCAAACTGTACTGGACTTTATTGAACTGAACTTCACTGTACTGTAATGTACTGTAAACATGTACAAACTATACTTTAATGAAACTGTACTGTACTGAACTGTACTGGACTTTTTTGAACTGAACTTAACTGTACTGTGATGTACTGTAAACATGCACAAAATGTACTGTACTGAACTGCACAGTTCTTAAAACATGCACAAACTGTACTGTGAGTACAGTACAGTTTGTGCATGTTTGATGATGAGTATCATCATTAGCCGGTGTCAGTCCACTGCTGGACGTAGGCCTCTCCCAAGATGCACCACTTAGCCCGATCTTCGGCTCTTAATTGTTTCTAGTCATTGCCCACCGCTTTGCGTATGTCGTCGCTCCACCTGGTCACAGGACGTCCTACGCTTTTGCCGATTTGCCGTTTGCCGATTCCGATTTGTACTTTACTGAAAACTGTATATCTACCGTATGGTCATATATCTGCCGTAGGTCCGATAACCGTTGGGGTAGACTTGTCCTAGAGTGGAGACCGTGACAAACGTAGCGTCACTGCCCACGTATGTCGATACGTGGGCAGTGACTGGAAAAGAAGAGCCGAAGATCGGGCTCAGTAGCGTGTCTTGGGGGAGGCCTATGTCCAGCAGTGGACTGATACCGGCTGATAATGATGATGTACTGAAAACATGCACAAACTGTACCAGCTCTTGCTAACCATCTTGCGAATATCATCGCTCCATCTAGTCTGAGGACGTCCTACTTTACGTTTGCCGATTTAACAACTTATATGGGTTATTCACTATTGGTCAATTAGTTTGCGTTTTATTTATTTATTGTGTTTCATTATTTCACAATTTTTAGGGTTCCGTAGCCGAATGGCAAAAAACGGAACCCTTATAGATTCGCCATGTCTGTCTGTCTGTCTGTCTGTCTGTCTGTCTGTCTGTCCGTCCGTATGTCACAGCCATTTTATTCCGAAACTATTAGGACTACAGAATTGAAACTTGGTAGGTAGATGTATTCTGTAAACCGCTTTCCGATTTTTATACAAAAATAAAAAATATAAAAGATTAAGGGGGGGCATCCCATACATGGAACTGGACCAAAAAAAAATTTTTTCTTCATACCTATACGTGTCTATGGATAGGTGTTTAAAAATGACATTGAGGTTTGTAAAATCATTTTTTCTCAAAGTCAATCATTTAAAAGAGAGGCGCGTCTAAAGTGGTAAAATGTGTGTCCCCCCTCCTCTAACTTCTAAAGTAAGGGAGTGAAAAATCTAGAAAAAATATATTCTGTAGATCTCAATAAAAACTTTCAACGAAAATTAGTTTGAACGATATACAGTCAACAGTTGTTGAGATATAGCGACCGCAATTATAACTTTGTTTTTCATACAAACACTATGAAAAACAAAGTTATTTTTGTAGTTGCGAAAATCATAGTTATAGAATACTCTATTGTGTAACGGAACCCTACGAGTGCGAGTCCGACTTGCACTTGGCCAGTTTATTTAGACAAAAATTGTCTGAAGTACTGAAACATGCACTGGGTTGGGGGTGAACGTAATAGTACCAGCTCTTGCTAAGAAGTAGATAAAAATTGTCTGAAGTACTGAAACATGCACTGGGTTGGGGGTGAACGTAATAGTACGGTTGGCAACCCTACATCTATCAGGGGACTTAAACATTTGTTTTAAGTGTGACGTTCGACGTCTAAATGAAAGCTGTATGGCTCAATACTTTTGTTTTTTTTTGTAAATTCAAAGCAATAAGTTATGTTTCTGTTATATCTATAAGTAATAATAATTATTGAATATGATCTATTTAATGTTATTTGCGTGTAGCGTATTTTGAACGTTATTTTATTTAAAAAAAACGTTTACTATTTCTTTTAATAATTTTTTTTGTTACAGACCAACCGACCCCCCACCACCTCGACCCACAAGTGCAGTTTCCAATGGGCACAAAATGTCTACGAACGGGCACAAAACGCCTACAAATGGGCACAAAACGCCTACGAATGGGCACAAAATGGCTGCAAATGGGAACGGTACAACCGGCCGTATGACACCGAAACACGCAAACAGTGCTGCGCAGTATTACCACGAGACTAGGTCTCTGCAACGACCGAGGGGGGCGCCACAACAAATGCAATATGGGTAAGATGCTACAATTACTAATATTTCAACATATAACCTACGAAGTATATTACGAAAATTTGCCTTGTAAATTTTACTATTCCAACAATAAATAAATAACATATTTGTAGTAAGATATTGGTAGGACTTCCGCTAGTCCGCCTGGGGCGGTACCCCACTTTGCCAATTAATTGAGCCGTGACATACAAATGTTTTTTCAGTTTTAATGGTAATGTGTCCAGTGAAATTACAGGGCATGTGAGACTTAACATCTTTATGTCTCGAGGTAACAGGCGCAGTGCCGTGACATGCAAAATTCTTAACTATCCAGAATTTTGCATGCCCCAATATCTGTACCTTATATCATAAAAAATGAAACTTTGTAATGTATGTAATTATTTACGTAAATAATCCTGTAATGGCAGCGATCATTCAAGCATGATAACACATTTAATTTATTCACGCTATCTTCAAACAAAATATCAACCTTATCTACACGAGTTACGATAGATACATTAAAAATTGTACTTACGACCTTGTTTCCTAATAGAGGTCCATAAAGGGGTGACCTAGTAAGGGATGAAAATTGCTGTAGTAACGTATACGAAATTTCGTTATTTATAACAAGCGACCGTGTGGCCTAATGGATAAGGCGTCGGACTTCGGATCCGAAGATTGCAGGTTCGAGTCCTGTCACGGTCGAACGATTCTTTTTGTTTTGTGATCACAAATTTAACTTTTTGCGATGTATTGTGCTTTTTTTGTTGTAATATGTCCATTTATTTAAACTACATGCAAAATTAACGTGACTCACGATTTATGACTCATAGATTTAATTGTGTAGATGGATAGATTGCATACCAAACAAAACATAAATGCGAAAGTTTAGGGTATTTGTTCTTCAATTATGCAAAAAACAGCTGAACGGATTTAGATGAAATTTGACACACAGGTAGTTTGGAACGTAAATAAACACATATAATACTTCTTAACGCGGGCCAAACAGCAAAGCATACTTAGTGTAAGGTCAGTAAAAACGATAGATTAGTCTTATCACTTAGACCGAGATTTGATAATGTGCAGTCTTATCGCTTAGACCAATTTCTACCAGACAACTTTTGGATAGACAAAAGCTTTAGTTGGAAAGTTGTAAAATGCAGTCGGTGGCATAAGGCACCAGGGAAAAATGGATTATTGCTGTACTATACTCCGTCCAACCATTTTTTTCCTTTTTGACAGCTCAAGGGTTGGATTTGTTTGTATTGATATCCTTGAATCGATAGTTTAACAACTAAAACAACCGACTTCCATGCCGCGCGAGTCAATTTCAGTAGCAAGTTTGAGACGTTTATACTCATATCTCTTGAGATACTTAACAGATCTCGATGAAGTTACAATGGGACCATCTCGAAAACGTACGCTACTGATTAAAAAAAGATTAATTCAAATCGGTTCACAATTGACGGAGTAATCGCGTAACATACACACAAAAAAAAACATATAGACGAATTGAGAACCTCCTTCTTTTTGGGAATTCGGTTGAAAATGACGCGATTTAAAACCGCGCGGGGTTTACCGTAGTGCGACTTCACACTAAGGCATTTTTTTACATCGAATTGGGTAGCACTTTCAAATATAACATATTTCACTTTAACATATCACATATTCACTATATCACCTATATACTCCCGATTTAAATACCCCCTTATTTTACTTTTAACTGGAAACACAGACTCGGGCAGGGTATTTCCATTCCCTAGCGGTTCGTATGATGAACGAAGAAGCAAATCGAGAAGCAAATTTTCCGAGACAAATAATCGAGTAACGAGACGAGTACTTTTAACGGGAACCTACTCAGTATCGAATATAAAGTATCGACACTAAAAGGTCTTGGAATCGAAAGAAAGATAGATCCCTAGCAAAAAGCAAGAACAACAAATTACACCTGATATCAGCCTTACCTTAATGTGAATGTTAACCTTTCACCTTCCACAGATACTCAACAACCTCCCGTCCCGAGCGCACGGAGCGAAGCGAGCGTGCAGACCGGCCGGAGCGGGCCGCGTACTCCCTTCCCCGCGGGTCCCGGGAACATCCCGGGAACAACCCCGACTTCTACTTCATGCCCTCCCAGCGGAAATATGAAGGTGAAGTTGTTAGAGTATATGTTGATAGTAGGCGGAGGCTGGATTAATTATATTTATAATATTATAGGTACTAAGGTTTAACTATGGGAGTATTACAAATGACCTCATAAGCGCAAATGTGGTATCTTAAAAATTAGATTTTGTTTTTTGAATTTGATTACTTAAACACTTATGCAATCTCATCAGATACATAATTTTTGGATCTTCATTTTTGGATTTAAAATTTGGGCCTTCGCCTTTTCCAAATCCCTTCATGAGAACTAAAAATTAAGTTAAAAAACTAAAACAACCGACTTCCATGCCCGGCGAGTCAATTTCAGTAGCAAGAGACGTTTATCGTCATATCTCTGGAGATGCTTATCAGATCTCGATGAAATTACAATGGGACCACCTCGGAAACGTACCCTACCGATTAAAAAAATAATCATTCAAATCGGTTCACAATTGACGGAGTAATCGCGAAACATACACACAAAAAATAACATACAGACGAATTAAGAGCCTCCTTAAGTCGGTTGAAAAATGTAACTTTCTTTTACGTACCAGCCAATCGAATAGATTCTATAGGTATTTGTAATTTTTTTTTATACGTTATTGGCTAGCGTTTGACCACTATCTCACCTGTTGGTAAGTGATGATGCGGTCGAAGATGGTAAGCATGCTAGGCCTAGAATGGGAACTGGCTCTCAAGGATAGCTGCCGGAACACATTAGATGTTTGGTGACAGATTTTCTAACTTGAGGGTGGGAGCTGGCCAGGCCATCCAATGTTCTTATATTTTGACACTAAATAGATAAGGTGTAGTAATATAGTAAGTAACTAAAAATTACTTTTTAAATAGGATAACAAACACTGTTTTCAATTTCAACTACCTAGATTTTCCCAAAACTCACTAAATTTAGGATACCACCTTTGCTTATGGGGTCAGTAGGGTATTCTTGTTTAGCCAAATTATGAAGTGGGGTGCAATATTTACACATCACTAGAATTTAGTTACTTATTAAGAGTTATAAGGGTATTTTAAGGTCAAATATTGCCTACCTACTGCTTTATGGGATTAAATTGGAAAGTTAAAGCTTTAATTAAAAACTAGTACTTAATTATCTTTAACACTATATTGTAACATGACAAACGGAAGACGCGTTGTGACGATTGCGCTCTATCCTAGATGTTTTTTATTTATCTATGGTTCTGTGGATTGGACTAAAGTCAGTTGATTGCTTGATCTGAGTGGCTTCAAAAGGAAAGTTAACAGATTTCAATTTCAAAAGAGCTAGCTACGCAACGCAACGCAGGCAACGCACCAGTATTGCTTTAAACGTTTGAAATTAAAAGTAGATTCCTGGCTCTATATTCAGACCCTTGCTACTAAGCTCAATCTATTGGACTATAAACCACCTCTGGTATTGCAGATGTCGTTACCACTTACCGTCAGGTGGGCCGCATGCTTGTTTTCTGCCCAAAATATATAACAAAAAGTTGTACACCACCTCGCCTCAGTTTATCTCTATTTCCATAAAAGCATGATTCTATTCTCATACCACTTCGTCACTTAACTACAGAGGTTTTAGTGCAGGTTTCTTTAGAATTGTACACTTACGCGATCACGCCAAAGTTAAACGCAGATTTGTATAGAAATAAAAAGCGCCATCTAGTATTCATAATAGGTAACTTACATGAATCCATACAAATCTGCGTCGAGTAAGTAAACTCATATAAGGAAACTCGCACCAGGCACTCAGAATTTTAGTATTGATCTTAGAAAACGTATCGATTTTGCATATCTACTTCAGTCAAATAGAATGATTTTAATACTACTCCATATGCAAAATAAAATAATGTTGAATTGATCATGTTGTTGTTGATACACAAAAATATTGTTCTATCAGCTAATATACAGGGTTACTGGTAATTCGACGTTTTCCCGGCTGGAGCCGACAGGGGGGTTAAAATGCAAGAAAAATACTTAGCATGTAATAACAATAACATATAAAGTCATTGTTATTATATCCTAAGTAATTTTCATTGTTTTAATACTGCCTAAGCTTTATCACTAAGTTGTCTACGATAAAAAAAAAATAAAAACCAATAGTACATAGCCAATTTTTTTATTATTTTGTTACAAAGTTCCAATATTATTATTATTGTATTTTTCCAAAAATTGTTTTTTTCCAAATATAACTTAAATTTCGTCCATACATTGGGGGGTCTAAATATATTGCATTATATATGTTGTTAAATATGTTGTTTTATTTAAACCCCCCCTGTCGGTTCCTGCCGGGAATACGTCGAATTACCAGTAACCCTGTAGAGGTATAATAAGATACCTATGAACTTAAACTTATTTTTTATATTATTATACAAATTACTCTGTTACCGTAAGGTAAAAATACATAAAATGTTATAGTTTATTATTATTTACTTAGATTACTTTAAGATGTAATAATACGAGGTCTGTGGTAGTACTTATAGTTCGATGAAGGACATTCAATTGGTTAAATGCCTAGTTAACCGATCAAAAGTCTCGACTGCTATACCAGGTTCAGACCAGGCTTTTTTAGTAACTTTTAGTTTTTAACTTCCTAGGGCTGTAGGATACAAGTTACAAATACTCATTCGATACTATTTTTGAGACGAGTACTTTTAACCGGTACCTACTCAGTATCGATTCCAAAGTATACTAAAAGTAACTACTTGTAATTAAAAAAGTATATCCGTAGGAAATTGAAAAATAAAAATTGCCTAGTGTGAACTCGGCATAGAGCGGTTCTGAATATCATCCTAATAATACGGCACTATAAACGAACATTAATAAGCCAAAAGTTAAAATATCACTTTCCCGCCAATGCGCGGAAAGGCGAAAATCAAAGAGGTTTAATACTTATTTGTGTTACATTTAGGCGGGTTTTAGTGTCACGCGTAGAGACGCGTACCGTCAGCGCTGACAGCCGAAATGTATGAACTCGTCAGCGCTGAGAGTCGGTGTTATTCTAAAACGCTTCTATAGCAAGCATACGTATTCAACCAATCAGCGCCGACGGTACGCGTCTCTACGCGTGACACTAAAACCGGCCTTATAGATATCTGTGGTTTCATTCGTTCAAACGTTCACCTAACTAGGTAATGCATAGAGAGAGAAGGCAAAGGCAATGCCTTAATTACGACACGGTTAGGGAAGGACTGTAGCAAACCAATGCAAACCTAATTTCCAGATAGGCTGTTCTTACGCTAAGTTGTAACTTTACTAGGATGATCTTATCTGCAGTTTAGTGCAAACGGGCATTAGACTTATTAATTGAAGAATAACGTTTATTAATTTTAAGTCGGAATCTTCATATTTTTTTATTTCTGTAGAATGTGCCAGTATCAAATGTAACCTAATAATGTTATGAATTACCTAAATATAATTGCATGAACAAATAATAAATTTAAGTTATTATTATAGTAATTTGGGGGTATTTTTTTAGTATAATAATTCAATATTATGCTTAAGTTGCAGCTTTTTATCAACTAAATATTAATATTTATTGACATATTTTTATCATATACTAGATTAGTTATTATTACTTATTATAGATTGACCATGTGAATATTATTTCACGGACAAAAATATAGCAAAGTGATAATTAATAAATAATAATACCTATAAAAAATAAAAAAGCTGCAATTTGATATTAATTAGAATTATTGAAAATTGTATCTCTGGGACGCTCATATTTGCCTGATTGCTTCTAACACTAATTTCATGAATTTGCACGCACGTAGTCAAAATTATGCATCCGTAGAAATTTAGTTAGGTATACATTAATTGGCTTTCGGCTTATTTTTAAATTAATTTTTAACTTTGATTCGAGCTAAGGAAAATACTCGAATAATATTTCAACTTTTCAAGTACTTGTAAAGTTGTATTTTAATAATCGCTCATTTTTACTAACTTCAATTATTAATTAATTTATCAAAGCCATATAAGGGCGTCTTATAGTAATTATTTTTTGTATTTGCAATTTAATATAAAAATAAAAATATTAATTTAAGTGCTTAATTTAAAAATGTAACCACTGAGTAGTGTACAAAATAAATATTATGGGACAAAGTAGTTTAATTAACTTATAAGTAACATGCTTAATAATGAACTAGCAATTAAAAGAATAATATTTTTATAACTGCCCCTTTTATTTTCCCCTACCTCTAATCTACGCTTTTTTTCGGTGAAAAGGGATCTTACAAGGTGGGTCTTATTTTCGTTTATTTATTAGTAGTGTATACTTGCTTCATACAATAGCTTTTTATTTAACTTTTATTTTAATATACAGTAGTGTTTAATTATTTATAATTAAGTCCAAAATTGGTTAGAGGTCATTTGAATGTTCAAAAATTGGGCGTCGTAAAAACTGAATGAGCCATCAAAATGGTTAAATGGTGGAAAGTTTTGTAACGGTAAGTAAGACATGTTTTTGTAAGGTACGTCATTTTATCGACTAAAATTAATCATTTTATCTTAATTGTAAACCTCCAGAACACACCTACATTTTTTGTAAAAATACAATAAATCTATTAAGTTTCGAAAAGTCATCAGGTTGAATTCATGCATCGCATCGAGTTTTCTTTATAAGTTGCAAATAATCTCTGTGCTGTGCCTTAAGGTTACAATCTTCCTCTCACTGACCTTCCTTGATGGATCATTCTGTAATATTATTCACCTAATAATATGAATAACTTATTTAGACTTCAGCAGTGGCTTTAATTTAGTTCTATTTTCTCTACATGTCTAGCTCTTTCTCTCCATGACTTTTTGATTATTTATCCTGTATTAGAGCTACAGAATGGTCACTGTAGTTTTTCATATCATAATAAAATATTATAGGTTAATTCTTTTTTTTAATTACAAAACGTTGGTAGGTATTGGTATATTTCATATTATACTTAATATTTAGTAATTAAGCTTATTTTACGTTAATTGGAAAGTATACGTTATTGATTACGTAATTCAAAATATATTTTTTACATAATAATTTTATTTAACACTTTTTTTTTAATGTTGACGTTTTGTTTTTGCAGATTTTTGATGGAGACTTCAAAGAAAATAATAATATAAGTTACCAATAATGATTATTGTCACACCGATAAATCTTAAATATTAATAAGTATAAATCAGGTTTTATATTATATTATTCATAACTGATCTAGTCTCATTTCACAGTTTTAAAATAAGTTATATCACCTCTTTAATATTATATTTTTTTTTGTATAAAATATTTGTAGGTACATATAACAATATTAAAATATATACTAAGTTAATTTTAGAATTTCAGAAAACTTTTTTTTTACATTTCAACCTTCTTGTTTGATGTTCAAATTATGATTAATAGTGAAAATTGTATGATTGTATGTAAAGTAAATATGTAAGTAAAAGCTTTTTTTATTCGGAAAACAAAGAGAAGTACATTTATTTCGACTATCACAAAACACTGTACAAATAAACAATAGAAAAAAATCATTACAAAATAAAAACTGACAAGCCTTTGCAAAAAAATTATGGCACATTAAAATCTAACACTCAAATATACACCTACTTTTTTCAAAGTCAATAATATTAAAAAAAATATAAAGTTTAACAAAGAAAATTATACATGTGCAATGCTTAATACTTTTTTTTATAATAACAATGATTACTGAATGGGAATTTTGATTCCTTATATAAGTAGAAATGAAAAAAGATTTCTGTCTTTAAAAACCCCATAGTTCTAGAGCCCTACTACAACGTCAAAAGCATTCGTATTTCAGTCTTACTTCGGCTATGAGAGGAACTTGCTGTGATGTGATGTAGATATACATAAGACTGTATAGTCCTGATCAATTATGTGTCTCTATGATTTGTGTTATCTTATATATTGACCATACATATTTGCCCAAGTTATGTATTAGTACATACTTACCTAATTATGATTATACTTGTATGTATGTACTAATTATTATAAATAATTAAGTGTGCGAGAATAACAGAAATGGTAAAATCTTAAAGATTCTGCTCCGTTCTGCACGCACTGTAGATTTTGTTTTAGCAGAGAAAATTTGTTTTGATACACAGAAATAGAAATAATAAGATATTTTTGATACCATTTTGAGCAGATTTCAGTTTTTTTCTATTTCCCTTTAATATTATATAAAAATAATATTTTATATTATGAAGATATGCCATTATGGGGTAGCGGCAAATAAGCTGACAGCTAGCTTAATGGTAAGCTGTCACCATCGTCTATTAAAATAACTTATTATTTTAAAGTATTATTTGCTCGGTAAAGTAAGATTGAAATAAAATTGCTTCGGGACTGGTAGTAGGCCCCTTGTAGATGAGGTACATGTGGCAATATAACTTAAATAAGAAATATATCGGATGCTCAATATATTGCCCATGTTAGATAATAATTAATTAATTAATTAAGTTGTACATATTTGATTTATAATTGTAGATTGGAATTTTTATGTATTATAAAAAAAAATGTATTTGAAATTAATTAAATAATATCTATATGAGTGTTTACGTCAGATAATAAAATAATAATGATTTATTATATATTTAATTTAATTAATTATAATTGTATTTTTTGATATTTGAGAATTTTATGAAACTTCTAAGATGCAAGCTAGATAGAATAGAAGAGACGCAAACAAAGACGGGGTGAGGACGCGGCGACTTATAAAGTAACTTTCATTAAGGGGTTCTGTGTGGCTTGTGCCTTACATATATGTGTATAATAATTTTTTAAAAGCTACTTTTACTGATTTCGGAAATGTTCTTTTTATTTATATACAAACATATTTAAGTATTACAAATAATTAAGATGTAAATTATTATAATATATATTTAAATAATTAGTACTTAATGTAACTTCCAGACAAAGATATTAATTAACAAACATTTTAAGAATTTCAATAATAATAACGTTAAATAAAACATTATAATTAAGAATATAGTTTGTTTTAATTATACGCAAAGATAATAAATAACTTAAGTTTAAAATATACTTTTAGAAATACACTACTTAAGGGTTGTAAATACCACAAAATTATACAATATTAAGTAGATAGAATAGAAATAACAAACAATTATATATATTATATTTTTGTATAGCTGAATGCATTTTTCCTCCATCGTATCCAAAATTATTCTGTATTACTATCTCTTTTTCTATATTAGGATACATACAACATTGCGTACGTTAAAAGATTTAAATAAAAAACGGTTTAGCCGTTTGGACATCATACCTAAATAAAGAAATGCATATTTAAAATAATGGCAATTAATTAGTAAGATTTTCTGTCCTCCATTTGTATTTTTACTGTAAAAGATACAGATTTAAGTGGACATTTTGAGATTGTCTATGTCATAATATTTATTTGTAAAATCACTGGTAAAAATAAAAATACAATTATTGAAATTAAAATTACAGTATTAACTGAAATACAAAATATATGTAATATTGCTATTTAAATACTTATACTGGACCTAAGACTTAAATAAAACACATATTTTATATATATTGTTTTATTTTTATTTTAAGTACCTACCTACTCACATTAATTATTCTGTGCCTTACTTGTATATGTTACTTGCACCATAATTATTTTAATAAATGTATTAAGCCTGAATTGAGAAGAACAAAAATATCTTTATATTTATGATAATAGTATTAAAACACGCTATGGTGCATATTTTTTGCTGTTTGATTACAATCAATAAACCAAGCAAGATTTAACAAGTGATAAATGTTGCTTGGTTTATTGATCGGAGTGGAACGACTTGATTGGTTAACCTGGCTCACGCCAGGTTCATCATGGGCGTATTGGTGTACTATATAATACTATACTATAATGTAATGTACTGTACTGTATCGTACCGTACCGTACCATACCATCATCATCATATCATCATAATCAGCCGGTATCAGTCCACTGCTGGACATAGGCCTCTCCCAAGTCATGCCACTGAGCCCGATCTTCGGCTCTTTGTTTCCAGTCACTGCCCACCGCTTTACGAATGTCGTCGCTTCACCTGGTAACAGGGCGTCCCACGCTACGTTTACCGATTCGCGGTCTCCACTCTAGAACCAGTCTACCCCAATGGTTATCGGTCCTACGGCAGATATGACCAGCCCACTGCCACTTCAGCTTGCTAATCCGATGAGCTATGTCGATCACTTTAGTTGTCTGGCGAATTACTTCGTTCCGGATTCGATCCCGCAGAGAAACACCGAGCATAGCTCTTTCCATAGCTCGCTGAGCGACTTTAAATTGGTGGACCAGTCGAACCGTGAGTGTCCACGTCTCGGCTCCGTATGTCAAGACGGGTAGGACGCACTGATTACAGAATTTTGTCTTTAGGCACTGTGGTATATGCGACGAGAAGACTCGACGGAGTTTTCAAAATGCTGCCCAGCCCAGCTGAATTCTTCTCTGGATTTCCTTTTCGAAGTTATGTTTGCCTAGTTGGAGCGTCTGCCCTAGGTAAACATACTTAGTGACAACTTCGAGTGGGATTCCATCTACGGCAATCGGTTCCGGAACAACGTGCTCGTTGTACATGACTTTGGTTTTATCCAAATTCATCCGGAGACCGATGCGACGAGAAGAATCAGCTAGGCCATTCAACATCCTCTGTAAGTCCTGCAGCGTCTCTGCCATAATGACGATGTCATCTGTGAATCGTAAGTGATAGATGTACTTGCCGTTGATGTTGATGCCACAATTTTTCCAGTCCAGCGTCTTAAACATATCCTCCAAGGCGTTAGTGAACAGTTTCGGGGATATGACGTCCCCCTGTCTCACTCCTCGACGCAGGTGGATATGATTAGTACGCTGGTTCTGTACTTGTACAGTCATCGTTGCGGCATTATACAGACATCTCATCACTTCGATATATCGCCAGTCGACTTGGCAACGCTGCAAGGACTCCAGAACAGACCATACCATACCATACCATACCATGCTATGCTAATATTTTATTGTATAGAATAGAGTGTTTTTAATTTATAAGTGCGATCGGATTCATCTTATTAGTTTTGACTTTATTTTCCAGAGATCCTGAAACAAAATGTATTTATATAAGATCGAAATATAATTCGTGTTTAGTTTACTTTAGACAATTATACACCACTGAATTTTAACTACCAATAACATCATAAGGGTTATCACAAGCAGAAGGGACTACCAATGATAAATGCGCCGTCAGGATTTTTATCCTCTTATTATCTACAAAGTTATTGGGGTTAGTTTTTTTCCTGAAAATCCGTATAAATTTATGGACACAGTGCTAAAGTCAATGCTAGAGTCAATCTCGTCCGTGCCAACAGCACGGTGCGCGGCGTTTCATTGTCATACTTTCTTGCTCACACACGCCAAAACTACATACATACTTGAAGCATAAAAGTAAAATTAATGCTGTAGAAATGAGAAGTTTGAGAAGTATGATTGGAGTGACTCTGATGGCTAAGGTGGAGAACAGCATGATAAGAGAATGTTGTGGTGTGGCAGAAGATGTGGTGACAAAGATAGAGAAAAGGATGCCTAGATGGTTTGGACATCTAGAGAGGATGGATGAAGAAAGACTGACGAAACAGATTTATGAGAGGAGTGTGAATGGGGCAGCCGGTAGAGGCCGACCTAGGCGAACGTATCACGACCAGATCGGAGACGTTTTAAAGAAAGGCTAAGTCAAAAGTACCTATAACCGGCGAGTATGTATGAAGGCGCTCATGAAAGTGGAAGAAGCGAAAGAGGTATGTCAGGATCGTAGCATGTAGAAAGAAGTAGTCTCTGCCTACCCCGACGGGGAAAAGGCGTGACTGTATGTATGTACGCAGACGCTCCGCCCGTGCCAACAGCACGATGCGCGGCGTTTCATTGTCATACTTTCTCGTTCACACACGCAAAAACTGTTTTATTTATGAGAATTTTAGGCAATTCTTACACGCATCATCACTACAATAAAAAAAACGGTTCCCGCCGCGTCTGTCTGTCTGTCTGTTCGCGATAAACTAAACAACTACTGAACGGATTTTCATGTGGTTTTTACCAATAGATAGAAATTATTTATGAGAAAGGTTTAGGTGTATCATTTAGTAACGTTTTGTGTAAATTGGTTCAAATATGACGATAATTGTGTAAGATGTTAATTCATACTCGACACAACAAGCTGATGCTAAAAATCTAAGCATATATGCTCTACCTGCTGCGGGATCTATTTCCAATTTTAAGATAAACATCTTAATGACGGAGCAACACATGCTCAAGTACATCAGATTCCAACAACGCAGAAAATATCGTTTGCGCGATGCAGGATCTCATACATTTAAGCCATATTTACAAGAAGAGCTATTCAACCTAAGAGAAATAATTACTATACTTTAGTAATTATTGCTCTGTGTATTCAACCTACTCTAGCGCCATCTAGATGTTTTTATCTAAACTATTTTTATAAAGAGGAAAGATTTGATTTTTTGTTTGTCACGATTTAACTCAAAACCTACCGGATCTATTTTAAAAATTCTTTCACTAAGGGAAAGCTACATTATCAACGAGTAACATAGGCTATATTTTATCCCCGTATTCTGACGGATACGGGAACTACGCGCGAGGCGCTGCTAATAAATAATAAGTAGGTAGTAACAGATGAACTTACCACAAAGTCGAAGTCCCCTCCACGCCGTTTGATCTCATTCTCCATAACATTGGCCAGTACTTCCTGCGGCGTCCCTCGCACGTTTATATAGTGACACGCATTGTTTATGTAGTGGGCCGTTAACGCTTTACGGTAGTGCTGGAAATTTTGCATTAATTTATTTTGTAATTTTTTTGTTTTGTAATATTAGTTCATTTTATTATTAAAACTCACGTTCATTTCAAAACGAAAACTATGTTTGAAAACGGGAATTATCTATGTATATTTAACATGACTTACGAGTTACGCGATGTCGAATGTTTTTCGGTTGAAATGGCAAGATGTCCAGAGAAATTACAGGGCACGTGAGACTCAACATCTTCATGTCTGAAGGTAACAGGCGCAGTGCAGTGACATGCAAAATTATACCAGTCCAGAATTTTGCATGCCGCTATATCTGTTATAGGTAGACGTCATCGCTTACCATCAGGCGAGCGTCGTGCATGTCCTGTTACATTTTGCCATTAAAAAAAATATCGATATAGCGATCAAAATATGCTTCAGCTTCATACAAAAGTCTTTATTAGAATCTCTAATGCGGGACGCTCGCCGACGCGTCCAGCCGTAAGTCACGTTAAATTCCCGATTTGAACCATATTTGTACCTGTGATACATTAGCACCGGATCCATGCACGAGGTAAGGATGGAAGAAGACTGTGTCTCCCGGCTCCATCTCCAAGTCTACTCTCTTGTCCAGTGGAGCTACAACCTCCTCCTTCAGAATGCCGTGGTAGAACTGCTTCTTATCCTGTATTATATTTTATTTTAACATATTATTTAAATAACTAATAAACTAAAACAACCAACTTCCATGCCGCGCGAGTCAGTTTCAGTAGCAAGTTTGAGACGTTTATCGTCATATGTCTGGAGATACTTATCAGATCTCGGTGAAATTACAATGGAACTACCTCGGAAACGTACCCTAGCGATTACAACAAAAAATCATTTAAATCGGTTCACAATCGACGGAGTAATCGCATAGCACACACACAAAAAAAGAGACGAATTGAGAACCTCCTTCTTTTTGGAAGTCGGAAGACCTAGAATTTCACTACGTAGTGAAATCCTCGGTCTGCTAGGCTATTCGTATTACGAAATTCAACCGTATTACGATCGTGATACGATTGAATTTCGTAGTACAAAATTCGAATCTCACCGCGGATTTCGCTGTCGAGATTGCTTACAGAATAGCCCTACGATCATCGGTCGAAATTCATCGCTATTCATGTAGAATTGTAGAGTCTACCGGCCCTAAGATGAAATATCGATAATTTTTGCATAAAGGTATCCATGCAATCTTTCGATACTTCGAATAGAAAAGAATAAGTAATTTTTGTTGTTCTGCCTAACATTATAAATGGGAAAGTTTGAAGAATTTTACGCAGAAATTTTTACCGGATGTAGATAAAATTCCTCATTCATCAGAATGAGGAATTTCATATGGCACTGGCAGGCACTGATGTGCCTCATCTCCATGGATTTCGAGATTCTCATTTCTTTCCAGTACGCGTGCTCAAGGCGAGCGCCGCACTCGCACTAAAGATACCCTTAAAGATGATTTTTCTTTCTTTGTGATATGGAAGAATTTCAGAAGACTTCTCGTGGGTGTATAAGACTCCTATCCTCGTCCCCGTATACACATACTAAACTAACGTACTTACTCAATCTTATGCGAGCTTGGTACAACATACAAACCATTGTCAGCAGATACGCGGTCTACCGGGGACCATGACCCTACTTGTTGTGTCTGCGGACGGATAAGGAACTATGATGATGACATATTATAAAATAAACTTACAGTACACTCTTCCCCACATATACACATAGTCTCAATCTTATGCGAGCCTGGTACCACACACAGACACCCATTATCAGCGCTCACGCGGTCGACCGCGGTCCATGATGCTACTATCTTGTCTGCGGGACGGATCGGGAAGTAGTACAGATCCTGGGGAAGTAGGAGAGAAGAACAGATGACACAGTGGTCAATTACTTGACAGTCCTGCATTAAAAGAGCTGGTGATGTTGATGATAATGACGATACAAACATACCAACGTAGTAGTAGGACACTGTCTAATGCCAAACTGGCCAGCTATTACACTTGGATCAAGTTGGAATATCTGACCCTGACGTCTTAATATATATTTTTTAATTTTTGTATAAAAATCGTTAAACGGTTCACAGAATACACCTATCAAGCCTATCACCTACCAAGTTAGAACTGTGTAGTCTTAACAGTTTCGGAATAAAGTGGCTGTGACATACGGACGGACAGACAGACAGACATGACGAATCTATAAGGGTTCCGTTTTTTGCCATTCGGCTACGGAACCCTAACGGTAATGAATACAATACCTGATGCGGCGGATGTCTCTGCGTGCCGGGAGGTTTGTTGATGATCATACAGTTGATAGCCGACAGATCCTTGCCTATGATCTGAGACACGATGTGCAGGAGAGACGGGTCTTCGGAGTACTTGGAGTATACCTCGTCGAATAGCAGCTCTTGGATCTAGAGATACATCATACATTACCACCAAAAACATCATCGTCATCATCATCATCCTGAAGTAAGTAGGAACATCATTTTTTTTGACGTGACAACGTCTAATAAATCGATGAACGCCGGCTGCATGCATGCACGATAAAGTGTTCCGTTACGCTCATTGTCCCGTTACACTCATTGTACGCATGCGCCGATTTCATCAATGTTTTGTGTATGAATGTGAATATGAACATGAACATCAATGTTTTGTTATGAAGTTGTCACGTTAAACTATCGTCCGTAAACCAACTTTAAAAACACACAACCGATTTTTTAATTATTAAAAAAAATTGGTTGTCTGTAAAGTTGGTTTTGCGGAAGATAGTTTAACGTGACATAACAACATATTATTAACATATATTTACATAACAAAATATTGATGAAATCGGCGCATGCGTACAATGAGTGTAACGGAACAATGAGCGTAACGGGACAATGAGCGTAACGGAATACTTTATCGTGCATGCATGCAGCCGGCGTTCATCGATTTATTAGACGTTGTCACGTCAAAAGCTTATCAGAAATGTGGATTGGAGGAGGGGCATAATATTGATCTATGTTCCGCCTGAATTGCTACCAAAAAGTAGCTTATTACCATCAAGGAGAAAATCTACCGCCATAACCTTTACGAGCCATCCCTAAATTACGTGAGACGATCCCCCTCTCCCCTTGGTGAGATGTGAGATTTTGTTCGACCCCCTCCCCCACTTCCCTAAACACACGTGAGATTTTTCAAACTTTGTAATTTTAATGTAAATAAGTTAATCTGGGCTTGATTGCGTTGGATTTATTAAAAAAAAAAAAAATTTTTTTAGTCTAGAATCACAGTTAGAAAATCAAACAATAAAATACCCAAACATAAGAACTACTTAAATTTGACACTGTTTCTTGCGGGAAAAAATCGGTGATATTTGCTGAGACCTCCCTCTCTCCTCCACGTGAGATTGGGTGAGGTTGGCTCAACCCCCTCCCCTCCTAAATGTCTCACGTAATTTATGGACGGCCCTTACGGTGTTCCGGCAGCACACAGCCCTTGAGAGTGAGAATATTCTAGGCCTAGCGTGTTCACCATCTTCTACCACATCATCACTTACCACCTGGTGAGATATCTCAAACGATACCTACTAAGCTAAGACATTATAGTATATTACGATACGTGTGACTTAAGTAGTCGATTATTGCACGGCATGAAATTAGCTACGCCGTGCAATAATAGACAACTTAAGTCACGACTATCGTATATTATTTTATAGATAGCAGTGTGACTGACATACATCCGCACTTACGCTTGCTACGTTTTTCCGTAACTTCACGTCGTGCAATAATCGACTATTTAAGTCACGGAAACGCGTGCGTAAAGGGCGGGTTTAAGTCACACTGTGCTATAAATATTTTACTTAAACCTTATTTATATACATTTCCGGTTGAACATTCTGTTTCCGAAGCTTCGGGTCCTTCACAATGGAATAATACCGAGAACCGTCCGGCATGTTGGCTATTTCTACGAAACGGTCTCTGAAAACAACACTTATTCAATTAAAAACCGACCATGAGCGAGTTGGACTCGTGACAGAGGGTTCCGTACAAAATTAATATAAATTAGCTTTTTTATTCAACTACATATAAAAATATGTACTACCGTTAACGTACGGTTTTCAGATTTTTCCTTAACGTGTGCTGTAAGACCTAGCTTTTGTCAAATTTTATGATTCCTAAGTCAATGGGAAGTACCCTGTGGGTTTGATTCCGTCGTGAAATCACAAAATGTGAGACATAAACGGTCATATCTTTAGATCGCGATACAAGTTCGATTCTTTCACAGCTGTAAGATGCCGTTAAGCCCGAGTATTTGATAAGTAAATTTTCACACGATACCTCTACGCGTTCCTGAGAAAAAGCCGAAAAAGGGTTGACACACGGGCATACAGACTGACGGACAAAGTGATCTTAAAAGGAAATTTCCTTTTGCGGTACGGAACCCTAAAAATAAATAAGTCAAACCGATTGTCGCATGTTTAAGTTTTTCGGCACAATATCTTGTTACGTGACTATTTGCACCCCGGCTCCGCCTGCCTATTTAGGTACCTGAACATATTCAAAGTGTTTGTATCAAACAGCCTCTTGACGACTAAGTATCCATGGTCCGAGTAAAACTTCAGCTGGTTTTGGGATAGAGAAAATTTGGGATTTGCTGATACCCTGCAAATAATTAAAAATACAAACTACAAAAAAAACTGAATTATGAGCCAAAATAAATATTTTAGTTTTATTTTTGTGTTAATTTGTGTATTTCAGTAACTTATGAGTAAAATAATATAAACAAAAACATATTCTGCAAATAAATATTGCATTTTTTGACCGACGTCACAGAGGACCTAATTATCCCCCGCAAAAATAAGGGGTGTTATAAGATCGACGTGTGTAATCGTATGGCTGAATGTGTCTATGTATGTGTGTGTCTGTCTTATAAATATAATAAACACTGGATATAAAATGTGTAAATACATTTAATTCCCTTACATTTTAGGCAATATTTTTCCTTTAGAATTCATGATTATTTTGCTCCAATCTCTCAAGTAATTATAACTTGGGCCAGTTTCACGGGTTCCTTGTTAGCGCTAATATGAAGAAATCTGACAGATTATTGACAGCTTTTATATGGCGTCATGTGTCAGATAACTTTCTGATCTAACGCATTATCAGGAACCAGTGAAAATGGCCCTTAGTTTTACCAAAATAAACATTCATATAGTTTTTAAGTCAACATTAATTTTAGTTTTTCTAAATTAATAGTAATTTAAAAATGTACGTTTATGTTACAATTTATTTACAAGTTACAGTTTATGCCTCACTGTTCTACTAAAACTGAATTACATTATCATGTTTAAACATGAACAATAGCAATTACGTGTAAGATTCAGGTTGGGCTAAAATTATCATAATACATACAGGATGTCTATAGTCCATACATTTTAAATATCTGTTAGGCGTGGCCACAGAATAATTAATAGTACAAGTACTGGCTAGCGTTTGACCACTTTTTTACCTGGTAGCAAGCGATGATGTGATCGAAGATGGTGAACACGCTAGGCCTAGAATACTGTCTATGTCTTGTCACAGTGTAGCACAAATCCTAGCGATTCCGAGTTTTACGTGTTTCAATATGTCTGTTTATAGGACAACGTCATATCATAGCATCAGGCAAGCTTAGCAAGCCTTAAAAAAGGTATAAAAAATTTGCGCGCGTTTATTTTTTTATTTTATTTATTTACGAACCGTATAAGCATTTCTACAGGTAGGAACGGCACATATTGATAAGTAAGTTTTTTTTTAGTTTCATTATTGTTACAACGATTAGTGTATTTAGCCAGTGTCAAGTATTAAAATTCTTCATGTTACTGTGAATTCAAGTCATAAAGATGGATCAATTTAATATACAGGGGATTTCGGGGGTGATAAATCGATCTAGCTAGGACTTATTTTCAGAAATGCTGTTTTATTCGTGTTTTCAATAATCAACTTTATCGAAAATCAACTTAAAATATGACTCTTCCCGACATCTATTAGCTTTAGTAGTAGTTAGTGTTGTGTAGTTAAAGCAGTTAGTTGCTCTCAATTAAAAAAATTGTATTTTTATTCGCCAATATATGTCACATTATGTTATTTTAAAAAAAGGCCAAGTCAAAAGTACCTATAACCGGCGAGCATGTATGAAGACGCTCATGAAAGTTGAAGAAGCGAAGGAGGTATGTCAGGATCGTAGCATGTGGAAAGAAGTAGTCTCTGCCTACCACAACGGGAAAAAGGCGTGATTGTATGTATGTATGTATGTATATATGTCGGGAAGAGTCATATTTTTCTATTTACGTGGCAAAAATACCGAGCAAAGCTCTTCTATTTTTAGTACTTTTACTTAAAGAGTTTAATTTAGCTAGAATCAGTGGAAAGTTAGTCACTTAGTATTTATATTCTCTTTGAGTTAGTCGTACGAACACTCGGTCTTCCAGATATTAATAGCTTTTGAAATTAATTCACCTCGACGCAACTAGATGGCAGCACAGGAAAAATTAGCACGCGCAAGCGTTTCATTTGTTAAATTTGTGGGCATCGGTCGATTTGTTTACTTGAGTTTTACTTGCAGTAGTGTACAGTCAGTATTGAATGTATCTTCTGTTTTAGTACTTAAGGAGTTTCATTTAGCTCGAATCAGTGGAAAGTTAATCACGTAGTATTTATATTTAGCCATGGGTAACTCAACAAATATGATTGAACCGCAGATCAGATCACGGTTCACGCACTTGAACCGGAGCTGCGAGCCGGCTCACAGGTCAGCTCGATTCGTAATTCGCGACCACGCGTGAGTCGCGACTCGAGTGCAAGGCTCGAGGCTCAAGCGAGCTGCGTTCACATACTATTAAATGTAGTTACGTTACTATTTAATGGTGTTATGAAACAGTTTTAAAAAGCTGTAACCTTTATATTGAATTTTTAAATTTAGTTTGTTGTTTTATGAACTAAAATAAAACTAACGTTTTTCTACTGCTTTTTGCCTAAGCTATCTCAATAATATATTTTTAGATTTATTCTCATTTAGAGTAAAATTAAAAATACCCAATTGACAACTTAGCACTTACTATTGCGCTCCCCGAGGCCCGAGTATTTAGTGTGCGAGCTATTGCAATGCGAGCCGTGTCTGTGAGTGTGAGCCGTGAGCCGTCTAGTTTGCATTTGAGCTGCAGCTCAGTGACTCAAGTCTCTGTGATCTGAATATTTGAACCGGCTCTGACCTGAGTTACACACGTCTATTTATATTATATTCTCTTTGAGTTAGTCGTACGAACACTCGGTCTTCCAGGTATTTAATAATATTAATTACCTTTGTGATAACGTTTACTTAGTAGGTATTATATACTTAATAGATATTCGTTCGGAACCCTCCGTGTGCGGGACAAAAGTCTGACTCGCACTTGGCCAGTTTTATTTCTATACTCTGTAATAATGTTTGTATGAATATATATATACTTAAGAGTAGATGACGACTCTGCATCAATTAATGCAGTTAAAAGGCTTATACGCACGGACAGACAGCTATTGTTGTCTTTGACAGTTCTTAATTGTATCTCCCATAGTTTTTGTCAATACATACTACCTACTTATATCTCAGTAAAAAACATCCTGTTGGATGACAGGTAATTTTTGGGTATTATAAAAACACGCGAACTGCTAACCTTGTTGTTACAGCAATAATAATACATTTTAGCCGAAAACATTTTAGGGTTCCTTATTCGCAGTACCTAATTTGATGATCATGTCGTGAGTTCAAGATGTTTTTTTTTCAAACTAGCTTGCTTTCCTCTCTCTTCATAGGTGAAATATCAGTTAATAGAAATATACTACGTATCTAGATTTTCATGTTGCAATAAATTATTTTAATTAACCCGCTAGAACTACATATGACGATGACCATAGACCGAATTTTTGGGGTCAATTAGAAATCCAGCGTTGCGTCTACAAATGTGACAGTAAATAATTTTTCAAAATCAATACTATTTTTTTATATTCGTACCTACACGATTGGGCGATTACTGACTTAATGGTGTATTAAAATTATGGCTCTATGCGCGCGCATAGTATAAATATATATATATATATATATATAATATAAATAGCACTATCATCATTATTCCCTAACGCGCGAAGTATGACTTAAAATTTTTTTGAAGTGAAAACTTCTTTAGGCATTTCTTGCATTTTATTTTGTGGGTGGTGAATGAGACTGAGCCGTCACACGCGTTCTTTCGCGTAAAGTCGGCTCGTGTTCGGGTAAAGTCGGCTCGTGTTTGGGTAAAGTCGGGTAAATACCGAGTTTATGTCAACGCTTGTTCGGGTAAAATATTACATAGGTACATACATAAAAACGGGTAGGTAGGCAGATACTACTTCTTTCCACAACGTATTTCCCTTCTTCCAATTACATGAATGCCTTCATAACATGCTCGCCGGTTATAGGTATTTTGACTTGGCCTTTCTTTAAAACGTCTCCGATTTGCCCCCTGATTCTTAATCATTCAAAAACCTATCGGAATCGGAAGCGTCATTTTGAATTTAGAATATTTATTATTCCGTGAGATATTTGCTCGCGGAAACCTTTCACATTAAAGTCACTTATTTTTTCGAATGGAAATATCAAAAGTTGCGAATTAGAACATTGTAAATTGCTAAGATCTGATTCGAAGGAGAGGCAGTTTCCGAATCCGAATTTCCTTTCGAATGATTAAGAATTAGGGTATAGTCGTGATACGTTCGCCTAGGTCGGCCTCTACCGGCTGGCCCATTCACACTCGTCTTATAAATCTGTTTCGTCAGTCTTTCTTCATCCATCGTCTCTAGAAGTTCAAACCATCTAAGCATCCCTTTCTCTATCTTTGGTATAATAATAGGGTGTAAAATATTATGTAATAATAAATTCATTTATTTGAGGCATGTAGTAGGCAAAATAATGTTGTTGTGTTAAAGCGGCAAAACTTGACATAGACATACGGAATATGCAACGTCCAATACAACTCGCACTTGTCTATTGAAATTTAATTATATTTATAAGCTAACGATATACGTTTTACGAGTTTCCCAGCATAAAGATTAAAACAATATTTTTAATTTATATTAAAATTATTTTTAGTGTTACGTGTCTGGCAAGCAAAAGATTTGCACCACAATTTAGCGCATCATTGCACTGCAATGGGCCTGTTACCTTGAGACGAGTCTCACCCTGCACAGCCTTTGAAATTTAAGTTGTCGAGAGATTATTTTGTCCAATATTAGGACATAAAATGGTAATATTAATTTGTAGTTCTCGTCTAGTTTTTTTTGGAGTTTACTGCAATTTTCACATACAGGCCCAGCATGGAATTTTTAGAGTCGGCGAGAGAGCGAATGTTCCGAGTTGTCACCCCTATTATGTCCTCACTGGTGACAAGTAAAAAAAAACCTAGTTGTCACTACTCCTCCACTAATTCCCATTGACAGTTACCCCATCTATGGGGATTTTGTGAAAAAAAAAGCATTAAAAAATAAATAACTTGTCCGCCATGTTGTATTTAGAATGATGTCAAGTCAAACAGCTATATAGGCATTGTCATCCAAACTAAACGTGTACGTTTAAAATTTCAGCTTATCTTATCTGCTTCAAAATTGAGTTGCAAGATTCCACCCGAACAAACATACATACATTGCGAGTTAAATAAAAGCTTGTAAAATAAATTGCGTTTGTATGCCTCTGCGCGCCTGTCTGTTAATGTGGATTTGTAGAAAAAACGTTCACATATCCCCATTGATTTTGTGTACGTGTGTGTCTCCTACATCTCGGACTTTATTTTTATGCCCAGTTACCAGTTGTAACGAATGCTACTGGGAACAATTCTTGTCCCATTTGTCACCACCGGTGCCAACCGGGTTTAAATATGCCACCACTGAGCACCATTTCACCTGTTAATAAGTGACGATGTGTCGAACTAGCACGCTTGGTCTAGAAAGGAGTCCTACGGTTAAAATAAAACATCGAAATATTTTTTTTAATATAAAACATTACAATATTTATTTGGTACAAATCACCTTTCGTTACAAATGTATAAAATAATAACAAACCCTTATAATATCGTCACTATAATATTAACGAATATAATTTCACACTTTACAATAATATTATATTATAACAGAATATTGCAAAATGCCCATAAAACATAAAGAAATATCACATAATATAGGTACATTCACCATTTTATAAAAAATAATCTCCACAAAGAAATGAAATTACATGGCTTGTAAGACTAAGGGCCTGTCCGCACAGCGATATTTCACCGCGAGATTTCTATTCTAGCGTTTTAAATTCCGCGATCGGAATTACCGTTTCACGTTCAATTTGCATCAAATCACAGATTATTATCTCGCGGGATTCTTTTACCGCCAGTGCGGCTACGTCCAATAGATTTAATACTTCACAGAATTTCGAAAAAAATCTTGCTGTGAAATATCGCTGTGCGGACAGGGCCTAAGGCATCGTCCTAATAGAACGCGAATGCGCGAGTAAGCGATGCGGTCCCATTGCTTGTTCGCGCGATAGTAAAACTGGGGGTCCTAATAGAACGCGAATGCGCGAGTAAGCGATGCGGTCCCATTGCTTGTTCGCGCGATAGTAAAACTGGGGGTCCTAATAGAACGCGAATGCGCGAGTAAGCGATGCGGTCCCATTGCTTGTTCGCGCGATAGTAAAACTGGGGGTCCTAATAGAACGCGAATGCGCGAGTAAGCGATGCGGTCCCATTGCTTGTTCGCGCGATAGTAAAACTGGGGGTCCTAATAGAACGCGAATGCGCGAGTAAGCGATGCGGTCCCATTGCTTGTTCGCGCGATAGTAAAATTGGGGGTCCTAATAGAACGCGAATGCGCGAGTAAGCGATGCGGTCCCATTGCTTGTTCGCGCGATAGTAAAACTGGGGGTCCTAATAGAACGCGAATGCGCGAGTAAGCGATGCGGTCCCATTGCTTGTTCGCGCGATAGTAAAACTGGGGGTCCTAATAGAACGCGAATGCGCGAGTAAGCGATGCGGTCCCATTGCTTGTTCGCGCGATAGTAAAACTGGGGGTCCTAATAGAACGCGAATGCGCGAGTAAGCGATGCGGTCCCATTGCTTGTTCGCGCGATAGTAAAACTGGGTGTCCTAATAGAACGCGAATGCGCGAGTAAGCGATGCGGTCCCATTGCTTGTTCGCGCGATAGTAAAACTGGGGGTCCTAATAGAACGCGAATGCGCGAGTAAGCGATGCGGTCCCATTGCTTGTTCGCGCGATAGTAAAACTGGGGGTCCTAATAGAACGCGAATGCGCGAGTAAGCGATGCGGTCCCATTGCTTGTTCGCGCGATAGTAAAACTGGGGGTCCTAATAGAACGCGAATGCGCGAGTAAGCGATGCGGTCCCATTGCTTGTTCGCGCGATAGTAAAACTGGGGGTCCTTAATAGAACGCGAATGCGCGAGTAAGCGATGCGGTCCCATTGCTTGTTCGCGCGATAGTAAAACTGGGGGTCCTAATAGAACGCGAATGCGCGAGTAAGCGATGCGGTCCCATTGCTTGTTCGCGCGATAGTAAAACTGCGGGTACTAATAGAACGCGAATGCGCGAGTAAGCGATGCGGTCCCATTGCTTGTTCGCGCGATAGTAAAACTGGGGGTCCTAATAGAACGCGAATGCGCGAGTAAGCGATGCGGTCCCATTGCTTGTTCGCGCGATAGTAAAACTGGGGGTACATTAGTACCCCCAGTTACTCGCTTACTCGCGCATTCGCGTTCTATTAAGAACGCGAATGCGCGAGTAAGCGATGCGGTCCCATTGCTTGTTCGCGCGATAGTAAAACTGGGGGTCCTAATAGAACGCGAATACGTGATTATGTCCGACGACGGGCGATATGGCGCGACGCGATTATCGCGCGAATTTCAATTAGCAAACCAATTCGAATTAAATATGTTTGATCGCGACGATGCTTTTGGTTTCGCGCGGCGCAGCAAAACGCGCGACTCCACCAAATTATTATTACACGCCAATTATTGCATTAATAAATGCAATGTGTATCTTATTGTGTAGTTTATAAAGTTCAATTGTTTATCACGCGGCTTCCCGCTGCGCTGGCAGAAGCCACCGAACTTACTCAATGAAATGTGTATCTTTTTGTGTAGCACATAAAGTTAAGTTACAATAAGCACGCCGCGTCGCGTCGCGGTCTGAGCTGACCGTAAGTTGCGCGAATAGATTTTCAAACATTTGAGTTTTGACGCGACCGCGTCGTGCGATGGTCAATTAGGACATCAGAGTGCCTAGTGCGAGTTTCTTTAGATTTATTTACTCATTCGATCGCGTTGAAGTAAACGCAGATTTGTATGGAAATTACAATGTTACCTCTTATACACACTAGATGGTACTAGAACAAACTTTACAAGGCTTTTCGTAACTTAGTCTAATACTAGGTAAAATTACAAAATTACAGCCTTATCTAATGATTAAATCCCTAGATCCTGCACTAGGATATCCTGTGTCGCAGAATCTAGTGACTTCCTTTGAAGCATTCTTAAATATGACATGAACAGCAGTGTAATATTAACAATTTGTAGTAAGTTGAAAGAAAGTATAATAATTATAATCTGCTTGAAAAATAGTAAGTAAACCAATCTATAAAACTCGCACTAGGCACTCTGTTCGAGTTCAATGTTTGATCGCGCGTTCGTTAGAGTAAAATTCGCGCAAACCTACGATGATCGCGCATCCGCGTACTATTAGAACGATGCATCAGCTCAAAACCGATAGCCCGTACTTGGGCTTAGCTAAGTCAGCGACTTCTCACAACCGTCTTCGAAGGAAAGCTTTTAATATTTTAACCAACTTCACAAATATGGTGGAGGTTCTCAACACGCCTGTGTTTTTATGTTTGTTACCTCAGAACTCCGCTATTTAATAACCGATTTTGAAAATTATTATTTTGTTTTCAGAGAATATGCGTTTGGTCCTAACTCTATGAAATCGAGAAGTTCAATAAAATTTTTGGAAATGTTATTTACTAAATTTATTAGCCGCGGACCTTTGTTCAGTTTGACTGCCTTAGATGTCTTCCTTATATCTACCCTACATTGTAAAATGTTTAGAGATGCGACTTCAGCCCAGTAATACGTCTGCTTTTCATTTTCCAAATATCCTGAAATGAAAAGAAATAAAAATATTAAGTTTCAGGCTAAAATAATAAACCTAATCGAGAAAATCTAAATTAGCATAATTTATTTTAAATAAATATAAATAATCTTAATTTTAAGGGGTTTCGAATCCAAAGGGTACTAACGGAACCCCATTACTGAGATTCCGCTGTCCGTCTGTCCGTCCGTCTCCAGGCTATATCTCATGAACCGTGATAGTAAGACAGTTGAAATTTTTACAGATGATGTATTTCTGTTGCCGCTATAACAACAAATACTAAAAACAGAACAAAGTTAAAAAATAAAGGGGGTGCCCATACAAAAAACGTATTTTTTACTATAGCGCCATCTATGAACGATTCTTTACCTTATTAATAATATATATTACCTATCCTTTACCTTTGTGTTTAACTTTCACTCAGTTGGTGTTAGAAGTTCGTTAGATATTCGTTAGATGGCGTTGTAGTTAATAAGCATGTTTAGTATTGACACGGTAATATAATATATTACCGTGGTATTATACTGCGGTTCGGGAACCGTGTGCGACAAAAGTCTGACTAGCACTTGGCCAGTTTTATTTTTGTAAATAAATAAATAAATAATGTTGTTCATTAATTAAATGAAATTAGAAACTTCACTCTATCCAATTTATTCAATGTGAAAACAAGCCTATTGCGAAATGTTTCTTTTCTTTAGTGGTTTAAGTTTAGTTTTTTAGAAACATTTTAGAAATGTAAGATATATAGGGAAGCAAATTCATCTAGTACTGATATCGCGGAAAATATCATTAGCGCGCGCGAAGCAGGATCTCATACATTTAAGCAATATTTATAGGCAGAAAGATGCAAAATGCTGCAGCGCCATCTAGATGCGCTCATAGTAAGTTATGTTGGTGAGTATAGACGGATAGATTAATGTAAATTGTTAAACACAATCCAAAATTTCATCGTACCGACGGGACTTGAACCCGCAACCTCCGGAATAACATGTTCCGGTGCTTTGCCAATTAAGCCACGGTGCGAAGTATCGTTACGACGAAATTAGTGGATTGCATTTTGTTAACCCAATTATGCATTGGTGGCGCCATCTATGACTACTTATTACGTAAGTTAATCATTCGGAAGAATACATTACAGTTTTCAAATCCGACGAGAGATGTTGCACTGCGTAAATCAAATATTATGTTTCTTTGAAGTGTTTCACACTTTATTTTTTTTTTTGTAAATTGTTAAACACAATCCAAAATTTCATCGTACCGACGGGACTTGAACCCGCAACCTCCGGAATAACATGTTCCGGTGCTTTGCCAATTAAGCAAAACTTCAAAGAAACATAATATTTGATTTACGCAGTGCAACATCTCTCGTCGGATTTGAAAACTGTAATGTATTCTTCCGAATGATTAACTTACGTAATAAGTAGTCATAGATGGCGCCACCAATGCATAATTGGGTTAACAAAATGCAATCCACTAATTTCGTCGTAACGATACTTCGCACCGTGGCTTAATTGGCAAAGCACCGGAACATGTTATTCCGGAGGTTGCGGGTTCAAGTCCCGTCGGTACGATGAAATTTTGGATTGTGTTTAACAATTTAC
The DNA here is from genome assembly GCA_954871355.1 of Cabera pusaria. Lineage (NCBI taxonomy): Eukaryota > Metazoa > Arthropoda > Insecta > Lepidoptera > Geometridae > Cabera > Cabera pusaria. Next base: position 4,291,439 of record OX940909.1, on the reverse strand, counting down.
AAAAAAATATAAAGTGTGAAACACTTCAAAGAAACATAATATTGGATAGATTAATGTTTGATACTCTTTCATGCAAAAACGGCTGAACGGATTTGAGAGAAACACGGTAATTAAAATATACAAATAGTAAACTATATATACCTGGGTTCACTTATATTATATTACACATGATATATACTGTTTACACGGGCGAAGACACGGGCACAGCTAGTAAAATAAATGACGTATTACTAAAAACATGACTAAGTACAGCAGATTTTGTTTACACAAATTTAATTTAATCCTTATGCTCTGTACTCATCTGAACATAAGGTTGTAATTGCTACGATACATCGACGGCCGAGCGAGAGGATAGTAGAACGGAGTGTGTCCTTGTCTAACAACCTGCCGGTACAAAATATGTTCCATTATTATATGTATAGTATATAATATATACATATTTCTTTAGAAGTCCCCACAAAAGAAAGAGACAAACACCGTGCAGGCGTAAGTCGGTTTCTTTCGGTCTAGTTTTTGCGCCTTGTGCACAGTCAAGTTTATAGTAAAACCACAGAAGAGATACTAATCCTACGGACAGAAGCTGCACTCTTTAATAGCAAAAATGCGAGATTAAACCTAGTTACAACGTCAATAACGTTCAAAATACGCGACACGCCTCGGATGCAACCTTGGATTTTCATTACAGAATAAACTAATAGTATGTGTTGTGGCGCTCGTATTAAGCCAATATGCACCGTAATTCCGAGCATCGAGAGTCTGAATCACTTAGCCAGAGCCGCGGCCGCTCCTGCCTCCTGTTGTAGGGTTGGGTGTTGTGAGAAAACAAATTGAATTCTTTGATATGAAATAGTGGTTTTGACATTTTGTTTATTTGTATGGATTATTTAAATTGTTTTAAGGACTAATTCACAATTGTTGTTAACTTTTAATCTATGAATGCATTTTTAATTTGTAATGAAAAAGACTGACGTTCATAAGTGTACAGTGTACCCAAATGAAGTAAATAAATGAATTATGAATTATTGGTAGTCGTAGTAGAATAATACCGATGTCTATTTATATACGATAAATGAAGAATACATAAAATGTAAATCTTATTACTGTCATAATAATTTTAGTGATATTTCGTCTACTACAATAACATAATATCTATCCACTGCCCAATAATTACGCAGTTTCGGCATTTTGGTGAGCATTAATAAATAAACGCAATAAGCGTGCCTAAAGAGCGCTCAAGCGGGCGTGCGACAGCCTACTGTCGATTGTATCGTGGAAGATACGCGAAGCGGTAGGCATATAACTAGCGCCCTTGAGCGAGTGAAGGACGCCTGGTAAAAAGTCATTGAGTAAAGTATAAGTAGAATACTCACAATAAAAGATATATCGATCCCTCTCCTCTTAGCTTCAGCCTCCACCTCCAGAGCTGCGTTATGTTGAACGGTTCCATATACTTCTATACACTCACAGTCGGTGCTCGCAAAGTGGAATGTTATAGCTTTGCGGTAGTTCTGGAATAACACAATATTTTTGATTTACAATCAGACGTTTTTATATTATAAGTTAAGATTTACAAAGCGAAAAATATCGACTTCACATTTGAAGTCGCCGCATTCCGCACTAGTCATTATCAGTACTATTTGAGGTGTTTATCTCCATATCTGTGGAGATACTGAACTTTAAATCTATGAAATTTAAATGGGACCACCTGGGAAGTCATCCCTTCCAAACAAACAAAGATTTTTTTAATCAGTCCAGGCGTTTTTGAGTAATCAAACATACATTAAAAAATAAAGATTCCGACGTACTGGGAACCTTATTATACCTTAATCCTTATTTGAAGGCGGTTAAAATAATGCGAACCTACTTTTTTACTTACTTCTCTTTTTTAACTTTTTTGTTTGATAATTATTTTTTGGCGTAAATAGTTCGGAGAAAATTTCAAATGTTTTTATGGACAGATAGACAGACGGACAACAAAGCGATCCTATAAGGGTTCCTTTTCCTTTTGACTCACGGAACCCTTAAAACTAGATCGGTGGATTAATAGACTGTAACCACTATACACAGTAACTAGAAAATTCAGAACTAACAAACATTCAATTTTGTGCGACTAAGCATTTCCCGCTTTTCCACACACACCACTTATTTCGCCCATCAAACGTAATATTTTTGCAGCTAAAGATTATTATTTTTTATATATTTTTTTAAATACTTTATTAAATAGGCTAACGTTTGACCACTATCTCACCTGTTGGTAAGTGATGATGCGGTCGAAGATGGTAAGCACGCTAGGCCTAGAATGGGAACTGGTTCTCAAGGATAGCTGCCGGAACACATTAGATGTTTGGTGACAGATCTTCTAACTTGAGTGTAGTAGCTGGCCAGGCGGACACTAGATAGTGTCCTACCACCATGCGGGGGTGGTTGGTTTCTTAACGATGTTTTCCTTCACCGGAGGGCCACTGTGAGAAGCGCACATAAATTTTTCAATAGAAAAATCCATTGGTGCACGGTTTGAACTCGGTACCACGGCATCAAAGCCGACCGTTCTCCCGATTACGCCATCGGGCCCTCCGGGCCAAGATTTTCAGAGTAAACGCAAATATTAGCTTACCTTAGATACATTAGGCCCCGAGCCGTGCACCAAGCACGGATGGAAGAGCACGGTGTCTCCCGGGCACATCTCCAGATGTACCCGCGAGCTGTGTGCTGTCACATGCGGGGACACTATGCCGTGGTATAACTTGTTGCTGTCCTACACATATTATATACACGTTAGCATTATTTAGAGACATTAGAACCAGAGCCGTGCACCAAGCACGGATGGAAGAGCACGGTGTCTCCCGGGCACATCTCCAGATGTACCCGCGAGCTGTGTGCTGTCACATGCGGGGACACTATGCCGTGGTATAACTTGTTGCTGTCCTACACATATTATATACACGTTAGCATTATTTAGAGACATTAGAACCAGAGCCGTGCACCAAGCACGGATGGAAGAGCACGGTGTCTCCCGGGCACATCTCCAGATGTACCCGCGAGCTGTGTGCTGTCACATGCGGGGACACTATGCCGTGGTATAACTTGTTGCTGTCCTACACATATTATATACACGTTAGCATTATTTAGAGACATTAGAACCAGAGCCGTGCACCAAGCACGGATGGAAGAGCACGGTGTCTCCCGGGCACATCTCCAGATGTACCCGCGAGCTGTGTGCTGTCACATGCGGGGACACTATGCCGTGGTATAACTTGTTGCTGTCCTACACATATTATATACACGTTAGCATTATTTAGAGACATTAGAACCAGAGCCGTGCACCAAGCACGGATGGAAGAGCACGGTGTCTCCCGGGCACATCTCCAGATGTACCCGCGAGCTGTGTGCTGTCACATGCGGGGACACTATGCCGTGGTATAACTTGTTGCTGTCCTACACATATTATATACACACTTATTATTAATTTATTACACAAATAATATTAATCTTGACAATTATTAAAAAACGTTTGTAACTCTGTCACTCTGTCAGTTTGTTACCTAATCACGCCGAAACGGACGATCCGATCTTACTGAAGTTTAACAAGGAGATACTTTATAGTATGAGGATGAACGCAGGCAAATTTTTGTGAAAATAAAATCATGATTTTTTATACATATGTAACTTAAATAACTTAGATCACACAATTAATGTTGATTGACAGAGCTTTACGGTGATACAATTCTTGGTGTACGTGAACGAAGTCGCGAGTATCAGCTAGTTTTCACTTATTCACTTAAAAACAGGTGAGATGGTTAAAAGTATAGTAAAAGATGCTATAAATAAAACTGGTCAAGTGCGAGTCAGCATCGCGTCTCTTATCGCACACTTAGGGAGGTTTCCGTACAATACGAAACATAACAGAGTTTCAACCTCATATATTTGATTAATTGATATTACCAAGAATATTTGGTTTGGTCGCGATCTAGAAAGACAGGGCTCGTTTACTAGCGCCATCTATGTCATTTTGCCGAAACTAATTAGATAGATGGCGTTTAAAAACATGTTTTTTGTATGGGGACCCCCTTTAATTTTTAACTTTATTTTGTTTTTAGTATTTGTTGTTCTAGCGGCAATAGAAATAAACCATCTGTGAAAATTTCAAATGGCTAACTATCACGGTTAATAAGATATAGCCTGGTGACAGACGGACAGACAGACAGACAGACAGACAGACAGATAGACGGACAGCGGAGTCTTAGTACTAGGGTCCCATTTTACCCTTTGGGTACGGAACCCTAAAAAGTAACTGCCTAAACCCGCAAGGGTAGCTTCAGTTCATTATAATAGCAGAAAACTTTTGTTGTACGACTTTTTTTATATATCTTATACGCTAGCATTTGACCAGTATCTCACCTGTTGGTAAGTGATGATGCGGTCGAAGATGGTAAGCACGCTAGGCCTACAATGGGGACTGGCTCTCAAGGATAGCTGCCGGAACACATTAGATGTTATGGCGACATTTTTTCTAACTTGAGAGTGGTAGCTGGCCAGGCGGACACTAGATAGTGTCCTACCACCATGGGGGTTTCTTAACGATGTTTTTCCGTCACCGGAGGGCCACTGTGAAAAGCGCACATACATCTTCTAATATATAAAATTCTCGGGTCACAGTTATCGTTGCCATACTCCTCCGAAACGGCTTGACCGATTTTGATGAAATTTTTTGTGCTTATCCGGTATCTATGAGAATCGGCCAACATCTATTTTTCATCCCCCTAAATGTTAGGGGTAGTCCACCCCTAATTTTTTTTTTTTTAACAATAAAATTTTTAATTTCTATTTTTTTATGATACAACGTACAAAAATACATACAATCCTCAATTTTCACCCTTCTACGATCAACCCTTATTTTTTAATAGCCATTTTAGTAATTTAATCATTTTTCCTCCATACATACTTACAATAAGTAAGCTATTTTTTGAAATTATTTATATGGCAAAACAACGTTTGCCGGGTCAGCTAGTTTTTCTATAGAAAAATCCATTGGTGCACGGCGGTTTGAACTCAGTACATCTGGCATCAAAGCCAAACGTTCTCCCGAGTACGCCACCGGGCCTTCGACTTTCTAAAATTCGGGAAAATTCAGCTTTTCTATACATTCTACATAATAACAATACTAGATATATCTTATTAGATATTTTGAAAAAAAAAAAGCTATTTGGGCTAGATCTTGATATAATATAATGTAGGTACCACTAATAAGGCCTTGCGACTTTGCCTTCAATGCAAAGTACCCTATGTCCTAATACATACAGCATATCTGTGCTAATCGAGTTGTTTGAACGCGAACAGGTCACAAACAAACAAATATACAAACTGACTTTTGAATTTATAATATTGGGTGTTGATACTTATAAGTCTTATTCATACAAATTGAGGAGCTTTTTAAGTGAGGGCAAAAATTGAACTCCAAAGTGTCACCTTCAAAATGTTTATTATAAAATCTCTAACATTGATATACAAGTACTAGTAACGACGTCAATGATCTATAAGATACAAATGGATTAACTCAAACAATGTGTAGCACATATTTAAACAAAACAAAAATACAAAAAGAAATAAAAATGTGCGTTGGCCGGGAATCGAACCCGGATCAACTGCTTGGAAGGCAACTATGCTGACCATTACACCACCAACGCAGCTGGCAACTCGTACGAAATAAGCAAATAATTCACTACAGCGATGTAATGTATTTGTAAGTTACGCTAGCCTAAAACTAAATTAAATTAAAACTTTGCTGGGGACCCCTATATAAGAATCTAATTTTTTCGAAAAATTTAGTTCAATCGGAACCCTACGTGTACGAGACCGACTCGCTTCACCATTTCACATTTTTAGAGTTCCGTACATCAAAACGAAAAAAGGAACCCTTAAGAATCACTTTGTTGTCCGTCTGTCTGTCTGTTTTTTATAATACAAATTGTCTGAAGTACTGAAACGTAGAGGTGAGTGTAATAGTATTATGGTTGGCAACCCAACATTATTAATGTTTTAATAGCCTGACGTCAACGATTAGATGACAGCTGAATGGCTCTTATGAGAATTTATATTCTGTATTTTTTTTGCATTAAATTATACTTTTTCTATGTTTACTTGACAATTGATTATGATTTTAGACGTGTTTAACAATTTACAAAAAAAAAAAAAAAAAAAAAGTGTGAAACACTTCAAAGAAACATAATATTTGATTTTAGACGTGTATATGTGCGTATATTAATACTGCATACTTTATAAATGCTTTGACTTTTGACCAAGAATTTAGTAGCCATGTTCATCCTGATACTATAAAGTATCTCCTTGTTAAATTTCAGTAAGATCGGATCGCCCGTTTAGGTGTGATTAGGTAACAAACAACAGAGTGACAGAGTTACAAACGTTTTTATAATATTAGTATAAATGTATGGATGAATGATTCCCGTAAAAATAATTTAGCATAATATTTCTGTAACCAGGTGGAGCGACGACATACGCAAAGCGGTGGGCAGTGACTGGAAATGAGAAGCCGAATATCGGGCTCAGTGGCGTGTCTTGGAAGAGGCCTATGTCCAGCAGTGGACTGACACTGGCTGACTATGATGATACATTCTAATTGTTATCTTTCTTATCGTTACCTTTCTTCTGACGTAATGTACAAAAACATTAACTTGTATGAACTTACAGAGATAAAAAATGTTGATAAAATTCCAATATTTAAAAGAACATTATCAATGTTGTTATTGTTTTCAATAAATGTTGCGACCTGTGGCTTCGCCCGCATTTCAAAGTTCTTGTAAAAGCTAGGAGTTGTTGTAAAAAGTTGTAAAAAGAAACTCTTGAAAACTAAAAATATGACCTTGATTTACGTCGAATTAATGATGTTTTTGCTCTTTTCTTCGGATTGACAAAAGCAGCTCCATGCGCTTTATATTTTTTTACCGACTTTACAAAAGGAGGTTCTCAATTCGCCATATAGGGCAGCATTTTTTCCTTTTGTAAACGATCTTAAATTTTATTCCCCCATATATTTGGCCTCGAAGGTATTTTTAACTTTATCAGTGCGGCGCGCTTTCTATTTTATAGGACAGTAACATTTCCCGTACGATATTATTATTAAACCTCCTTAGACAGGAGACAGGACACTAAATATAGAAAAACATTCATGTGATAACAATTTTAATAAAAAAAACACTACCGTCCGTTCAAAAGGCTTGCAGAGAAATTACCTATTTTGCAAGACGCTGATTGGTTCCTCGATAAATCGCGCACTTATCGAGGAACAAACCATCGTTTTTCAAATAGATAGGATGAAAAATGTTTACCTCCATATTCCCGTGTGGATAAATGACCCCCGGTTTATGCGACCCTGGTATGACATACAGACATCCGTTCTCCATTGTGACGTCATCGACTGCCGTCCAACTTGCTATTATTTTGTCTGCCGGCCGATATGGGAAGTAGTACAGATCCTGAAACATAAATAGAGATAATATTGTTAATTTTTCAACGTTTTTATTTAGCTTGCTTTATCAGGTAGGTAGTTATATATTCTCCATATTTATGTACATATTTGTTTGTTTTGTATGCTTGTTCCGCATACTTAAATACATTTTAATGCAAGATTATATACGAGTATTTCTAGATTCATTAGATTAATTCATATATAATTCATAATTCATTTAACGATAATTATACGATTCATTCATTCAGTGATCATTATAGGATACATTCATTCAACGATAATTAATTTAATGTTTTGAGACTTACTTATCTGTCAGGAATTTAAAAAAATAGACACATATCAGATACATTACCTGATGCGGCGGATGGCGGCCGGTGCCAGGCGGTTTGTTTATAAACATGCTGTGTATGCCGGTTATATCATCTAACAGTTGTGTCAACACGTGGTACAGTTTTGTATTATTGTTCCCTATACTTACATACATTTTAATGAATTATCAATTACATATTGCCTGATAAAATTAATCTATGTATATTATTTCTAGATTCATTTGATTACTTCATTTCGCAATAAATTTACTATTCATTTATTCAAGGGTAATTATAGAATTTATTTATTCAGCGACAATTATAGGATTCATTCAATCAACGACAATGAATTTCATGTTTTGAGACTTGTTTATACGTCAGTAATTAAAAAATAGACAATTATTAGATACATTACGTGATGCGGCGGATGGCGGCCGGTGCCAGGCGGTTTGTTTATAAACATGCTGTGTATGCCGGTTATATCATCTCCTAACAGTTGTGTCAACACGTCGTACAGTTTTGTATGCTTGTTCCACTTACATACATTTTAATGCAAGATTAATCAATTACATATTGCCTGATAAAATTAATCTATGTATATTATTTCTAGATTCATTTGATTATTTCATTTCGCAATAAATTTACTTTTTTTTAATACCGAACTGGGTAGCACTTGATCACTATCTCACCTGATGTTAAGTGATGATGCGATCGATGATGGAGCGTGCTTACCCAGAAGATACCTATTCACTCGCGATTTGAAGACCCCCATATTGTACTTAACCGGAAACACAGACTCAGGCAGGGTATTCCATTCTTTGGCGGTTCGTATGATGAACGAAGAAGCAAATCGCTTCGTTCGGGTAGATGGTATATCCACCATAAATCGGTGGCGCCTTTTAGTGTCTCTGGATGCCCGATTATAAAATGGGGAATATATGGAATTATAAAATGATAATAACTAATCATTCATTCAAGGGTAATTATAGAATTTATTTATTCAGCGACAATTATAGGATTCATTCAATCAACGACAGTGAATTTCATGTTTTGCGACTTGTTTATACGTCAGTAATTAAAAAATAGACAATTATTAGATACATTACCTGATGCGGCGGATGGCGGCCGGTGCCAGGCGGTTTGTTTATAAACATGCTGTGTATGCCGGTTATATCATCTCCTAACAGTTGTGTCAACACGTGGTACAGTTTCGGATGTTGTGCGTATTGTATGAGCACGTCATCGTATAAGATTTCTTGAATCTGAAAATAATTATTTATAATTATACCTACCATTTTTTTAAGTTAACTACTGCCCGTCATCATCATACTCAGCCGGTGTCAGTCCACTGCTGGACATAGGCTTCTCCCAAGACACGCCACTGAGCTCGATCTTCGGCTCTTCGTTTCCAGTCACTGTCCACCGCTTTGGGTATATCGTCACTCCACCTGGTCACAGGACGTCCTACGCTACGTTTGCCGATTCGCGGTATCCACTCTAGTAATTACTGCCCATAAATTAAAAAAGATAGTGATGTTTATTACCTTATTGATGTAATCTTCAGGGTTAGACTTCTTGCCTTTTAGCGAAGGTTCCCTCATAACCGTGATGTGACCTTTGGGTACGATGCCTTTTGCTATCTGTAGGAATCTCTGTCTGAAAGATAAAAGTTTTTGTTTTTAACCGACTTCAAAAAAAGGAGGAGGTTTCTCAATTCGACCGTATATTTTTTTTTTTTTTTTTTTAATGTTTGTTCGGGGATACCTTCGTCATTTATGCACCGATTTTGATTATTCTTTTTTGTTCCAAAAGGAGATATCCCAAGTGTGGTACCATGGTAATTTTATCGAGGTCTGATAAGTATCTCCAGAGATATTGAGATAAACATCTCAAAATTGGTACTGAAAATGAACATTGAAGTCGGTTCTTTTTTAGTTTTTAAACGATATTATTAAAAAAAAAAGCTTACTAGCAACGTGGGTTGTACATTACTAGTAAATAGTCTTGTTAACCCCTCCGACTAACTAAATGTCCTAGTGTCTGGGGTGGGTACACGTCAATAGTGCAACTGGGTCCCCCCAGTCAGTCCAACCGAAATTAATTTTGAGATTTTGTTGTAACGTAAACCCTGCTTAACGAAAACAGCCTCACTGATAATTTGACAAGAGTTCTATCATCATTTTATGTCAAAAATGTCAGATTTTTTTTGTAGTAGGTCATCGGCCATCGGTAGTATGTCGGTCGGGCCCGAATTTTCGGATGTGTCATTTCGGAGTTGGCTTCCAGGTCTGAACTGAACCTGGTATAGCGGGCTCACGGCGCGGGTACCCGTGACGGGCTATTTGTCTTCGTTTCGTTCGAGAGACGATCCGGCCTGTTGTCACCAAAAAAACGTCACACTTTTATAATCGAATTATAGTTATTCTTCAAGATAAAGAGTCATTGTTCTCAAGTTGTAAGAAAGGAGTACATTCTTAAGTAAACATAATAATATCTTAAGTAAACATAATAATAATTATTATGTTTACTTAAGAATGTAGGTACTATAAATTAATTATTAATTAATTTATAAATAACACATTAATGATTGTTGTTGTGTACAGTGTTTTTTGACTGCATAAATTGTTTTCTATTCTATTGTTAATTATTATAATACGAGCTAGGTGGAGCGATGATATATGCAAGCTGGCTGGCAGCTGTTGGAAACAAATAGCTGAAGATCGAGCTCAGTGGCGTGCCATAGGAGAGGCCTATGTCCAGCAGTGGACGAATACTGGCTGTCAATGATGATGATGATGATAGTGGAGTATATACCTACCTATATAGGTATATAGTAATGGCATCTTTACATAGTATGGAACAAATAAATGCATCTATTCATAACAAAGTAGCTCCGGCTGTCTTTAGATACGCTTAGATCTTTGCAAGTTTCAGCAATAGATAGAGGATGTATGTAATGATTTTAAAAATAAGTGTATAGAATATTGCGAATGTATAGTTAGTAAAGCAATTGTAAAAAATAAGAAGTAATAGATGTATACACGTATACTTGAGAATATATGTTACTCGGATGTACACTCAGTATAACAAGGCAAAAATAAAACTAGATGTAAGAATATTGTAATCAACAAACAAAACTACAGCATGTATTAATTAATGAGATCTTGAATGGGAGAGAAGCACAACAAAAACAGTTCAGTGTTCAGTGTGACAGTTCTCCTATTCAGTGGGAGGGTGGATATCATTAATTAAAAAAATGATAGAGGAAGGCTTATAATGATGCTACTAATATAATAGAGGCGAAACTTTGTGGTTATGTTTGTTTCTTCTTCGCGCAGTCGGTTGAGTACTTTTGTACTCAACCGACTGCGCTGAAATTTGGTATCCTGGAATAATACATAGGGTACTTTTAATTCAGATATGCCCACAAGATCGATGTCAGCGCGGGTAAAACCACGGTGCACAGCTAGACTAGCTACATCGACGTCATAACAATCGTTTTAAGAACCTCATTTTAACACATTTAGGACCTTAATGTTATTATTAAAGACTTATCTATAGTAGGTAGACACTGATGAAAAAAGTTTCATGTATATCATGTATATATTTCCCTTAATGTTTATTTTTTATTATTATTGTAAACATATCGTAAAGAGGTTCACAGAATACATCTACCTAAGCCTTAGGTAGGTCCTTTAGGTCATAAGGTCTCAAAGAGTCAAGGAAATTATTTGCATTTTAAAAGTGAAAATCTAATGACAATTTTTTGCACCGCCTTACGTCAATTGTTAGAGAAGCAACAAAATGTTGGTGGTGCCAAAACAATAAGAGAAACTGAATTAAAGTCCATGATGAAATATTTTTTTACCATTGAGATGTTACTTCTGATTTATAGCCACATTAAAGATATATTTTTCGTCACTTTTTAGGGTTCCGAACCCAAAGGGTACCAACGGAACCCTATTACTGAGACTCCGCTGTCCATCTGTCTGTCTGTCTGTCTGTCCGTCTGTCACCAGGCTGTATCTCATGAACCGTGATAGTTAGACGGTTGAAATTTTGATGATGTATTTCTGTTGCCGCTATAACAACAAATACTAAGAACAGAACAAAGTTAAACATTAAAGGGTTTAAAACAAAAAAAACGTGTTTTTTACGATACGACACGATACGAAATTAATTCACCTCGACGCAGCTAGATGGCAGCACAGGAAAAATTAGCACGCGCAAGCGTTTCATTTGTTAAATTTGTGGGCCTCGGTCGATTTGTTTACTAAGTTAGGGTTTACGAACATGTATGTAGTGTACAGAATTGGATAATATATCTTCAATTTTAGTACTTATAAAGTTTCAATTAGCTAGAATCAGTAGAAAGTTAGTCGTGCGAACACTCGGTCTGCCAGATATTTAATTATATTAATTACCTTTGTGTTAATATTTATTTACTAAGTTGGTGTTAGAAGTTCGTGGCGTTCGGACTTCGGAAATTCGGAACGGAACCCTCCGTGTGCGGGACAAAAGTCTGACTCGCACTTGGCCAGTTTTATTTTATTTGCTACATTGTTTGGTAATATGGCAAATAATATAACAAGGCACTTTTATCCCTTATAAGATGTTAAGTATCACATGTTCTGTAAAATTTCTCTGGACATTTTGCCATTCAAACCAAAAAACATTCCGACTTCACGGCTGAATCAATCGGCAAAGAGGTGGCACCGCCCCAGGCGGACTAGCAGAAGTCCTACCACTAACAGTACTGTGTTATTTAAATACCTACATTCTTTATTTCTTTTATTTTAAAACTATAAGATGTTTCATTATTCTAATATTATAGCTTATTATGATATAACTGCATTAATTATTAATGAGTAATGTTTAATTGTGTGAGGAATGTATGTGTTTAAAACTGCATAATTACTAATTATCTGCAGGAAATAAAATCCTTTGAACTTGAACTTTGAACACACCACAGAACTGACTTTCGCACTCAATCATAAAAAACCGGCCAAGTGCGTGTTTGGCCACGCGCAGTGTAGGGTTTCGTAGTAGCCTGTTATTCAATGCAAGTCTTTACCCGTTATAAACAAGCAACGAGGTACTCCGTCTTTGTAATTTCTAAGGATTTTGTATGGTACAAAATTATCCAACACCCAAGTTCTTAAATATTTATATCTATATCGTTTTCAAATATTTCGTAAATGGAGCATTCAATCGAAAAATGGTATTAGTAACCCTAAGTAATTTTAAAAGACCTATTCAACGATACCCCACACGACGGGGTAGACGATGAAAAAAAAAATTCATACCCACTTCTCATTTAGAGGAGCTACCCTAAAAAAATATTTTTCAAAATTTTATTTCATCACTTTGTCGGCGTGATTTATATACATCCCCTCACAAAATTACAGCTTTCTAGTATTAACGGTCTCTTAGCAAAACCTTGGACAGACAGACAGATAGGCGGACATGACGAAACTATAAGGGTTCCTTGTCAGGACTACGGAACCCTAAAAAGGCAGACGGATTCGTGCCGAACAACCGAGTGAACGCAAGTTCAGTAATACTAAATGCTTGAGTAATATGCTTACGCGCTCAGTTTGCTACCAAGCGGCAGCGGGTCGAACGCTTCCGTGCAGTATTACTTCGCAGCGTTGCTTACGTAGTAATCATGCCGTATTGACTATGCCGGACTGAGCGCGGAAACTTATTACTCAAGAATTTAGTACTACTGAACTTGTGGACACTTGGGTGTTCGGCACGAATCTGTCTGCCTTTTTTATGATAGTCTGAGCTTTCGCATTTATAATATTACTAGGATGTAGAATTAGTTACTATATTATTACTTACTTGTAAGAGTAAAGAGAAGCAAAGTCTATAAGTCCTTTGATGACCAGGAATCCATTGTCTTTGTAATATTGTAGCTGTTCAGGTGAGAGCTGGTACCTTTCCGACACCTCTGCAAATGTCCTGCAACATAGAATAACTTTATCGACATAGCTCAACAGATTAATAAACTGAAGTGGCAGTGGGCTGGTCATGTCTGCAGCAGGACTGATAACCGTTGTGGTAGACTTGTACTAGAGTGGAGACTGCATATCAGCAAATGTAGCGTATGACATCCTGTGACCAGGTGGAGCGACGACTATGCAAAGCGGTGGGCAGTGACTGGAAAAGAGCCGAAGATCGGGCTCAGAGGCGCATCTTGGGAGAGGCCTACGTCCAGCATTGGACTGAAACCGGCTGATTATGATGATCCATACTTTAATATTATGAACTGAACAGTTAACCTTCTGTGTCAATTGGGTAAGTTTTCACGATTCGATTCTACAATTCGACATATATCACATTTTCAGTCACTGCACACGCTTAGCATTGTGTTGTTGCTCCACCTGGCCACAGGATGTCCTACTCTGTTTTATTTATATACTAGCTGGCCCGGCGAACTTTGTACCACCTATTATAACAGACAATGAATGTCGCGTTACCTTTTAGATGAACTTGTTTGAGGCTTTTATGAATGTAATAAATTAATACAAAAGAGATATTAAGTTTATTAATGTATTATGGCTATCCAGATATAGAATAAAAATTGGTAAAAATGGTTGTAAATATAAACTTTTTTATGTTGCTTGTAAGCATACATTTCTGAATGCACCCATATTTGACAATCAATAAATATGTTTAACAATTATCATTACTGACAATATTTGACATTTTTAAAATCTACATGACTTGAATTCACAAAAACTTGAAGAATTTTTACATGACTTACTACTTGACACGGGCTAAATGCACTAATCCTGTGGAGCCATAATTATACCAAAAAAAAAACGCGATAATCCGAATATTGTAATGCTATCCACACATGGGAAGAATTTTTATACTTGACACTGGCTAAATACACTAATCGTGTGGAGCTATAATTGTACAAAAAAAAAATACGGCGGGATAAACAATTGAACATCAAATAATCGGCAGTTTTTAAACCCAGGAACATTTTGGCAAAATATTTATTCTTATATAATTTTTTTAGGTCAATTATTAATTGTTTATAATACTTATTATCCTATTCCTGACAAAAAAACAAAAATCATAAAAATTGGTCCAGCTGTTCTTGAGTTATAGGTGTAGTAACTAACACGACTTTCTTTTATATATATAGATGTACTAGCTGTGGGCCGCAACTTCATCTGCGTGGAATAGTGTCTTTGGGTAGCATTATAACAAGCCGTACCACGCCACGCTTATCCTTCCCTCCTCCCCTCACATACCCTCTCCTTCCCCCTACTTCCACCTCCCCTCCCCCTTCCCCTCACTTACCTACCCTCCCTCTCTGCTCCCCTCTCCTCCCCCTCACTTCCACATCCCCTCCCCTCCCCCTCCACACCCACTCAACTCGCCCTCCTCTCCCCTCCCCTTCTACTCCCCATTCCTTCTCACAAACTATGAATGTCATATTTGTTTATATCGAAACAACGGCCTATATAGCCTATATAGCCTTATAGCTTTAAAAATGACAATACTTCCATACAACTTTTCATCTCCGTTTCAACCCCTTACAACCCTCTTTTCTCATTAAAAAGTAGCTTATGTCCTTTCTTAGGCTCTAGACTATCTGTGTACCAAATTTCATTCAAATCGGTTCAGTAGTTTTGGCGTAAAGGCGAGACAAACAGACAGACAGAATTACTTTCACATTTATAATATAAGTAAGGATAAATGAAACCCAGAGATGGCGCTAGCGTAGATTTTAATAGCTCTCCTTTAAATATTGCCTAAATGTATGAGATCCTGCATCGCGCAAATGATATTTTCCGCGATATTGAAACTGATGCACTTGCTTCGTGATTAAACATATCAAAAGTGGAACTTGTTTAGAAACGTTTTCTCTTTATAATATTAGTCTGGATATGGCGCATTATCAGTGACTGGAAAAGAAGAGCCGGAGATCGAGATCAGTAGCAACTTCGAAGAGGCCTATCTCGAACCATCGAGTGATACTTACTGGTTGATTATGATAATAACATGCACCATATAGACTAGAGATATATAATAAGTATAGCTTTGTTTTATTTATTTATCTGACCTGGCCTTAACATAGGTTCTCATTTGTCCCTAACACTCCATGGATCACCACCGGTTCCGATTTTGGTTTCGGTTCCGGTTTCATCTTCAGTTCTGATAAAATCACCTCCGTAACATCCCTAACTTAGACATTAATAAAAATATTATATTTATATCATTGAATACAGAACAATGCACTATTTGTGTAAAGCAATCATACATCATATCATCATGCCCTTTTCCCTTTGGGGAAGGCAGAGACAATTATATTGGAAGATATTTAAATAGATAATACAAAAAAAAAAATTTTTGGACCATACATTCTGTGTAGAGTAGTTGAAAAGTACATAATTAATTGCAGATAGATAGGTTAGGTGAAAGTTTGCTACATTACAGATTTTTCATTTTCAATCACGTTCAAAGTTTATAAGAAGGTAGAATAGGTACTTACGGGTTTGGTTTAATTAATATACGTCTGTTAAAACTGGTTTCCATTGTTAATTTTTTGAAACAATGGGTAATGGGCTAGTAATTATAGTTGAACTTTATCAATACACTTATAATAGGTATAAGTACCGACAATTAAACTTTCAAGTTTTTCCTTTTTTGCGCGCAAATTACAACTTTTTTGAGACTTAATCTCTCAATCAAAGAGAATATAATACTATCTCTCAATCAAAACAAACAACAAAATCACAATAAATAAACGTATATAGAGTACAATTATTTTTATGGAAACGTCCACAATACAGCGGATCGGAAACCGGGGAAAACCAAAGAGAATATAACCACTACGTTAAGAAGAGTCGGGACTCCCATAGAGCAAACTGACCAAATAGCGAAATGTCAAAACACAGGGCTTTTATAGTAGCCAAAATACCAGCGAAATAATCTTCTGCTAATTGACCAACATAACAAAAAAAAACCTAGTGATGTACCGTGTCGTCAAAAACATCGATAACGATCGAACTACCGTTGCTTGGTCAATACTTTAGAAGGTTATATATTGTACTTAACTAATTTTGTTTTAGTGGTTAGATTGTGAAAGTTATATTTTTCCTATTTTGGTACAACTCCATCACTAAGACAAAACCAGTTTGAGAAAATGATAGGCAGTAAAACAAAATATAAAATTTTATCAAGCTTTTTATTTTTGGAGTATGATGCTCTGTAGGGTTCGCTCATTCGGCATCGGCATCAGCAGCTTAAGATAACGAAATACCTGTAATGTAATATTGACTTATTAGTTTATCGCTTAACACTAATTTCTGGGGCATGCTGTATACAGGGCCTAATGTTTCCTTTATTTTGTGCTATAAGACCTTGCTTCTTGCCAAAATTTGTGATTCTAGGTCAACGGGAAGTACCCTTATAGGTTTTCGACCCAAAACCTATAGGGTATTTCCAGTTCCTAAAAGCAAGGTCTTACAGCACAAGTAAAGAAAAATTTCAGAAGATAAAAAGAAGTTGAAAATTCAGGTTAATTTTGGTATTTACAAGTTATGCGAAAATCTAAATTTGCCCATATCTTTTTATCGTGTTGCCTCAGGATCTTGATTTGTATATACTTAATAGGGACTATAGACCTCAATATCTTCAGTTTCTTCTTCATCTTCAGTATCTCAGTATCATCACATGGGCAGACAGACAGACACACGGACAGACGGACAAAAATTGATCTTATAAGGGTTCCTTTTTTAACCTTTTGAGGTACCAAACCCTAAAAAGCACGGAAGGTTTAATTCCTTAACGCTAAAATTTCACTTCAGATCATTCTTATTTCCGATTATATTTATATTATTTTGGTTATAAATAAAGGAATCTACTACTACTTGGTTTCACAATAAATTATTTATTGGAAAACTCAACTGAAAAACTATCTTCATTTTATTATGAAAATAATTTGGGGCAAGGAAGCATCCACTCCTATGTTGCCCCAAGGCCTCCAGACCTCTGTGTAACAAAAGGGTGTAGTAATACTTAAACTGTGCATGCCATACCTAGCCTGATGTATAATCTACCAGCAAAGTCTTCTTCCTTTCCTCAGTATCTAACTGGGATCGCGAGTTATCATATTATCACATGTTAAACTTTTACGTAAACTTAGCCAGATTCAACCAGCTATTCAGCCTCATTGACCTAATGAAAACAGAATAATAAGTGTTGTCTGTGCAGAAGCAAAATTGTTATGAGTGGACGCCTGAAAGGGTCTAGATATAGTGCCAATTGCGGTAGCTTGAAGTTTGTCTTGATGTATTCATCACCAGAAGGATGAAATCATTGCCCGATGATGAGGATGAGCTTGCGGACATTGTTGGTTAAAATTACTCAAAATCACTTTGATGGTTTATCCCTATCAAAATATCGTCATGACATCTCGCGAAATTACACTTCTATTCCGATCACTGATCATATCATCTAATATATAAAATTATCGTGTCACAGTTTTCGTTGCCATACTCCTCCGAAACGGCTTGACCGATTTTGATGAAATTTTTTGTGCTTATCCGGTATCTATGAGAATCGGCCAACATCTATTTTTCATCCCCCTAAATGTTAGGGATAGTCCACCCCTAAATTTTTTATTTTATTTTTTAGACAAAATTTTTAATTTCTATTTTTTTATGATACAACATACAAAAATACATACAATCCTCAATTTTCACCCTTCTACGATCAACCCTTATTTTTTAATAGCCTTTTTTGTAATTTAATCATTTTTCCTCCATACATAATTACAATAAGTAAGCTATTTTTTGTCTACACTAGAAATTACTACGAAATTATTTATATGGCAAAACAACGTTTGCCGGGTCAGCTAGTAACTATATAATAATATACACTATCGATATCGACAAGCACCGCGATGCGCCCCGCACTATTTTTCACAAAGAGTTTATAAAGATTGTTAATTGATGAAATATTGAGATATTTGGCCTAAAGAAGCAGTAAACGGCTATTATTTTAAGATATTCTACTTACTGTGCTTCATAAAGTGGAAATCTTGCCATAAAATAACGTTTAGTAGAGTAAGTCTGCAGTCCCGCATATTTCACTATTTATGTTTCATTATCACTTCAGTTCCTTGTAGGAAGGTGTTAATAACCACACACCTTAAATTCATGCTAAATGCATGCTTTCTAACATCCACACTAGGTTATTTATTGTAAAACACAAAATAAAACAATAAAATAATTATTTTGAAAAAGCCGATTAACACGCTACCACAGGCTAAGTAGAAATACATGCTAGCCACAGACTAAGTAGAGATGAAACTTTTTTTTCTTCACATCATGCTACTTGATGGCATTTATTATGACAACCAAACGAAAGAGATAGTAAGAAATAGTGAGTGAGACGAATATAGACTTCCATCGGACGCGCCCCCCTTTTCATTAGTTTTCATAGATCTTTTTTTTTGTACTGCAGCTTCGGTAGACTGGGGAAAACTGTAATAAAGTAAAATAAAAATATTGGAAAATATAACAAAACTGTTGTATTGCCAGGTCTATTTTTCACTTTACTTCACTTCATGTGCTTTACTTTACCCTAGTCTCTGTCAACTTTTACCCTAGATTGGCAGTTTCTTTGAAAAATAACCTAAACTCATAAATGTTTAAAAATGATTTAAAAATGACATAAAAACGCGCTCTGTAGGTACGTTTACGGAATTGTGCCGAATACTTAAAGTTGGATTTTATTGCTTTACCCAACTTTGCTTTAACAATTTTCAATACAATTTCTCTTCGTATCATTTCAGTTATATAATAATTAGTTAGTATAAGTATTCAGTTCACATAATATTTGTTTTCTCTATTATTGTTTAAAACAAACATTAATTTAACATAATTTGTTTGATGTAATTTTCATTTGTAATAATGGTATTTACCACTAATTTATTTGAGCTAATTTTCATTTTTTGGTCCTAGTTATATTTAACAGGTTACATATTATAAGGTATATATTTTATCTGCCGTAGACTAGTAAACAGGGGCCGATTCGGTTATGGTACAAGCGACCTAACTCATTCTCCTCGCTTTGCTCGTCGTCGGACCTACTGGTTTATGTTCAACCGACTTCCAAAAAGGAGGAGGTTTTCAATTCGTCTGTGCTTTTTTTTAATGATTATTATAATTTTTTGTATGTACGAGTTACGCAAATACTCCGTAAATTGTAAACCGATTCGAATGGTTCTTTTTAAATTGGTAGGGTACATTTTCAAGGTGGTCCCATTGTAATTTCATCGAGATCTGAGAAGTATCTCCAGAATCCAGATATATGGAAATAATATTAATTAAGAAGCAAAAGTACGCCCGGTCCGAAGTGTGTTTGCCACCGTGCAGTGTAATAACACATAAAGAGGTAGGGCGCTCGCTCAGTCGATGTGGGACGAGCGCAGAGAGCGTTCGTGTGTTATTGTGATTCTTTAAGTTTCAAAATTTTGGCTATCTAGAATTTGCATGCCATTGTTGTATCGTTAGACGTCATTGCTTACCATCAGGCAATTGACGTGCATGCCCGGTTACCTTATATCATTAAAAAAAAAACATATCTTTCTTCTCATCCTCTTTTCTTTAATATTAATTGCTGTCGCAAAGACAGCGATAAATCTTCACACTTAACTGCAAATCCCCCAAAAGTCAGGATTTGAATAAAGAACCCCACAACCGAAATAAAATTTGACGAAAGTCATGTAGCCCATTGTACCAGTAATTTACTTAGTGCAAATGTTTGTATCTTCTTTTTTGTGCAAATTGGTGTCAATAAAGAGTTATTGTATTGTAGCACCACGGTCCGAAGGCAGCGGAAGTGACGTAAGCGTCGTGTTATTTAGTATGTTTTATATTTATTTATAAACACCCTCCATTATAGAACGGCATAACTACGAAGACGTATTCGCTAAAGTTCAACAGATGACGTTATATAAAATGTTTAGATTTTTTTTTCTTCAAACCTGTATACGTGTGGAATGTCTATAGATAGGTCATTAAAAATGACATTGAGGTTCCTAAAACCATTTTTTCTTAAAGTCAATAATTGGAAACATAGACGCATCTAAAAAATATGTGTGTAATTACCCATTAATTTTACATTGGATGAAAATTATGGTTAAGGGTTCTTTTTTGTTGACAGAGAATGTTTGACAGATGAGCACTTGACCGCTATCTCACCTGATGTTAAGTGAAGATGCAGATTTTTGTAATGTAATCGTGCTTGTATGGAATGTGAAGACGAAAGTAGCACGAGGCGCTGATTACTTTCGTCTTCTAGTGACTTTAGTCCAAGCCACCAACCTCAACTATCTCAACCCGTCTTTCATACTGGCACCAAACATAATGCTGAGACTTGAAATACTGATTGGCAACAAGTCATTCTTCGGTAGGTGGTTCGAGTCACGGCCTTATAGATCTAGATATTGTGGAAACTGAAACTTGAAAATTGGATCTTACTTTTGTGTGCTTTTGCGGATTAGTGTTCAGTTATTATACTTTAATGTTATTAATCATAACGGCTTTTATCAAACAACAATATTATTACGAAACGTAATTGTTTCGTAAAAATATTCTAATCTTGGAAACAAAAGTCCCCCAGTTCTCTCCAAACTCAGATTTCTTCTCTCCAAACATCCTACCCTAAACATTTTTCCTACTCGTCCCGTCCCCCAGGAGTTTAAAAACCTCGCAAATTTGGGGGAAAATCTTCCGATCTGGCATCAATCTCTTTTTTTTTCATTATGCCTCCACTCGAGTAATCTATTTAGACAGTGTCAAACTGAAGTCGTCAGTAGCTAGCTACAAATAATAATTATTATAGTGATCGTGGTCGTCAGTCTGTAGATAATAGACGTTGGTTGGGGAGTTTTGGAGGGAACGTAAAAAAGTGTGTATGCTCTCATTGTATTTCTCCTAAAACTTGTCTTCCACGAGTGAATGTGTGGTAAATATGGATTTATAAGCATTGACTTAAATAAAGTCTGGCTAATGAAAGTTGATACTGAAAAAGCGCGGCAAATTTAAAAAATATCAGCATAGCAGCCCTTA
This sequence comes from Cabera pusaria, assembly GCA_954871355.1. Lineage (NCBI taxonomy): Eukaryota > Metazoa > Arthropoda > Insecta > Lepidoptera > Geometridae > Cabera > Cabera pusaria. The sequence continues at coordinate 4,269,543 of OX940909.1, read as the reverse complement.
AGTCAAGTGTTTTAAGAATGCCTTTTTGGAATTAATTGTTCCTAAGTACCTTCTGCTTAAAATACCCCAATTTGTAGGGTAAATATCCGATGGGAACACTTTAGTGTTGTCATATAAAAAGTTTGCAAAAAAATCCAGTATCTACTTTCGTTAGCCAGACTCTAGGTACTTTTATGCTGGCTAAATACATTAACGGTGTGGAACTATATGGAACCTAAAAAATATAAAAATGAAATGTATATACAATCCGGCAAGTATAACTTGGCGTGCCTGTGCGCCACTGTGCTTTTACTTTGTACTTTGATAACAGTTTCTCTTAAACCACTTTTAATTACTTTTGGCATTATTGAACTATTTTAATGTAGCAGATTTATCAACAATAATGTCGCGGTAATCTCTCAAACGTCAAACTCACAGTTTCAATTAAAAGAATTAGTTCCAAAAACCACCACCGCCAAGTTATACTTGTGGCACTGTACCAATGTAATGAAGGGAATTTAGGCGGGAACGTGAAATAGTGTGTATGCTTTAATTATATTTTTTCCTAAAACTTTTGTTCTTTAGCAAGATAATGTGCAATAAATGTGGATTATTAACCATTAAAGTCTGGCTAATGAAAGTTGATACTGAAAAAGCGCGGCAAATTTAAAAAATATCAGCATAGCAGCCCTTAAGTCAAGTGTTTTAGGAATGCCTTTTTGGAATTAATTGTTCCTAAGTACCTTCTGCTTAAAATACCCCAATTTGTAGGGTAAATATCCGATGGGAACACTTTAGTGTTGTCATATAAAAAGTTTGCAAAAAAATCTAGTATCTACTTTCGTTAGCCAGACTCTAGGTACTTTTATGCTGGCTAAATACATTAACGGTGTGGAACTATATGGAACCTAAAAATATAAAAATGAAATGTATATACCAATGTAATGAAGGGAAATTAGGCGGGAACGTGAAATAGTGTGTATGCTTTAATTGTATTTTTTCCTAAAACTTTTGTTCTTCCGCAAGATAATGTGTAATAAATGTGGATTATTAACCATTAAAGTCTGGCTAATGAAAGTTGATACTGAAAAAGCGCGGCAAATTTAAAAAATATCAGCATAGCAGCCCTAAAGTCAAACATCAACAACACGCCATCTTGTTGCGTCAGAGATAGGGATACCATACACTGATTCTGATTTTACCAAATCTCTCGGAAAACAGCCGAAAATTAATTTCTTTAAAATAAAATTGCCAAGTTTTTCTCTAGTAAATAGTGTACCTAATTAATTAAGCTATTTATTAGACCAACTTAAGGCTTAGTGTTGCTCTTGAAATGATCCAACACGTACATACGATACTTATTTTCGATGAATACAGTTTTAGCACACGTACGAATTTTTAAAACTCATTTTATAAAATGTGTAAAATAAGTTTGTTTTAAGAATGCCTTTTTGAAATAAATTGTTCCTAAGTACCTTCTGCTTAAAATACCCCAATTTGTAGGGTAAATATCCGATGGGAACACTTTAGTGTTGTCATATAAAAAGTTTGCAAAAAAATCCAGTATCTACTTTCGTTAGCCAGACTAGGTACTTTGATGCTGGCTAAATACATTGACGGTGTGGAACTATATGGAACCTAAAAAATATAAAAATGAAATGTATATACCAATGTACTGAAGGGAATTTAGGCGGTCTTAACGTAGTGTTTATATTCTCTTTGTTAGGCGGGAACGTGAAATAGTGTGTATGCTTTAATTATATTTTTTCCTAAAACTTTTGTTCTTCCGCAAGATAATGTGTAATAAATGTGGATTATTAACCATTAAAGTCTGGCTAATGAAAGTTGATACTGAAAAAGCGCGGCAAATTTAAAAAATATCTGCCAGCTTACTAATCCTAATAATAAAGGTTTTAAACAATGTTTTCTTTCACTGGAAGGCTAATGTGAAAGGTGCATTGTGATTTGGAACACACTAACTCTGGAGTCAAACCATTATCCCAATGCACCACCGGCACCGGACTCTCAAAATCTACAACCAGTGGTCACCCATTTTTCTTATATTGTTTTGATATCATAAAGGCTAGCGTTTGACCACTATCTCACCTGTTGGAATGTGATGATGCGGTCGAGGATGATAGCACGCTAGGCCTGGAATGGTAACTGGCTCTCAAGGATAACTGCCGGAACACATTAGATATTATGTTTGGCGACAGATTTTCTATCTTTAGGCTGGTAGCTGGCCAGGCGGATACTAGATAGCGTCCTATCACAATGCGGGGGTTGGGAGTTTCTAACGATGTTTTTCCTTCACCGCAGGGCCACTGTAAAAAGCGCACATACATTTTTCGTTAGAAAAATCCATTTGTTCACGGCGGGAATTGAACTCGGTACCTCTGGCGTCAAAGCCAACCATTCTCCCACGACACCACCCAGGGATCACATAGGTATAGGGTAGGTAGTAGGTGAATGGATGCAGAAAGGCAATATTGATCTTTCCGTGGACTGTCACTCTACTACCACAGTTTTACAATCACCGAACTTGACTAGATTAGTGTTAGAAAGGGAAAAATGTTTGCCTTTACAATTAAAACAGGCGTTGGGTTGGATTTAGAATCGTTTGGCACGAAAAAGGGGGGGTAGAGGAGTGGAATGGGAAGGGGAGGGTCCCCCCTTCACTACCCTACCACTCCCATTACAAGGTAATGTATAGTTTTAGAGTTGTGCCTATTTTTGTTGGGTTTTATTTTGGATTTTTGGTTGAATTTAGAATCGTTTGGCATGAATTTGATATAAAATGTTATGGGGATGGGTAGAGGTTAGGTCCCTGATTGTAACAATACCATTCTTATAACAAGGTAATACATATTTTACAAGACATCCAACAAAACAGTGATATTGATCAGCAAAATGTTACAAAAAAGTGAGGTTATGATTTTACAAAAAATACGCATAACTCTAAAACTATGCATTACCTTGTAATGAAAGTGGTGGGAAAAGGAAAGGGGGACCCTCACTTACCCCCCATCACCTCACCCTCCCTTTTTCGTGCCAAACGATTCTAAATTTTTACCAAGTGAGGTAATGATTTTGCAAAAAAAAATCATAACTCAAAAACTATGCATTACCTTGTAATGAGAGTGGTAGGGTAGTGAAAGGGGGACCCTCACCTACCCCCTCCACCCCTCCATTCCCCCTTTTTCGTGCCAAACGATTCTAAATTTCAACCCAGGCGTTTGTCCAATCCAGACTAATATTATAAAGAGAAAACGTTTTTAAACGAGTTCAACGAGACGCATCAAGTGCATCTGTTTCAATATCGCGAAAAATATCGTTTGCGTGATGCAGGATCTCATACATTTAGGCAATATTTAAAGGAGAGCAATAAAAATCTTCACTAGCGCCATCTCTGGGTTTTATTTGTCATTACTGTTAAATGCGAAAGTATCTGTCTGTCTGTCTGGCTGTGTCACTTTCACGCCAAAACCACTGCACCGATTTGAATGAAATTTGGTACACAGATAGTCTAGAGCCTGAGAAAGGACATATGCTACTTTTTAATGAGAAAAAAGGGTTGTAAAGGGTTGAAAAGGGGGATAAAAATTTGTATGGAAGTATCGTCATTTTTAAAGCTAGAAGCTTGAAACTTATCGTTTAGGCGGCTGATTCGATATAAATAAATATGACATTCAAAGTTTGTAAAGGGGGAAGGGGAAGGGGGAGGGAGGGGAGGGGAGGTGAAGATGAGGAGAAGGGAATGGGGAAAGGGGGAGGGGAGGTGAAGGGAAGGGGTAGGTGATGTAAAGGGGAGGGGAGGGGAAGTGGGGGAAAGGGGAGGGGAGAGGGAAGTGGGGGGAGGTGAGGAGAGGGGAGTGGGGGAAGAGAGAAGGGGAGGGGAAGGGAGAGGGAAGTTGGGGGAAAGGGGAGGGAAGTGAGGGCAAAGGGGGTGGGGTGAAGAGAGAGGGAGAGGGGAGGGAGAGGGGTGAGGGCGATTTGCGCGGCGTGGTACGGTGCAATGTAGGCTGTGTAGGTGAGATACGCATGTGTCATATTTGTAAAAGTAATCAGCCTAAATAATTAAAAATGCTACCCAAAGACATTATTCCACGCGGACGAAGTCGCGGGTACAGTTAGTATTATTTATGATATTATAAACATTAAAAGCCCTGCATGCTGGTCTTTCGCCTGATTCTCAAACCTATTCGGATTCGGAAGCGTTATTTTGAATTTCGAATATGTATTATTCCTTGAGCTAAAACCTTTCCGATTAGAAAAACTGATTTTTTCGAGTTGAAATATCAAAACTTTCGGATTAGGTAGAAGCATTGTGAATTGCAAAGATCTGAGTCGATGGAGAGGCAGTTTCCGAATCCGAATTTGCTTTCGAATGATTGCGAATCAGGGGTCAGTTTAAGATTAAATTTCTAAGGATATAAGTACTTACCTACTTCATAACCTAACCTAACAAAAGTAGAGAATGGCAAAAACAGTATGGCTAACTGAACTGCGAAGAAAACTTCGATTGACTCATTTTGATACTTTAAACTAGCAGAGTCCGAGAGATAATTTGGAAAAAAAAAGTATCAAAGTATTTGCAATATATTATTACCCTGTAAAAATGCATATAATTTAATACGATTATCAACTTTCATTAGCCAAACTAGTAATTTTTGACAATATACACTTAGTGCGAAATATTGCCGCAGCCATTCTGACGATAACGCTAACGACTGCGTCTGCTTAAAACAGAATATGGGATTGCCAGAATTTTGTGCGTCACTGCGCCAGTTACCTTGAAACAATTAGATGCTCAGTCTCACATGCCCTATAATTTCACTGGAGAGTTTGCCGAAACACATTTCATTACACAGCTGACTAACAAAGTGATGGTTTTACTATTATTTATTCTGTGGTGTTTGTAAGCTCCAGGCAGTGTCTCCATATGAATTTTTAGGAAGGAGGTGTTGCTAGGGTAATAAGTTATTTTTCAAACAAATTAAACCGACTTCATAACCACAAAAAGGCACTCAAAAGCGAAAAATAATTTACTTAAAATTATTATAAGCGTTACCCACTTCTCTATTTGAAGTCGGTGCCAGCCAAATCTATTGGATATTAGATAGATACTATGTATGTAGTAGTAGTAAGTAGGTACATGTAGGTTAGTAAGTAGGTAGATACATGTAGGTATTATCTATCTACTACCTATTAGACTTGGCTGGCACCGACTTCAAATAGAGAAGTGGGTAACGCTTATAATAATTTTAAGTAAATTATTTTTCGCTTTTGAGTTCATTTTTGTGGTTATGAAGTCGGTTTTATTTTTTTTTTGAAAAATAACAACTTATTTTACCCTTTTTAGTGCAAAAGAAGTTTTAATGAAATTACATGCATCATTAAATTTCGTGTCTGGGCCGTTATACTCTGACGGATATATACTTTTTGAAAATTTCAAGTATGTACCTATAACGGTTAAGAAGATACAGATCTGTAAAGTGCGGACATATAGACACACGGACGGACGGACGAACAGACAACAAAGTCTCAGAAAGTATTCATTTGGTAGCCTTTGGGTTCGGAACCCTAAAAAAATTGACTTTAAATGCCGCGCTAAAGTGAAAATATTCACTAGTAATAATGATGTCATCAAGGTATCAAAGGACAATGTCCAAAATGGCCCTGTACAATTAAAGCATCTGACACACACGATAATTAATTGTCTATTTTATTACAATAATTCCAAATACTTTTATAACACGGACTAGTTGTATTCCAAAATGAATATTAAAAAGTATTATTTGCGATTATTAACATTAATTGCCGCCATATGGCCAACGGAGTACTGAATCACTCTACTACGTTATAAGAGGCACTTCCCTATATTGTGGATACCCGAATTATGAAAGCAGTGTGTAGCCAACCTAACAACGGAAAGTATAATTTATGTAGTAACTATTATATAATATGTGGTTTTATGCTTATAATTTTTTTTTGCTGTGTTGATTGGTACAAAGTACGTTCATAATTCTGAGTTATTTAATTATATGTGCAGTGTCGCGGGACTTAAATGGCCGCCATCTTCGCCAAATGTCATGTCATGTCAAAAAATATTAGGTATGTTTAAAAAAGTTTGCACCCTAACAAGACTTTGCCCGGTAGAACATTCCTGTGAAGACAAATTATTTATATTTATATATAATTATTTATTATAATTATTTATTGAGGGCCCGGTGGTGTAATTGGGAGAACGGTCGGCTTTGATGCCGTAGTCCCGAGTTCAAACCGCCGTGCACCAATGAATTTTTCTATCGAAAAATATATGTGCGCTTCTCACAGTGGCCGTCCGGTGAAGGAAAACATCGTTAAGAAACCAATAACCCCCGCATGGTGGTAGAACATATCTAGTGTCCGCCTGGCCAGCTACCACCCTCGAGTCAGAAAATCTGTCGCCAAACATCTAATGTGTTCCGGCAGCTATCCTTGAGAGCCAGTTCCCATTCTAGTCCACTTCTCTATCTTCGACCGCATCATCACTTAGCAACAGGTGAGATAGTGGTCAAACGCTTGCCTATAAGATATAAAAAAAAATTATCCCCACCTTTATTTCTATCTCGCTCACAGTTACCGTAAGAATATCTTATATGCAATAGCAACCTCCATTGTGTATAATCTTCTTGGGACTCTTCTACTAAAACTAGTACATTCTCTTATGTTTGAGGTATTTATCTCCATATCTCTGGTGATACTAATCAGATCTCGATAAAATTAAAATGGGACCACCTCGGAAACGTATCCTACCTATTAAAAAAATAATCATTTGAATCCGTCCACAATTGATGGAGAAATCGCGTAACATACACAAAAAAAAAAAAAAAAACATACAGAAGAATTGAGAACCTCCTCCTTTTTTGTGAAGTCGGTTAAAAATACGGTAGTTTTACCAGAAATTACGGTGTAATGATAAAAAATTGTCGAATACAATAAGTAATCATCAATCATCATCAAAAAAATTTATCGTCATCTAACACGATGGTTTTTTTTTCGTAGACAGAGGCATTCATTTTATTTACCATTTTTGTAGGCTTAAAATCAACACGACACAAAACGACACCGTAATACATGTTTACGGTAGACGGTAGATTGGACCGGATTACGGTGTATCTACCGTAATTACGGTGTATATGGAGACACTGGCTCCAGGCGGACTAGCAGAATACCTACAACTACCTACAAAGGCTTCTAATTCACACAACTACTTCACGTAATTCTAGATTGAACATGAATCAATCTTTATGAGTACTTCAGATTGTATTTAGATTAAATCACGGGCTTAAATAATATTATAACTCGGGAAGTTATTATAACCGTGAGTTTATGCAGCGCTTCATAGGAATGCTAAATATACCTACTTGAGATGCAATTTCTAAGAATTTGTTTAGAAATTACCCGGATATCTGAAATTACTTTAGTGTTTACCTACTTTTAAACATAATTTAGCTATTTGTTGAATTTGAGATAGTTACTGGTAGAGTCTGTGTAAAAAGAGAACCGTCGTAGCTACACGATGACCTAACATTTCTAAGGTAAAGAAGAAAAGTATATAGGTACCTACCTAGTAGCACCCGATATTGATAAGAGTAGGTACCTATCAAGGTATCGTACATTTTTAGTCGTATTGACAATGACGGAGCAGTGTTGTCAAAACAAAACCAGATTAGAACCATCAACACGCGCTCCCTCAATTTCTTCGACGGTTCGCTTTTTGCACAGACTTTACCTATTAGTCATTGTTATCTCATTCTAAGTATTTTTGTATATTTTAAGCTTTATCACTAAGTTTCTTACGATCAAATCAAAAATTAAGCAGTTATTTTTTATTTTGTTACAAACTTCCAAAATTGTATAGAATTAAACTAGGTTATAGGTCAATGCAAAATTGGGTATTTCTATATTCTAAATACATTTAAACTAATAATTTTAGCCCATACATTGGGGGGTCTAAATATGTGCTCCTGCCGGGAATACGTCGAATTACCATTACCTACAGTAACACTGTATGTACCAACAAGGTAAGTCTACATGCACTTAGCATATCCAGGTAATTGGCTTTCAATGTCAGATGATCGATCACAGTTATTTACAACGCCTGGGGACTAAACCATAGCCAAGATGCATAAAATTGTTTTACGATATACGATAAATCATAGACAATAATAGCTGGTGTTCTGGTGATATTATTTACTTCAAATAGGTGGCAAGCACAGACCTGCGACACAGACATATTAAACATGGTCGCGTACACCGGCCTCCATGAGACCGACCTTGAACTGAGTTTGTCCCTTTCTTTTATATGGACAACTTATATATATACTATAGATAGATAGATCGATAGATAAACACTTTATTTGCACACCAATAATTACTAAAAAACACCAGAGGAAAATACTTATTCTAAGTAATGCAAAGGGCGGTCTTATCGCTTAAAGCGATTTATTCCAGACAACCGAGCTGAGAGTAATATTGCGAGATTGTGACGGACGGTGGTGTATCTATTTTAATCGTTACTTATTTATATAGTTATACATATACATAAATACACATGTATACACAATCATACATGCAAATATACATTACATAAACATACACATCTACACAAATACATATATACACACAGTATACATATAAGTCGGCAAAAAAACGGTCGAATAAACACGTTTCTTACGAACGCTGCTTAATTGAAAATAGATAGAAGAATATTTTCTATGCAAGAGTTGTACAACTTAATGAGACCTACAAAAAAGTCCGCGACAGCATATGTCTATCTCTTAAGGTTGACTCACAGTAACCATTATCAATCTTAAAATTTTTGTTAAAAAATATTAAATAACTTTTAAGGCTATTTTCAAGTATATAGTATTAATCCTTATGCAAATAATTACGTTAATAAGCTTGGCCACATATTATAGATTAAAATTGTCCTTTACAGTATATAATTCAAATGAAAACTCTAGAAGATATCACGAATTTCACAAACACGCATCGCAAAATTAATATAATATTTGCAGTGAAACCACAGATTAGATCATAGTTGCTACGAAAAAATTATTATAAGCTTAGCTATGCTGTAGATCCCCACCGATCACAATCAATTTGAAGTCAATATAGTATAATAATATGATCTATTGTTAAAATAATATTCATCTATATATATAATAATATAATATTTTAAACCACCCCGACTGATCTATGTATAATCTTTTCATTAAAAGCATTCCAATGACTCTAAACAAGATATTTAAAATCTGAGCTGTAAGTTGGTGAGGATTTGAGTATTCTGTAGAGTCCAGGAGATGTCCCAGCATCAGGTCAATGCCTCCATGTTCTTACAATATCGTTGAAGAAGAAGATTTTCGAATTGATCAGACCTATGAAAGTTGATTTCATAGCGCAATTAACTAGAAAGAAGCTCATAATTTTATAACGATTGAACGAATTTTCATGAATCAAAGCTAAGAAAACTCTCGATGAAGACATCTATCAAACAAAAAAAAAAAACTATCAATAATAAAAATAAAATCGGTTCATCCGGTTAGGTGCTAAGATGCTACAGACAGACACACAGATACACACGTTAAACGTATATTACCCCTACATTTTGCGTCGGGGAACGCCGTAAGGTTACGGCGGCAGATGTACTCCTTGGTGGTAAGCTACTTTTTGGTAGATTTAATGATTCCACTACCACTGTACGAAAACTCATGATTCATGAATGCACATAAAACTTTAATTGGTAGGTATATAGCTAGGATTAGAACCAACGACCGTAGGGTCAGAATCAGGGTAACTATCCTTTACGCCAAAGGGCCGTCCAATATCAATACGTAAGTATTATAAAACAAAGTTCATCACTGCGTCTGTCTGTCTATTCGCAATAATCTCAATAGCTACTGAACGGATTATCATGCGGTTTTCACCAATAGCCAGAGTGTTTATGAGGAAGGTTTAGGTGCATAATTCGTTAAGGTTTTGTGTAAATTGGATGAAATATGACGATGGTTGTTAAATATGTTCATATTTTATATTCGATGCAACAAACTGATGCAAATGTTGTAGGCATATATGTTCTACCCGTGCGAAGCCGGGGCGGGCTGCTAGTGTTATATATAGGACTAGCAGGTTGTTAGACAAGGACACACTCCCAGCCTGGTGTCTCTCAATTGGGCCGTTTTGTTCAACCTTATTGTTAAAACATACGGATTAAATTGAAAGTGTCAAAACATGTGGCAAGAGACGGGCATATCACGACATGATTAATATTTTACAATACATCCACATTTACTGATGTGTTACTGTGATACATCTCAGACAATATCTGGGATATATTATATACCTAGTCTGAGCAATATACTATCTTCTACTACTTAGTACTTACTATTATATATTCTGTGCCATATCAACAAAATTTACCGCCATAACCATAGAATAACATACTAAGCCATAACTTACGGTGTTCCGGCAGCACACAGCCCTAGAGAGTCAAAGTATTCTAGGCGTAGCGTGTTCATCATCGCTTGCCAACAGGCGATATAGTAGTCAGACGCTAGCCTATATTATGATATAAAAGAAAATTGATATAAGATCGTTTTAAAAAAAACTGAAAAAACCGACTTCAAATTCACTTCGAATTTCTCCTTTCAAAAAAAAATATCAACAAAATCGGTTCATAAACGACGAAGTTATCCGCGAACAAACATACAAAAAATATATATAAATATATATAATACGGTCGAATTGAGAAACCTCCTTTTTCAACCGACATCCAAAAAGGAGGAGGTTCTCAATTCGTCTGTATGTTTTTTTTGTATGTATGTTACGCGATTACTCCGTCAATTGTGAACCGATTTGAATGATTCTTTTTTTAATCGATAGGGAACATTTTCGAGGTAGTCCTATTGTAATTTCATTTAGATCTGATTAGTATATCCAGAGATATGACGATAAACGTCTCAAACTTGCTACTGAAACTGACTCGCGGGTAATGAATTTCGGTTGTTTTAGTTTCTAAACGGTCTTAATTATTTTGAAGTCGGTTAATAATTATCGTGCCGGAGATAATTTCTAGGTACGCTATTGTCAAATTGGTAATTCTGTTTTAGGTTACCTAATTCTAGAAATGACTCAATATCACTAAGCTACCTATGATCTAAGACTATAAAATGTGGGGCACAGCTTCTCAATGAGAACATATTGCTATGTCATATCTAGAAAAAGCTATAATTACTACGTCACGGTAGATTCATTGGCATTCCTTAGCTAAATCACCTCACTTTATCTTAGTTTTAATTGCTGTTCTCTTTAAGGGATTCTGAGGGTTATAGTTTGAGCTGTAAAGGTTAAATTGGGTTGAAGTTTTAAGAGTTTCTGTTAATTAAAGTCATTAGATCTTCCTTGAGTTTTCGTGATTCGAGTTTTGTAATTGTTTGGTATTGGTAGGTAGTTCATGCAGTGTAGTAATATAAGTTTTAGTTTGAAAGTTTTCTTGAAAATTATTCATTTTAATGTGAACGTACCGGCTTTTGTTCGCGTGTATTTACTTCGGATATGCTCCGACCAGGTTTCAACCTATTACGTAGGTCATCGTCTGGGAGCGGCTAGGATGGCGGCAACTCACGTCGTATCGCCCGCGCGGCCGCGCTTCCCGGCGCAACCGATGACCGAGAGAGAATTATGAAATTTAGCAAGAAGCAAGGTCTTACAGCACAAATAGAGGAAAAATTCCAATAATACAAAAAAGTTAAAAATTAAAGGGTGTTCCCATACATACATACTTAACACCAATTAAGATAGACCTCTGAGATATATGAGCGCTCATACAATTTAGAGGTCTATTTGGTACCTACAAACGTTGGCACGGAAGCCTTGGTGGGCGAGTCCAACTCGACTTGTCCGGGTTTATTTATCTGTAACGGACTAGATTTGACAGATCAAGTGACAGATAAAATACCGCGAAAGCATCTCAACGGCCTCTCAACTTTGATTACTGATTATGAGTGTGATTTTTCTTGAATAGTTCAGCAATCGCTCAAAATTTGAGACACGTTTAACACATGTTGAACACACGTACCTTCAGAGAATGAAAATTGGTTGCAGTAAAATAAAAAAATAAATTAAGTGGGCGTGGATGGCCAAATCGTCAATTCAAGAAAAATCACGTTATATAAAGTATGAAACACTAAAATAGTCTCAACTGAGATTGATATGTACAAACTATTCAATATGTATCGTGTAATAAATAAAAAACTCATTTGTAATAAATATTTTATTGTATACCAAACATATAGGGCACATCGCTTAGAAGCACCAGGTGAGTTAGTGGTCAAATGTGGACCAATCATATTAGAAAAAACTTTATCAAGAATCGACGAATCAGGTCCAAAGTACGAAATATTATTGTATATTCTTTTTTCTTTTCCCAAAGTTTAAAAATACCCAGAAGGTATCTACCTACAGCCAGTTCAAAGCTCTAACTACTCAGCTCAGTTAAATATTTAGCTAGCTTCGTCTAGATATAGGTTCTAGGCAATAAAACCGCCTTGTAGCATAAACATGTCTATTTGTTTAATAATCTATGTTTCGTTTGATGCCACTGGTTTTCTTCGTCAGAATATATTGAGGAAGTAATTGATGAAGGATTTAATATTTGTTTTGACTGATTTAAAAATATTTGGGATAGTTTTAAAACTAAAAGAACCGACTTCTATGCCGCGCACGAGACGTTTATCGTCATATCTCTGGAGATACTAATCAGATCTCGATGTTGCAATGGGACCACTTTCGGAATGCACCCAACCAATTAATAAGATCGTTTAAAAAACTAAAAAGAACCGACTTCAATGCCGCGCTATTAATTTTCAGTATTCAATTTTGAGGTGCTAATCTCCATATCTCTTGAGATACTGCTCAGACCTCGATAAAATTACCATGGTACCACACTTGGGATATATCCTTTAGATATCCTTGGGATGAAACCTCCTCCTTTTTTTGAATTCGGTTAAAAAATAATCATTCAAATCGGTTCACAATTGACGGAGTAATCGCGTAACATACATACAAAAAAAAACCGACCAAGTGTGAGTTAGACTCGCACACCGAGGCTTGCGTACTTTGTCAAACTATTTTAAAGGACAAAATTAACTTGGCAGTTCCATCCATAGAAAATGTATTATGTTTCACCAACCGCAAATAATCAGTTTGTAATAGTAATTTTTTTTTTTAAAAGTTATTAAACTACATACATATTTACGGTTTCAGATGTATTCCTATATTAAGTGCTTCGAGCTCTTGCTTCTTGTCAAATTTCACGATTCTAGGTCAACGGGAAGTATCCTATAGGTTTTAATTCCTTGTGAAATCGCAAAATATGCGAAAATATGCGACATAAACGGTCATATCTTTTAATCACGTTGACTTACGGGTTCGATTTTTTTCACAGTATGGTATAGTGTTACTGCCTCAGCCAGTCTTCCGCATGGCTGGTTCTGGGCATCATGCCGGTATTTGATTGAGGTAGATAGATAGATAGATAAATAAATAGATAGATAGACAGAAACACTTTACTGCGTAGCAAACAAAAAGTAAAACAAATGTCAAAAGTAAAAGAAAAACAAAAGTCTAGGAACAAATGTATTACACACCCCACACGTATAGGTTTGAAGAATTTTTTTTTTTGTTTCAGTTTATGTATGGGATGCCGCCCCTTAAATTTTAATATTTTTTATTTATGTATAAAAATCGGAAAGCGGTTTACAGGATACATCCACCTACCTACCTACCTAAGTTTCAATTCTGTAGTCTTAACAGTTTCGGAATAAAATGGCTGTGACATACGGACGGACAGACAGACAGACAGACATGACGAATCTATAAGGGTTCCGTTTTTTGCCATTAGGCTACGGAACCCTAAAACACAGCCTGTACGAACGGATTATGGGAAGTAATGACGTACGGAAAACTTAGAGAAACAGCTAATTTTAACAAAATACTGTTTAATTTCTCTTACGTTACCTACCTATTAACTTATTAATCGTTCAAAACGATGGTGGTAATTGTTTTCAATACATAGCTGGATTTGAAATTAGAACATAATGTTGTGAAGATGACTGCGTTGCGGGTTGTGTGTTAAAAAAACATTGAGCATCATTGTGCACAAGGTACAGGTAATGTACTACCCAATACACTACCCAATAGTAAATAGCCCAATGGATAGGGTGTCGGACTGGCGAACGAGAGGTCGTGAGTTCGATCCCCACCCCACCCATTGCACTATTGATGTGAACCCACTCCAGACACAAGCATATTTAGCTTAGTTGGAGGTTAACAAGACTACTAGTAATGTGCAACCCACGTTGCGAGTAAGCTTTAAAAAATATAAAAAAATATTTAAGTATTATTAGATTAGTAAAGACATTGTCTGAAAATATGAATTTTATAAAAATCTAACGTTTCCTTAAGTTTACCGTATGTTATTACTTCGCATAATTTGTTCCTTATTAGCGACACTATCGAATGGTGTAATAATACAGGTTGTATTTTTATTTCAAAATCAACGGGTTCGATTCCTGGCTGGGAATATTGATTTAAAAAAAATCCAATGATGCAGTTCTAGTTTTCATCAAAATCGGGCCCGAGACTTCTTTGAGCATTTTTCGCTATTCCTCATAGTTTCTGATTTGGCCATCCAGGCCCACTTGAAAAATTCACCCTGTATAGCTGGCAGCGGTCGACATATAGTCTGAGTTGCACCATTTTATAACAACAATAGGCGCAGCGGATTTGCTAACATATTTTGCTAATTTGTTTTAATAATACGTTTTGACAAAAAATTGGCGCTGCGGACTCACCTTAACACATCTAACAAAACATGGGAGTGGCCTAACTTAAACGCGAGCGATGTGCACGAGAAGGCCCAAGCGTTTCAGAAGAGGTACGCCGATGAGCATCGACGTCCAGCGCCAGCGTACGATTTTGTATGGAGTTTGACTGATTTTGACGTTTGTTATTGTTAAAGTAAACTGCAACTCAGCCATAATATTTTCACAACAAATCTCATTGTTTTTATCAATATTTTTTATCATATGTTTAATTATCAATTACGTTTGACTTGAATGGTAACAAAAACTGTATTTAGTCTAAGGGGCCGTACTGACTATCGCTAAGGTCATCTGTCACCAAACACATTCTGCAAAATAACACACCAAATGACATTGAACTTATAATCATAAAATTCTGCAAACTTGGTCTCGTGCCAAGAGCTATCATACAGAAATCTTGCTAAAATAAATATGTCCGACGTTTTTTAGATTTTGAAGTGGCATTGATGAAACTGTTTTGTATGTGTAATAATTTAAGATCGAAGATTTCAAGTGCCGCCCTAGTCATAACCGACTTCAATTATTAAGATAGTTTAAAAACTAAAACAACCGACGTCCATGCCCCGCTAGTCAATTTTAGTAGCAAGTTTGAGACGTTTATCGTCATATCTCTGGAAATACTTATCAGATCTCAATGAAATTACAATGGGACCATCTCGAAAATGTATCCTATCGATTAAAAAGAATTATTCGAATCGAATCACAATTGACGGAGTAATCGCGTAACATACATACAAAAAAAATTAAAAAAACGAGTTGTTAACTACCTTCTTTTTGGAAGTCGGTTGAAGAGGAGGAGGTTCTCAGTTCATCTGTATGTATTTTTAGAAGCAAGTTTGAGGTGTTTATCTTCATATCTCTGGAGATACTCATCAGATCTCGATCAATCTACAATGGGATCACCTTTGAGGTGGTATATATACTCCTGAGTCAGGAGTAGGTATACTATTTTGGTTAAAAAAATATTTTGAAAATCGGTCCTCAATTGACACAGAAATCGATTTACGTACATACATAAAAATACATACAGACGAACTAAGAACCTCCTAATTGAAGTCGGTTAAAAACAAACAAAACACACACACGGTTTTACACAGTTTCACTCGCGTTAATAGGTATTCTACCTTTTTGGCTATCAATGTACATATTTTCAACGAAATCGGCGCGAAGAGGTAACAAACATCATATACAAACTAACATTCACATTTATAATATTTGTGTCGATGTTTTGTGTTTCTGTGAGAAATAAGAACGTAGTATAATAAAAAAAAGAATCATTTGAATCCGTTCACAATTGACGGAGAAATCGCGTAACATACACAAAAAAAAAAACATACAGACGATTTTTGTGAAGTCGGTTAATAATAAAAAATACCTATAATATCCGCAAAAATAGTAATCATTAGTGTTGGCCGTCAACGATTTCAGAATTAATTCGACAAAGAGGTCAAAAGGTCATAAGTACCGAGGCCGAAAAGCAAGTGAGAAGACAAGTTGTAACGAATTGACATCACCCGTGACCAAAGAGCCTAATTATTTCACGTAGAAGAGAGTTAGAAACATCATCAAAAATAGTCGATTTTCAAATTCAGCGTAATGAAGAAAATATTGGAAACGATTTTACAATAAGTAAACTTGTATACTAAAAATGTGATGTATTGAAACTGGGCTTGATCTCCAGCTCGTACGTTACACTGTCGTAGTTTTAAAATATAGGCTAACTGAAATATCCAATCCTAGGAAAACGAAATATCCAAAGCACTGCACAACACTCATAAATTAAGTCAATGTTATCTCAGGTCATTCGATAACGTCGAAACTGCTCTAAAACAATCAGTTTTCGTGGCTTCGCCGACAACCGCACACTATGGCACTCAGGCCATTTATATTGTTGTGTTTAATCGCGTCACTATCAGCACAATGTACCGTGGAGAAAGCTGGGCAGTTCTTCAAAAGATCCGTTTACGATTTCTCCATGAATCTAGCATCGAGGATCAGCCTGGAGAGTGAAGGACACTTCATAGCATCTGGACTTTCACCATGGACTCTTCTCTCTGCGCTGTCCTTGGGAGCATCACAGGATACATATCGAGAAATCGCCCACGTTCTCAGAATGCATCCACATCCCTGCTTCAACAACAAGTACTACGAAATTGCTCGCCAGTTAACCTCGCTAACTAATGACACTACTCTCGAAAGAAGTGCCGCTGTATTCGTCGATCAACGGCTAGGTGTGAAAGAGACTTTCCAATACAACATCCAGAGAGCTGGTATCTGCGACATCGAAGTGTTATCTTTCGAAGACGCCGCACCAACTGCTGCTTACATCAACGAATTCGTAAACAAGGCCACCCATGAAGCCATCGATGAAATGGTAACCCCATTGGACTTACTGGATGCATCGATGCTGATGATAGACGCGCTATTCTTCAAAGGCACTTGGAAGGTCCAGTTTCCCTACTCCGAAACCGAGGTCAGTGCTTTCTACAACGACAAAGGGAACCAGATAGGAGATGTGAACCTAATGTACGTGAACGGAAAGTTTAATTTTACTCGTGTGCGTCAAATCAAGGCTCAAGTATTGGAACTGCCGTATGGATATCAAGATAGTTACTCAATGCTGGTCATTCTTCCTGACCACGGCGTTTCAGTTAACACTGTCATGGAGAATCTTAAGCTGATAAGTTTAAGGACTATATTCTCCAGATTCGAGCAGTATGGAGACTCTACGGTTGCCGTTCAGATACCACGTTTTAAGGTCACGTCTGATATTAACAATTTGAAGGAATTGTTTGTGGATATGGGCTTGAGAAAGATGTTTGATGCTAATGAGGCAAATTTTGAGAAGTTAGCAGACTTGGACCTGTATGTGTCTAATTTTATCCAGAAGGCTGATATAGAGGTGACCGAAGAAGGTACTGTAGCCGCGGCTGTTGACGAAGCAGTTCTACAGGCGAGGATGTTAGGAGATATGTTCATCGCCAACAAACCTTTTTTGTTCATGATAGTTGATAAGGTGACGGAGATTCCGCTTTTCGTTGGAGCATACTCGAAACCTAAAGTGTTTTAGAGTGATGTGGAATTGTAACACCTTAATTTTTTAACTCACTATCAAATATATCTTGGTGTTGATTGTTGTAATGAACCTGAATATAAGTAATACAGTCTTATAAGTTATCTGATGAGTTTAAATAAGTTTAAGTTCAAAATGGTTTTTGTCGTGCATTCTTAATATCCCACATATCCTTTATAGTTGATCGAGCGAAGCGCGAAAAATGCTTTTTTCGCATGTCCGGATGTCTTGATGTCTGTTCTCCTCTTCTGGTCGTTATTCCTGTGAAAGTTTGTGAGCCGGGTTTGGTAATGATTATATGGATTTTTATCGATTCAGTTTTTGGAATTTTCTCGGAGTATCTCTGAAAGATGGAATTCGAAACGAAGTCATCCGACAGAGAACCAACGTTATCAACATAGGTCAAAGGATTTGCAAACTGATGTGGCAGTGGATCATCTGTCGTAAAACCGATAACCATTGGGGTAGACATTTTCTAGAGTGGAGACCACGGATCGGTAAAAAAAGCATAGGACGCCCTCCAGCTAGGTGGAGCGATGATATACGCAAGCTGGCTGGCAGCGGTTAGAAACCAATAGCTGAAGATCAAGCTCAGTGGCGTGCCATAGGAGAGGCCTTAGGCCGTCCAGCAGTGGACGAATACTGGCTGTTAATGATGATGATGAATAGCAGGATTACTCTCAATCATTTGATAGCAAATTCGAATTCGGAAACTACCTTTACTTCGACTTGTGTTTTTGCAATTCACAGTGGTCCGATTCACTTTTGATAGTTCAATTCGAAAAAAATAGTTATACTAATTGGAAAGCTTTCCTCGACAAACTAACTCACAGATTTATCAATATTCAAAATTTAAAATGAAGGTTCCAAATCCGAAAAGGTTATCGAATCATTAAAAATCAGGGATCAGATACCCTACATCTTAAAATTATCATATTATCACCAATAATTAAGAATGCTTAAATCAGTTCATATAATATGTATGTATGACTTTGTTGTTATAATTGTCCACAAAGGTTAAAGATTTGTAAGTTTATCGACTTATTATTTCGACAGGCGTAAATATTATGCTATTCAGTACTTATTTTATTTTAAACCGACTTCACAAAAACGAGAAGGTTACATTTTTAATTCACCTGAATCTTTTTAGGGTTCCGTAGCCAAATTGCAAAAAAACGGAACCCTTATAGATTCGTCATGTATGTCTGTCTGTTTGTCTGTCCGTTCGTATGTCACAGCCACTTTATTCCAAAACTATTAAGACTACAAGGTTGAAACTTGGCAGGAAGATGTATTCTGTGAACTGCTTTACGATTTTTATACAAAAATAAAGACAATGAAAAAATAAAGGGGGGCTCCCCATACATGGAACTGAAACTCATCATCATCATCATCAGCCTGTGTCAGTCCACTGCTGGACGTAGGCCTCTCCCAAGATGCGCCACTGAGCCCGTTCTTCGGCTCTTCTCTTCCAGTCACTGCCCACCGCTTTTTGTACGTCGTCGCTCCACCTAGTCACAGGACGTTCTACGCTACGTTTGCCGATTCGCGGTCTCCACTCTAGGACAAGTCTATCTCAACGGTTATCAGTCCTGCGGCAGATATGACCAGCCAACTGCCACTTCAGCTTGCCAACTCGTTGAGCTATGTCGATAACTTTAGTTCTCTGGCTAATTACTTCGTTGCGGATTCTATCCCGCAGAGAAATACCGAGCATAGCTCTCTCCATAGCTCGCTGAGCGACTTTAAACTGGTGGACCAGTCGAACTGTGAGTGTCCACGTCTCGGCTCCTTATGTCATTACAGGTAGGACGCACTGGTTAAAGACTTTAGTCTTTAGACACTGCAGTGTAGGCGACGAGAATACTCGACGGAGTTTTACGAATGCTGCCCTGAACTGAAACGAATAATCTGTTTTTCAATTCAATCCAACCTATACGTGCGGGGTGTCTATAGATAGGTCTATAAAAATGAAATTGAGGTTGCTAAAACCATTTTTTCTCAAAGTCAATCATTTGAAAGATTGACGCTTCTAAAGTGGTAAAATGTGTCCCCACTTCTAACTTTTAAAGTAAGTGAGTGAAAAATCTAAAAAAAATATATGCTGTAGATCTCAAAGAAAAAATATAAAATAAAAAATCTCTCTGTAGAAAAATAAAGGTAAGTACCTACACGCCAAATACTTACTAGAATTTATTTTTAACATTTTAGTTCATTGTCCCAGATAAAACCTTGTTTTTAAAAATATTTTTTACGTATAATTTATTTTTAACTTTTTAGTAGGTAGGTATAGTTACCGACTACCTACCTACTAGCTAAGTATTTAAGAGAAGGCATGATGTTTTAAAATATTCCACGGATATTTGATGTGATTCTGGGTAAGGTGCTCTTCAAGGAAAATCAATCGACTCGATGGGGCTATGCTGCTTAATAACAGAAATGCCATGACCACCTCACAGCTTCATCATCAGATCCTGGCTATCATTTAAGTGTAAAGTGCTCCTCAAGACGAATAATTTGAGGCCAAATTTAATGGGGTTACGTTATTTTATCACAGAGATGCCGTGGCCACCTTCCAGCTTCATCATCAGACCCTGGATATCATCTAGGCGTAAAGTTCTCTTCAAGACGAATCAATCGATCCCAAACTCGGTAGGGTTATGTTGATTTATCACAGAGATGCCGTGGCCACCTTCCGTCTCCATCATCAGACCAGCTCCATGGTACCATATCATTGTATTGTCACCGAAGATACATAAGTACACCAAATATGAGTCCAATTGGACATCGGGAAGTGGGTCTAATTTAGCTTCCAAGATTCCACCCGAACATACATAGTGACATACATACATACATACATTGCAAGTTAAATAAAAGCTTGTAAAAATACATGCTCACCACCTTCCGCTTATTGTGAATCGTAAAGAAAGATGGCGATCTAAAGAAATTGCGTGGAGTTATTTTCACGAGATATTTGGGGAATATGACTGTGTGTTGATATTTACTACAGGGCCGATGAACATACATTATATAAAATAATAAATAACACAATCGAACTAGTTAAGAACCTCCTTCTTTTTTAAAGTCGGTAAGAAACACAATATTTTTTCTCTGACCAGGGCCCAATTGACTAATTGACAAAATTCCTGTAAGCTGCGAGTAAAAATCGGAGCCAGCACTATGATTTCATACATCATATTATAGTAATTGTGTTGGTTGTTATGAAATGTATGTTTTAGTATTAAAATTTTGGCATTACTTTGAAGCAAGACGTCTACCTATTACAGATACAGCGGCAAAAAAATTCTGGATAGCCAGAAATTTGCATGTCACTGGCAAAGTGCACTGCGCCTGTTACCTTAAGACATAACGATGTTAAATCTCACAATGTTCTGTATATTATAGTAATTGTGTTGATTGTTATGAAATGAATGTTTTAGTAATAAAATATTGGCATTAGCTGCAGGCAGTTGCTATTATTTACTCAAGGAAACAATAATATCCTACATTTTGGGGCGATGTTAGGCGTCCATTACACAGTAGGTAATCCGTCATTCAAAACCATCAGTCATGACTCTTGGTTGCTCATGTAGCAAATCAAAGTATATATAAATAACGGTCAGTCACTGTCAGTCAACCCATTAGACGATCAGTTATCCATCAGTCACAGCCGTGACTGTGAGCAAACTGACAGCAAAACCTATCGTGTAATGGACGCCTAATGTAAGGCGTCCATTACACGATAGGTTTTGCTGTTACTTATGCTCTCACGATTTGAAGCCACCCTATGGTATTAAACAAGAAACACAGACTTAAGCAGGGTTTTCATTGTCCACGACCCGATTTGTAACCTGTCTTCGTTTTGAGAATGGTTTGAGCCACGGCCATGATCACCCACTTAATAAGCAACATACAAACCAAAGTTTTATACACATTAAGTGTAGGCTTGATTTGTGCAACGTGCAGTTTGATGGAGGTATTTATGCAGACACCGACTGGCATTATAAAAGGCATGCGTTGGAACTTGAAACATGACTGGATTTTTAATATTCTTAAATTGTTTCATAAAAACATCTTCACAAACAGAACGGAAATGAACAGTGTTTTTGCTTTGTACTCGCCCTTAAACTACTTACGTATTGAGTGAATTTCCCATATTATGATTTTTTTTTTATCTTTGGTGAAATTCGTGTTTTAAAAAAAGAATAGGTATTGCATTGAATTATTTATTTTTGTATATAATAGGCATATAATAGGTAAATAATAGGTATAATAGGTAAACCCTATAGCACATTTTCACAACCGCAAATATAACTTTGTTTTTTATACAAACACTATGAAAAACAAAGTTAATTTTTTAGTGGCGAAAAATGATATTTTTAAAATACTCTCCTGTGTTAGGTAACCCTACTAGCACAGATTATATAATAGTTACTACGTAACAGATACTTCACTCCCCTACAAAAACACAATACCAACGTTTATTTCAGACAATACAAGCAAAAATGTGTCTAAGGCGCTCGACCTAGCGTTGTTATTTCTTCGTTCAGCGCGCGATGTACCGCCGCGCCCCGATACAGTAAAAGGTTGACTCAATAAACTTAAAAAAAAGTTTACGAATAATTTTTATTTTCCTCACAAAATTACATCAAAGTTCCTAAGTTCTAAGAGTCGAATTGTATGTCGGAAAAGTGAATTTTACGCCGTCTTGTCATTTTAGTATCGGTAGCATAAAAAATGAAACATAGTTTGCTTGTTTTTTGTCAAACCCGCAAAATGACTATGAAAAACTTAATCGTTTCTAAGATAGAATACGAATGCGCAGTTATCCCGTCATTAGAATAATATTACGTTGCGCGCGCGTGAGCAGTGACAACCGACTGGCCGATAGTACCGGCGCAGGTGACGAAAGTTTAGGTATAAATCGCAGTAGCTATGGGCGAGTGAGGGAGGCCTGCTACTAGTGCGAGTCCGACACTGGACGCACTTGGCCAGTTTATTTTAATCTCATTGTCTTTCACTTTGCGAATACCTATCATCGTCTATCTATAATGTGTATGTAGCGGTGGTCTCCACTTTAGAAAGAAAGAAAATCATTTATTTGGCTAAAACTCACATGTTGAGAAATGTTACTAAAAATATTATAATAATGTAAAACAAAAAAAAAAACAGATTAAAATGATCTTATAAAAATTAGGTGAGGTGCCAAAAAGGCTTAACTCAGCACAAATGTCTGTCTGGGGTTATTATTCGGCTCGAAGGACCACAAAACTATGTATGGAATGTTGATAAGTATGTAGGTACTCGTCTATGATAAAGAGGAAATAAATTATTTAAAAAAATTGCAGCGCGTGCTTAGAATCAATCATGAAGCCATCACCGGCTGGCTACATCAATTGAATGTGACAATTAATTTACGAGCAGTCCTTCAAATTGACCACTTACCGTTTGGTATTCAATGAACGTCGCTCAATTAGAATTTTTGGTAGACATTAATTTAATGACCTTAATGTCAGTTCTTAACCGACTTCACAAGAATAATTTAAGATCGTTTAAAAACTATACGAACAGATTTCAAATGCCGTGCTAGTACAGTCCGGCAAGTATAACTTGGCGTGCCTGTGCGCCACCGTGCTTTTACTTTGTACTTTGATAACAGTTTCTCTTAGCCTTGGCGCAGACGGGCCACCGGCCACAAGCCGCCACCGGCATGTTTCCTATAGGCGTTTTGTGGTTGTGGCCCGTGGTCCGTGTGCGGGGACCCTTAAACCACTTTTAATTACTTTTGGCATTATTGAACTATTTTAATGTAGCAGATTTATCAACAATAATGTCGCGGTAATCTCTCAAACGTCAAACACACAGTTTCAATTAAAAGGATTAGTTCCAAAAACCACCACCGCCAAATTATACTTGTGGCACTGTAATTTTCAGTACCAAGTTTGAGGTGTTTATCTTCATTTGACTGGCCAGTTGGTCTAGTGGTTGGTGGGAAGGTCTACTAAGAGCCTGTCCATGAAACTGAAGGTTTCGATTCCCACACGGAATTATTCTTCATGTGAACCACAAGCAATTGTTCCGAGTCTGGGTGTGATTGTGTCCGTCATTTGTATGCTTGTAAAGTCCCCCGCGTCACAGGGATTCCTAGTGAGGGAGTTGTCTTTAAAACAATATATATTTTTATATTATAAATATATATTATTATATCGTTATAATATACTATTTCTGCCTTCTGCTCCCCATTATCTTCGACAAAAATTTAGATTTCTCTGCAACTCTAATAGTTTTGAGCTGAGGTCATCAGAGAATCTTGTCCTTGAGATTCCCAGTCACAGTACTGGTTTTTATGACGGATCGTTTGCTGTGCGTGCTTCACGTCTGTGGAACGCACTGCCTGTGAACATTAGAAAAGCGCAGTCTCCAAATACATTCAGGACGCAGGTCAAAGATCACTTTCTCCGTCAACAATCCTAGACATTTGCTACTGCAGATATTATTATATAAAGTTGAAATTGCTATTTATTTATCAAATGTTGTAAATTTTCCCCTATATTGGTTTGTAGGGTTGGATTTAGAATCGTTTGGCACGAAAAAGGGGGGGTAGAAGGGTGGAATGGGAAGGGGAGGGTCTCCCCTTCACCACTCCCATTACAAGGTAATGCATAGTTTTTGAGTTATGCCTATTTTTGTTGGGTTTGATTTTGGATTTTTGGTTGAATTTAGAATCGTTTTTTAATTCGTACCACTACTAAATTAATAAGAACACCCCACTAGGTTAGGTTAGGTTGAAACTGCGACAACACAACGCGCGAGCCGAGCGAGCGAAGCGAGCGTGCCGCGGCAGCGGCCGGCGAAGCGCAAAAAGTCTGTTAAACATCCAACAAAACTGTGATATTGATCAGCAAAGTGTTACAAAAAAGTGAGGTTACGATTTTACAAAAATACGCATAACTCTAAAACTATGCATTACCATGTAATAAAAGGGGTGGGAAAATGGCTTACTGTGACTTAACGGTGACGCTGCTTAATGTTGACTTGACAGCGATTCACCTCACACTGGTACGTAGTATCATTCATCATCACTCATTATCTTTTCTATGACACTGGGATATCTCCTGGAGTCTGCAGAATACTCAATTCCTACCCAACTTACAGCAGAAATGTCAAGTTTATGCTAGTTGAAATGGTCTCAATGAATAGTTTCTGAATATCAGAACATAGATCAGTCGGGGTGGTTTTAAATTTTGAATTAAGGAAAGTATCTAAAGTAATAGATATTATAAAGAGGAAAGATTTGATATTTTGTTTGTTTGTGATATTATAAAGAGGAAAGATTTGATATTTTGTTTGTTTGTTTGTTACGATTTAACTCAAAAACTACTGGACCGATTTCAAAAGTTTTTTCACTAATGGAAAGCTAAATTATTAGCGAGTAACTTAGGCTATATTTTATACCCATATTCTCACGGGAACGGGAACTACGCGAGTGAAATCGCGAGGCACTGATTGATATTTTTATAAAAGTAGGTATTAAAAGGACATTCTTTTAACAAAGCATGTTCACTCAATCTGGAGACTCAATCGGGAGAAATGATGTAGTTCTATCTAGAACTACATTATTTCTAGTTCAAGATAGAACTACATCATTTCTCCCGATTAGTCTACTCTAGCATAGAATAAAAACAACATTTTTTATTCCTTCATCTATGACTCTAGATAGTGTGGTGTAGGCTAGGAGACATAGTTTAGATAATAGGTTTTATGTATTTTTTTTATTTTTATATCTTATAGGCTAGCGTTTGACCACTATCTCACCTGTTGGTACGTGATGATGAGGTCGAAGATGGTAAGCACGCTAGGCCTAGAATGGGAACTGGCTCTCAAGGTTAGCTGCCGGAACACATTAGATGTTTGGTGACAGATTTTCTAACTTGAGGGTGGTAGCTGGCCAGGCGGACACTAGATAGTGTCCTACCACCATGCGGGGGTTGCTGGTTTCTTAACGATGTTTTCCTTCACCGGAGGGCCACTGTGAGAGGCGCACATAAATTTTTCTATAGAAAAATCCATTGGTGCACGGATGGGTTTGAACTGGGTACTACGGCATCAAAGCCGACCATTCTCCCGATTACGCCACCGCTCTAAGATCTATTATTGATGACAGTAATAAACCACCTTCGATCGTACACAGTTATATGTATTACTCATGTAACATCCAAGCTCCCCTCAATAGTGGTCAAGAAATTGTCAGAACTCGCAGGAATTGAATCTACGAATACCTGTTCCCAACCGCAAGCCATGGATTACATTAAATCTCTGTCGGATATGATAGTGAGAAGATATCTGATAGTAAACATGTAAAATTACACTTGGTCCCACCAAATGGGAAGCAAGTTATTTCGAACAAAATATAATATTTATCCAAATAGGTTAATAAATGATGGCATTTTAAGATAACGCACAAAAAATACAGTCGAATTGAGAATCCACTGAAGGTATCTATACTAATATTATAAAGAGAGAACATTTGTATTTTTGTATTTTTGTATGTTTGTAATGATTTGGCTCAAAAACTACTGGACCGATTTAAAAATTTCTTTCACTAATATATAGAATGGACTTTCGAAATGAAAATAGGCTATATATTATCCCGTTTAAATCAAAGGTACATTCGTGGAGACCTAATTTGCAACCTAAGTCGACAAAAAAACGGTCGAAAAAACACGTTTCTTACGAACGCTGCTCAATTGAAAACAGATGGAAGAATATTTTCTATGGAAGAGTTGTACTACTTAATAAGACCTACAAAAAAGTCCGCGACAGCATATGTCTATCTCTGAAGGTTGACTCACAGTAACCATTTTAATCTTCAATTTTTTGTTAAAAAATATTACTTAACTTCCAGGGCTATTATCAAGTATGTAGTATTAATCCTTATCCAAATAATTACGTTAATTAGCTTGGTCACATATTATAGAATAAAATTGTCCTTTACAGTATATCATTCTAATGAAAACTCTAGAAGATATCACGGATTTCACATACACGCATCGCAAAATTAATAAAATATTTGCAGTGAAACCACAGATTAGGTCATAGTTACTGCGAAAATATTATTATAAGCTTAGCTATGCTGTAGATCCCCACCGATCACAATCAATTTGAAGTCAATATAGTATAATAATATGATCTATTGTATAAAATAATATTCATCTATATATATAATAATATAATATAATATTTTAAACCACCCCGACTGATCTATGTATAATAGCTTTTTCCAATGACTCTAAACACGACATTTAAAATCTGAGCTGTAAGTTGGTGAGGATTTGAGTATTCTGTAGAGTCCAGGAGGCTTCCATGTTCTTACAATATCGTTGAAGAAGAAGATTTTCGAATTGATCAGACCTATGAAAGTTGATTTCATAGCGCAATTAACTAGAAAAAAGCTCATAATTTTATAACGTTTGAACGAATTTTCATGAATCAAAGCTAAGAAAACTCTCGATGAAGACATCTATCAAACAAAAAAAAAACTATCAATAATAAAAACAAAATCGGTTCTTATCGGTTTTTTATACAAACACTATGAAAAACAAAGTTAATTTTTTAGTGGCGACAAATGATATTTTTAAAATACTCTCCTGTGTTAGGTAACCCTACTAGCACAGATTATATAATAGTTACTACGTAACAGATACTTCACTCCCCTACAAAAACACAATACCAACGTTTATTTCAGACAATACAAGCAAAAATGTGTCTAAGGCGCTCGACCTAGCGTTGTTATTTCTTCGTTCAGCGCGCGATGTACCGCCGCGCCCCGATACAGTAAAAGGTTGACTCAATAAACTTAAAAAAAAGTTTACGAATAATTTTTATTTTCCTCACAAAATTACATCAAAGTTCCTAAGTTCTAAGAGTCGAATTGTATGTCGGAAAAGTGAATTTTACGCCGTCTTGTCATTTTAGTATCGGTAGCATAAAAAATGAAACATAGTTTGCTTGTTTTTTGTCAAACCCGCAAAATGACTATGAAAAACTTAATCGTTTCTAAGATAGAATACGAATGCGCAGTTATCCCGTCATTAGAATAATATTACGTTGCGCGCGCGTGAGCAGTGACAACCGACTGGCCGATAGTACCGGCGCAGGTGACGAAAGTTTAGGTATAAATCGCAGTAGCTATGGGCGAGTGAGGGAGGCCTGCTACTAGTGCGAGTCCGACACTGGACGCACTTGGCCAGTTTATTTTAATCTCATTGTCTTTCACTTTGCGAATACCTATCATCGTCTATCTATAATGTGTATGTAGCGGTGGTCTCCACTTTAGAAAGAAAGAAAATCATTTATTTGGCTAAAACTCACATGTTGAGAAATGTTACTAAAAATATTATAATAATGTAAAACAAAAAAAAAACAGATTAAAATGATCTTATAAAAATTAGGTGAGGTGCCAAAAAGGCTTAACTCAGCACAAATGTCTGTCTGGGGTTATTATTCGGCTCGAAGGACCACAAAACTATGTATGGAATGTTGATAAGTATGTAGGTACTCGTCTATGATAAAGAGGAAATAAATTATTTAAAAAAATTGCAGCGCGTGCTTTGAATCAATCATGAAGCCATCACCGGCTGGCTACATCAATTGAATGTGACAATTAATTTACGAGCTGTCCTTCAAATTGACCACTTACCGTTTGGTATTCAATGAACGTCGCTCAATTAGAATTTTTGGTAGACATTAATTTAATGACCTTAATGTCAGTTCTTAACCGACTTCACAAGAATAATTTAAGATCGTTTAAAAACTATACGAACAGATTTCAAATGCCGTGCTAGTACAGTCCGGCAAGTATAACTTGGCGTGCCTGTGCGCCACCGTGCTTTTACTTTGTACTTTGATAACAGTTTCTCTTAGCCTTGGCGCAGACGGGCCACCGGCCACAAGCCGCCACCGGCATGTTTCCTATAGGCGTTTTGTGGTTGTGGCCCGTGGTCCGTGTGCGGGGACCCTTAAACCACTTTTAATTACTTTTGGCATTATTGAACTATTTTAATGTAGCAGATTTATCAACAATAATGTCGCGGTAATCTCTCAAACGTCAAACACACAGTTTCAATTAAAAGGATTAGTTCCAAAAACCACCACCGCCAAGTTATACTTGTGGCACTGTAATTTTCAGTACCAAGTTTGAGGTGTTTATCTTCATTTGACTGGCCAGTTGGTCTAGTGGTTGGTGGGAAGGTCTACTAAGAGCCTGTCCATGAAACTGAAGGTTTCGATTCCCACACGGAATTATTCTTCATGTGAACCACAAGCAATTGTTCCGAGTCTGGGTGTGATTGTGTCCGTCATTTGTATGCTTGTAAAGTCCCCCGCGTCACAGGGATTCCTAGTGAGGGAGTTGTCTTTAAAACAATATATATTTTTATATTATAAATATATATTATTATATCGTTATAATATACTATTTCTGCCTTCTGCTCCCCATTATCTTCGACAAAAATTTAGATTTCTCTGCAACTCTAATAGTTTTGAGCTGAGGTCATCAGAGAATCTTGTCCTTGAGATTCCCAGTCACAGTACTGGTTTTTATGACGGATCGTTTGCTGTGCGTGCTTCACGTCTGTGGAACGCACTGCCTGTGAACATTAGAAAAGCGCAGTCTCCAAATACATTCAGGACGCAGGTCAAAGATCACTTTCTCCGTCAACAATCCTAGACATTTGCTACTGCAGATATTATTATATAAAGTTGAAATTGCTATTTATTTATCAAATGTTGTAAATTTTCCCCTATATTGGTTTGTAGGGTTGGATTTAGAATCGTTTGGCACGAAAAAGGGGGGGTAGAAGGGTGGAATGGGAAGGGGAGGGTCTCCCCTTCACCACTCCCATTACAAGGTAATGCATAGTTTTTGAGTTATGCCTATTTTTGTTGGGTTTGATTTTGGATTTTTGGTTGAATTTAGAATCGTTTTTTAATTCGTACCACTACTAAATTAATAAGAACACCCCACTAGGTTAGGTTAGGTTGAAACTGCGACAACACAACGCGCGAGCCGAGCGAGCGAAGCGAGCGTGCCGCGGCAGCGGCCGGCGAAGCGCAAAAAGTCTGTTAAACATCCAACAAAACTGTGATATTGATCAGCAAAGTGTTACAAAAAAGTGAGGTTACGATTTTACAAAAATACGCATAACTCTAAAACTATGCATTACCATGTAATAAAAGGGGTGGGAAAATGGCTTACTGTGACTTAACGGTGACGCTGCTTAATGTTGACTTGACAGCGATTCACCTCACACTGGTACGTAGTATCATTCATCATCACTCATTATCTTTTCTATGACACTGGGATATCTCCTGGAGTCTGCAGAATACTCAATTCCTACCCAACTTACAGCAGAAATGTCAAGTTTATGCTAGTTGAAATGGTCTCAATGAATAGTTTCTGAATATCAGAACATAGATCAGTCGGGGTGGTTTTAAATTTTGAATTAAGGAAAGTATCTAAAGTAATAGATATTATAAAGAGGAAAGATTTGATATTTTGTTTGTTTGTGATATTATAAAGAGGAAAGATTTGATATTTTGTTTGTTTGTTTGTTACGATTTAACTCAAAAACTACTGGACCGATTTCAAAAGTTTTTTCACTAATGGAAAGCTAAATTATCAGCGAGTAACTTAGGCTATATTTTATACCCATATTCTCACGGGAACGGGAACTACGCGAGTGAAATCGCGAGGCACTGATTGATATTTTTATAAAAGTAGGTATTAAAAGGACATTCTTTTAACAAAGCATGTTCACTCAATCTGGAGACTCAATCGGGAGAAATGATGTAGTTCTATCTAGAACTACATTATTTCTAGTTCAAGATAGAACTACATCATTTCTCCCGATTAGTCTACTCTAGCATAGAATAAAAACAACATTTTTTATTCCTTCATCTATGACTCTAGATAGTGTGGTGTAGGCTAGGAGACATAGTTTAGATAATAGGTTTTATGTATTTTTTTTATTTTTATATCTTATAGGCTAGCGTTTGACCACTATCTCACCTGTTGGTACGTGATGATGAGGTCGAAGATGGTAAGCACGCTAGGCCTAGAATGGGAACTGGCTCTCAAGGTTAGCTGCCGGAACACATTAGATGTTTGGTGACAGATTTTCTAACTTGAGGGTGGTAGCTGGCCAGGCGGACACTAGATAGTGTCCTACCACCATGCGGGGGTTGCTGGTTTCTTAACGATGTTTTCCTTCACCGGAGGGCCACTGTGAGAGGCGCACATAAATTTTTCTATAGAAAAATCCATTGGTGCACGGATGGGTTTGAACTGGGTACTACGGCATCAAAGCCGACCATTCTCCCGATTACGCCACCGCTCTAAGATCTATTATTGATGACAGTAATAAACCACCTTCGATCGTACACAGTTATATGTATTACTCATGTAACATCCAAGCTCCCCTCAATAGTGGTCAAGAAATTGTCAGAACTCGCAGGAATTGAATCTACGAATACCTGTTCCCAACCGCAAGCCATGGATTACATTAAATCTCTGTCGGATATGATAGTGAGAAGATATCTGATAGTAAACATGTAAAATTACACTTGGTCCCACCAAATGGGAAGCAAGTTATTTCGAACAAAATATAATATTTATCCAAATAGGTTAATAAATGATGGCATTTTAAGATAACGCACAAAAAATACAGTCGAATTGAGAATCCACTGAAGGTATCTATACTAATATTATAAAGAGAGAACATTTGTATTTTTGTATTTTTGTATGTTTGTAATGATTTGGCTCAAAAACTACTGGACCGATTTAAAAATTTCTTTCACTAATATATAGAATGGACTTTCGAAATGAAAATAGGCTATATATTATCCCGTTTAAATCAAAGGTACATTCGTGGAGACCTAATTTGCAACCTAAGTCGACAAAAAAACGGTCGAAAAAACACGTTTCTTACGAACGCTGCTCAATTGAAAACAGATGGAAGAATATTTTCTATGGAAGAGTTGTACTACTTAATAAGACCTACAAAAAAGTCCGCGACAGCATATGTCTATCTCTGAAGGTTAACTCACAGTAACCATTTTAATCTTCAATTTATTGTTAAAAAATATTACTTAACTTCCAGGGCTATTATCAAGTATGTAGTATTAATCCTTATCCAAATAATTACGTTAATTAGCTTGGTCACATATTATAGAATAAAATTGTCCTTTACAGTATATCATTCTAATGAAAACTCTAGAAGATATCACGGATTTCACATACACGCATCGCAAAATTAATAAAATATTTGCAGTGAAACCACAGATTAGGTCATAGTTACTGCGAAAATATTATTATAAGCTTAGCTATGCTGTAGATCCCCACCGATCACAATCAATTTGAAGTCAATATAGTATAATAATATGATCTATTGTATAAAATAATATTCATCTATATATATAATAATATAATATAATATTTTAAACCACCCCGACTGATCTATGTATAATAGCTTTTTCCAATGACTCTAAACACGACATTTAAAATCTGAGCTGTAAGTTGGTGAGGATTTGAGTATTCTGTAGAGTCCAGGAGGCTTCCATGTTCTTACAATATCGTTGAAGAAGAAGATTTTCGAATTGATCAGACCTATGAAAGTTGATTTCATAGCGCAATTAACTAGAAAAAAGCTCATAATTTTATAACGTTTGAACGAATTTTCATGAATCAAAGCTAAGAAAACTCTCAATGAAGACATCTATCAAACAAAAAAAAAACTATCAATAATAAAAACAAAATCGGTTCATCCTGTTAGGTGCTAAGATGCTACAGACAGACACACAGATACACACGTTAAACGTATATTACCCCTACATTTTGCGTCGGGGAATGCCGTAAGGTTACGGCGGCAGATATACTCCTTGGTGGTAAGCTACTTTTTGGTAGATTTAATTATTCCACTACCACTGTACGAAAACTCATGAGTCATTAATGCACATAAAACTTTAATTGGAAGGTATATAGCTAGGATTAGAACCAACGACCGTCGGGTCAGAATCAGGGTAACTATCCTTTACGCCAAAGGGCCGTCCAATATCAATACGTAAGTATTATAAAACAAAGTTCATCACTGCGTCTGTCTGTCTGTTCGCAATAATCTCAATAGCTACTGAACGGATTATCATGCGGTTTTCACCAATAGCCAGAGTGTTTATGAGGAAGGTTTAGGTGCATAATTCGTTAAGGTTTTGTGTAAATTGGATGAAATATGACGATGGTTGTTAAATATGTTCATATTTTATATTCGATGCAACAAACTGATGCAAATTTTGTAGGCATATATGTTCTACCCGTGCGAAGCCGGGGCGGGCTGCTAGTAATAAATAAGACGCAACGTTTTTGTGAGAACAACTTTTTTATCCGGTAAACTTCAAGGGGTCGGGGTGTGTTATTCAGTTTATGGCTATGGAAAGACAGATTAGCGAGGTCTATAGCTAGATATCTCTAGCAGCTAACCTTGAGAGCCAGTTGTCATTCTAGGCCTAGCGAAACAATTTTCGACCGCATCATCACTTACCAAGAGGTGAGATAGTGGTCAAACGCTAGCCTATACGATATAAAATTAATACATACATACAATCACGCCTTTTTCCCGTTGGGGTAGGCAGAGACTACTTCTTTTCACATGCTACGATCCTGACATACCTCCTTCGCTTCTTCCACTTTCATGAGCGTCTTCATACATGCTCGCCGGTTATAGGTACTTTTGACTTGGCCTTTTTTTAAAAGTCTCCGATCTGGTCGTGATACGTTCGCCTAGGTCGGCCTCTACCAACTGGCCCATTCACACACGTCTCATAAATCTGTTTCGTCAATCTTTCTTCATCCATCCTCTCTAGATGTCCAAACCATCTAAGCATCCCTTTCTCTTTCTTTGTCACTACATCTTCTACCACACCACAACATTCCCTTATCACGCTGTTCTCCAACTTATCAATCAGAGTCACTCCGATCATACTTCTCAAACTTCTCATTTCTACAGCATTAATTTTACTTTCATGTTTCTTCTGCCATATCCAGCATTCACTACCATACATGAGTGTAGGAACCAACACTCCCCTATGTACAGCCAGTCGTGCTTTTTTAGACACGTTCTGACTTCTTATAAAGTTATGTAATGCCCCACTCACTTGGTTTCCAGCCAAAACTCTTCGCTCAATATCACTTTCATACTTACCATCTCTCGTAAATTAGAACCCAGGTACACAAACTCTTTCACTTGTTCCACTCTTTCTCCTTCAATCGTCACATAACAATCAGTCATTCTTTCTTCTCTTTCAAAAACCATTACTTTGGTCTTGCTTACATTCACTTTCATCCCTTTGCTTTTTAAGGCGTCATGCATAATATTAACCATTCTTTGCAACTCCTCCTCCGATGATGCTAATATCACCTGATCATCAGCGTATAGGAGGCATTTGATGGTTAAATCATTCATTCTTAATCCGTACACACTTTCTTTCAGATCTGTCAAGCAATTGTCTATGAATAGGTTGAACAGCACTGGCGATGCTACACATCCTTGTCTAACACCTTTTTCGATGTTAAACCGGTCTGTGTACGCTCCGTTTATTCTGACACAAGCACTGGAACCCTCATAGAGTGATTTCAGTGCTCGTATCAAACTGCCGCCCACCCCATACATAGACAATGTTGACCACAATTCATTTCTCACCACTCTGTCATAGACCTTTTCCAAGTCTACGAATGCGCAATAGACCTTTTGGTGTTTCGCCAAACATTTTTCGGCTATGCTTCGTAAAGAAAAGAACTGATTCATGCATCCCATTCCTCTCCTGAAACCCGCTTGTACATCCCACATTTTCTTATCAGTTCCATTCGTCACTCTTGTAATCAGTACCTTTGCATACAATTTTCCGACGACGCTGAGTAAGCTAATGCCGCGATAGTTTTTGCAGTCCTGCTGTGATCCCTTTCCTTTGTATAGCAACACAATGACGGCTTTGCACCAGTCTTCTGTAACAATTCCGTTCCTCCAGCAAAGGTTAAAAAGGCGATACAGCTGACTCGCTACCACACCTTGTCCAGCCCTCAGCATCTCGACCGAAATCCTGTCATACCCTGCAGCCTTACCCGATTTCATACTTTTCAACGCTGTCATTATCTCTTCCATGCTGATATTATTTTCATCGCCATCTTCATTGACGTTACCAGTCATCAGTATCACTGGCACTTGCATATCTTCCTTTTCAAATAAACTTTCAAAATATTCCTTCCATCTCTTTAGAACGCATTCCTCTCCTCTCACAATACTGCCATCCTGATTTCTGAGTTTGTCCAGTTGCGAGGTATTAAGATTTCTTCTGGCTGACCTTATGGACTTCCAGAAAAACTTAATGTTGGTCTGGAAGTCGTCAGATAACCTCCTATCAAATTCATCTCTATCGTTATCTTTCTTTCTATCCACAACCTCTTTTGCTACATTCTTTAACGTTTTATAGTCTTCCTTTGACTTGCTTACATCTTCATTCGTTCCTTTTTGCATTCTTAGGTTGGCTTTTGAAGCTAACCAGTCTTGCCATGCTTTCTTCTTCTCAAATACAGCTTTTTGGGCATCTTTACACACATTCTTTAATTTACACCCTTTTTTCTCTTACTTACACCACACACTTCTACAGCAACTTCCACGATCCCTTCCTTAAACGGCTTCCATAAATCTTCAACCTCACACACTTCATCTAATGACTCAAACTTCTCGATCAATTTACGTACAAACTCATCTTTCACACTTTCTTTTTGTAAATTCTCAACTTTTATGCGTTCCACTACACTAACGGGTTCCTGCACACGATACCGCCATCGCTTAAAGAGACCACTTATTCGGCACATCACCATAAAGTGGTCTGAGCCCACGCCGACACCGCGGTACACCCGAGTGTCCTGTACGTTCTTTCTCAGTCTTTCATCCACTATAACAAAATCGATCATACTTCTCACGCTTCCTTCTTCCCTAGTATACATGTGGATCTTCTTATGGTCAAACCAAGTGTTTGTTGCCACAAGATTCCACCCAAGACATACTTCAAGCAAACTTTCCCCGTTTTCATTCACCCTGTCATCGCCGAACCTTCCCAACACACTTTTATATCCATCACGCTTCACACCTACCCAGCTATTAAAGTCGCCTAGCATTACTACTCCTTCATTTTGTTCGCATTTACTCATAACATCTTTCATGCTATCCCAAAACTCCTGCCTCTCTGCTTGGGCTGCAGTGGAACCGTTCCAACGCGCATCTTGTGGAGCATAGACTGCTAATATGAAGATACGCGTTAGACCCACCTTCAACCTCATCCAGAGGAGTCTTGGACTCACACATTCAAAGTCAGTCACACGTTCATTCATTCTAGCGGAAAGCAGTACACCAACTCCCTGACAACCTCTGCTGGTATCTGGAACTCCAGACCAGTAGGCTGTGTAGGGTCCATGCGTGGTGGTGTCGCAACTTTTCCGCTTAGTCTCATTTACACAAAGAGCATCAATCCGCCTTTCACTCATCATTTCGCATACTTCATCAATCTTATCATCCATTCCTCCTCTAACATTCAACGTAGCAAAGTGGCTTTCCGCAGCCCACTTTTCGCCCCCACGGGAAACGAACGTGACGGGTGGCAAACTACGTCGCCGTGAAATTAATATCAAATAAAATATAACTATACTATACTAGTTTATAATTTATATAATAGTTGTTTGTGTAGTCCTACAGGATATAAACTTCTCCTAAATCCTGTAGGACTACACGAACTACATTTCTGTAAGCATTCACGCCAGACGCAACTTCTAAATGCATTGGAATGACATTTCTTTTTAACCGACTTCAAAAAAAGGAGGAGGTTTCTCAATTCGACCGTATATATATATATATATATATTTTTTTTTTATGTTTGTTCGGGGATAACTTCGTCATTTATGCACCGATTTTGATTATTTTTTTTTGTTCGAAAGGAGATATCCCAAGTGTGGTACCATGGTAATTTTATCGAGGTCTGATAAGTATCTCCAGAGATATTGAGATAAACATCTCAAAATTGGTACTGAAAATGAACATTGAAGTCGGTTCTTTTTTAGTTTTTAAACGATATTATTCCACTACAAATGTAGATAATTGTCTACTGACTAAACGTAACACAAAATTAATAGGAATAACATTCCTATTAATTTTGTGTTACGTTTAGTCATAGAAGAGACACTGGTCTAGTCCTACGGATTTAGTTGCATTTAGCGTGAATGCTAACAGATATGTATTTCGTCTAGAGGGATTGGATAGATAAAAACGTAGGACACTGTTCAACGTGGGCGAAAGCGCAGATCACGGTGTAGTTTTATATATAAAAAAACATTTACTCCTGAAATACCACATCCGAACAACTTTACGTGCGTTGCATCCCGTTTGAGTCATTGAACCTCACAGACGAAGTTTTTTGCTGAGTTTCTTTACGTGGTATCTACTATTATTCAATCTGTCGTTCCGGCTTTTTGTACTATTATCAGCTAGATAGTTAGACTAGGCGAGGCAGATAGTAATGTAATATCCGAATTATTCCGAATGGATCCGAAGATCCCAAGTGCAAGTCTTGCACTTGGAACACAGTAAAGTATTTTGTAACTATAATTTTTCACCATCAATTTACTTTGTTTTTCATAGTGTTTGTATGAAAAACACAGTTATGTTTGCGGTCGCTGCTGACTGAATCACGTTCAAACCAATTTTCGTTAAGTTTTTATTGAGGTATACAGCATATCCTTTTTTCAGATTTTTCACTCTCTTATTTTTAGCCGTGCCTGGGTAAAGCCAAAATTTTAGTACACTTTTAGATTTTTATTTGCGTCTACTAATAAATAAAGAAACTTATTGAGTAATATGACGAGTTTTTGTTTTCGATTGCTACATTGATGTATTTACTAGTTATGTAAATATCAATTTCAAACGTATTCGTTTATTTTGTTGATAAAAATTTAAACACAAATTAACAACAACAAAAAATTTCATACAAAAAGAAATGTCCTTTTTTGCTACCCAAATATGTCGAGTACCCTAGTAAAATTTCTATAGCATTTATACTTAACTTTCTGATTTATAATTTAGTGTAGGGTTACTGGAATGTCGATTCTGTTACATAAACTATAAGATTCAAAGTAAATTAGCATTTTTTAAGGTTATATTCGGTTGTCTTTGATTCTCGCGCTTTTACGTTACCCTATTTAGGTTACTAAATTTCAATAAAATTTCTGAACGAATCGTAGTAGTTATTCATTTTTTTACACTAGCAACACTTATAGCATCTGTCGCTGTCAGAATTCTAGCTGTCAACCATTTTGTTTTGTTTGTCTTAGAACAAGTAAATCGGCCGCGTGTTTTTGTGATAAAAAGCTATTGAACTTGTAGGTCTGTGATTTACAAGGTATGTTCAAGTTATTTTTCGACTTGTTTATGTAAGATTAACGTTTGAGAACGTAAGATTATTGCGAACATAGCCGCAGCTAACAATTCCTTTCCATTTTCTTATAAATTATGGTAAAGCTGTAGACAGAAGCTTTTTCTGTTACTTTTCCGTTACTTTTCTGTGACTTTTCTGTTACTCTTACGTTACCCCTTTTACAAGTTTATGTTACGTAACGTAAAAGCATTATAAAGGTAGGTGTATACCGGTGGTGAAGGGTGAATGGGTTGGCTTTAGTATCCTGCGGCATTGATTCCTAGGTGATGAATTCCTATTATATTCATTATATATTATATTCATATAAATTCCTAGGTGGTGAAGGTTTAAATCATTGAAAGGAGACAAAAAAAGTTTAAATTGGTAGAAAACGATATATCCATTATTTCTATAGAAGATATTGTGATGTTCTTACTTTTAGCAGATGCAGATTGTAATGGGTATGTTACTTTCCCAAATGAGGTGAATGTTAAATAAATTAACTAATTTCCTTCAGTTTATTTAACATCCAGTTTATTTGGGATAGTAAAAGTTAATTTCATTAAACTTCTGAATGATACATTCTACTTAGTTTTATTTTAACTTATAGCCATTTGCGTAATCTCATTAATTGTGTATGCAGTCTTATAACACTTTTACGTTACTCTTACGTTACAGTAACGTAAAAGTATTAACGTTACTATTCTGTTACTTTTATGTTACTAGTGATAAAATGTTGGCTTTACCCGCCTATTGTTTTTTATATTAGTAATTGTTTTTGTGTTTTTTGAGAAAAATGGTTTTAGAAACCTCAATGGCATTTTTAAAGACCTATTAATAGCACGTATAGTGTCCACGCACGTATATAGGTGTGAAGAAATTTTTGAAGTTATACTTCTTTTGGCGCGATAGAGAAAAATGATGAGAGTGAATTTGTACGATGCGCGCGCACACCGACACCTACATTTTACATCGTGAAGTTAGTTCTAGGTGGTACGATGCGCGCGCACACCGAAACCACAGAATAATGAATAGTACGACACCTAAATTCTACACCGTGAAGTTAGTTCTAGGTGGCATGACTATGTTCAAGTTGTATATGTCATTTCGTAAGAACGTCATATTTAACGTCATATTTTTACGTTAATAAAACCTTTTTTATTTAAATAAAATCTTTTTGATTAATTTTAATATTTATCGTTAATCACTACTGCATTTTAGTTATTTTTTTTCCATACGCCACAGAAGTATAACTTCTAACTTCTTCGTACACACACTTTTTATTATTTTTTTAGTTTTAGTTCTATGTATTATATTCTATGTCCCTTAATATGCTGTAAAATACTCTGAAAGATATAGATAGGTTTTTTTATACATGACTAGCTGACCCTGCAAACGTTGTTTTGCTAAAGCCCAAATATCTTACGGAACCCTACTTTTTTCCAAAATAAAATTTAGCCTATGTTACTCGTGGATACTGTGGCTGAATGGTGAAAGAATTTTTAAAAACGGTCCAGTAGTTTTTGAGCCTATTCATTACAACCAAACAAACAAAGTTTTTCTCTTTATAATACTAGTATAGACTAGCTTTTGACTAGCTGATACCCGCGACTTTGTTCACGTAACACCAAGAATTTTATCACTGTACCGAAAACTCTGCCAATCAACATTTGTGTTATCAGAGTTATTTAAATTATGTGTAAATATCATAATTTTTAACCGACTTCAAAAAAGGAGGAGGTTTCTCAATTCGACCGTATATATATATATATATTTTTTATGTTTGTTCGGGGATAACTTCGTCATTTATGCACCGATTTTGATGGTGTCGGTATGCACCGATGTCGGTTCTTTTTTAGTTTTTAAACGATATTATATTTTCACAAAAAGTAGCAAAGATTCATCTTCATACTATAAAGTATATCTTTGATTTTTTTTCAGTGAGAATCGGATCGTCCGTTTAGGCGTGATTAGGTAACAAACAGACAGAGTTGCAAACGTTTTTACCCGACTGCGAAAGAAGGAGGGTTATTTTTTTCGTAGTTTTGTTGTTAGTGTTTGTATGTATGTGTGTATATTTCTTTGGCACGCTCTAGTCTGGCATCGAAATAAAAATAAAAAACAAAATCACAAAATACGAATGTGGTGATAATAATAATACCTAGTAATCGAGTGTGGTATGAAAATAAAGAATTTTATCTTTTTTGTACTTTTCAATAATTCACTTGTTATAATATTCGTTTGGATAGGCTAGCATTTGAACACTATCTCGGTAAATAGTGATTTGGTCGAGGATGGTGATCACGCTAGGGCTAGAATGATATGCAATGACATTTATGTTTCCGCAACAAAAATGTCATTCCCATACATTTTGAACTTGCGTTAGCGTGAAGGCAAACAGGAAATTGGATTTTGTCTAGGGGCCCTGTACCCTTAGTACGAGTTTTCATCGTAAACGCTTTTAACAGATCTTACATAGTTTTACACTTATTCTGGCTTCCTGATTGGTCGAAAATTAGTGAAGTGCAGTAACCACTAGAGGCGCTGTACTGTTTTTCATATAAAATTAGTTCGAAATACGATATCGAGTTTGGTATGAAAACTCGTACTAATTTAAGGGTACTGACTCACATTCACATCACAAGGGCTATGAACTGCCGGGACACCGTTAGGTTATGGCGGTAGATTTTCCCCTTGATGGTGGTGAGCTGCGTTTTGATAGTCATTCAAGTTCTTTGCTGAGATTCTTTACGTGATATCTACTATTATTCAGACTGTGGTTTCGGCTTTGTACTCTGACCTCAGATTAATAAACCACTTAAAGACTCTCACAGCTAGATAGCTTAAACCATGGAGGATAGAACTTAGACTTTGCGAGGCAAATAGGTTTTTGAATAAACTAGACATAGAGAGAAAATTAAAGATTGAACATGCTGTAAAATAGTATGCTTGATATTCAAAATCGGAGGTCACCAGTTCAATTCCTAGCCGTACAATGATTTTTTAGGGTTCCGTACCCAAAGGGTAAAACGGGACCCTATTACTAAGACTCCGCTGTCCGTCTGTCTGTCTGTCTGTCTGTCTGTCCGTCTGTCACCAGGCTATGGTACATAATATCGGGTAATCGGTATCGATAATCGGGTACATAATGGATACTATCCATATATGTACCCGACAAAGTTCTTGTTGGGCCATTTAGGTTACAAAACCTTAGAAGTACGGAGAACTTACGACCAAATCTTAACAATGTGTAAGATTTTGCACGGGAAAATAGATTGCCCTAATCTGCACAACGAGCTTCTTCAATTCCATGTCCCCAATAATTATTGCCGTATGCGAAAGCACCGATTATTTTCGATACCAGCACATCGCACAGTTGCACGCGCTAGGTCCCCCATCCCGCACACACTGGTGGCGCTTACTGCTCTCCTGGATTTGAACCCTGATTGTGATTTACTAGCGGATGAATGGAAGGCAATAATTGCTCAATTACTGGAGTTTTGTGACAATAATAATTGATTGATTTTATGTAGATATAGTGATTATGAATGTATACATTTTATTCTTATTTTGACAATTGTTGACATAATAATGTAATTTGTATGATATCTTATTATTGTAAACGATATTCATTGATTAGTGTAATTGGCTAACGCCGTTCTAATTGATATTAAATAAATATTAAATAGCTCATTAACCGTGATAGTTAGACAGTTGAAATTTTCACAGATGGTGTATTTCTGTTGCCACTAGAACAACAAATACTATAAACAAAATAAAGTGAAAAATAAACTGGCCAAGTGCAAGTCGGACTCGCACTCGTAGGGTTCCGTAGCACAGTTAAGTATTCTATAACTATGATTTTTCGCAACTACAAAATTAACTTTGTTTTTCATAGTGTTTGTACGAAAAACAAAGTTATCTTTGCGGTCGCCATATCTCTAAAACTGCTGACTGTATCTCGTTCAAACCAATTTTCGTTGTTAGTTTTTATTGAGATCTATAGCATATATTTGTTTTAGATCTTTCACTCCCATACTTTAAAAGTTAGAGGGGGCACACA
This sequence comes from Cabera pusaria, assembly GCA_954871355.1. Taxonomy (NCBI): domain Eukaryota; kingdom Metazoa; phylum Arthropoda; class Insecta; order Lepidoptera; family Geometridae; genus Cabera; species Cabera pusaria. The sequence continues at coordinate 4,226,984 of OX940909.1, read as the reverse complement.
TTTTACCACTTTAGACGCACCTATCTTTCAAATGATTGACTTTGAGAGAAAATGATTTTAGAAACCTCAATGTCTTTTTTGAAGACCTATCGATAAACACCCCACACGTATAGGTTTGAAGAAAATTTTTTTTTTGTTTCAGTTCCATGTATGGGATGCCCCCCCTTAAACTTTTATATTTTTTATTTTTATATAAAAATCGGAAAGCGGTTCACAGAATACATCTACCTACCAAGTTTCAATTCTGTAGTTCTAACAGTTTCGGAATAAAATGGCTGTGACATACGGACGGACAGACAGACAAACAGACAGACAGACAGACACGACGAATCTATAAGGGTTCCGTTTTTTGGCCATTCGGCTAGGGAACCCTAATTAAAGGGGGTCCCCATACAAAACACGTGTTTTTAAACGCCATCTATCTTATTAGTTTCGGAAAAATGACATAGATGGCGCTAGTAAACGAGCCCCGTCTTTAGATCGCGACCAAACCAAATATTCTTGGTAATAATATCAATTAATCAAATATATGAGGTTGCAACTCTGTTATGTTTCGTATTGTACGGAACCCTCCCTAAGTGTGCGATAAGAGACGCGATGCTGACTCGCACTTGGCCAGTTTTATTTTGACTAATTTTGAATGAATGCATTCATGGGTATTCGTCCACAGGTGGTCGGAAAACGGTCAAACGTTTGCCTATTAAGTGTAATAATCATTAAGATAGTTTAATAAAACTGGCCAAGTGCGAGTCAGACTTTTGTCCCGCACACGGAGGGTTCCGAACGCCATCTATCGAACTTTTAACACCAACTACGTAAACTTTAACAGAAAGGTAGAATAGTATTATATAGTAGTAATAGTAATTGTAGTAATAAATATTATTAAATATCTGGTTGACCGAGCTTTGCTCGGTATTTTTTGCTACTTAAACAGACAAATATGACTCTTCCTGACATCTATTGACGAATAATAATACTATTTTTTTTAATTGAGAGCAACTAACTGCTTTACCGACACAGTACTTCTACTCGCCAATAGATGTCGGGAAGGTTGATTATCAATAAAGTTGATTATTGAAAACACGAATAAAACAACATTTTCTGAAAATGATTCCTAGCTAGATCGATTTATCGCCCCTGAAATCCCCTGTATACTAAATTTTATTTAATCGTTGGAGCTGCTTCCGAGATTCAGATGAAGGTAAAGACGATAGCGCCATCTTTGATGCTTACTAGATGGCGCGGCGCTATCGTAAAAAACTTTTTAAAACTTTTCTTTAAATTTTAACTTTGTTCTGTTCTTAGTATTTGTTGTTATAGCGGCAACAGAAATACATCATCTGTGAAAATTTCAACCGTCTAACTATCACGGTTCATGAGATAGAGCCTGGTGACAGACGGACAGACAGACAGACAGACAGACAGACAGACAGACAGACAGACGGACAGCGGAGTCTCAGTAATAGGGTTCCGTTGGTACCCTTTGGGTTCGGAACCCTAAAAACTAAACCAACCGACTTTCATGCCCCGCGAGTCAGTAGCAAATTTAATACGTGTATCGTCATATCTCTGGAGATACTTATCAGATCTCGATGAAGCAACAATGGGACGGACCACCTGGGAAATATTATACCCTACCGATTCAAAAAAATAATCGTTCAAATCGGTTCACAACTGACGGAGTAATCGCGTAACATTACATACAAACAAAAAAAAAAAACATATAGTCGAATTGAGAACCTCCTTCTTTTTGGAAGTCGGTTAAAAAAGTAGTTTTACAGCCTCGTCTTGACCTCTCTTTACATTCTCCGAAACAATATTTGAGCGGAGCTATCATAATATTAGCCAGATGAGAGTTTGCTAAGTTTCTGAGAACTGCGTTTGTTTAGTACTCGAGATACGAGTATATCTACTTATACATCTATAGCCGTGGTATTAGCCGCTACTAAGAACTGAGCCTGTATTTTGGAACTATTTCCTACATGAACTGTATATTGGACCGACTTCTACAGATAGGGAAGGAGTATAATAAGGAAGTAGAGAACGCAATAATATTTAAAACCACCCCCCGACTGATCTATTTATAATCTGTTGGTTCATTGAGATATTCTAACATTTCTGCTGTATGGCGGTGAGTAGAAGAGTATTCCGCAGATTACAGGAGATGTCAGCATCAGGTCAATGCTACCATGTTCTCATAATATTATTGAAGTAAGGGGATACTGAATTTCGAATTGATCAGAACTATAAAAGTTTATCTCATAGCTACATTATTTATAAAAGTTTATCTCATAGCTACATTATTTATAAAAGTTTATCTCATAGCTACATTATTTATAAAAGTTTATCTCATGGCTACATTATTTACAAAAAAGCTCAGTCTTAAAACGACTGAAAGGATTTTCATAAAAAGACAGTAGCAGTGGGCTGGTCATAAGTAAAATAAGTAAATAAGTTTATAAGTAAACTAGCAGCCCGCCCCGGCTTCGCACGGGTAGAACATATATGCCTACAAAATTTGCATCAGTTCGTTGCATCGAATATAAAATATGAACATATTTAACAATCATCGTCAAATTTCATTCCAGCCCGAGCCCGGGCCCGGTGGCGTAATCGGGAGAACGGTCGGCTTTGATGCCGTGGTACCGAGTTCAAACCTTACCGTGCACCAATGGATTTTTCCAGTGGCCCTCCGGTGAATGAAAACATCGTTAAGAAACCAATAACCCCCGCATGGTGGTAGGACACTATCTAGTGTCCGCCTGGCCAGCTACCACCCTCAAGTTAGAAAATCTGTCGCCAAAAACATCTAATGTGTTCCGGCAGCTATCCTTGAGAGCCCGTTCCCCAGTCTAGGCCTAGCGTGCTTACCATCTTCGACCGCATCATCACTTACCAACAGGTGAGATAGTGGTCAAACGCTAGCCTATTAGATATAAAAAAAAAGGTGAACATCTGCCGCCGTAACCTTACGCGTTCCCCGACGCAAAATGTAGGGGTAATATACGTTTAACGTGTGTATCTGTGTGTCTGTCTGTAGCATCTTAGCACCTAACCGGATGAACCGATTTTGTTTTTATTATTGATAGTTTTTTTTTGTTTGATAGATGTCTTCATCGAGAGTATTCTTAGCTTTGATTCATGAAAATTCGTTCAATCGTTATAAAACTATGAGCTTTTTTGTAGTTAATTGCGCTATGAAATCAACTTTCATAGGTCTGATCAATTCGAAAATCTTCTTCTTCAACGATATTGTAAGAACATGGAAGCATTGACCTGGGACATCTCCTGGACTCTATACTCTCTCTGGACAGAATACTCAAATCCTCACCAACTTAGAGCTCAGATTTTAAATGTCGTGTTTAGAGTCATTGGAATGCTTTTAATGAAAAGATTATACATAGATCAGTCGGGGTGGTTTAAAATATTATATTATTATATATATATACATGAATATTATTTTTACAATAGATCATATTATTATACTATATTGACTTCAATTTGATTGTGATCGGTGGGGATCTACAGCATAGATACGGCATAGATCTAAGCCTATAATAATATTTTCGTAGTAACTATGACCTAATCTGTGGTTTCACTGCAAATATTTTATTAATTTTGCGATACGTGTATGTGAAATTCGTGATATCTTCTAGAGTTTTCATTTGAATTATATACTGTAAAGTATAATTTTAATCTATAATATGTGGCCAAGCTAATTAACGTAATTATTTGGATAAGGATTAATACTATATACTTGAAAATAGCCTTGGAAGTTATGTAATATTTTTTAACAAACATTTTAAGATTAAAATGGTTACTGTGAGTCAACCTTAAGAGATAGACATATGCTGTTGCGGACTTTTTTGTAGGTCTAATTAAGTTGTACAACTCTTCGATAGAAAATATTCTTCTATCTATTATCAATTGAGCAGCGTTCGTAAGAAACGTGTTTTTTCGACCGTTTTTTTGCCGACTTAGGTTGCAAATTAGGTCTCCACAAATGTACTTTTGATTTAAACGGGATAATATATAGCCTATTTTCATTCCGAAAGTCCATTCTATGTATCAGTGAAAGAATTTTTTAAATCGGTTCAGTAGTTTTTGAGCCAAATCATTACAAACATACAAAAATACAAATGTTCTCTCTTTATAATATTAGTATAGATATAGATAAGTATATAAGTATATAAGTAAATAAGTAAATAAGTCTATAAGTATATAAGTAAATAAGTATATAAGTAATTAATACGTACATACTAATGGTTTATTGTTATATACATTTAGTCAACATATAAAATATTAATAAAATCAACACAACAATATTATAAATGCGAAAGTCAGTTGGTTAATATATATATATTTTAAATAAATTTGTTTGTTTGTTTGGGACTTCTTCACAGTTAAACGGTTGGTCCGATTTAGCTGACATTTTGCACAGGAATAGCCAGTACTAAGGATTAGGCTATAGGATAATTTTTAAAGCGGTCGAAGCCGCGGGGCACATGTAGTATTAAATAAAGTAAATGTTAAATTTTTTTTTGTACTACCATTTGCTATTACGAAGTTCCAGCCCACAGGCGGGGATTGAACTCAGCACCTCTAGCAATAAAGCCGTCCATTCTCGCACTTATGCCACCGGGCCCTCAAGTGATATATCTAATTCCTAATAGAGCTATCAGGAACCGGTAAAACTGGCCCTTAATATATTAATCAACTATAAGTTAAAAGCTTACTATAATAGTATATATAAAAACAATAATATCAAATAACGCGCACTCATCAACCGGAGTAATTACAAAAGTATTAGTTTATTTTTAACTACAAGCCACATGGCTGCTTTTGATAAAGAGGATAATGCATTTGTGAGCTACTCTGAAACGGAAACATAATTTATAAATAAACTGGTCAAGTGCGAGTCGGACTCGCACACGTAGGCTTCCGATTGAACAAAATTTGCCGGAAAAATAAGTGTAATTTTTTGTATAGTCTTATTTTTTGGAAACCTACAGCACAGTTTTACAATCATAGTAAAACCACAGATTATATAATAGTTACTACGTAACAGATATTTCACTTCCCTACAAAAACACAATACCAACGCTTATTTCAGACAATACAAGCAAAAATGTGCCTAAGGCGCTCGACCTAGCGTTGTTATTACTTCGTTCAGCGCGCGATGTACAGGCGTGTGCATTATACGATATGCATTAGTGAAGGGTTGCCTCAATCAAATAAAAAAATATTTTGGAAATGCTTTTAATTTACCTCACAAAATAACATCAAAGTCCTTAACTAAAAGTCGAATTTTAAGTTGAAAAAGTGAATTTTACGCCGTCTTGTCATTTTAGTATCGTAGCATTAAAAATTAACAATATTATGCTTGTTTTTTTGTCGAACTCGCAAAATGACTATGGAAAACATAAATCGTTTTTAATATAGAATACGAATGCGCAGTTATCTCGTCATTTGAATAATAACATACGTTGCGCGCGCGTGAGCAGTGAAAAGCGACAAGCGACTGACGGTACCAGCGCCGGCGCTGGTCAAAACTTTAGGTATAAACCGCTGTAGCTATGGGTGAGTGAGGGAGGCCTGGTAAAACTGTGCCCACAGTTATATACTCGGCACAACAAGAAGAAGCATTTGTGAATCAAATATTTTAGCGTGATTACCCTCGACCGCATCATCACTTACCAACAGGTGAGATAGTGGTCAAACGACAAACAAAAAAGTGGTGGTATTTAAGAAAATTCTTTGATATTAAGAGAGTCCTCCGTCCAGTTTTCCAATCTTCAAATAAATTGCAGTTTTCCTGTTTGTATTTAGCACATCGGCGAGGATTTTCACACCTTTCATGAGTATTATCAAATGTGAAAGTTTGATTGTTGTATTGTTTTTTAGGGTTCCGTACCTCGAAGCTAAAAAAAGAACCTTTTAAGATGACTTTCTTGATCCGTCTGTCTGTCCGTGTGTCACCACCGATTTGCTCAGGAACGGGTGGACCTAGCAAGTTGAAATTTATATCAGATACTGAAGTCTATAGTCCCTAGTAGGTGTACACAAATCAAGGTCCTGAGTTAACACGATAAAAAGATATGGGCAAATTTAGATTTTTGCGAAAAATTGTAAGTACCAAAATTTACCTTAATTTTTAACTTATTTATTTTTCGGAATATTTCCTCTACTTGTACTGTAAGACCTGGCTTTTACGGTAAAACCAAAATTAGCAATTCTAGGTCAACCGGACGTACCCTATAGGTTTTCGAACCGAACCTATAGGGTACTTCCATACTTTCCATTGACCTAGAATCATTAGTCTTGAAGCATTTATCTAGGATTAAATCTAAAAACTATAGGTAAATATATTATAAATATTATAATTTAATAACAAAAAAAAGTGAATTACAACCTTATAATTTGCGGTTGGTGCAATACATTTTCTATGGATCGAACTGCAAGGTTAAGTTTGTTCTTTAACCTAGTTCGATAAGTTGGTATGGAAGCCTCGGTGGGCGAGTCCTACTCGATGCGGCCGGTTTTATCTAAGATAGAATATTGGCAAATAGTCAAATTGGTTTTGTAAGTCTCAAAATAAAGTCTAAACAAAAAGCGGCAGTAGCCCAATAGCTACGGCGTCGGCCTGACGATCGAGAGGTCGTGAGTTCGATTCCCATCCATTGCACTATTGACGTGAACCCACTACAGACACATGCATATTAAGATTAGTTATACTAGTAGTGTGCAACCCACATTGCTTATAAGCTTTATAAATAAATATATATATACCGATGGTTTAGAAAAAATATTATGAAATCCCAAACAAAAAAAAATTAAATTGATAATTTTGTATGGGAATTTTCACTTAGGCAGTCGATCATTCCCTAATTATCTAGTGTATATGAAAAAATCAAAACATCTATTAAATAACTATCATCAACATCGGTCAGTGTCAGTCCACTGCTGGACGTAGGCCTCTCCCGAGATGCGCCACTGAGCCCGAACTTCGGCTTTTCTTTTACAGTCACTGCCTTGGAGCCTTGGATTTGTATGTGACTTTCCATCTTTGGGAGGGATAATATACCCTAATCGCCACGCTGGGCAGGCGGGTTGGCGATCGCAGGACGTAGCTTCTCGCACCGCTGCTGCCCGTCACCGGTCTGTGGTATTTAGCTACGCCATAATTTGGCAATGGTTATACCGCTACTTGGCGGTCGCCAGAGCCTTGTTTGTTGGTCACCAGGATGCACCACGGGCACGTAAGGTTAGCTGGGAGCACTGAGGTGGTATTTGTGCTCCCTTACATTCCGAAATAACGATGCGCTTACATAATATAAAAGAACATCCCGATTTTTTATCCCATACAAATCTATTAAAAAACATTCACAGTACACCACAACCAAATCAGTAACCTTGTGTATCTGAATCGAAACAGAATGGGACCGGTCAAGCGTGAAACGGTTTCACGGCTCGGTGGTTCCGTAGCAGGGACCGATGGGAAACGTCGCGGGATGTAGACCATGAAATTAGGAACTGCTTTGTAGGCTTGTTAACATTATGTTTAAACAATTACTAAGCGCATCCATTTAATCTTGGAAAAATGTTGCAGTAAACGATTTTAGGTAATAATTAGATGTATTTAGTGTTTTTTTTCGGAAACGTTAAATGCCATAACTATATTTTCAATAGTTTTACTCCATTTCCACATTTTGGCACTTAAGGGAAGGTGACCATTGACATCAATGCCACAGAAAATATGATAGCTATCTGTCAATGCTTCCTATCTTCGTGTACGAGATAGATAGATCTATTTAGCTGTATAGCTGCATCTCTTTCATTCCGACGATGACAAATCGCAAATTTATTAAAATTTGTGTCGTTCTAACCTACGACAATCGCTCCCAAATTCGTTCGAACTCATCTCGTTCTTACCGACGATGCACGCTCGCGAATTTATCGCTATGAATGTTTTTTTGTTATGTTAAATTAGGCAATCAATAAGACGGCCAGCCTGATGCGAAGCGGTTACCGATGCCTATAAACATCTGCAATACCTGTAGAAATGTATATAGACATCTATAGAGACTATGAAAATCTACTACACCTGTAGTTACTATCCCTGGATATCTCTATTTTGACTCAGTGGTGGCAGTTGAGAAAAATGTGTGTAGTTAGATCTCCATACTCTACGGTTGCCAAGATAAGACAGCAAGATTTGTTTTTTAGGGTTCCGTACCCAAAGGGTAAAACGGGACCCTATTACTAAGACTCCGCTGTCCGTCTGTCTGTCTGTCTGTCTGTCTGTCTGTCCGTCTGTCACCAGGCTGTATCTCATGAACCGTGATAGTGAGACAGTTGAAATTTTCACAGATGATTTATTTTTGTTGCCGCTATAACAACAAATACTAAAATGAGAATAAAGTTAAAAATAATAGAGAGTCCCCATTCAAGAAACGTGTTTTTTTCGGCATTTCACGCCATCTATGCACACTTAGTTAGGTAAACGTCCTATAGATGGCGTTATATTGAAATGTCGATCCCTAACACCTTCGTTAGACGTTAGATGGCGTTATAAGAAATAAAATGTTTATTAATTATTATTTTTTGCTGCCGAAAAATTATAGTGGTATTTTTTGCTCGATCTTATAAAATACTGTAGTGTGGTACGGAACCCTACTAGTGCGAGTCCGACTTGCACTTGGCCAGTTTATTTAAATTATCTTATAAGGTAGGGATTGACGACCATATTGCCTGGTCGAAGCAATGATATCTATTTAGGATAGTAATAATCAGCCAATTATTTCTATCGCTACGCCATTTTATTAATAAAATGTATACGTTATTTTAATAATCTGGTGTGATCTTTACTACAGATTTTTTTATTCTATTTTAAACAACCGTTACAAACATTTTTTTTTGTAAAACTAGTTTCATACTTGAACTATTTTTCTATATAATTTCTAGTTACTATTTAGGCTAAAATCACAGCTAAAATAGTAGGTATAGTATTCATTTAACTTGACACCTATATCTAGTATATTAATTTCTTTTCTTAAATAAGAACTTTCAGAAATAGAAATTGCGTTGATATTTCTTCTATATAAAAATTACTTAGGTAATTGAAAATTTATTGTACTATTCATTATTCTGTGCTCAGACTTAATCATAAGCACCATTTTTAGGGTTCCGTATCCAAAGGGTACCAACGGAACCCTATTAGTGAGACTCCGCTGTCCGTCTGTCTGTCTGTCTGTCTGTCTGTCCGTCTGTCACCAAGCTGTATATCATGAACCGTGATAGTTAGACAGTTGAAATTTTCACAGATGATGTATTTCTGGTGCCGCTATAACAACAAATACTAAGAACAGAACAAAGTTAAAAATTAAAGAAAAGTTTAAAAAAAGTTATTAACGATAGCGCAGCGCCACCTATCTAGTTGCTAAGATGGCGCTATCGTCTTTACCTTAATCTGAATCTCGAAAGCGGCTCCAACGATTAAATAACATTTAGTATACAGGGGATTTCGGGGGCGATAAATCGATCTAGCTAGGAGTCATTTTCAGAAAATGTTGTTTTATTCGTGTTTTCAATAATCAACTTTATTGATAATCAACTTAAAATATGACTCTTCCCGACATCTATTGGCGAGTAGAAGTAGCTTTAGTGTTACTGTGTTGGTAAAGCAGTTAGTGGCTCTCAATTAAAAAATATAGTATTATTATTCGTCAATAGATGTCGGGAAGAGTCTTATTTGTCTGTTTAAGTGGCAAAAAATACCGAGCAAAGCTCGGTCAACCAGATATTTAATAATATTAATTATTACTATTACTATTACTACTATATAATACTATTCTACGTTTGTGTTAACGTTTACTTAGTTGGTGTTCGGTTCGGAACCCTCCGTGTGCAGGACAAAAGTCTGACTCGCACTTGGCCAGTTTTATTTTTTGTATGTTTGTTATGCGATTACTCCGTCAAATGTGAAAAGATTTGAATGATTATTTTTTTAATCGGTAGGGTACTTTTCCGTGATGGACCCATTGCAATTTAATAGAGATCTGATTAATAACTCCAGAGATATAACGATAAACGTCTCAAACTTGCTACTAACACTGACTCGCGGGGCATGGAAGTCGGTTGTTTTAGTTTTTAAACTATCTTAATTATTGGTAGCAAATTAGGCGGAAAATCGTTCCTCTTAATCCTAAGGCCTGTGGATACCACACTGAAAATTGACTTTTAAAAATCCTACCCACTTATCTCAAATATCCCTAACAAAGGTTTCATTATCGTGAAAACTTTACGGTATTCTAAACATCCGTAATGTCTTTTACATGATTTAATGTACTATAAATATTCCAAGGTCTCTGCGGAAAGGTAACTCTCAGAAATATTATACTTAAGGCCAAGATAATAGAATATTCTTATGTTTGAATACAGTTGTTTTGTTTTTCTTAAGCGTATAAGATTATCTATGGAACTGTACGTCATTTAAAGATAAGGAATTGTTTTATTACATCAAATATTTACAACAAATATACAACTTAAAAATAAATAAAACTATTTGAACTGTGAATAAATGAAATGTTATAAATACAAATTAAAATAGTTATAAATAAAAAACAGAACCTAGGTCGCAGCTGTCTGCCGGTAACGTTCCCAAAAAGCTGGCGACGTTACCTCGTTGAATTGCTAGGCTAATCCGTTGGCCGAGGTAAGCGCCAGCTCTTTGGTCACGAGTGACGTCTATTAAACGTCTGGACAGCTCAACAGGAATACCTACTACTTACGCTGTAAGGTTTAGACTTGAGGCAATGCCAATGCCAGATTGGCGGGATCCTATCATAGACTTTTTCATCTTATTTTGGTGACATACAAAACTTGACTATTTAAGTGGTAGGCCTTCTGCTAGTCCACCTGGGGTGGTACCACTTTGCCAATTAATTCAGCCGTGGAATAGGAAAGTTTTCGGTACAAACGGCAATCGCTCCAGTGAAATTACAGGACATGTGAGAGTTAACATCTTTATGTCTCGAGGTAACAGGCGCAGTGAAATCTCATGCAAAATTCTGGCTATACAGTATTTTGCAAGCCGCTGTATCTGTAATAGATAGACGTCATCGCTTACCATCAGGCGTGCCATCAGGCATGCGTCGTGCTTGTCCTATTACCTTATACCATAAAAAAATCTCACTTGATGTTACGTGAAGATAGATAGAATCGTGCTTGTTTGGAATTTATCTTGAGAACTGGCTTTGAGTCCTTGATGTACTTGTGTGTTTATTGATTCTTAAAATGGCAATGAATAACATTGTGAGCAAACAAAAGACATAATTTCATAATTGTTTCAACAAAAGTAATAAATTTGTATTATAATGTTCTTCACAATAGCTCGTAAACCTTAACAAAAAAATAAAAGTTGGAATAAATTTCATTGATATGACTATAATCAGAACTAAATTTATGGCAGATATATTATGACTCATAGTCTTCGAGCATTTACCAAAGGAGATGTTAACGCAAGGCGTACCCCTCTGCTGGCCATATAGCCATTTTTGGCCATATGAGCGTGCGTAACTACGCTGTATTTTTAATACTGTCTGCGTGTTTCAAGCTAGTGTGCAGGATCGTTAAAGTGAGTGATTTGTGTGTGTGCAATGCGTGTTTACCTCGTCCCCCGTAAGTATCGGCAGAAAAAAATGTTTCCGGATTACAACGTTAACATCTCCATTGGTAAATGCTCGAAGCTCATAGTAGTCATAGTTATGAGTGATCAGGAGTTCATAGGCGATGGTGAGCGCTTACCATGTGGCCATACCGTTTGGTTGCTAGCCATGAAATCAAAATAAACTATTATCAAGAACCAATAACTGCGACCTCTGGTGAAAAACTATCGTGGTTTTAAAGGTGTGTACAGACTAAGTAACATGTTATATAGCTTGTGTTTTATAACACGTCCACATTATATAACCTTGTTATTCAACATTTCAGCATAAAACAATACTGTACACATAAGTATAACAATGTTATATATACATTCTTCATCTTCAGAGATAGTGAGTACACGTGACTAATATAACATTGGTGTACATATTACATATAATCAAGTTCTAAGTCACGATAAAACCCCTGTTAACTCATTTTATTTCACACCAACTAATAGCGTAGAAATTGAGAAAATATTGACAAATCTAAAAAACTCATCAGCTCCAGGTAGTGATGGCATTAAAAATGATATTTTGAAACGCGCAAAACAAACGTTATCATCGCCTATAGCTCATATCTGCAATTTAAGCATGCTTTCTGGTATTATACCTGATAGTCTCAAAACAGCAGAAGTAACTCCGATCTTTAAAGCTGGAACGAAAACTGAGGTCACAAATTATAGGCCCATATCTCTTCTACCTACCATCTCCAAAATTCTGGAGAAGGTAATAAACAAGAGGCTTCTCAGTTTTCTCGAGTCCAATAACTTGCTATCTGATAACCAGTATGGATTTCGCTGCCACAAATCTACTGAGGATGCAGTTGTTAAATTAGTAGATACTGTGATCGACAAAATTAATAGTGATCAGAAATGTATTGGTGTGTTCCTAGACCTGGCCAAAGCTTTCGACACGGTGTCACGGCCAATACTGCTGAAGAAACTGGAAATGTTAGGAATTCGTGGCATTACACTTGAATGGTTCCGATCCTACCTGAGTAATCGAAAACAGTGCGTACGCTTAGGAACTGTCTATAGTGACTATACCACAGTAGAATTTGGAGTCCCCTAGGGAAGCGTGCTCGGACCTACTCTTTTTTTGATCTACTTGAACGATCTATGCAACTTCCAAATAAATCAGTGTAGTGTCTTTGCCTATGCAGACGACACTGCTCTGATTTTTAACGGAAACAGTTGGAAAGAGGTTGTTGAAGTGGCCCAGAAGGGACTAGCTGACGTTGCTCTGTGGCTCCAAAATAATCTCCTGACCTTAAAATGCGGACAAAACAAAATTTTTAGCGTTCAGGATATCCAGTCGCTCAAAACCGGATATACCAATAAGTCTACGTCTGCACCGCTGCGATCCTATTATGTCCACGTCCACAACATCACCCTGCTCCTGTCCTGAGCTTGGTCAAGTTGAAACTATTAAATATCTAGGTATACAAATAGACCAGCATTTAAATTGGCTTTCCCAAATTACCACCCTGTCCAATCGACTCAGAAAAATGATGCACATTTTCAAAAAACTTACAGTAGTCGCAGATGAAAAAACTATAAAAATGGTGTATCTCTCTCTATGCCAATCCATAATTAGCTACGGTATCGTATGCTGGGGAACAGCTGCCAAAACTCATCTACTAAGACTTGAAAGAGCACAGCGCGCGATACTGAAGGTAGCATACAGAAAACCGTTCAGATACGCCACGAATATGCTTTACAATGAAACTGGACATCTGACAGTCAGACAACTGTACATTATGGCAACAACATTGAGATGTCACAAAACATCTCTCTCCAGCATATCTGTCCGTGAAAGACCTTCTCGCCATAAAATGTGGGATTTACCATCTACAAAAAGCTTATTTGCGACGCGGTCTTTTGCATATAGAGGTCCGTATATCTATAGGACCATAGATAAACGAAACAATATCCTTACAGATACTCGTCACATCTGCAAACAAAAAATATTTACATTTCTCAAGTCCCTCAGTTATGACGAAACAGAGGCACTTTTCAAAGGTCCTAGCTAACAGTAAGGGCCTGTATCGTCTTGCACGGAGTGTCTTGCGCACTTGCAATGCGAGGCGATCCAGGCCCGCTGACCTATGTCATACTCGGACTCACATAATGTCACTGAGCCCTAGTCCACGAATTATAAAGATTAAAGAAATAAAGAGCACTTAAAAATTCAAATACAGTCATACTACACTGAATACACATTCTTTTTCATTTTCATACACACATTCTCTCATTTACTCGCTTACTCAATTACTCAGTCACTCAAATACATACCCACTATCACTCTCATTCACTCACTAACTACTCTCTTACCTACTTACACTGATATATACCTAAAAATTTGCATTGTGTATATGTATTACTCTAGGAAACTGTTGGAAAGAGCCACTAGATCTGGCGACACAGGAACTTTCCTAGTGCTGGATATAGGGTTTCCCACCACAGTAGGTATCTTATTTACTTCGCGTTACAGAACAACATATTGTTATTTTGTTATTTAATTAACTTTTATTATAAGATCTAGTGGTTTTCACTTAGTTGATTTTAGTTGTTAAATAATTTATTGATTCCAACAATATAAATTTATAAACTCATAAGGCACAGCCTTTAACCTCATTTAAAACAACTAAATGATCAACATAATTTCATTATGAGATAAATGACAGATTTAAAAATTATGTTATGTTATTACATAAGTTTTGTAATTAGTATTAACATCATAACTGTAACCTACTCATTATCCATGTTAATAAAATAAATTTTAGTTATAAATTTTAATTTCATAAATTTTAGTTTCATATTTATATCATGTTTTATAACATTCCGTGTTTATTCCGTAACAATGTTGTGTAACATGTTATGTGACATAGTCTGTACGCAGTTTTACAAAAAACGCTAGCCTATAAAATAAAATAAAAAATCTAATACGAAAACCACTAACTCCGTTTCGTAGGACTGCTAGGTTCGAACTTTCCTTCCTGTATCTAGAATGTATAGCCTAATAACTACTGTAAAATTATTGGTTTATTCCCGTCCACCCCCGAAAGATATTCCCCACGCGGGGGCAGAAAGGGAATACTTTATGTATGTACATACTACCACTTTTAGGTTCGAAGTTTCTGGGGATACACTATTAAAATCCACACTTTTAAAAACAACTTTGAGACATTACTTGACTGACAGCCTAAAGTTCTTATAGCTGTGGTAACAATTTTTAACCGACTTCAAAAAAAGGAGGAGGTTTCTCAATTCGACCGTATATATATATATATATATATATTTTTTTTTTTTTTAATGTTTGTTCGCGGATAACTTCGTCGTTTATGAACCGATTTCGATTATTCTTTTTTTGTTCGAAAGGAGATATCCCAAGTGTGGTACCATGGTAATTTTATCGAGGTATGATAAGTATCTCCAGAGATATTGAGATAAACATCTCAAAATTGGTACTGAAAATGAATAGCGCGGCATTGAAGTCGGTTGTTTTTTAGTTTTTAAACGATATTATCATGCTTAAAATAAGTAATAGTTTAAAAAAACTAAAAAAATACGCTTTTATAGAAAATCCAACTAAAAAATAGAAAATGAATTTTAATAAATTTGAATTAAATATAGTGTAAGAAAAAATGATTTCATTGTAAAAAAAGCGTAGGGTGCATGGTATCAATAGTTCCAAATATTTTATGAACAGATATGACTAGAAGGGTTATTTACGATTTTTTACAATAAAATCATTTTTTCTTACACTATTTTAAATTCAAATTTATTAAAATTTATTTTCTATTTTTTAGTTGGATTTTCTTTAAAAGCGTATTTTTTTAGTTTTTAACCGACTTCAAAAAAAGGAGGAGGTTTCTCAATTCGACCGTTTTTTTTTTTTTTTTTTTTTTTTTTTTTTTTATGTTTGTTCGCGGTTAACTTCGTCGTTTATGAACCGATTTTGATTATTATTTTTTTGTTCGAAAGGAGATATCCCAAGTGTGGTACCATGGTAATTTTATCGAGATCTGATAAGTATCTCCAGAGATATTGAGATAAACATCTCAAAATTGTTACTGAAAATGAATAGCGCGGCATTGAAGTCGGTTCTTTTTTAGTTTTTAAACGATATTATTTTAACTATTATTTACTTTTAATTTTTTAGTCGAATTTTTTTAAAAGCGTAATCCTGATTATCCTAGTAAGGATAACGGGTCAAAATATTGAATTGTCATCGGTCCTTAATAAGTATGCCAAATTTCGAGTTAATCCGACGTTTTGAAGGGGTTTAAAATCATGTTCAAAGATTTCGTTACATACTAACATACAAACATACATACGTCTGAAGCTAATAAAAGCGTATTAAAAATTACATGTTAATGCGAAATAATTTATTTTCTACATATTATAAAAAAATGCGGTGCCTATCTCAATAAAAATTGCATTAATATATTGCGTTAATCAACTTCCACTCTAAACGCATATTATGTCTTCTCCGTTCCGTTGAGAGTATTTGAATCAGTATCTATAAAACTTAGAAAAGATAGATATATAGATAGAACATTCTTTATTGTCACACCTCATTACTTAAACATTCATAATTTAAATATTCTACTTAAATATTCATTAAGCATTCATTTTATTAGTTAATATTTATAGTTTTTTTCAATAGTTAATCGTTTTGTTTTTTATTTTTTTATATCATTTAGGCTAGCGTTCGACCACTATCTCACCTGTTGGTAAGTGATGATGCGGTCGAGGATGGTAGTACGCTAGACCTAGAATAGGAACTGGCTCTCGAGGATAGCTGCCGGAACACATTATATGTTTGGCGACAGATTTTCTAACTTGATGGTAGCACAATGAGTCTAACAATCGATTATTAACAAAGTGTTGCGAAAACAGATAAAAATTATTAATTATAATTAGAGTTCCGTACTCAAAGGCTGCCAATGGAATCCTATTACTAAGGCTCTGTCCGTCCTTCCATCTGTCATAGGCTCGTATCTTCTGAACTTTTTATTCGTAGTTCTGAACCATAATATATATTATAAATACTTGAAATTTTGACATAGCTGTTAATAATAAAAACATAACGAACTTAGAAATTGTCTCCTAAAAAGGCTTATTAAGAATAGGCCTTAAAAGACCTATCACGATGAAAATATGAGAGTTCTTAACCATAAAAAAAAAAACATTTGGATGTAAAAGGGCAACGAGGATAAAAACTCAATTGTTTATTGTTTTGATGTCAGATATCATTGTTTTTTATTACTTTCCATAGAACGCTTTTTACTACACATTGTTCCTACAACACTAGGCCATACATTTTCTTGATTAATGTTATGTTTAGCATTATTTTTAACCGACTTCAAAAAAAGGAGGAGGTTTCTCAATTCGACCGTTTTTTTTTTTTTTTTTTTTTTTTTTTTTTTATATGTTTGTTCGCGGAAAACTTCGTCGTTTATGAGCCGATTTCGATTATTCTTTTTTTGTTCGAAAGGAGATATCCCAAGTGTGGTACCATGGTAATTTTATCGAGGTATGATAAGTATCTCCAGAGATATTGAGATAAACATCTCAAAATTGGTACTGAAAATGAATATTTTTTTTATGTTTGTTCGCGGATAACTTCGTCGTTTATGAACCGATTTCGATTATTCTTTTTTTGTTCGAAAGGAGATATCTCAAGTGTGGTACCATGGTAATTTTATCGAGGTATGATAAGTATCTCCAGAGATATTGAGATAAACATCTCAAAATTGGTACTGAAAATGAATAGCGCGGCATTGAAGTCGGTTGTTTTTTAGTTTTTAAACGATATTATAATAGTTGAATAGTCAGAAGAATTTTTGTGACAAAAATATTGCGAAACTGAATATTTTGGAAGAATAATGATTTTTTTTCTCTGAGGGGACATATCATTGTCGATAGAAAATAAGAACAACCCATATGCTCCACACGTAGGAAGCCGGGGCAGGTCGTTAGTATATATATTTTTTCTTATCCTGTATTGTTCCACTACTGGTCAAAGGTGTCCCCCATGGCCTTCTACGAATCTCTCTCCAATGTCTGTGGGTCAATGGGCCACTATATCGTCACGCCACCTATTCCGTGGTCGATCACATCGTTGCCGACCATCTGTGGGGCCCAATCTGTAACGATTTTGGCCCCCTTGCTGGATACGTGCCACATGCCATTTGAGCTTTGCACTTTATAAATTAATTTTAAAAATAAGATTTTATCATACCACGTAATTAAATTCACAATAAAATAAGATAAATTGATCATGTAATGAAATGAAATAGAATAAATAATAATGATTGTACCAATATGAGGATTACAAACATTGTTTAGTGTAAATTGTTAAACACAATCCAAAATTTCATCGTACCGACGGGACTCGAACCCGCACCCCCCGGATTACACGTCCAGGTGCTCTGCCAATTAAGCCACGGTTCGATACATCGATACGACGAAATTAGTGGATTGCATTTGTTAACCCAATTATCCATTGGTGGCGCCATCTATGACTACTTATTACGTAAGTTAATCATTCGGAAGAAATCTTTACAGTTTTCAAATCCGACGAGAGATGTTGCACTGCGTAAATCAAATATTATGTTTCTTTGAAGTGTCTCACACTTTATATTTTTGTAAATTGTTGACAAATGCAATCCACTAATTTCGTCGTATCGATGTATCGAACCGTGGCTTAATTGGCAGAGCACCTGGACGTGTAATCCGGGGGGTGCGGGTTCGAGTCCCGTCGGTACGATGAAATTTTGGATTGTGTTTAACAATTTACAAAAATATAAAGTGTGAGACACTTCAAAGAAACATAATATTGTTTAGTGTAGCTGAGATAAGGTTTTTTTTTCTTGTTTTTACACTATAAAATAACTTTTTTACTTTTCACTTTTTTGCTTTTCACTTCTTAACGAACCAACCAATTCTGTTGAAATGTTGTCACAGAAATAGTCAGTATAGTAGAATAGCACGTAGATACAATTGAACTAATGCGCCTACATAATGAAAACAGTTTATAAATTACGCGAAGTGTACGAAAAAGAGGTCTATATGAACGGAGAGGCCCTTCTATATTTACTGATAAAAAACACACCTAAAATACATACTACGATTACATCATCACTAAAAAACATATCAATAACAACACGGGAATCTGTTTCTTATCATTTTATTATCAAATAGCGTTGTTAATCAAACCGCGTAACACAACTATGTTACGAATTCAAGCTGCACATCGCAAGATAAAATCTTTGTTGAGCTTGGATAGTTAATGAATGCATATGCAAAATTGCAGGACGGCCTACTAGAAATAAATACGTAGAGCAAGTTCAAGTGTCTGGCTTGAACGCTTGATTGAAGTCAGTCTGAGTCTGCGAGCCAGTCGCCTGCTATCGTTCCGCGTGAACCAACGTGCCTCAGTGCACTCGCGAACGCTACGATCTCCACGATCGAAAACAAAAATGGCACTAAAACTTCTATTAGTCTTCGCCTTGTTCATCACTGCTCTTGGACAGAGATACAGTTGTAGCGAAAGATCAGCTCTTTTCCTCCTGAAACGCCCAGCGTATGAATTCTCAACAAAAATTTTGGACAGAGTCGCTCAGAATTTAGACGCACATTTCGTTTTCTCGCCACTTTCTACATGGCTACAGCTGTCAGCTTTAGCCGAAGGCGCTAAAGGACGAACATTGAGAGAACTATGGAGTATCACACGACATCATCGGAACCGGTGCTTCAAAGCGAAATTAAGGAGACTACTCCGGAAGCAAATGCACGATTTGAGTGAAGAGTACAGAAGAAAAAGTGTTATCGTCGTAGACAAATATATGGGTGTTAAAAAACGTTATATGAGGGATGTGCAACAGTTTTATGGTGTTAAAGTTTTGTTGAAAAATTTCGATACTCCGGAAAAATCTGTGGATGAAGTGAACAGTTTTGTTTCTAAAGGTACTAACGGTGTTATCGATGAAGCTTTATTTGTGGACGATTTTAATTCTACTCTTATGTTGCTAAGTGATAATGTGTTCTTTAAAAGTGCCTGGAAGTATCCCTTCCAGAAGTCCTACACTAAAGTCGAAGCTTTTAAATCGGGCTACGATAATACTTATTTAGGTGATGTTAACATGATGAGTTTGACCGGTTACTTTAACGTGACAGATATGAAAAGAATAAACGCTAGAGTTGTCGAAATACCGTGCCTAAGCGACTTCTCTATGCTAATTCTAATGCCACTGAATAACAGTTGGATTGGGGATACATTTTACTATCTAAAAGAGTCGACATTAGCGTCTGTTTTCAATAGATTCAAAAGCGAAGGGGCGAAGTTGGTAAACATCAAATTGCCGAGGTTTAAAATCACTTCTGTCATAGATAACTTGCCTGAATTGTTGTTTGATATGGGCGTGAAGAATGTGTTCGACCCAAATTTATCAGATCTGTCTCATATCAGTGATTATACGCTTTACGCGTCTCTGATGACCCAAGTGGCTGATATAGAGGTGACAGAGCAGGGGGTGAGAGCAAATGCATCGGCCGATTTTCTAGTTAACGACACGAGCGAAAAGATAGATTTTGTAGCGAATAGACCGTTTGCATATATTTTAGTAGATAGAAGGACACAGTTCATTTTATTCGCTGGCACATATTCTGTACCATCTATTTATTGATAGGGCGTAGGTTGATCAGCGGATTTTATGTGTTTTTTCCACAAGGAAACATTTTTCATGCCAAAAATTATGGAATTGGAATGTGATAAATCATGTTTCAAATGTATGATTCCTGGTTGTATTTTATTTATTGAATGTCTAGTTATCATTATGCTTTTAAAATGTATGCGTCGTAATACTTAAGTACTTATTAAATCTCGAAGCTTATCACAAATTAGAAAGTAATTAAACTCTCTATTTAGACAACCCACCAACAACATTCACCTGGTGGCAATAAGAACATGTTTAGAAACAATCACAACAGCCACCATAAATAATTGTAAGTAGTGGCCGTTGGGAAAAAATTAACATTTGTTTAGTTATTATTACAAGTAACTACGTAAAAATAAGACTAGGCGCTCCGTAGACAGGCGATTTTAGTTGACGCAACAGTCACTTCTTAAAATGTTTTTGGAAACTGTTGGCTCTTGCAACAAACAAAGCCCGGAGTGTACTAAAAGACATAAGAGAAAAGAAGTGTTCCTACAACCAAAAGTAGGTATTTCAAGGCGCTGCAAGATATGTCAGCGCCATAAAATCCTATAGGTTTCTGGTACCTATCACCGCTCTGCTCGGTTTTGATCTGCAGGGCTAGCATGGCCTTATCCCCGGGGTAAAGACAAAATTATTTCCCTGTTTTTCGCCACTGACAGGAGATCAACACAACAATTTAAACGCTTGACGAAGTTTAACCCCGAGGTTTGATTATGTTTCGTGTTAAAAAGTTAAAAAAAATAATTGATTAAAAGTCAGCGGGCGATTATAATTGTAGAAAAACTTTACTTATAATTTGCCTTCTCCACCAAACAAAACACATCATCATCATCATCATCAGCCTATGTCAGTCCACTGTTGGACGTAGGCCTCTCCCAAGATGCGCCACTGAGCCCTATCTTCGGCTCTTCTCTTCCAGTCATTGCCCACCGCTTTGCGTATGTCGTCGCTCCACCTGGTCACAGGATGTCCTACGCTATGTTTGCCGATTCGCGGTCTCCACTCTAGGACAAGTCTACCCCAACGGTTATCAGTCCTGCGACAGATAAACAAAACACGGATAGGTGGAAAGACAAAATAGTCCCCTTGCCATGCTAGCCCTGCTGACCCTTACGATTAACTACCTAATAAAGCTTTACGGTTATCGCGAGGTTAAATTAACTTTTAAATCCGTAAGAGCAAGATGGATGCTTGTAAGACTTAAACACTACAAAATCACGCTACTGTAGTGGTTATATCTGCTCAGTTTCTTGAAAAATACTTTAAAAATAGTCATAAACAGCTAGGCAACCAGCTGTTTTAGCCTGTGGCCGCAACTTGTAGGTGAAAGTTGCTCAGTTTGCGGAGAGCCTTACTGCTTACTGTTATAGTAGGTAGCACTTACGCCACAGATTATAATAATAGTTACTCGTAACTTTACTTTTAAAAGTTTTTAAGAGTCAATAAATTTTGTATTTATATTTATGAATGATAATTATAATTACTATTTATTATTTATACCTACTCATAATTTTTAAGATACACTAGCATAAGACATTTACAAGCGACGGAACAAAATGTTTAAATAAATGTTTTTGATAAAAGTTTGTTTTAATTTATCAGTAATTCAATTGCAATTTTGTCAATCCCATAATTAGATTTTTTTGATGAAGTACATATTTCGAAACATTTTTGAATGGTGTTATTATTGGAAATACCTATTAATCTGATATTTGTGGCTCGTAAATTTTCCTGTAAACCGTGTATTTTCGACCGACTTCCAAAAAGGAGGAGTTTCTCAATTCGTCTGTATGTATTTTTTTGTATGTATGTTATGCGATTACTCCGTCAATTGAGAACCGATTCGAATGATTATATTTTTAATCGGTAGGGTACATTTTTAAGGTGATTTCAATGTAATTTCATCAACATCTGGTAAGTATCTCCAGAGATATGATGATAAACGTCTCAAACTTGCTACTGAAACTGACACCCGCGGCATGGAAGTCGGTTGTTTTAGTTTTTAAACTATCTTAATTATTGGGAACATTACCGGCTGGCAGTAACCTTGAGTGCCTTTTCACACGTACCGGTTGCCGGGTAGCCCGGCGCCGGATACCCGGTGTCAAATAAGCTAAATGCCGGATAAATTACGCCGGTACATGTGAAAGCTATGTACCAAGCCCATACACTTCACCACCGGGTAACCGGCGCCGGCTACCCGGAAACCGGTACGTGTGAAAAGAGCCTGATTCTGTTTATATCTATAGTTAGGTTAGTATTGTTTAATGTAGTTTATATATTTTTAATATTAGTTTTATTAGTTAGTTCTTACTATTAATTAAACCCGTATTATTTATATGTTTCAAAATAATAATATATTTAAATCTTAATATTGCATCTATTTTAAAATAATTCTGAATATAGCAAGAATGCAGTGATGCGCAAAATTATTGACAAAACATATATTCGGTCGAATTGAGATACCTCCTCATTTTTTTGAAGTCAGTTAAAAATTAAATCTGAAGGACTCACACAAGTCATTAATACGCTTTTATTAGCTTCAGACGTATGTATGTTTGTATGTTAGTATGTAACGGAATCTTTGAACATGATTTTAACCCCCTTCAAATTTGGATGTTTAATATATACATCGGTACTTACATCGGTGGGAGAAATCACTTACGATAAGAGGTAAAGATTATTATTAAAGTCTTGTCATTTATTTTTGGAGTAACTAGGTGAATAATAATTTATGATCGTAGAAAACGAAAAAAAAAGACTTCACATGCCGCGGAAGTCAAAGTTCCAACTAGTTATAATCATATCATCTTGGGATACAAATTTGCTTATATTGTTTATCTCCATATCTCCGGAGATAATTGTCATAGCTCAATAACATTTGAGTGGGACCAAACGGGAGGCATAATCTCTCAAACATCAATCATCACAATTTTTCAAATCGTTTAAGATTTGACGGAGTTCTGAGGTAACAAACATTTAAAAAAAAACACTCGGATTGAGAACCTCCTCCTTTTTTGTGAAGTCGGTTAAAAATAAAACCGGTCAAGTGCGAGTTGGACTCGCGCACCTAGGATTCCGTACAAACTTGTCAAACTAGGTTAAACTACAAACTTCACAATGCAGTTCAATCCCTAGACCGATGCCTAGACACGGTTAGTGCACCAACCGCAAATAATAGGTTTGTAATAGTAAACTCGCTTTTTTGTTAATAAACTACATATTTACGATTTCTAGATTTATTCCTATTCTTGCTTCAAGACCTTGCTTCTTGCCAAATTTCATGATTCTAGGTCAACGGGAAGTACCCTATAGGTTTTGATTTTTGACAGATACTGTAGACCTGAGTATTTGATATAAGTTTCAACGTGATAGGTTTACGCGTTCTAAAGAAAAAGGGTCTTGACCGACATACAAACGGACAACAAAGTGATCCTATAAGGGTTTCTCTTTTTCCTTCTGAGGTACGGAACCCTAAAAAGTTATTATATTATATGTAGCATTCCACAATTGGTAGGAACATTATATCGATGTTCCGCCTGACTTCTTAACAAAAAATACCTTACCACCACTAAAGAGAAAATCTGGCACCATAAACCTTACGGTGTTCCGGCAGCACACTGTACAGCCCTTGAATAAATGAATGAATGAATGAGAGCCCTTGAGCTCCTATCTCACCTGTTGGTAAGTGATGATGCGGTCGAAGATGGTAAGCACGCTAGGCCTAGAATGGGAACTGGCTCTCAAGGATAGCTGCCGGAACACATTAGATGTTTTGGCGACAGATTTTCTAACTTGAGGGTGGTAGCTGGTATGATGAACGAAGAAGCAAATCGCTTCGTTCATTCTGATACATATGGGTAAGAAATAAGTATACATTTAAAAATATACTTTACGGCGATTATCTCACCGGAATAACCTTGAATAATAAACTTAATTATCATTATTTCGTTTATTTTGCTGATTATTTTGATAAGATTAAGATACTGCGAATTACGTGTTTATTGCAAATTTACAAGGACATTATATATATATCTGACTGAGTCATATATAATAACTTTACTTATAAGCTTTATCATCATCATCACAAGCCAGTGTTCGTCCACTGTAGGACATAGGCCTTTCCTATAGCACGCCACTGAGCTCGATCTTAAGCTTATGTTATGTTATGTTATGTGTAGTATATATATATATATATATATGTATATACTATATTATATATATATATATATATAATATATATATAATCTGAATCAATCTCGGAAACGGCTCCAACGATGTTCATAAAATTTAGTTTACAGGGGATTTCGGGGGCGATAAATCGATCTAGCTAAGATTTTTCATGAAAACTGCTACAATATCATTATAATACAAAGGGTAATTTCGACTCGACATTTGACAACGTTATGATAGCTCGGTGGAAGATCGATAGGGTGGCGTTCGGGAGGTCTCAGGTTCGAGACCAGATGAGATGACTTTTGTCCCTTTTTAGGGTTCCGTAGTCCTGACAAGGAACCCTTAGTTTCGTCATGTCTGTCTGTCTGTCTGTCTATCCGAGGTTTTGCTAAGACCGTTAATGCTAGAAAGCTGTAATTTTGTAAGGGTATGTATATAAATTACGCCGACAACAAACTGGTGAAATAACATTTTGAAAAATATTTTTTTTAGGGTAGCTCCCCTACATGAGAAGTGGGGAAGAATTTTTGTTTCGTCGTCTACCCCATCGTGTGGGCTATCGTTGAATAGGTCTTTTAATATGATTTATGCTCCATTTACGAAATATTAAACTTTAAATTGCAAATTTTTGTTCCAGTGGGGCGTCCCCCCCCCCTCTAAAAGCTAAACTGCTGGCTTGAAAAATCTGGAAATATTCGTGATAATAGGGCATCTCATGAACTTTAAAGGAAAACTATAGCGGTTAAGATAACTTTATTAGTTTAGCAGTAATTGTCGTTGAACTTGGGTGTCGGATAATTTTGTACCAAATACAAAATCCTTAGAATAAATACTTTAAAGTGACAAAGACGAAGTACCTAGTTACTTGTTTATAACGGGTAAAGACTTGCATTGAATAACGGGCTACTACGGAACCCTACACTGCGCGTGGCCCGACACGCACTTGGCCGGTTTTTTTTTATTTGTTTTATATATTTTTTTCTTCTTATGTAGGTAAAACCATTAATGGGAGCCAAAAGAAATCCAAAGAACTCGATTTAACAAAAAAAGAAAATACGTACAATACCGAGCAAAGTTCGGTAAACCAGATGTTCATGATTATGAGTTAAGGGGTTAGGACATCGCTGCTAAATTGGTACAGCGCCGGTTATGTTGGCAGAATTTCTCATTGATGGTGGTAAACAACCAAAGAACCAGTATTGAACTGGCGACCTTCAAGGCTGAGCTACTGATTTTAGTCGAATATTGTATGTGGATTTGAGATTCACAAATATAGTTTATTTATGGGAGCTGAATCCCAAGGGCATCTGCCGGAATACAATTAGATATTTGGCTACAGATTTTCCAACTTGAGAGGTAGCTTGCCAGGCGGACACTAGCCAGTGTCCTACCACAATGCAAGCCGTTACTAAATTTACTAAAGGTTTTTTTTACCACAAAGGTAAAAAAGGAACCCTTATAAGATCACTTTCTTGTCCTTCTGTCCGTCTGTCTGTCTGTCCGTGTGTCACCACCGATTTTCTCGGGAACGGGTGGACCTAGCAAGTTGAAATGTGTACCAGATATTGATGTCTATAGTTAGTCCCTATTAGGTGTATAAAAATCAAGGCCCTGAGTCAACACGGTAAAAAGATATGGGCAGTTAGATTTTAGCGAATACTTGTGAGTACCAAAATATACCTTAATTGTCAACTTTTTTATTTTACGGAATTTCGCCTTTACTTGTGCTTACCTAAGACCTTGCTTTTAACCAAAATCGACAATTCTAGGTCAACCGTTAGTACCCTATAGGTTTTCGACCCAAAACCTATAGGGTACTCCCGTTAACCTAGAATCACGAAATTTGTCTTACGGCACAAATAAAGGAAACATTACAAAAAAAAAGTTGAAAATTAAAGGGTGTCCACATACATACATAGTTTACGTCAATTAAGATAGGCCTCTGAGCAATCAATTGGCAACCAACGTTGGTACGGACGACTCGGTGGGCGAGTCCAACTCGACTTGGCCGGTTTGTTTTTAGGGTTCCGAACCCAAAGGGTACCAACGGAACCCTATTACTGAGACTCCGCTGTCCGTCTGTCTGTCTGTCTGTCTGTCTGTCTGTCTGTCTGTCCGTCTGTCACCAGGCTGTATCTCATGAACCGTGATAGTTAGACCATTGTAATTTTCATAGATGATGTATTTCTGTTGCCGCTATAACAACAAATACTAAAAACAGATCAAAGTTAAGAATTAAAGGGGGTCCCCATACAAAAAACGTGTTTTTACTATAGTGCCATCTATGTACGATTGTTTGGTTGGTTGTCCGACTCGCACTTGGCCAGTTTATTTAAGGTTACTAGCAATTTGGCTTTTACATTACTAGTATTCTTGTCAATCTATCCAACTAAGTTAAATAATATGCTTGTGTCTGGAGTGGAGTCACGTCAATAGTGCAACTAGTGGGCATCGAACTCACGACCTCTCGATCGCCTGGCTGAGGCCTCAGCTTTAGGGCTATTGCCACTTTTTATTACTAACCTTGCCCCACACCTGCATCCTTTAATAATTTATCTATGATCCTGCCAACTTATTAAACCAGGGCGTTTCTTATCGATTATTTTCCTCTACCAGAGGGCCACTGTGAAAGGCGCACGACGGAGTTTGAACCCACAATCTATGGCGTCCAAGCCGACCATTCTCCCAGGTAAATAAATAAAGGTCTAATAGATGTTAAGGCAATTCATTAGCACTACTACTGTAAAAAAAAAAGTGAGTCTGACTCACACACCGAGTGTTCCGTACAGGCACAGTATATTTTATGAAGGTATAAACTTTAATGTATTACTACTTGTACTATTTATTATTCTGTGGTACTTCATTAAATATATTTTAAGATAAGATAATTTATTTCCATTAACATAACTGTACAAAGAATGCAATAGAACATTAATATACATAGAATTTAATGTAGATGTAACATATGCAAATTTAGCTGCGGCCCCACACTAGGCACAAGGCCCGTGTCGTGGAAGCCTGTTGATACGATGTTTCAAAACTTTACATAGAGGCATTCCAAGATATTACATTTTGAAACATAATTAAGTGTGTGTGTTCGTGTGTGTGTGTGTGTCTGTGTGTGTGTGTGTGTGTGTGTGTGTGTGTGTGTGTGTGTGTGTGTGTGTGTGTATGTATGTGTTTGTGCGCGCGCGCGCGTGTGTGTGTGTGTGTGTGTGTGTATGTGTGTTATTAATTAATCACTTGTTCTGTGTCATCATATGATTGTGTAATCAACCATTTGTGTACGATGCGACGAGCCATTACAACATTTTCGTCTTTAATGTTGCAAACCTTGTTAACTCTGTTATAAATGTGAGTGAGCAGATATTGTAGGTAATATAATATAATACATCCTTAGACCTTTAAGAAAAGTTCTAGGAATAAATCTTTACATAGTATATAAGATCTTCGACTTCGCCGCCGAATGCCGCGCTTTTAATTTTCAGTACCGTGTTTGAGGCGTTTATCTCCATATCTCTGGACAAACTTATCAGATCTAAATTAAATTACCATGGTACCACCCTTGAGGTATCTCCTTTTCAACAAAAAAAGGATCAAATATTATGTTTCTTTGAAGTGTCACACACTTTATATTTTTGTAAAATTGTTAAACACAATCCAAAATTTCATCGTACCGACGAGACTCGAACCCGCACCCCGGGGGGTGCGGGTTCGCACGGTGCGAGCACCTGGACGTGTAATCCGGGGATTACACGTCCAGGTGCTCTGCCAATTAAGCCACGGTTCGATCCATCGATACGACGAAATTAGTGGATTGCATTTGTTAACCCAATTATGCATTGGTGGCGCCATCTATGTATATATATATATATATATCTACTTATTCCGTAAGTTAAATGTGGGCAAAAATGCAATCGATCGAACCGTGGCTTAATTGGCAGAGCACCTGGACGTGTAATCCGGAGGGTGCGGGTTCGAGTCCCGTCGGTAGGATGAAATTTTGGATTGTGTTTAACAATTTAAAAAAAAGGATCATCTAAATTGGTTCATAAACAATGACGTTATCCGCGAACACACAAAAATAATACGGTCAAATTGAGAAACCTCCTTTTTTGAAGTTGGTTAAAAACAAAGTTACTGCCGCTGTCTGTACGCTTTTTGTATACGATCTTTTAAACCACGCAACGGATTTTAATGCAGTTTTCGTCAATAGATAGAGTGATTCACGATGTAGTTTTATAACCATTATTAAACGCGGGCAAAGCTGCGGGGTGCAGTTAGTATACTATAAAACACAGTGGCACAGGTACGATTACATCTTATAGGCTAGCGTTTGACCACTATTTCTAGTAGTGGTAAGCTATGATGTGGTCGAAGATGGTGAATCTCAAGGGGTGTGTGCTGCTGGAAAGCCTTTAGTCGGAAAGGAGATTAAAAATTAAGGTATACAAGAAAAATGTTTCATCAGCAATTTTTTTGTTTGATTTTATTGAATACTAGCAGCCCGTCCCGGCTTCGCACGGGTAGAACATATATGCCTACAAAATTTGCATCAGTTTGTTGCATCGAATATACAATATGAACATATTTAACAATCATCGTCAAATTTCATCCAATTTACACAAAACCTTAACGAATTATGCACCTAAACCTTCCTCATAAACATTCTGGCTATTGGTAAAAACCGCATGATAATCCGTTCAGTAGCTATTGAGATTATTGCGAACAGATAGACAGACGCAGTGATGGACTTTGTTTTATAATAATTACGCAGTGATATTAGACGGCCCTTTGGCGTAAAGGATAGTTACCCTGATTCTGACCCGACGGTCGTTGGTTCTAATCCTAGCTATATACCTACCAATGAAAGTTTCATGTGCATTCATGAATCATGAGTTTTCCTACAGTGGTAGTGGGATCATTAAATCTACCAAAAAGTAGCTTACCACCAAGGAGAACATCTGCCGCCGTAACCTTACGGCGTTCCCCGACGCAAAATGTAGGGGTAATATACGTTTAACGTGTGTATCTGTGTGTCTGTCTGTAGCATCTTAGCACCTAACCGGATGAACCGATTTTGTTTTTATTATTCATAGTTTTTGTTTTGTTTGATAGATGTCTTCATCGAGAGTTTTCTTAGCTTTGATTAATGAAAATTCGTTCAATCGTTATAAAATGATGAGCTTTTTTCTAGTTAATTGCGCTATGAAATCAACTTTCATAGGTCTGATAAATTCGAAAAACTTCTTCTTCAACGATATTGTAAGAACATGGAAGCATTGACCTGATGCTGGGACATCTTCTGGACTCTACAGAATACTCAAATCCTTACCAACTTAGAGCTCAGATTTTAAATGTCGTGTTTAGAGTCATTGGAATGCTTTTAATGAAAAGATTATACATAGATCAGTCGGGGTGGTTTAAAATATTATATTATATATATATATATATATATATAGATGAATATTATTTTATGCAATAGATCATATTATTATACTATATCGACTTCAAATTGACTATGATCGGTGGGGATCTACAGCATAGCTAAGCCTATAATAATATTTTCGCAGTAACTATGACCTAATCTGTGGTTTCACTGCAAATATTTTATTAATTTTGCGATGCGTGTATGTGAAATGCGAGATATCTTCTAGAGTTTTCATTTGAATTATATACTGACAATTTTAATCCATAATATGTGGCCAAGCTAATTAACGTAATTATTTGTATAAGGATTAATACCATATACTTGAAAATAGTCTTGGAAGTTATGTAATATTTTTTAACAAAAATTTTAAGATTAAAATGATTACTGTGAGTCAACCTTAAGAGATAGACATACGAGTATGCTGTCGTGGACTTTTTTGTAGGTGTTATTAAGTTGTATAACTCTTGCATAGAAAATATTCTTCTATCTATTTTCAATTAAGCAGCGTTCGTAAGAAACGTGTTTTTTCGACCGTTTTTTTGCCGACTTAGGTTACAAATTAGGTCTCCACGAATGTACTTTTGATTTAAACGGGATAATATATAGCCTATTTTCATTACGAAAGTCCATTCTATGTATTAGTGAAATAATTTTTTAAATCGGTCCAGTAGTTTTTGAGCCAAATCATTACAAACATACAAAAACACAAATGTTCTCTCTTTATAATATTAGTATAGATTGCACAGTGGTACGGAACCCTACGTGTGCGGGTCGCACTCATCGCATTTATTTACTTTGAGGTACTTTTGGTTTTTCCTTTTGAGGTGCAGAATCCTAAAACACTTCGAAATGTCAAACCAACAAAGTAGTAGATAGGTAGTATGTATGCCAACACAACAAACGGTGTCAAGCGATGACAACATCGGCGAGGTCTCGAGATAATATGTAAAGGTACTTCATCTAGCTACTTAGGTATAATATACGACTTTGTATATTTCTCGTAATTGTCAGCTGTTACCGATACGATAAATTAAAAAAAAACCGGCCAAGTGCGAGTAGGACTCGCGCAGGAAGGGTTCCGTACCATTATCTAAAAAAAAAAACGGCCAGAAAGATCAAAACAAAAAAGTCATGTGTGTACTAGTATGGGAGCCCCTATATATTAATTTTATTTTAAAGTGAGTAATATAACTCAATATTCTGTAAATATTTCAAGCACCGACCTGTTGCCGTTATCAACATCGAGAATAAACAAGCAAAAAAATCGCATTTGGTGTATCATGTATGGGAGACAGTCCGTCAGTGTGGGTAACAGTCGGGACACATTAATGGCTTAACGAATGGGGATTAATGTGTCCCGACTGTTAAAGTCTCTATATTCCATATAACAATGTATAATTTATTTTATGAGTGTATCGACCAAGAAAGAATTTAAATGGTATAGTTTTTTGATATCCCTAAACAGAAGTCTAAACCACTAGACTTACTTGTTTTTTCTTTTCAGTTCGTTTTTTAACACTTCACTTTTTGCGCAGTCGGGTTTTTGTTTTTTTAATTTAATGTTTTATTTTACACTTTTTAGTTAAATAAAGGACGGCAAATTCCGTAATCTACCCCAACGGGAAAAAGACGTGATTGTATGTATGTATGTATATTATATAATATATTATTTCGTTTCACTTTATAGACTTACGATTTAATTTAACTTTTTATTTGTTTTGTCATCTAGGTATTCATTGAGCGTAAAATACGCTTTGTTAATTAGTAACTCCGTCTATCCTGTTCTATACTTTATACTTGTAAAACAGTCGGGAAGCTTATAAAATATCTTGCTTTTGCTATGTTTACTTTTCATCAATTATGATTTATTTTATGATTTGAGACGTGTATAAGTGCGTATATTAATACTACCCACTTACTGGATAAATGCTTTGACTTTGACTTTACCGCCATCGCATGTGTACCGGAACTGTGTATTTTCAGCTTAGAGCTGGGATGAATCAGGTTATGTTTGAACCTTGTTTTGTCTCCTCTAGGACCACCTCTTTTTCTAGAATAGAAATTGGTATATATACGTACCAATTTGCACATTTCAAATATATATATTGACGTTAGCGTTAATATTTTATTGTTTATGAAATGGGGCCAGCAGGATTCCAGTACTATTATATTTACTAATATGCTTACGCATTTTTTTGGCAAATGTAAGGTTTTGTGCGTCTACACTACTAAGTATGTATTAAAATGGGGGATTTAACAACAAATACTAAAAACAAAATAAAATTAAATATTAAAGGGGGTCTACATCACAGTGTGGTCTACATACAAGTAACGTGTATTTTTCGGCGTTTTGTGCTTGAACTTGTTAACTAATAATAGATAGAGACTTGAAGTCTTCACAAAATGTGTATAACTATGACCGTTATTACAATTATGGAGAAAAGAACAAAAAACCGAAATGCGTGAAATAGATAGGGTATTGCTTTTTAAGCTTACTTACTTTACAGTTGTACTATTAAACGAATATACCAAAAGGAAGAGGTTGTTTGTTACCTCAGAACTCCATCAATTCTTAACCGATTTGGAGAATTCTTTTTTGTTTGAGTTAATATGATTTTCGTTTGGTCTCATTGTAATTTTATTGAGATCTGATAAGTAACTTCAGAGATAAGCACCGCAAACTTGTTACTGAAAGTGACTAACGCGGCATGTAAAATCGTTTTTTTTTCGATTTGTACGATCTTAAATTATTTGTTATATATATTTTGAATCTCCATTTTAAGACCTTTAACTCGATAGGTTTTGAAAAAAAAAATTTTTTTTGAACCTCAAATTTTGACGTCTGATATCCGCCATTTTGAATTTTACCATTTTTTATGTTTTCGTTGACACTCGCGCTAGCATGGCGAATCTATTGACGTGCCAATTATCAAAATCGGCCCACGCGTTTGGTCTCTAGTGTGCCACAAAGGAACAAACATACATACATACATACATACATATATAGACTGATAAACACATTACCTATCCTTTGCGTCGCGCAGTCGGGTAAAAAAATAGAGCAGCAAACAAGCAGGCGGCCGACCTCAAAATAACTGCATCTTCACTTAACATCAGGTGAGATAGCAGTCAGGTGCTTGTCTGTCAGGTATCCTAACGCAACATCATTCACAAAACGAAAAAAACTGGCCAAGTGCAAGTCGGACTCGCACTCGTAGGGTTCCGTAACACAGTTAAGTATTCCATAACTATGATTTTTCGTAACTACAAAATTAACTTTGTTTTTCATAGTACTTGTATGAAAAACAAAGTTATCTTTGCGGTCGCCATATCTCTAAAACTGCTGACTGTATCTTGTTCAAACCAATTTTCGTTGTTAGTTTTTATTGAGATCTACAGCATATATTTTTTTTAGATTTTTCACTCCCATACTTTAAAAGTTAGAGGGGGGGGGGGGACATTTTACCACTTTAGACGCGCCTATCTTTCAAATGATTGACTTTGAGAAAAAATGATCTTAGGAACCTCAATATTATTTTTGAAGATCTACCCATAGACACACCCCACCCCATAGGTATAGGTTTGACGAAAAATATTTTTTTTTGTTTCAGTTGATGCCCCCCCTTAAACTTATATATTTTTTATTTTTGTATAAAAAGCGGTTTATAGATTACATCTACCTACCAAGTTTCAATTCTGTAGTCTTGACAGTTTCGGAATAAAATGGCTGTGACATACGGACAGACAGACAGACAGACAGACAGACGGACATGACGAATCTATAAGGGTTCCGTTTTTTGCCATTCGGCTACGGAACCCTAAAAATCCGACTTCAAATGCCGCGCTAGTCTAAGTACTAAGTTATAAGTATTTATCGCCAAATCTCTGAAGATACTTATCAGATCTCGATGAAATTACAATTGGACCACCACGGAAATGTAGGCTACATTTCCGTGGTGGTCCAATTGTGGCCACTTGGCCAGTTTTATTGGTATTTGTTATTATAGCGGCAACAGAAATACATCATCTGTGAAAATGTCAACCGTCTAACTATCACGGTTTATGAGATACAGCCTGGTGACAGACGGACAGACAGACAGACGGACAGCGGAGTCTCAGTAATAGGGTTCCGTTGGTACCCTTTGGGTTCGGAACTCTAAAAACGTGCGAGTTGGAACCCGAGGCTTTCGTACAAATTTGTCTAACTAGATCAAAGGACAAACTTATCTTTGCAGTTCGATCCATAAAAAATACTCGTATATTACACCAACCGCAAAGAATTAGTCTGTTATAGTAAATTCATTCGTTTTTCTTAATAAAGTAAATTTTTACTGTTTTTTTTCTCTAATAGTGCTTAAGACCTTGCTTCTTGCCAAATTTCATGATTCTTGGTCAACGGGAAATACCCGATAGGTTTTGATTGCGTTGCGAAATCGCAAAATATGCGAAAATAACGACATTATTTTCGCATTAGACATTAGATTCTTTGTTCCTCAGAAAACCTTCAGTTACTTATTCCTCTACACTCCTCACGGTTCTACGACAAATCCTTTACAGTGCATGCTGCCCGGTTATGGAATGAGCTACCTGTAGATATTAGACGTGCTAAATCACTCTTGCAATTTTTAAATTGCAAGAGAGATTGGGACAAATAGTGCTTTTTAACTAAAGATTTATCTTTAGTTAAAAAGCACTATTTGTCCCAAACATGCTAATTCTACTGATCACACTTTGTTATAGACTTGAATGTATTCAGCTATGTGTATGTATTTATTTGTATTTATAAAGTATTTATGTATTCAATAAATTTTAAAAATATATGAGTATGTTTATGTAATATATGTATATATATTTTATATAATTTATATGTATGTGTATGTATGTCCATATATGTATATTTAGTATTTTACTTATAATAATAAATAAATATTTTATTGCAGTTTCCAGTTAACATAAATAATCGCCATCGCCAAACTCCCTTTGTTTTTTGTTACTACTCCACACTTGGTTGTCTGGAAGAGATCGCTCTATGCGATAAGACCGCCGATTGTATCACCGAATTAGGTTGTTATGTCTAGATATTAAGGTTCTTTCTGGTATACAATAAAGAGATTATCTATCTATCTATCTATTATTTTCCCATATATTATGTTTCTTTGAAGTGTTACACACTTTATATTTTTGTAAATTGTTAAACACAATCCAAAATTTCATCCTACCGACGGGACTTGAACCCGCAACCTCCGGAATGACATTTGAAAAAACATGGGAAATCCATTCTTTGTACAGTTTGTACGTTCTTTGTACCTATTTCTCTATCATGCGTATTAAATGCGTACGTACCATTTACAATAACCGTTGAACTATTTTTTACGGATTTTCGTCTTAGTATCTGCAGAAGTATAGAATATTATATTATTGTAGTTACGGTACTATGTACCGTAGTTACGCGTTAAAAAAGTTTAATTGACACCTGAAATGTTCAAAAAGTATGCACCTACTATAGCCGATTTAATAGCGGCTATAGTACCGTAACTACAATCATATAATATTCTATACTTCTGCAGATACTAAGACGAAAATCCGTAAAAAATAGTTCAACGCTTATTTTAAATGTTACGTACGCATTTAACACGAATGTTAAAGAAATAGGTACAAAGAATGGATTTCCCAGCATTTATTTATTATTTACAACATTGGGAATTCCTTAACTAACTATTATCTTCCCTGACAAGATGTGTGAGACAAGTTCGTTGCTAACACTATTTGTGTAACAACTACATAGATGCATTCCGCGGCTTCACCCGCTTTGAAAGTATCCTATGTTTGTATGTGTATGTCCTTTCCCCCGCATACCACAGAATAAATAATACTACACGTAACCATATTTGCACTGTGCAATATTTCAGCGAATTTTCGTCGTTTGAGCCATTCGACTGTGAAGAGGATATACAAATAGGTAGGTATACTTTTTAACCGACTTCACAAAAAAGGAGGAGGTTCTCAATTCGTCTGTATGTTTTTTTTTTTTTTTGTTTGTATGTTACGCGATTTCTCCGTCAATAGTGAACGGATCCAAATGATTCTTTTTTTAATAGGTAGGATACGTTTCCGAGGTGGTCCCATTTTAATTTTATCGAGATCTGATAAGTATCTCCAGAGATATGGGTGCAAACTTTTTTAAACATACCTAAGATTTTTTGACATAACATGACATTTGCCGAAGATGGCGGCCATTTCAGTCCCGCGACACTGCATACATTATTAAATAAGTCAGAATTATGAACGAACTTTGTACCAAGCAACACTGCAAAAAAAAAAAAAATTTAAGCATAATACCACAGATTATATAATAGTTACAACGTAAATAATACTTTCCGTTAGGTTGGCTACACAGTGCTTTCATAATTCGGGTTTCAACAATATAGGGAAGTGCCTCTTATAACGTAGTAGAGTGATTCAGTACTCTGTTGGCCATATGGCGGCAAGTATGTTAATAATCGCAAATAATACTTTTTTACATTCATTTTGGAATACAACTAGTCCGTGTTATAAAAGTATTTGGAATTATTGTAATAAAATAGACAATTAATTATCGTGTCAGATGCTTTAATTGCACAGGGCCATTTTGGACATTGTCCTTTGATACCTTGATGACATAATTATTACTAGTGAATATTATCACTTTAGCAAGGCATTTAAAGTCAATTTTTTTAGGGTTCCGAACCCAAAGGGTACCAAATGAACACTTTCTGAGACTTTGTTGTCCGTTCGTCCGTCCGTCCGTCCGTCCGTCCGTGTGTCTATACATATGTGCGCACTTTACAGATCTGTATCTTCTTAACCGTTATACATACACAAACGTACCCTACCGATTAAAATAAGAATCATTTGAATCGGGTCACAAATCACAATTGACGGAGTAATCGCGTAACATACATACAAAAAAAGAAGAAAAAAATACAGACGATTTGAGAACCTCCTTCTTTTTGGAAGTCCGTTGAAAATTCGACTTCAAATGCCACGCTAGTCTAATTACTAAGATTTAAGTATTTATCGCCAAATCTCTGAAGATATCTTTCAGATCTCGATGAAATCACAATGGGATGTTCACAAGTAACGGAGTAATCGCGTAACATTAAAATTAAAACAAAAAAATATACCAACAAATTGAGAACCTCCTCCTTTTTGGACGTCGGAAAATGATATTCCAAACATTTTATTATAATAAAAGCATAACATTAAAATACGAAATTAGACTGGTTAACTACTAACTAGAGTATTTGTTAATAATTGTTGAACGTGTATTATTAGCAGGATGTATTAAATTAGATATCATTCTAGGTTACGTCAGATTTTAGTGATTCTATTTCTAGTCACCAATGAGTACTAAAACTAGTTAATGTAAATAATTTAAGATCGTTTAAAAAACTAAAAGAACCAACTTCAAACGTTGCGCTAGTCAAAGTAGCCAGCAGTAAGTAGCATGTCATCGAGGTATATAAATGTATCGTAATACAAATGTTGATATATTAGAAACGGCTCTACCGATTCCGTTAAAATTTAATAATAAACAAAAAAAAAGAATTTTCCAAATCGGTTCTGGCATTTTCGAGCAATCGGTGAACATTAATTAAAAAAATAAAACCGGCTAAGTCGAGTTCAACTCACTCGCCCACCGAGGCTTTCGTAGCAACCAATTAAGCTAGACCTCTAAATTGTATCAGCGCTCATATAACTCAGAGGTTTACCTTAATTGGCGCAAACTATGTACATATGGGGACACCCTTTAATTTTCAACTTTTTTTATTTATTGGAATTTTTCCATAATTTGTGCGGTAAGACCTTGCTTCCTGCCAAATTTCATGATTCTAGGTCAACGGGAAGTACCCTATAGGTTTTCGACCCAAAACCTATAGGGTACTTCCGGTTTACCTAGAATTGTCAATTTTGGTTATAAGCAAGGTCTTATAGCACAAGTAAATGAATAATTCTGAAAAATAAGAAAAGTTGAAAATTAAGGTACATTTTGGTACTAACAAGTTTTCGCGAAAATCTAAATTTGCCCATCTTTTTATTATGTTGACTCAAGGCCCTTGATTTTTATACACCCAATAGGGACTATAGACCTCAATATCAGGTATAAATTTCAACTTGCTAGGTCCACGCGTTCCTGAGAAAATCAGTGGTGACACACGGACAGACAGACGGACAGACAGACGGACAGACAGACGGACAGACAGATGGACAGACAGACGGACAGACAGACGGACAGACAGACGGAGAGACAGACGGACAGACAAACAGACAGACAGACGGACAGACAGACGGAGAGACAGACGGACAGACAGACGGACAGACAGACAGACGGACAAGAAAGTGATCTTATAAGGGTTCCTGTTTTTTACCTTTTGAGGTACGGAACCCTAAAAAAGATTCCAACTAGTTGAGAACCTCCTCCTTTTGTGTGAAGTCGGTTAAAAATTAGACTAGCTAGAGTATTTCATAATTATTATATGTGTATTAGCAGGATGTATTAAAATATCATTCTAGGTTACGTCAGATTTTAGTACTACTATTTGTAGCCACCAATGAGTACTAAAACTAGTTAATGTAAATAAGCTCAGAAACTCAGTGCTCGAATTATTTCATCAAAAATGATTTATGTGTTTACGTGTTTTACTGCTTTTATTATTATGCTCGTATTTATTATTTTTTCTTAAGTCTAGGTTTTTTTACAATATAGATATCAAAACAACTATACAAAAATCATTATAAAATAAACAATACTATAAAAAAACCTAAACCTAGGGTGCCTCCGGTAGCGGGGCAGGGCCCAAGCTACCGGGGGCTAGGGCTGCAGAGAGAGAAACCTCCTGACGATGCGTGCCGTGTCAAGAAGCACTGCCTTCTGTATCTGGCCCTTGATCCAGCCGTCTAGCGAGAGCCTCTTGAGATGTTGGTCGAGGCTCTTCGCTATTAGGCCGTTCGCAGAGACTATTATTATTATTATATATTATTCACATATTTATTGTTTTAACTTAGGTCTAGGTTTTTTTTTACAATATAGATATCAAAATAACAATAAATATCATTATAAAAGTAACAATAATATAAAAAAACCTAAACCTAGGGTGCCGCCAGCAGCATATATATTATTATATATTTTTGTAGTGGTAGGACTTCTGCTAGTCCGCCTGGGGCGGTACCACCATTTTGCCAATTAATTTTCAGCCGTGAAATAGGAATGTTTTTCGGTTGAAATGGCAAGATGTCCAGTGAAATTACAGGGTATGTGCGACTCAACATCTTTATGTCTGAAGGTAACAGGCGCAGTGCAGTGACATGCGAAATTCTGGGCTGTCTAAATTTTGCATGCCGCTGTATCTGTAATTGGTAGCGTCCTGCTTGTCATGTTACCTTTTACCATAAAAAAAAATAATTAAAGCTTTTTTTCATGGGTAAGGTACGATAAAACAGTATGCTGAAGCTCACAATCGTAGACTTCACCATCACGTGAACGTCGAGGTTATCCAGCTCCTCGACAACACGGACATTGTGAGAAGACTAAAAAGGGTAAAACCTTTCGAGTTACTTCAGTGATATTTTATTAAGTGAGCATAAGTGTAGTGATAGGGAACGCTATTTAAAAGAACACAATAACAAAGTGTCAAGCATCTACCAATGGAGATGTTAACGCAAGTAACCCCTCTGTAAAAGTATCGGCAGAAAAAAATGTTTGCGGATTACAACGTTAACATCTCCATTTGTAAATGCTCGAAGGTCTTAATAGAGACATTAGGAAAAGTTAAGTAATGGACACATTCTTAGTAATATCACAGAATAATGAATAGTACAAGGTCAAACTTTAATAGTAAATTTTTTACTGATGATTTACAAATGAAGCAGTGATCACGTAACATATATACAAAAAAAAACTTACAGACGTATTGAAAACCTCAAACCTCCTCCTTTTTGGTAGTCAGTTGCTGTATGCAGTATGCTGTTCAAAATTAGGCCATAGGCTTACAATTTATTAGATTCAACCTTGGTCGTCGTAAGTCTTTAGTCATGTGTTTTATCCTCTCCATCCTAAGATTGTCTGGAAAAGATCGCTATTAGCAATAAAACCGCCCATTGTATCACATTATTTCCAAGTTTATTATGTAACTTAGTTTTAAGAAGGTGTAGTGTAACAATACAGAGTTGATTTATCTGTTTATCTATCTAACTTGGTTTTTGTAGAATTTTTAGAAACACTGAAACTCTACGTAAATAAACACCAGGAAGGATATTTTAAGCGCTTGTATGATTTATGTGCATTTAAAACATATGCTAACATTATGCTGATGTAATAATTTCAGTCTATTTTTGTCTAGGTCACAGATGCTTGAAAACTGATGTAAGGTACCTATCTTCTTCTTCTTCTTCTGTAAATATAATAATGAAGATAGATTGAAAACTAAAATACCTAGAAGATACCTCGAAGTTCACTTGCAATTTGAAGACGAAGAAAAAGAGAAGGGTTGTAGCACAGACACTGAAAGGAATTCACTTCCTTGGCAGTATGTATGATGAAGCAAAACCTTTCGTTCGGGCGGATGGAACGTCCACCATAAAGCGTGGTACACATCGGTACGTTTGGTTGTCCAGCTCTTGAGTGAAAACCGCGAATCAGCAAGCGTAGCGTAGTATCCACAGGTGACAGAAGCATATTATATCGATGCTCCGTCTGACTTGCTACCAAAAAGTAGCTTACCACCATAAAGGAAAAAATCTGCCGCCATAAACTTACGGTGCTCCGGCGGCAGCGCATCCTTGAGTGAGAGTCAGAGTATTCTAAGCCGGAGGTTGCGGGTTCAAGTCCCGTCGGTACGATGAAATTTTGGATTGTGTTTAACAATTTACAAAAATATAAAGTGTGAAACACTTAAAAGAAACATAATATTTGATTTACGCAGTGCAACATCTCTCGTCGGATTTGAAAACTGTAATGTATTCTTCCGAATGATTAACTTACGTAATAAGTAGTCATAGATGGCGCCACCAATGCATAATTGGGTTAAAAAAAAATGCAATCCACTAATTTCGTCGTAACGATACTTCGCACCGTGGCTTAATTGGCAAAGCACCGGAACATGTTATTCCGGAGGTTGCGGGTTCAAATCCCGTCGGTACGATGAAATTTTGGATTGTGTTTAACAATTTACATAGGCTTACAATTTATTAGATTCAACCTTGGTCGTCGTTAGTCTTTAGTCATGTGTTCTATCCTCTCCATCCTAAGATTGTCTGGAAAAGATCGCTATTAGCAATAAAACCGCCCATTGTATCTTATTTCCAAGTTTATTATGTAACTTAGTTTTAAGAAGGTGTAGTGTAACAATACAGAGTTGATTTATCTGTTTATCTATCTAACTTGGTTTTTTGTAGAATTTTTAGAAACACTGAAACTCTACGTAAATAAACACCAGGAATGATATTTTAAGCGCTTGTATGATTTATGTGCATATAAAACATATGCTAACATTATGCTGATGTAATAATTTCAGTCTATTTTTGTCTAGGTCACAGATGCTTGAAAACTGATGTAATGTACCTATCTTCTTTTTCTTCTTCTGTAAATATAATAATGAAGATAGATTTAAAACTAAAATAACCGTCGTCGAGTGTGAAACCCCCCCCCCCCTCCCCCGCCCCCCTAACAGTGTGCCGAAACGTGGTTTTTTACAGTTTTAAAGAAAATTGTACACGATCGTGTGTAAAGTGTGTAACAACAAAATGATCCTTGATAAATTTAATATCTACCTATATTAGAATACAGCATGCTCTTGAAAAAGAGGTATCATTTATTTCAGACTGTCCGTCTGTCCATCTGTCGTTCTGTCCGTCTGAGGGGAGGACGTTGCAAGCTAAAATGTATACCAGACACTGAAGTCTATAATCCCTATTAGGTGTATAAAAATCAAGGTCCTGAGTCTACACAATAAAAAGATATGGGCAAATTTAGATTTTCGCGAAAACTTGTAAGTACCTACCAAAATGTATCTACAATTTCAACTTATTTTATTTTTCAGAATTTTTCCTTTACTTGCGTAAGACCAAAATTTACAATTCTAGGTCAACCGGAAGTACCCTATAGGTTTTGGGGCCGAAATAAAAAACCCTATAGGTTTTAGGGTCGAAAACCTATAGGGTACTTCCCGTTGACCTAGAATCATAAATTTTGACAAGAAGCAAGGCCAGCACAAGTAAAAAAAAAATTCCAAAAAATAAAAAAGTTGATAATTAAAGGGTGTCCCCATACATACATATACGCTAATTAAGATAGGCCTCTGAGTTATATGAGCGCTCATACAATTTAGAGGTCTAGCTAAATTGGTACCTACCAACGTTGGTACGGAGCCTCGGTGGGCAAGTCCAACTCGACATGGCGTGTTTTTTTTATTCGGTAGGGTACATTTCCGAGGTGGTCCCA
The DNA here is from genome assembly GCA_954871355.1 of Cabera pusaria. Lineage (NCBI taxonomy): Eukaryota > Metazoa > Arthropoda > Insecta > Lepidoptera > Geometridae > Cabera > Cabera pusaria. The sequence goes on along the minus strand of OX940909.1, from coordinate 4,184,466 downwards.
TTACAATTTCATCGAGATCTAATAAATATCTCCAGAGTTATGACGATAAACGTCTCAAACTTGCTACTGAAACTGACTCGCGGGGCATGGAAGTCGGTTGTTTTAGTTTTTAAACTGTGTCTTAATTATTTTTATTCTATGCTTCTAAAAAAATATAAGCAGCAGTGACATTAGTTTAATCTGCATAGCTAGCTAAAACACTTTTTCAAGCTGGTTAGAATCGAACAGCTTGTCAAAAATTGGCGAACCTTTTGGCGACAAAAAGCTGATACCTTCCACCAGCGGTCACTAACTTAGCACCACCCAGGGATCATGGTTTACGCCTACGGAAGGAGGGTATTGATCCTCCGTCCGTTGATGAATGATTCAAATTGATGAATGACCCTCCCGTTGGTTGACTATGGCTCCAGAATGTATTTAGCTCTTACCTAGAAGATACCTCGAAGTTCACTTGCGATTTGAGGACGAAGAAAAAGAGAAGGGTTGTAGCACAGACACTGAAAGGAATTCACTTCCTTGGCAGTATGTATGATGAAGCAAAACCTTTCGTTCGGGCGGATGGAACGTCCACCATAAAGCGTGGTACACATCGGTACGTTTGGTTGTCCAGCTCTTGAGTGAAAACCGCGAATCAGCAAGCGTAGCGTAGTATCCACAGGTGGCAGAAGCATATTATATCGATGCTCCGTCTGACTTGCTACCAAAAAGTAGCTTACCACCATCAAGGAAAAAATCTGCCGCCATAAACTTACGGTGCTCCAGCGGCAGCGCATCCTTGAGTGAGAGTCAGAGTATTCTAAGCCTAGCGTGTTCACCATCTTCGACCGCATCATCGCTTACCACCAGGTGAGAAAGTATCATAAAAATAAACTGGCCAAGTGCAAGTCGGACTCGCACTTGTAGGGTTCACACAGTATTATAGTATACTCTACCGTGTTACAACTATGATTTTTCGCAACCAAAAAAATAACTTTGTTTTTTCATAGTGTTTGTATGAAATACAAAGTTATATTTGCGGTCGCTATATCTCAAAAACTGCTGACTGTGTCTCGTTCAAAACAATTTTCATTGAAAGTTTTTATTGAGATCTACAGAATATATTTTTTCTAGATTTTTCACTCCCTTACTTTAAAAGTTAGTGGGGGGGACACGCATTTAACAACTTTAGACGCGCCTATCTTTTAAATTAGAGACTTTGAGAAAAAAATATTTAACAAACCTCAATGTCATTTTTAAAGACCTATCTATAGACACTCCACACGTATAGGTTTGAATATTTTTTTTGTTTCAGTTCTATGTATGGGATGGTTAAACGATATTTCCCCCCCTTAAACTTTTTTTTGTATAAAAATCGAAAAGCGGTTCTGTAGAATAGAATTAAAAAAAATTGAATTAGAATTAGAAGTAGCATTCTGTAGAATACATCGACCTACCAAGTTTCAATTCTATAGTCCTAATCGTTTCGTAATAAAATGGTTGTGACATACGGACGGACAGACAGACATGACGAATTTATAAGGGTTCCGTTTTTTGCCATTTGGCTACGGAACCCTAAAATCCTACTGACCCATGTTGATTTATCACCCAATATTTAAAATTTAAATAGATAACGACCATTTTAATATCTGCTACAAATGCTACAATAAAATATTTAAAAGAATGATTGAATATGTTGTCGTGAGTGAAAGTCGGAAGCCTGTACATAGTCTCATTATTATAATAGAACGACATACAAGTAAGTGGCTCGCCCAAACTTCTTTATAGATTTATTTCTTAATTTTCTTTTTTCACTATAGAACTTAATAATATATATTTATAAGGTCTAGTTTCGCCGGTACCCGAGTCGCTGATAGCAAATTAGGAACTTATCTAACAGATAAAGTCTTACTTTTATTCGGCGATAAGTCAGTTATTTGAATTGTTTAAAACTGAATTTCTATAAGTAATTATGGTTAATGGCCGTTAGGGGGAAATGCACATTGCACAAAACACCCCAAGCGGGACGGTACGTCAGTGCAGACCTATCGGCCCCATAGAAATTGTACTTACGGCTATATCACTCCGTATAGGTACTATCCGTCCTAACTCCGTCCTTTAAGTTGACAATCTAATTGACCGTTTACAAGAAAAAAATCGTAAAGCGGTTCACCTGCCTACCAAATTTCAAATGTGTAGTCTTAATATATTCGGAATAAAGTGGCTGTGACATTCGAACGGACAGACAGACACGACGAATCTATTAGGGTTCCGTTTTTTGCCATTTAGCTACGGACCTAACCTACCGACTTCAAACCTACCTACCTACCGGAACCTACTTCAAATGCCGCGCTTGTCATTTTCAGTACCAAGTTTGAGGTGTTTAAATCCATATCTTTGGAGATACTTAAAATATTGAATTACAATAGAACGAAACGGGAAGCATACCTACCTACTCTCACAAAAAAAAAATCGAAATCGGTTTATAAGTTCTGAAGTAACAAATATACAAAAAAAAATACAGGCGAAATGAGTACCGCCGCCTTTATTGTGTAGTCAGTTAAAAAAAAACTTGATCAAAAGCGAAAAAAAACACCATTACATATTTTATAACAATATATTTTATTTCAGTAACAAAATCTAATACGACTTATAGTACCAATCACATTTACAGCCTAATAAAAAAAGCCTAGAAATTACATTAAAAATTACGCATTTAATTGATTATTTACTTAAGATTAAAACCCAGTTTTACTAGTGCTAGCAGAGATTATATAATAGTTACTAGTGTTACTGATATAATTTAGATAGTTTAAAAACTATAATAACCGACTTCCACGCCCCGCGAGTCAGTTTCAGTAGCAAGTTTGAGACGTTTATCTTCATATCTCTGGAGATATTAATCAGCTCTCAATGCAATTACAATGGGACCACCTTTTTTTTTTTAGTTTCATTATGGCTCCACACGATCAGTGTATTTAGCCAGTGTCAAGTATGAAAATTCTTCAAGTTTTAGCAAATTCAAGACATAAATATAGGTCAAGGTCACATTTCAGGTCAAGTTTAAGATGAAGTCTAGTACAACTCATACCCTCAGTAAAAATTTGGACTTCACTGAAGATTTTCAGTGGAATTATGGTGTGAACGCAAATAGCATGTTTTTCAACATTGTGTTATTTCCCTACACTCGCACACATTCACCGGCACTTAATGGTTATAATCCACATTTATTACACATTAACTCGTGACAGAACACAAGTTTTAGGAAAAAATACAATGAGATCACACACACTTTTCCACGTTCCCGCCAAAAATCCCGAGTACGATACCCTTTCAAACAATAATAAATAAACTGGCCAAGTGCAAGTCGGACTCGCACTCCTAGGGTTCCGTACCTCACTACAGTAATTTATAAGATCGAGCAAAAAATACCGTGCTATCATTTTTCGCCAGCAAAAAATAATAATTAATAAACATTTCATTTCTTATAACGCCATCTAACGTCTAATATCTAAGTGAAAGCTTACACAAAGGTGTTAGATATCGGCATTTCAATATAACGCCATTTATGGACGTCTACTCTAAGCGTTCATAGATGGCGTTATATTGAAATACCAAAAAATAACGTTTCTTGAATTGGGACCCCCTTTATATTAAACTTTTTTTATTTTTTGGATTCTTTCCTTAATTTGTGCTGTACCTTGTTTCTTGTCTAATTTGATGATTCTATGTCAACGGGAAGTACCCTATAGGTTTTGGGTCGAAAACCTATAGGGTACTTCCTGTTGACCTAGAATTGTCAATTTTGGTTAAAAGCAAGCTCTTACAGCACAAGTAAAGGAAAAATTCCGAAAAATCATAAAAAGTTGAAACTTAACGTACATTTTGGTACTAAGAAGTTTTCGCGAAAATCTAAATTTGCCCATATCTTTTTATTGTGTTGACTTAAACCTTGATTTTTATACACGCAATTGGGACTATAGACTTCAGTATCAGGTATACATTTCAACTTGCCACCACCTCCACCTGTTCCTGAGAAAATCAGTGGTGACAGACGGACAGAAAGACAGACAGACGGACAGACAGACGGACAGACAGACGGACAGACAGACGGACAGACAGACGGACAGACAGACGGACAGACAGACGGACAGACAGACGGACAGACAGACAGACAGACGGACAAGAAAGTGATCTTATAAGGGTTCCTTTTTTACCCTTTGAGGTACGGAACCCTAAAAATAATTAAATCGCTTCACAATTGGCGAAAATATAGAATAATAACAAAAAAAATCACAAAAAAAATTAAAAAGCTATTTATAATACAGGCTGCATTTTCACATTTCATCGTGTAATATCGTTCATTACAATAAATGTCAAACTTCGGGATAAGGCCCGGGTTCCATAGTTTCAGTTGTCTGGCATACGTCATAGAAACCTTGTCAAAGTAGGTACTGTATGTACGTTCTATAATAGGATATAAGAAACCGATGAATCTGGCCCACAAGTTAATGAAATTTTTTATTATTTATATTTTATTTACTAATTTAATGAACTAAATTATGTAATCTTTTGTATTTACTTACAGAAAAATAAAATAATATCATTATTACATTAAAATACAAGTGTGAAAACTGGTTACTTAATAACGAGTTGACATAATACCTATCTATCTACATTCAATTCGACTATCCAGCATAATTTTTTTATTTCCCAATTCATCCGTGTTTGATACTGATATAGACATTTTCATTAAAAAGGAAAATTTTTATATATGAATTATGAGTTGTATTTTTATTTAAATTTAATTAGTTTTTTTTTGTGAAAACACTGAAATACATACATATAGTAACTTGTATTCGATTAAATTTTGTATAATGTGTATGTATAATGTACAACAAACTTTTTAGTCTCACAAACCATAACATTAACAAATACCTAATAACGTCTTTTTATTACACAACCAAAATGTCTTTTTTCATATGTAAGAAAAAAAAATTGCATATCAAAAGGTATAATAATATCAAACATGAATTTTATTATTATGTTTTATTAAAGTGTCACACACTTTATATTTTTGTACAAAAATATAAAGTGTGTGACACTTCAAAGAAACATAATATTTGATTTACGCAATGCAACATCTCTCGTCGGATTTGAAAACTGTAATGATTTCTTCCGAATGATTATCTTTCGTAATAAGTAGTCATAGATGGCGCCACCAATGCATAATTGGGTTAACAAATGCAATCCACTAATTTCGTCGTATCGATGGATCGAACCGTGGCTTAATTGGCAGAGCACCTGGACGTGTAATCCGGGGGGTGCGGGTTCGAGTCCCGTCGGTACGATGAAATTTTGGATTGTGTTTAACAATTTATGAATTTTATTGTTTATCGCTTTATAATCGAACTTATGCTTTTTAAAAATCTCATTCCATATTTGGCCCACTTACAATAATGATAGCAAATAATAATTATACATTCAGTTACAATATATTACTATAATAATACAAATATATTTTTGGTATTTTATTGATAAATGTGATTATGATAAAAATGAACAACTTATAAACTAAGAAAAACTAATGTACACATACAGTACAATGTATCTATAAAATCAATATCATAGTTGAATCTAGCATTTCTATTATTTTAATATTAAATTCAAATTTAAATATAAACGACTACTAAAATATATTTACAATTTTAACCATTATTGATTATTATGTAAATATTTATAATACACACGAGTATATTTACATTTTCATTGGTAGCTTAAGACGTCTGCGACGAACTATTTTTCCATAAAAACTCAATACCAAAATCACTTTAAATCAGAGCATATTTTTCTGGTCTCCATAATAACCTACTCAAAAGAAGTTTAATCTAGAACCGTGAAATTTGACAAGAAGCAATGTCTTAAAGCATAGTTGTAAAGAAAAAAATTAAAAACATAACTAGGTATGTATTTTAATAACAAAAAAGGAATTTTACTTTTACGAACGTATTATTTGCAATTAGTGCAGTAACCGTGTCTAGGCATCCGTCTAGGTACCTAAGGATCGAACTACTTTAAGCTAGTCTGACAAGTTTGTACGGAACCCTCGGTGCGCGAGACAAACTCCCCCTTGGCCGGTTTTATTTATGTAATATGTAAATGTGGAACCGTAATATATAAATAAATATTACGGTTCCATACGTTCCAAGTTGCCGATGATAAGGCCTTTTGCCCATTATAAAATATTTCTTGTGTCTTATGAGAAATGTCTAATGAGAAATTCTAATGTCTAATAAAAATGATTGTTATATGAGACCACATACATACATCTTCGAGCATTTACCAATAGAGATGTCAATGCAAGGCTTACTCAAGGCCCTCTGCTGGCCATATAGCCATTCTTGGCCATATGAGCGTGCGTAGCTACGCTGTATTTTTAATACTGTGTGCGTGTTTCAAGCTAGTGTGCGGGATCGTTAAAGTGAGTGATTAGTGTGTGTGCAATGCGTGTCTACCTCGTCCCCCCTAAGTATCGGCAGAAAAAAATGTTTGCGGATTACAACGTTAACATCTCCTTTGGTAAATGCTCGAAGACATACATACCACACCTATTACAAGATATTTTTTCTTATATCGGATAAGACACACGCACACTAGTCGATGGTCGTCCGTGTTTGTCTCGTGCACATTATAAGACATTTCTAATAAGAAATTTCTCAGAAGACTCAAGTAAATATTTTATAATGTGCAAAAGGCCTAAGAGCAACAGGTCGCGGAAGCTTTAATTAAATTCGCAAAAACTCAAGCGGCCACCTGTTAGAATAACGGTGTGTGCAAAAAATGCTAAAATAAAATGACCAACTGATTTTAGATAACGGTATATTGAACTTGTAAAAACCTTTACAATGTTATCTTTAATAAGCTCGTGATAATAATATTTGGCATGCTGTGTATCTTCCTATCGATATTAGTATAAATCTTTAATATAAGGCTAGAAATGAATGATCAACGCACAGCAGGAAATTTTGAGGGCCCAGCAGTGGTGTCGTGGGAGAATGGTTGGCTTTGACGCAAGAGGTACTGTACCAATCCCCGCCGTGCACCAATGGACTTTTCTATCGATAAATGTAAATGTAAATGTGCGAAACCCCAACCCCCGCAGGGTGGTAGGACACTATCTAGTGTCCGCCTGACTAGCTACCACCCTCACGCTAGAAAATCTGTCGCCAAACATTCTAGGCCTAGCGTGCTTACTATCTTCGACCGCATCATCACTTACCAACAGTACCCTTAGTACGAGTTTTCATACCAAACTCGATATCGTATATCGAACAAATTTTGTATGAAAAACCGTACAGCGCCTCTAGTGGTTACTACACTTCACTACATTTAGACCAATCAAAGAGCCAGAATAAGTCGAAAACTATAGGAGATCTGACAAAAGCGTTTACTATAAAAACTCGTACTAGGCGTACAGGTGAGATAGTGGTCAAACGCTAGCCTATAAGATATTAAAAAAATCAACACACAGCAGGAAATGCTGGGTCTAAATCTAAATCTCACCGCGGATTCCGCTGTCGAGATAGCTTACAGAATAGCCTAGCTGTTCTACTGTCCGTGAAAAATTTAACAAACAAACGAACGAATACATACATAACAGGTGAATCAGGGGGTTCAAGTATGTATGCAACTTTTGATACCTTCCATGGATTTACCTGACATACTGTACTAACGATAAAAGTGTTATTTTTATATATAGGTACATAAAATTAAAAATATTTTTCATAACATTTAACTGAATAAGATCGTCCAAAAATACCTTAAATAACCGATTTCAAATAATAATAATCTATATATATAAAATAAAGTCGTGTTAGTTACTACACTTATATAACTCAAGAACGGCTGGACCAATTTTTATGATTTTTATATTTTTGGAATTATCTTTGTCAGGAATAGGATGATAAGTATTAAAAACAATGAATGATGGACCTAAAAAAATTATATAAGATAAAATATTTTGCCAAAATGTTCCTGGGTTTAAAAACTGCCAATTATTTGATGATCAATTGTTTATTCCGCCGTATTTTTTTTTTGTATAATTATGGCTCTACACGATTAGTGTATTTAGCCTGAAAATTGTAATTTTAAGGAGCGTAAAGACATTGTAGCTTTGTCTGTTGAACGATGTATTGAATTATCTTGTATAGAGCTGGGGCAACATATAGTCATCTGTGTAGACCTCCATCGGCTGATTATAAAATGTTTGAGACAATTATGGAAGAAGTCATGATGAAAGTCTTCAACACCCCGAAATCTTTGATAGTTTGCGGTGACTTTAATGTTAATTTAATTGAGCAGTCACCGCTCAGTGATATGTTAAAAAAATTATTTCTTAGCTTCAATTTAAAGCATCTTTTTAACCAGCCGACTAGAATCACTAGCTCATCAGTAACCTGCTTGGACAATGTGTTTTGCAACTGTGAACCTGAGAAAATTGCAATCTTTGATAAACTTGGCTCCGACCATCTGGGACAGAGTGCCACATTTTCATGTAAAACATCCACCAAAGGTCAAGAATACACATACAGGCCCATTACAACCAATCGGGTTGAACAGTTTGTGGATATCATTGACAAGCAACTAATGAACCTAATATTTTCTGAGGATCCCGATGACCTATGCAGCACTTTATCTCAAATGTTGGGTGCAGAGTTCAATAATATTTTTAAATTTAAAACTATTACAAGAGCTGGGAAAATTCGGTTCGATGACTGGGCTACTCCTGGTATTTACAAAAGTAGAAATAATTTGTACAACTTATACTCACAAAAACAAATTAATTTACACAATACTAAATTCATAAATCACTTAAAACTATATTCCAAAACTTTTAAAGTGGTTTGTCAGACAGCAAAATCTTTGCATTTTAGTAGAAAAATTAAGCATGCTGATGATAAAATAAAAACAACATGGAAAATCATCAATACTGAAACTGGAAAAATAAAACAAAGAGACAGTAAGATCATCTTAAAAGTTAACAATAAATTAATCATGGATAGTAATGAGGTTGCCAATACAGTTCTTCTCTCAAGTACCCATTACTACCACTCAGTCCATAAATTCTAGTCCCGCTGACGCTTATTCTATATTATCAAAGTGTGTAAATAAATGTGATACCTTGTTCCAGTTCAAACACGTAACTGCAGACTCAATTGTGAAAACATTTAAAATGCTCAAACAAAAGAAAACCGAGGACCTGTGGGGAATGTCAACCACAGTTCTCAGTTACATTATTACTGTTAATAACAGTAATAATGTACTGCCCATACTTAGCTTTTATTTTTAACAAATGCGTTGATCAAGGTGTCTTCCCGGATTTAATGAAAAAAAGTAAATTGATTCCTTTATTCAAATCAGTAAACAAAAATGATCCATCTAACTATAGACCAATCTCTATACTACCGGCATTGAGTAAAATTTTTGAAAAAGTAATATTAGACCAGCTTTTAACACATTTTAACATGAATGATCTTTTAAATAGCAAACAATTTGGATTTACTAAAGGGCGTTCTACTACTGATGCAGGAATAGGTCTTCTTAAACATATATTTGATGCATGGGAGAAAGCACAAGATGCTATTGGCGTGTTCTGTGACCTATCAAAAGCATTTGATTGTGTCTGTCATGAAACACTAATTTACAAATTAAAATACTACGGTGTTGAAGGTAAGGCACTTGATCTGGTATCATCATACCTCTGTAACAGAACACAGATGGTTGAAGTCAATGGCGTCAGGTCATCTGGATCCCTCATAAAAATGGGAGTCCCGCAGGGATCGATCCTAGGACCTTTTTTATTTCTAGTTTATATCAATGATTTACCGTCATTCGAACAGAACCTATGTGATATTGTTTTGTTCGCAGATGATACTTCCTTGATATTCAAAATAGATAGGACTACACCTAACTTTGACGATGTAAACAAATCAATAACACAGGTTCTGAATTGGTTTACAACCAATAACTTATTGTTAAACGCAAAAAAAACTAAATGTATTAATTTCTCTCTACCAAATGTAAAAAAGGGTATCCTAAATAGAAGTATATTAATATATGATGAACCATTAGAACTTGTTGAATCCACAACATTCTTGGGCATCACCCTGGATTCAAAGCTTCAATGGGGTTCTCAAATATCGGTTCTAGCAGGTAGGTTTAGCTCCGCTGCATACGCAGTACGTAAAATTAGATTTTTAACGGACCAAGCCACTGCAAGATTGGTCTATTTCAGCTACTTCCACAGTATAATGTCTTATGGCATTTTATTGTGGGAGAAAGCCGCTGAAATCCAATCAATATTTGTTTTGCAGAAACGAGTTATTCGCTCTATATATAGTATGAGGTCGCGAAATTCACTTCGTGAAAAATTTAAGGAAATTAAAATTCTAACAGTGGCATGTCAATACATTTATGAAAATATTTTGTTCATACGCAAGAATATAAATGATTATAAAAAAAGGTCTGATGTACATAATTTTAATACGAGACATAAAAATAGATTAATTATACCTAATTTCAGACTGCAGAAAGTTAGTGGTTCATTCATGGGGAACTGTGTACGCTTTTACAATAAGCTACCTAAAGATATTGATCAATTGCCTATGAGCAAATTTATAATCGATGTAAAATCCAATTTGATGAAAAAATCATACTATACAATAGGTGACTATATGGATGACAAAAATGCATGGCCTGAATGCCCCAAGTTCCAAGAACAAATATAAATTGTATTATAATTAATAATATATTGTTAAAATTTTAAACACCGGTAGATTCAACAGCCATTCAGTTTTCCCCTTTTGTCCGCAGATTTTCTTTCTAGGCTTGCAATTTTAATTTTAATTTAAACAATATTATGCAGCTGACAGACGGACTATCAGTTCCATTCGGATCATGATATGTGCTGTGATCGGTATGCGTTTCTTATAGTTGTGTTTCACTATTTCCCTTTTTTTTTATATAAAAATTGTCTGAAGTACTGAAACACACAGTTACATGTATGGTTGGTTTTAACCTACTTTAATTTTTTTTTAATATTCTGACGTAAACGATTGGATGACAGCTGAATGGTTCATTACTTTTTTTTCTAATTCAAAGCGTTAAATTCTGCTTTTGCTATGTTTACTTGATAATTGGTTATGATTTATTTTATGATTTATGATTTTGACGTGTATATGTGCGTATATTTATACTGCCTACATACTGAATAAATGCTTTGATTCTTTGATTCTTGATTCTTGATTCTGAGCCAGTGTCAAGTATAAAAATTCTTCCCATGTGTGGATAGCATTACAAAATTCGGATTATCGCGTTTTTTTTTTTTGGTATAATTATGGCTCCACGTGATTAGTGTATTTAGCCAGTATCAAGTAAAAATTCTTCAAGTTTTTATGAATTCAAGTCATGTAGATTTAAAAAATGTAAATATTATCAGTAATGATAATTGTTTGACATATTTATTGATTGTCCAATATGCGTTTTTAAGTGCAAATTTTTAATTTTCCCATATACTGAATAAATGCTTTGACTTTGACTTTGCGTGCGTTCAGAAATGTATGCTTACAAGTAACATAAAAAAGTGTATATATTTCCAAAAACCATTTTTACCAACTTTTATTCTATATCTGGACTGCCATAACACATTTATAAACTTAATATCTCATTTGTATTATTACGTTCTTAAAAGCCTAAACTAAGTTCATCTATACCACGGCCGTTCAGAGAATGCGTTCCTGACACGTCGCGATTGAACTGACGACGTAACTTTGTAATGGCGTTGCAGTTACGATAAAAATATGTTTGCTGGTTGTTTACCGTTTTAACAATCGATGAGTATTACAGCAACATTATTATATCAATAATCAATGAATGTTATAATTTTGTGCCAAACTGAGTGTCAAATAACTTGGTAAACAATATTTTTCTAAATCTATACTGCGCTATTACAAGGTTATTTCTGAAGCGCTTTATATTTGTAGTGCTGTGCTAACAATAACAGGCAATAATAGTATCGTAATCTGTTCTTATACAGTTATACTTTATAAAATAATACGTTTTGTAATAAAATAATACACTTGTCCATGACTTAATAAAAATTAAAAAACCCGAATACTTATATAAAAAAACTTGTATGGTCAGCAACTCATAACGTACATAATACCAGGGCATCTAGTTACCTATCTATACTAATATTATAAAGAGAGAACATCTGTATTTTTGTATTTTTGTATTTTTGTATTTTTGTATTTTTGTATTTTGTATTTTTGTATTTTTGTATTTTTGTATTTTTGTATTTTTGTATTTTTGTATTTTTGTATTTTGTATTTTTGTATTTTTGTATTTTTGTATTTTTGTATTTTTGTATTTTTGTAGTTTTGTATTTTTGTATTTTTGTATTTTTGTATTTTTGTATTTTTGTATTTTTGTATTTTTGTATTTTTGTATTTTTGTATTTTTGTATTTTTGTATTTTTGTATTTTTGTATTTTTGTATTTTTGTATTTTTGTATTTTTGTATTTTTGTATTTATGTATTTTTGTATTTTTGTATTTTTGTATTTTTGTATTTTTGTATTTTTGTATTTTTGTATTTTTGTATTTTTGTATTTTTGTATTTTTGTATTTTTGTATTTTTGTATTTTTGTATTTTTGTATTTTTGTATTTTTGTATTTTTGTATTTTTGTATTTTTGTATTTTTGTATTTTTGTATTTTTGTATTTTTGTATTTTTGTATTTTTGTATTTTTGTATTTTTGTATTTTTGTATTTTTGTATTTTTGTATTTTTGTATTTTTGTATTTTTGTATTTTTGTATTTTTGTATTTTTGTATTTTTGTATTTTTGTATTTTTGTATTTTTGTATTTTTGTATTTTTGTATTTTTGTATTTTTGTATTTTTGTATTTTTGTATTTTTGTATTTTTGTATTTTTGTATTTTTGTATTTTTGTATTTTTGTATTTTTGTATTTTTGTATTTTTGTATTTTTGTATTTTTGTATTTTTGTATTTTTGTATTTTTGTATTTTTGTATTTTTGTATTTTTGTATTTTTGTATTTTTGTATTTTTGTATTTTTGTATTTTTGTATTTTTGTATTTTTGTATTTTTGTATTTTTGTATTTTTGTATTTTTGTATTTTTGTATTTTTGTATTTTTGTATTTTTGTATTTTTGTATTTTTGTATTTTTGTATTTTTGTATTTTTGTATGTTTGTATTTTTGTATTTTTGTATTTTTGTATTTTTGTATTTTTGTATTTTTGTATTTTTGTATTTTTGTATTTTTGTATTTTTGTATTTTTGTATTTTTGTATTTTTGTATTTTATTACAAAAAAATTATTTACAAAAAAATCCGTGACAGCATCTATCAGCATCTATCTCTTAAGTTTGACTCACAGTAACCATTTTAATCTTTAATTTTTTGTTAAAATATGTTACATAACTTCCAAGGCTATTTTAAAGTATATTGTATTTAATCCTTATCCAAATAATTACGTTAATTAGCTTGGCCACATATTATAGATTAAAATTGTCCTTTACAGTATATAATTCAAATGAAAACTCTAGAAGATATCACGAATGTTACATACACGCGTTGCAAAATTAATAAAATATTTGCAGTGTAACCACAGATTAGTTCATAGTTACGACGAAAATATTATTATAAGCTATGCTGTAGATCCCCACCGATCACAATCAATTTGATAAGTCAATATAGTATAATAATATGATCTATTGTATAAAATAATAATGATCTATATACGTATATAATAAATAAATAATAATATTATAAAGAGATAACATTTGTATTTTTGTATGTTTGTAATGATTTGGCTCAAAAACTACAGAACCGATTTAAAAAATTCTTTCACTAATACATAGAATGGACTTTCGGAATGAAAACAGGCTATATATTATCCCGTTTAAATCAAAGGTACATTCGTGGAGACCTAATTTGCAACCTAAGTCGACAAAAAAACGGTCGAAAAAACACGTTTCTTACGAACGCAGCTCAATTGAAAACAGATGAAAGAATATTTTCTATGGAAGAGTTGTACAACTTAATAAGACCTACAAAAAAGTCCGCGTCAGCATATGTATATCTCTTAAGGTTGACTCACAGTAACCATTTTAATCTTTAATTTTTTGTTAAAAAATAGTACATAATTTCCAGGGCTATTTTCAAGTATATAGTATTAATTCTTATCCAAATAATTACGTTAATTAGCTTGGCCACATATTATAGATTAAAATTGTCCTTTACAGTATATAGTTCCAATGAAAACTCTAGAAGATATCACGGATTTCACATACACGCATCGCAAAATTAATAAAATATTTGCAGTCAAACCACAGAATAGGTCATAGTTACTGCAAAAATATTATTATAAGATTAGCTTTTCTGTAGATCCCCACCGATTGCAATCAATTTGATGTCAATATAGTATAATAATATGATCTATTGTATAAAATAATAATGATCTATATATATATATATATAATATAATATTTTAAACCACCCCGACTGATCAATGTATAATCTTTTCATTAAAAGCATTCCAATGACTAAACACGACATTTAAAATCTGAGCTGTAAGTTGGTGAGAATTTGAGTATTCTGTAGAGTCCAGGAGATGTCCCAGCATCAGATCAATGCTTCCATGTTCTTACAATATCGTTGAAGAAGAAGATTTTCGAATTGATCAGACCTATGAAAGTTGATTAAAGCTCATAGTTTTAAATCGATTGAACGAATTTTCATGAATCAAAGCTAAGAACACTCTCGATGAAGACATCTATCAAAAAAAACTATCAATAATAAAATCAAAATCGGTTCATCCGGTTGGGTGCTAAGATGCTACAGACAGACACACAGATAGACACGTTAAACGTATAATACCCCTACTTTAAATCAAAATCGGTTCATCCGGTTGGGTGCTAAGATGCTACAGACAGACACACAGATACACACGTTAAACGTATAATTTCCCTACTTTTTGCGTCGGGGAACGCCGTAAGGTTACGGCGGCAGATGTTCTCCTTGGTGGTAAGCTACTTTTCAACCGACTTCCAAAAAGAAGGAAGTTCTCAATTCGTCTGTATGTTTCTGTTTTCTTTCTTTTTTTGTGTGTGTATGTTACGCGATTACTCCGTCAATTGTGAACCGATTCGAATGATTATTTTTGTAATCGGTAGGGTACGTTTCCGAGGTGGTCCCATTGTAATTTCATTGAGATGTCATAAGTATCTTCAGAGATATGATGATAAACGTCTCAAACTTGCTACTGAACTTTACTCGCGGGGCATTGAAGTCACTTGTTTTAGTTTTTAAACTATCTTAATTATTGGTAGATTTAATGATCCCACTACCTCTGTACGAAAACCCATGATTCATGAATGCACATAAAACTTTCATTGGTAGGTATATAGCTAGGATTAGCCGAGGGTCGTTGGTTCCAACGACCCTCGGGTCAGAATCAGGGTATATCCTTTACGCCAAAGGGCCGTCCAATATGACTACGTAAGTATTATAAAACAATGTCCATCACTGCGTCTGTCTGTCTGTTCGCAATAATCTCAATAGCTTCTGAACGGATTATCATGCGGTTTTCACCAATAGCCAGAGTGTTTATGAGGAAGATTTAGGTGCATAATTCGTTAAGGTTTTGTGTAAATTGGTTGACATATGACGATGTTGTGAAATAAGTTAATATTTTATATTCGATGCAACAAACTGATGCAAATTTTGTAGGCATATATGTTCTACCCGTGCGAAGCCGGGGCGGGCTGCTAGTTGATTATAAAAAAACACAGAACGACAACATTTCGGGGCAGCTTCCGCTATCAAGCAACTAAGTGTTGGAACAACATACCTCCGCTTTTAAGAATACTGACATCAAAGTCCACTTTTAGACTAAAATTTAAAAATGTATTACTAACTGAACAATTACCTTGATAGCGGATGTTCACAAATTCATCGATTTGTGGGAACATTATTATTATTTTTCATTTTTTTATTTTTCATAATAAAAATTTTCGATTGTAAGTGAAGTGTATAACAATGTACAGAAATAATATTATTTCTTATCTATAGTAAACTAGCTACGTCCCTCAGCTTTGTACTGGTTATATAAACCTATAAAAATACTTCCTTTCTATTCACTCAATCTATTGATAGATAGAGCAACGGCGGTAAGCGACTTTTATTTTTTAATATATATATATATAGAATACTAGCTGACCCGGCAAACGTTGTTTTGCCATATAAATAATTTCAGTTTTCGACCGGAGAGGAAAAATGATTAAATTACTAAAATGGCTATTAAAAAATAAGGGTTGATCGTAGAAGGGTGAAAATTGAGGATTGTATGTATTTTTGTATGTTGTATCATAAAAAAATAGAAATTAAAAAATTTGTCTAAATAATAAAAAAAAAAATTTAGGGGTGGACTACCCCTAACATATAGGGGGATGAAAAATAGATGTTGGCCGATTCTCATAGATACCGGATAAGCACAAAAAATTCCATCAAAATCGGTCAAGCCGTTTCTGAGGAGTATGGCAACGAAAACTGTGACACGAGAATTTTATATATTAGATAGAATATATAGAATATATATATATATATGTATATATTTTCCTTTTTCTATTCAATGTTATTTAGTTCAGAAATTAATATGACGACTACTAGACATGAAAAAAAGAGGGTGCTGCTGAAAATCAGCGCCCTATTCATAGTCTACCACTTTATTACAACTTTAAGATATTTTACTATTTAAGATATTTTTCATTCTTGTATTAGTGGCTATGAATAAATGTTTTTTGTCTTTTCTTCGTTTTTCTTCTTTTGTTTTTCTTTTTAAGAATTTGAGAATAATGGACGATAAGATAACTTTTATGAAATATAAAAATAAAACTACGACCAAACCGAATGCGCGAAAGAAAGTAGCATTTTTATATTTAGGTTGAAAATGGTAACCCCAAATGGCGTTATGGGCCGCCATTTTGTAACTTACGAGGGAAAAGATATCCAAGCTGTAGCTATCTGTCTTAAAACAAAAAAATATCCTGTAACGGTATCAGCTATCTACTGCCCGCCGCGGTATATGATAAAAAAAAGAACAGTATGTGAGCCTTTTGACAAGTTTGGGTAACAGATTTGTACTTGGAGGTGACTTCAATGCTAAGCACACTTATTGGGGCTCAAGACAACTTGTCAAATACTAAAGGTAGGGAAATATTCAGCGCAATTAAAGACATGAAATGCGTTTCAATTTCAACTGGAACGCCTACCTACTGGCCCACAGATCCGAACAAGATTCCTGACCTCTTAGACTTCTTTATAGTCAAGAATTTGTCATTAAATTATATGAGAACACGCCAGAGCTACGACTTAAACTCTGATCACTCTGCTATATATCTCGAAATATGTGAGAGTATAAAACATAGAGAAAAAGTACCATCTCTATGTAACCGGCACACAGATTGGGAGCATTTTAAGCAAGATCTGGATAGTTCTGTAGATCTTAAGATACCATTAAAAACACCAGATCAATTAAATTTGGAGTTACAAAGATTTATAGAACATATTCAACAAGCAGCATGGAAAAATACACCTGATTTTAATAGAACAACTAAATGCAATATATATCCGGCAATAATTAAGCGTCTTATAGAAGAAAAAAGAAAACAAAGAAAAAAATGGCATAGCTCTAGATGCCCAGAAGACAAAAGAAAGCTGAACAATCTTACCGCTAACCTAAGAAGACAGATAAAGAGTTATAACGACGACAATACTAACATGTACCTCGAGAAACTAACCAGTGATAAAAGCACAGACTACTCTTTGTGGAAAGTAATTAAAAACATAAAAAAGCCAACCGTACAAATTCCGCCTATTAAAGAAGAAAATGGAACGTGGGCTATTAACAACGAACAGAAAGCAAAAAGATTTGCTTAGCATCTAGAAAATATATTCAGACCAAACGATTCTGAGATTAGTTGCGAATCCTTAACCTTAGAAGTAAACTTTACCAACTTAGACGAACTTAAATACATAAAATTAGTGACGCCAAGAGAAGTTCTACAAGAAATTAAATATAGTATAAACCCAAGAAAAGCCCCTGGATATGATCTGATATCAGGGGAAATACTGCAAAATTTGCCGAAAAAGAGCATGGTAAAATTAACAACAATCATAAATGCCTCATTTAGAATGAAATATGTACCAGATTTGTGGAAAGTTGCAGGAGTAATAATGATAGGAAAGCCAGGCAAGCCACCCCATTTAACATCATCCTATAGACCAATATCTCTTTTGCCGATAATGTCTTGTAACTTGTATGGTCAGCAACTCATAACGTACATAATACCAGGGCATCTAGTTACCTATTGATTATAAAAAAACACAGAACGACAACATTTCGGAGCAGCTTCCGCTATCAAGCAACTAAGTGTTGGAACAACATACCTCCCCTCCGCCTTTAAGAATACTGACTTCAAAGTCCACTTTTAGACTAAAATTTAAAAAATTATTACTAACTGAACAATTACCTTGATAGCGGATGTTCACAAATTTATCGATTTGTGGGAACATTATTATTATTTTTTATTTTTTTATTTTCCATAATAAAAATGTTCGATTGTAAGTGAAGTACGAGTATATAACAATGTACAGAAATAATATTATTTCTTATCTATAGTAAACTAGCTACGTCCTTCGGCTTTGTACTGGTTATATAAACCTATAAAAATACTTCCTCTATATTCACTCAATCTATTGATAGATAGAGCGACGGCGGTAAGCGACTTTTATTTTTAATATATATATATTTTCCTTTTTCTATTCAATGTTATTTAGTTAAGAAATTAATATGGCGACTACTAGACATGAAAAAAAGGGGATGCTGCTGAAAATCAGCGCACTGCTGCAGTAATTGCAGGAGCCCATTATGCTGAGTATGCGCCCTATTCCTAGTCTACCACTTTATTACAACTTATATTTTATTTAAGATATTTTTCATTCTTGTATTAGTGGCTATGAATAAATGTTTTTCTTTTCTTCTTCTTTCTTCTTTTGTTTTTCTTTTTAAGAATTTGAAAATAATGGACGATAAAATAACTTTTATGAAATATAAAAATAAAACTACGACCAAACTGAATGCGCGAAAGAAAGTAGCATTTTTATATTTAGGTTGAAAATGGTAACCCCAAATGGCGTTATGGGCCGCCATTTTGTGACGCTAAAACAGTCGTCTGTTGTCGTTTCGTGCGCATAGACCACGTTCTTCAAGTGTTTCGATCTGTTTTTATTTGATTACCCGGCTTTCGTTTAATGGACTGTTTCTGCTTTTCAAACTGACATCGGCGCTAAATCAGACTTCGATTGTGTTTTGTATTGCGTTCCTTTTACTTTTGGTGCATAATAATGCCTAAACGTGGACAAACATTGAAAAGTGGAGCCCGTGAGTTAATCATCAAGCTGCAAGATTACTTTGAGCGGGAGCGGCTAAATTGCGGACCCCTGGTACCTGTCGAACAAGTACAAGAACTCGTCTCTCAGGCGCTTGGAGTTAGCAAACAAACGATAACAAATATTAATAAAGAAAAGTTCGGCTCTACTGGCACGGAAGATAATATTTTACGTACTCCGAAGAAGAAACATAGAACTAAACCCGTGACAGATATTGACACCTTTGACGCCGATGCAATCAGAAATCATATATATGGTTACTATTCCAGAAATGAATATCTCAACAGGAAGAAGCATTTGGCATCGTTAAAAGAAGCTGGACTGTTTAGCGGGGGTAAAACTGCTTTAACGAAAATCTTAAAAGATATTGATTTTTCGTATAAAAAAACAGACAAAAGAAAAATTTTATTAGAACGATACGACATAATTTTAAAACGAATAAGTTTTTTGAGAGAAGCAAAAAAAATTGATAACTGGGATAATGTCGTGTTCATTGACGAGACATGGCTAAACGACAATCATACGGTTTCCCGTTCTTGGACGGATGATACACAAGCGTCGACGTCGAAAGTACCAATGGGTAAGGGGGCCCGTCTGATAATATGCCACGCAGGTTCTGCAAAATACGGCTTTGTGGAGAACGCGTTACTGGCATTTCAATCAAAAACCACAAATGACTACCACGAGGAAATGAATGCCACTACATTTAAAGATTGGTTCCAGAACGTGCTTTTGCCCAGCCTACCAGAGCCTTCTGTAATATTCATGGATAATGCCTCCTATCACTCGGTTCAAACACAGAAACCACCTACCCAAGCTAATAAAAAAAGAAGAAATGGTGGCTTGGTTACAAGCAAAAGGCATTGCCGCAAATATGCAGATGCTAAAAGCAGAGCTATTTAAATTAGTTAAAGAAAATAAAGCGGTAAATGTGTGATACGAAATCAATGAACTGGCTCTGGAGTACGGTCATCGCGTTCTAAGAATTCCACCGTATCATTGCCAATATAACGCGATCGAGCTAATCTGGGCTCAAATAATAGGTTACGCCGCCCGCCACAATACTTCCCCGCCATTCAGCACGAAAAAGATGATGACCCTATTAAAAGAAGTCTGCGGGGAAGTCACAAGAGATGACTGGGCAAAGGTTGTTGAGAAGACTAAAAACCTGATTTTGGAACATTTTGACCGAGATATCAGGATTGATTCTGTTATTGATAATAATATAATTATACATGTAGGCGAAGATGATGATGAAGTCACCACCTCCTCAAGCGAATCGGAGTCTGATTAATATTCTGTACGCACATTCAATTCAATGTACTTTATTGCATAGAAATACAGATTGTAACTTTGTGTAACAAAGAATAAATAAAACAATTTTATTATATTAATATTACCTTTTTTTGGTTTCCACTTAAATAACTAAAATATAAATTTTAAATGATTCCGCCAATTTAAAACGAAAAAAATCTTAAAAATAATGCGGCGGTTCATTTTGGAGGAACGGTAACGAACTCAGTGTTATGTTGTGCCCATCACTAGTTGTGACTAACTGATAGGTGTCAGGAACGCATTCTCTGAACGGCCGATAAAAGGAAACACGACATTCATTGTCTGTTAGGTGGTACGAAGATCGCCGCTTCTTTACTCATGTGGTTCGCCGGGCCAGCTAGTAGTAAATAAACATTTATATTTCATACTAGCTGTGCCCGCGACTTCGTCGGCGTAGAATAGTGTCTTTGCGTAGCATTTTCAAATATTTAGGCTAATTATTTTACAAATAAGACACATGCGTATCCCACCAACACCGCACCGTACCACGTCGCGCAAATCCCCCTCCCCTCTCCCTCTCTCTTCCCTCCACCCCTTTCTCCTCACTTCCCTCTCCCCCTCCCCTTTCCCCCCACTTCCCCTCCCCTCCCCTCTCTCTTACCCCCACTCCCCCCTCCCCCCGTCTCTCTTCACCCACTCCCCTTCTCTCACTTCCCTATCCCCTTCCCTTTCCCCCCTCTCCCTCCCCCCACTCCAACTCCCCCCCACTCCAACTCCCCTCCCCTTTCCCTCACCTCTCATCTCTCTCCCCCTTTCCCCTTCCCCTCACTTCTACCCTCCCTCCCCTCCCCTCATTCCCCCTTCCCCTTCTCCCTCCACCTTCCCCCTCATAAACTTTGAATTACATATTAATTTATATCGAATCAATAGCAACAGCCTAAACAATAAGGTTCAAGTTTCTAGCTTTAAAAATGACGATACTTCCATACAACTTTTCATCCCCCCTTTCAACCTCTTACAACCCTCTTTTCGCATTAAAAAGTAGAAAAGCCTATGTCCTTATTCAGGCTCTAGACTATCTGTGTACCAAATTCTATTTAAATCGGTTCAGTAGAATATTAACAAAAACCTTACATATTTTCATACAAACTTTCACTCCTTATTCCCTATTGTTACTTTTATACCTTTGAGGATCTTTTACAAACTTTGAATGTCATATATATTTATATCGAATCAACAGCCTAAAAAATAAGTTTCAAAAAACACCTTTAACATTAACCAAACTTTTTAGATCACCTAATTTTATAGTTTAATAAATGAATGTTTATCTCGATTTCTTTTCTTGATGATACTGAACATGTTTATACAGAGTAGTTACAACATGTAATATCAACACTAGAAATTAGGGCGTGTAACTAATTTGAGATGACGATGACGACATCACTGTAGGGAAACATGCAGGGAACCTGTCATGACATCTATTTATACTTAGTTGTAACAAGTAAAAAAGTGAGACGTGACAATTAGGCTGTCCCCTGATTTTCAATCATTCGTAAACCTATTCGGATTCGGAAGCTACAATTTAAATAAATACATATTTATTGCAATACAAGTATTTAATAGAATAATAAAACTATAATATTAACTACGAATACTAATTAAAATAAAAACTTCAAATAAAAAATGGAATTTAGGTCGCTGTCTGCTGGTAGAGTAGGTACCCAAAGAGCTGGCGAAACCTCTGAGTAAGACCCTGCTTTTAACCAAAAATTCTAGGTCAACCGGAAGTAACCTATAGGTTTTAGGTCGAAAACCTATAGGGTACTTCCCGTTGATCTAGAATCATGAAATTTGGCAAGAAGCAAGGTCTTACAGCACAAATAAGGAAAATTCCAAAAAATTTTAATAGTTGAAAATTAAAGGGTGTCCTACATCCATAGTTTCGCCAATTAAGATAGGCCTCTGAGTTATATGAGCGCTTATACAATTTAGAGGTCTAGCTTAATTGGTACCAACCAACGTTGGTACGGAAGCCTCGGTGGGCGAGTCCAATTCTACTTAGACTTTTTTTTACCTTTTGAGATACGGAACCCTAAAAATGAGGGTCCGGAGAAAACTACGCGTTAGAAGTGAAACTACCAAGTTCATTCAATTTTAAGCTCAAAATCACTAATTATTTTTTGTACAACTCCATCTGTTGAACTTAGCGGGACGAATGCCCTAATGATATCGAATACGTCTTCGTAGTTACGCCTTTCTACAATAGAGGGCGTTTATACAAACAAAATATAACCTGACGCTTACGTTACTTCCGTTGATTCGGACCGTGACGCTGCGTCACTTCCGTCATTCCGTTATTTTACCCGAGTGCGCATAAAGAAGGTTCACTTCAACAACACATAATCTTCCAACGATCATTTGTCAAATTATGTTAAGGAGCCGTCAAGGAGCTTAGGAGTTATAGGGAAACAGATGAACACACATTACATACACACCGTTCAATTTTTAACCGACTTCTCAAAAAAGGAGGAGGTTCTCAATTCGTCTGTATGTTTTTTTTTTGTGTATTTGTATTTGTATTATCTCACCTTCGAAGTAAAAAAAGAGACAGCAAGAATTTTAGCAAATAAGTTTAATTAGAGCAACAACAGAATTACACCAATATCTACGTAGGTAGGTATTCGAAACTGACACTAAGTACATATTACGTGCACCCTAGATTCAATAATTATTGATGCCTATTTAGTAATTCTGAGCATTTACCGAGCTGAGCTGCTCCGCGTAGTCTCATTTGAATCGGATACATTCGAATTCGGAAGCGTCATTTTGAATTTAGATTATTGATGAATCCGTGAGCTATTTGGTCTCGGAAGCCTTTCCGATTAGAATGATTAATTATTAGAATTTAAATATCAAAGATTCTTTACGGAGCAATGTGAATTGCAAAGATTTGAGATTGAATTGATTGATTGAAAGATAGCCAGCCAGTTTTCGAATCCGAATTTATTTCCGATTGATTGTGAATAGTCCTGCAGTTGTCTGTTCTTGGCCTAAATTGTGTTTTTATTAACAAACCTTATCTGCAACTACCGTGGAATGTGTTGTGTTGAAATAAGGCACAGTTATATATAAACGTAGAGGTGACGAACTGATGACATAGATGTTACTCCGTCTCGTACCATGCTATAGGTGGCAGGAGCATTTTGTATCGATGTTCCGCCTGATTTGCTACCAAAGAGCAGCTTACCATCATCAAGGAGAAAATCTGCCACCATTAAGAAAAGTTAAGTAGTTTTGACAAATTTCGAATATCGATGCGTGGTACCGAGTTCAAACCCCGCCGTGCACCAATGGATTTTTCTATCGAAATATTCTTGTACGCTTCTCACAGTGACCCTCCGGTGAAGGAAAACATCGTTAATAAACCAACAACCCCCCGCATGGTGGTAGGACACTATCTAGTGTCCGCCTGGCCAGTTACCACCCTCAAATTAGAAAATCTGTCACCAAACATCTAATCTGTTCTGGCTATATCTTGGGGAGCCAGTTCACATTCTAGGCCTAGCGTGCTTACCATCTTCGACCGCATCATTACTTACCAACAGGTGAGTTTGTGGTCAAACGCTAGCTTATAAGATATGAAAAAAAATCGAAATTGGTCCAATCGCTCTCAAGTGGTGCGTTTGCTTACATATACCTCAAGATTAGGGCGTGTCTCTACAGAATTAAGGCCATGGTAAAACAGTATAATAAATTGAGTCTTCAAAGATTTTACTGACCTATACCTAAAACTGGTATGGCGTCGTTAATTTCCCTATACCACTTAACATGAGAAGTTATTACATAACATAAATGATGCACAGACATACATTGGGATAGGCACTGCAAGTTTGTCAAAATGCGTGTAAAGTTAGCATTATTTGACCTTTTACAAAACGGAGATTAAGTCAAGTAGCGCTAATGTTTTTATTTTTATATAGTATTTGCCTTACACGATTTCGGTCGGTATTTTTTCAATCGACTTCCGAAAAGGAAGAAGTTTTCTATTCGTTTGTATGTTTTTTTTTGCATGTATGTTACGTGATTACTCCATCAATTGTGAACTGATTTGAATGATTCTTTCTTTAATCGGTAGGTTACATTTTCGAGACGATCCTTTTGTAATTTCTTCGAGATCTAATTAGTATCTCCAGAGGTATGACGATAAACGTCTCTCATTTGCTACTGAAACTGACTCGCGGGAAGTCGGTTGTTTTAGTTTTTAAGCTATCTTAATTTATTTGTTCGACAAATTATGCATATTTTTTATAAAGATACGCTCGGTCCAGAATCTCCAGAAATATGGAGCGTATAAATTCAGTATGCTAACCAAATATCACGCAGCAAAATCGATCCCTTTTAAGGTTTTTCGTTTCTAACAGGAGCATTACTCCACCACCAACTAAAATATTAACACAATAAGTTACCATCAAACTAATTACCTCATCTTTAGACGTCATTTTTACAATGTACGCATATAAATATACACAAATTAGTACAATGTTATATACATATAACCAAATAAAACAATTAGTATTTACCTACATCTAGACAGGATGGATGGAAGATAGATTGACAAAACAGATTTATGAGACGAGTCTGAATAAGCCAGCATGTAGAGGCCGACCTAGGCGAACGTATCACCACCAGATCGGAGACGTTTTAAAGAAAAGCCAAGTCAAAAGTACCTACAACCGACGAGCATGTATAAAGGCGCTCATGAAAGTGGAAGAAGCGAAAGAGATATGTGGAAAGAAGTAGTCTCTGCCTACCCCCATTGGAAAAAAAGCGTGATTGTTTGTATGTAAGGTACATTAGCATCGTCAATATGTCAATGCGATGGATATGCGCTATCTAACTCAAATCTATGTCTGTGAACACCCAATAGACACCAAGACCCAAGTATTGAGTGGAGAAGAAAGCAAACAGGTACGTACCTATATAGTAGTAACTATTATAATAAACTGTGGCAGTTGTTTAATGTCTATCTGGACTTTCTATCGTTAAGATCTAGGTAGAAGTGGTGCTATGTAACTCGTATATGCTAACGTTGAAAGCATCTTGTTTGTCTAGCCTTTGTTGTATCTATGGCTTCACGTGAGGTTTGGGTGTAACTGGAGAGTCCGGTGGTGTAGTGGGAGAATGGTTGGCTTTGAAGCCAGAGGTACCGAGTTCAATCCTCGCCGTGCACAAATAGATTTTTTTATCAAAAAATGTATGTGCGCTTTTTACAGTGGCCCTCCGATGAAGGAAAAACATCGTTGAGAAACCAATAACCCCGCATGGTGGAAATTAAGACACACATGCATGACGAATACACAAAAATAAAATTGAAATATTAAAGATTTTTTTGTGTTCTGTGTATACAAAAAAAAAAGTGAACTTATTGAAACATTTAATTAATAGTTAAACACAATCCAAAATTTCATCGTACCGACGGGACTTGAACCCGCAACCTCCGGAATAACATGTTCCGGTGCTTTGCCAATTAAGCCACGGTGCGAAGTATCGTTACGACGAAATTAGTGGATTGCATTTTGTTAACCCAATTATGCATTGGTATTTCGTTTGGCAAAGCACCGGAACATGTTATTCCGGAGGTTGCGGGTTCAAGTCCCGTCGGTACGATGAAATTTTGGATTGTGTTTAACAATTTACAAAAATATAAAGTGTGAAACACTTCAAAGAAACATAATATTTGATTTAATTAATAATAAGACTTATATATATATATATATATATATATATATATATTATATATTTTATATTTTATATATATATATAGATAATAATAAGACAGGCATAGATAACAACAAGTTGCACCCTGCGGTTTCGTTCGAATTAAAAAGTGACAGTATGTCCCACCACTCTATATTCAGCATCACTAATTGTACTATTATTTATTCTGTGCTGTGCTGTCACTATGCAAAATTTCAGCCAAATCGATCGAGCCATCGAATCGTTTGAGAAGAATATATTTGACCAATACAGAATATACAAATTGATTGCCAAATATCATATTGGTGATGATTGATGGTGATATAATTATTATGTACAACTCGAAAAACATTACCCTCTTTCTTGAGCAGTCCGGTAATAACAAATTATCATTTCAAACAAGATAGTCTACAGACTTAGTAAAGCATCATTAAAGTTCATGTAAAGCAAATGGTTTCAATCAAAAACCTTGCATTTAAATCAGACGTAACATTTTATTTATCTGATTTCTTGTAAATGAACACTGCTGATTTCAGAGTGCATCAGGTTTCATATAAAGCTGGGTATACAAGTGCTTGTTTGTCAGAAATAAAAAATAAGCCTGTCAGACGCGAGTTGGACTCGTACACGAAGGGTTCCGTACCACTTTGATATAGGTTATAAGGTAGACAAAAATATGCCAGGAAAAAGACGCTTATTGCATGGGGATCCTTTTTTATTTGTTTTTAATAATTTTTGTTATATGTAGTAAACTACCTCACCTCACTCTAGGAAAACGTTATGTGAACTCATGTTTCTATAACTAATACCGTTCATAATGGATAAACCAATCGAGCATTAAATGCTTGAAAACATACGTTTCTCGTAGGATTCACTTAAATTAAATTTTAAACTTTATTTAATTTGTTTTTGTTAGTTGTTGTTATAGTAGCTATAGCAATACACCCTGCATGAAAATCTCAAGTGTCTATAATATCTAATCATAAGTTCGAGCATAAAACGCCTAACAACACGTTACTTGTTGGACACTTACATTTTAAATTGTATTTTTTTATTAATTTGTTGTTATCCATAGTACCACAGTTTTACAATTGTAAAACAGTCTTACAATTGTAAAACAGTTTTACAATTGTAAAACTGTGATAGTACTAAGAATAGGTACACATTCTGTCAGAATTTTAAGTGTCTTACTATTTGTGGTTCAGAAGATTATAGCACTGTGACTGTGGAAGTCGTCTCAGAAATTAGGGTACTGTTGGCAGCCTTTGGGCACAGATTATATATAGGTTTTGAGGGCCCGGTGGCGTAATCGGGAGAACGGTCGGCTTTGTTGCCGTGGTACCGAGTTCAAACCGCCGTGCACCAATGGATTTTTCAATCGAAAAATGTATGTACGCTTCTCACAGTGGCCCTCCGGTGAAGGAAAACATCGTTAAGGAACCAACAACCCCCCGCATGGTGGTAGGACACTATCTAGTGTCCGCCTGGCCAGCTACCACCCTTAAGTTAGAAAATCTGTCGCCAAAACATCTAATGTGTTCCGGCAGCTATCCTTGAGAGCCAGTTCCCATTCTAGGCCTAGCGTACTTACCATCTTCAACCGCATCATCACTTACCAACAGGTGAGATAGTGGTCAAACGCTAGCCTATAAGATATAAAAAAAGAAAGTTACTTCGTAAATTTTGTAATTATATATTTAAATTTAAATTTTGCTTTGGGTACGGCATCCTAAAAAAGTATTTAATAGCTTTTGTTCAAGTGCAGTCTAAGCCTTATTTTTTATGACAGCAGTAACCTTGTGTCTCGTTCAGTGATAATTTAGATGATCATGTCTAGATTCTGTGTTATAGCCATCGATGTATAAGTACTACGTACCAGATGTGGCGTCGTTAACTAGCTCTACGTTCATATAAAAAGCAGTGCAGAATCTACATCTCGCTTAGTTTAGCGTAAGTATTCCTCACGCCCGATCACGCGCCGATCGGCACGTAAGTCAGTTTATGGTGGGCGCCTCTGGTTTACATATACCTCGATGGTTACAGCACAGAATAATGAATAGGACAAGGTACAGCAAGACGTAGTCGCATCTTATTGCAGTGCGACTATACGTAATGTGTAGGTACGTACATATATTTAGCATGCTGTTGAATTATGTCATCTTTTCACTGAAGACATCGTTGATGTTTGGAATTAATTTTACTTGAATTATACAAAAAAGCGGTTCGAATGGCACTCAAATAGTTTAATGTAAATTGCTTATTTATTTGCTAACCGTACACTTTTTTCAAATTAGTCAAAAATTATGGACAGTCGCCTCATTACGATTCACTGTACCTATCGACAACAGAGTTTGCTGTAATGTCTTTGGAGTGCCCAATGGTAGTTTATTTAGTTTATTTGCTTACTCAATCACGATAAAGTAAACGCAGATCTCGATGAATTTACAATAGGATTACCTCAGGTGTATGACGGTGCAGATGTACAGACGATCAGTTCCATTCGGATCATGATATGTACTGTGATCAATATGCGTTTTTCAACCGACTTCACAAAAAAGGTGGAGGTTCTCAATTCATCAGAACCTTTTTTTAAATTTTTATGTATGTTCACCGATTACTCGAAGATACCTGAACCGATTTGGAAAATTCTTCCCATTTCCTAGGTGGTCCCATTTAAATTTTAACGAAATCGGCCGAACCGTTTTGAATATACAGTGTGGAAATTAAACTCAGGCCCTGCTAGGCTATTCTGTAAGCTATCTCGACAGCGGAATCCGCGGTGAGATTCGAATTTCGTACTACGAAATTCAATCGTATCACGTTCGTATTACGGTTGAATTTCGTAATACGAAATTCGAATCTCACCGTGGATTCCGCTGTTGAGATAGCTTACAGAATAGCCTAGCTGGAGGGAAACTACTTTAAATCCTTAAGCTAGCTCATTTTACTTAAAGGAGACATTCCTTTATATTTGAAAAGAAACAAATCTGCATTAAAAGATTTTTTTAAACTCGCTTGCTTCGCCCGGGACTCGAACCAACTAAAATTAAAAAAAATAAACACTCTTTATTTTATTATACTAATCGGTAGTATTAATATTCAGGATAAAGTTTCTCTAAAAAATGTTTGGTTACTGTTCACTTTTAAGAAGTAAAAGACACGTAACAGTTCTGTTATCTCTCCAACACTCAAAGACTTCGTATGAAGTACACGCTTGCTAATTTATCGTTAAGTACCTTGTTGAAATCTTCGATAAGAAAATTGTTCAATGGTGGTAATACCTCTATGCACATTTCCTTCTTACATGATCCGAGGCTATCTCATAATGGCGTATCAAGAACAATTCGAGTTATTAGAAGCTTACTTTGTTTGCAACAAGAGCTACGATTTAGCTCTGCAGTGGTATCGCGAGTAACAATTTATCAGTTAAATAATTTAAGTGTTACAAAATTGATAGTAAAATAAAGTTGATGTTAGATTTAACGATTATTTTTATTTTTAAGACCTAATGTTTGTTAGAGAAACTTTATCCTGAATATTAATACTACCGATTAGTATATTAAAATAAAGAGTGTTTATTTTTTTTAATTTTAGTTGGTTCGAGTCCCGGGCGAAGCAAGCGAGTTTAAAAAAATCTTTTAATGCAGATTTGTTTCTTTTCAAAAATAAAGGAATGTCTCCTTTAAGTAAAATGAGCTAGCTTAAGGATTTAAAGTAGTTTCCCTCCAGGGCCTGAGTTTAATTTCCACACTGTATATACACTTGTATTACGACGCATTTACTTATCTCGACGATTTACTACTAACTACTGGCACAGATTATGTAATAGTTACTACTGACTACTTTGACTAGCGCGACGTCTGGTGGTTTGAAGTCGGTTCTTTTAGTTTTTTAAATGATCTTAAATTATTTAGATACTGTTTAATTCACATTTTTTTAATGAAAATTTGTATAAAGAAACAAAAATAAAGGTGCGTGTAATGTATGTATGTATGTAAATAGTATGTCTGGCAATCCTATTTCAATAATTTTTAATAGTCTGATCTAGACGATAGGCTCATAGCTGAATGGCTTATACTTGTTGTTTTTATTAATTCACTAGCTACTTCGTCCGCGTCAAGAAGTATCCTATAATTATTAATAATATTTAACAAATATTACTCAATTATCTATGACTAGCAGCCCGCCCCGGCTTCGCACGGGTAGAACATATATGCCTACAAAATTTGCATCAGTTTGTTGCATCGAATATAAAATATTAACATATTTAACAATCATCATCATATTTCAACCAATTTACACAAAACCTTAACGAATTATGCACCTAAACCTTCCTCATAAACACTCTGGCTATTGGTGAAAACCGCAGGATAATCCGTTCAGTAGCTATTGAGATTATTGCAAACAGACAGACAGACGCAGTGATGGACTTTGTTTTATAATACTTACGTAGTGATATTGGACGGCCCTTTAGCGTAAAGGATAGTTACCCTGATTCTGACCCGACGGTCGTTGGTTCTAATCCTAGCTATATACCTACCAATGAAAGTTTTATGTGCATTCATGAATCATGAGTTTTCGTACAGTGGTAGTGGGATCATTAAATCTACCAAAAAGTAGCTTACTTACCGCCAAGGAGAACATCTGCCGCCGTAACCTTACGCGTTCCCCGACGCAAAATGTAGGGGTAATATACGTTTAACGTGTGTATCTGTGTGTCTGTCTGTAGCATCTTAGCACCTAACCGGATGAACCGATTTTGTTTTTATTATTGATCGTTTTTTTTTGTTTGATAGATGTCTTCATCGAGAGTTTTCTCAACTTTGATTCATGAAAATTCGTTCAATCGTTATAAAACGATGAGCTTTTTTCTAGTTAATTGCGCTATGAAATCAACTTTGATAGGTCTGATCAATTCGAAAATCTTCTTCTTCGACGATATTGTAAAAACATGGAAGCATTGA
Source organism: Cabera pusaria (assembly GCA_954871355.1). Taxonomy (NCBI): domain Eukaryota; kingdom Metazoa; phylum Arthropoda; class Insecta; order Lepidoptera; family Geometridae; genus Cabera; species Cabera pusaria. The sequence continues at coordinate 4,152,964 of OX940909.1, read as the reverse complement.
CCTGATGCTGGGACATCTGGACTCTAGAGAATACTCAAATCCTCATCAACTTACAGCTCAGATTTTAAATGTCGTGTTTAGAGTCATTGGAATGCTTTTAATGAAAAGATTATACATAGATCAGTCGGGGTGGTTTAAAATATTATATTATTATATATATAGATGAATATTATTTTATACAATAGATCATATTATTATACTATATTGACTTCAAATTGATTGTGATCGGTGGGGATCTACAGCATAGCTAAGCTTATAATAATATTTTCGTAGTAACTATGACCTGATCTGTGGTTTCACTGCAAATATTATATTAATTTTGCGATTCGTGTATGTGAAATTCGTGATATCTTCTAGAGTTTTCATTTGAATTATATACTGTAAAGGACAATTTTAATCTATAATATGTGGCCAAGCTAATTAACGTAATTATTTGCATAAGGATTAATGCTATATACTTGAAAATAGCCTTGGAAGTTATGTAATATTTTTTAACAAAAATTTTAAGATTAAAATGATTACTGTGAGTCAACCTTAAGAGATAGACATACTGTCACGAGTATGCTGTCGCGGACTTTTTTGTAGGTGTTATTAAGTTGTACAACTCTTGCATAGAAAATATTCTTCTATCTATTTTCAATTAAGCAGCGTTCGTAAGAAACGTGTTTTTTCGACCGTTTTTTTGCCGACTTCGGTTACAAATTAGGTCTCCACGAATGTACCTTTGATTTAAACGGGATAATATATAGCCTATTTTCATTACGAAAGTCCATTCTATGTATTAGTGAAAGAATTTTTTAAATCGGTTCAGTAGTTATTGAGCCAAATTACAAATTAAATTAAAATTACAAACATACAAAAATACAAAAATACAAATGTTCTCTCTTTGTAATATTAGTATAGATATAGATTTTGCCATCAAAGTCTATCACATACCCTGGGTGTAGATTTGAAAAAATAAAGATTATTTGTAGTGTCTCATTTTTAGAAACTTTGTCACCCTTTTTAACCCAGTTGGGAGATGATTTTCAAAAATAAGATTAGCCTATGTCTTAGGAGCCTCAGAGCCTACACTATCTACGTTTCAAATTTCATTAAAATCAGTAAAGTGGTTATGGAGATACGCGGTAACAAACATTCACACTCAGCAGTAGGTATGTTTTTCGCATTTATAATATTGAGTAGAAAGTAGGGTAGTAGGATAGAATTCATAGCGTTACATTATGTGCTATGTTTATTTGATAATTATACGACTACGTTTACAAATGATCTGACGTTTTTATAGACGACAGCGACCTTGCTGCGTTGCCGACTGGCAAATGCACATTTTTCAGTTTATTTTTACAGCGCCATATGTTTTTACAGTCGTCAATCTTAGATCAATTACGAGCTTGAAATGCCAAAGAATTTTGCGGCTTTGAAAACTGGGATTTTTTCGAGTCTAGCGTTTGAAAACTATCTCACCAGTTGGTGAGTGAGCACTCGGTGAAGGATGGTAGCACGCTAGGCCTAGAATGGAAACTGGCTTACAAGGATAGCTGCCGGAACACATTAGATGTTTGGTGACAGATTTACCGACTTCAGGGTGGTAGCTGGCCAGGCAGACACTAGACAGTGACTAATAGTTACTAGATTGATATATACATGCTTGTCCAACATCATTATCAGTCAATTTCCGTCCACTGCTGGACATGGGCCTCTCCTACGGCATGCCACTGAGCTCGACCTTCAGCTATTCATTTCCAACCGCTGACAGCCAACTTGCCTATATCATCGCTCCACCTAGTTCGAGGGCGTCCTACACTACATTTGTCGAGCCGTGGTCTCCACTCAAGAACTCGTCTACCGCAACGGTTATCGGTTTTACGACAGATGTGACCAGCCCATTGCCAATTCAGGTTGCCAATCATTTCAGCTATGTCGATAACGTTGGTTCTCTGACGGATGACTTAATTTCGGATTTGATAATTCAGGAAAACTCCGTAACTCGCTGAGCGACTTTGAATTAGAGAACTAGTCACACCATCAGTGTCCACGTCTCGGCTCTGTAAGTATAATAACAGGTAGGTTAAAGACTTTCGTCTTCAGGCTTTGTAGTATGGGCGATGACAAGACTGTGCCAATTACCTCATCATAATCAACCTGTGTCATTCCACTGCTGGACGTAGGCCTCTCCCAAGATACGGCACTGAGCCCGATCTTCGGCTCATTGGGAGGGATATGCCCGTCACCGGCCTGTAGTATTTATAGCTACGCCCTAATTTGAAAAGGTTATACCGCCATTTGTCGGTCGCCAGAGCCTCGTTTGTTGTAAACAGGATGCACCACGAGCATGTGAGGTTGGCTGGGAGCACTTAGACGGTAAGTGTGCTCCCTTACATCCCATATTCTAAATAAACTTGGAGAAAACTTTCTAAAAAACACATCTCGATGCAACCAGTCATTTCTCCCGTACACTTGTAAATTGTGGAACGAGCTGCCGTCTGCTGTTTCCCGCAGAGCAGTTAAAAGAATCTTGACAGGTCGGCAACGCACGAGTGACACCACTAGTATTGCAAGTGTTTGTAGGCGACGGTGACCACTCTCCATCAGGTGGGCCGTCTGCTTGTTTGCTATATATATCGTAAAAAATAAACTGGCCAAGTGCAAGTCGGACTCGCACTCGTAGGGTTCCGTACCACACTACAGTATTTTATAAGATCGAGCAGAAAATACCACTATCTCTCTATATTGTGTTTCACTATTTCACTTTTTTATTTTTTTTATATAAAAATTGTCTGAAGTACTGAAACACACAGTTACATGTATGGTTGGTTTTAACCTACTTTAATTTTTTTTTAATATTCTGACGTAAACGATTGGATGACAGCTGACTGGTTCATTACTTTTTTTTTCTAATTCACCAGTTAAATTCTGCTTTTGCTATGTTTACTTGATAATTGGTTATGATTTATTTTATGATTTATGATTTTGACGTGTATATGTGCGTATATTTATACTGCCTACATACTGAATAAATGCTTTGATTCTTGATTCTTATCATTTTTCGCCAGCAAAAAATTATAATTAATGAACATTTTATTTCTCATAAAGCCATCTATGAGACGTTTACCTAACTAAGCGTTCATAGATGGCGTGAAATGCCGAAAAAAACACGTTTCTTGTATTAGGAACCTCTATTATTTTTAACTTTATTCTGTTTTTAACCGACTTCAAAAAAAGGAGGAGGTTTCTCAATTCGACCGTATATACATTTTTTTTAATGTTTGTTCGCGGATAACTTCGTCGTTTATGAACCGATTTTGATTATTCTTTTTTTGTTCGAAATGAGATATCCCAAGTGTGGTACCATAGTAATTTTATCGTGGTCTGATAAGTATCTCTAGAGATATTGAGATAAACATCTCAAAATTGGTACTGAAAATGAATAGCGCGGCATTGAAGTCGGTTCTTTTTTAGTATTTAAACGATATTATTAGTATTTGTTGTTATAGCGGCAACAGAAATACATCATCTGTGAAAATTTCAACTGTCTAACTATCACGGTTCATGAGATACAGCCTGGTGACAGACGGACAGACAGACAGACAGACAGACAGACAGACAGACGGACAGCGGATTAGTAATAGGGTCCCGTTTTACCCTTTGGGTACGGAACCCTAAAAAATTGGCTAGTAAATGACATTTCTGATTTTCTACGGTAAAATTTGAACCGGCGACTTCTCACGTAGAAGTCCAGCCATTTATTCGCCAACGTGGCTCTTAAAATTCTAGGTTACGCTTTATTAATATATGTTCTATTTACTTAGTACCTATTCAAAGTAGCTACCAATCTCAGTTCACGGATGGTTTGCTCGCTCCCGATGCATATAATGAGAAACAACTGAGTCAGATCGTATTACATATTATACGGGTACAGTCCAAGGTCTTTTGCCTAAAAGACAGTCTTGAAGATTGACGTAGTTTCACAGTGAATATTTTTATAAGAAACCAACTCGAATCAATATTTTTTTAACGAAAACTCTTTTACTCGGATTAGTAGTTTTTGAGAAAATCGCGTAAAAACTTATTAACTATTACAAACATACGTACAAAAATAAGGGTCGAGAAGTCGTTATTACTAAATCTATGTTACCTATAATTTGCAAACTGTGTTCCTTTGAGAATAAGGCATTGCCAATAGAACTCTAGCCTCCAGACTATACAGTTGAAATTTATCTGAGTTAAGGTATTAATGAATTATAGCAGAACTTTATCTTTGCTATATTCCGTTAGCTTTGCCACAGTTTTACAATCAGCTTTGCCTTAGAATAAGCTTCGTTATTCACGATATCTTATTAACCCTCAAGTGGACGCGGTTCGTACAATCGACCACTCCTGTCATTTCTTTGTTACAAAAATTCATAAATGTTGTGCCAACAATTTTTTTTTGTCCTGTACCTTCATATAATTTAAAAAAAACTATATACACCGTCACCACACCACACAGGATCCACAAACCTGATATATTGCGCTACACTACAACTACTACTACACAATTACAAACCCTCATCGTTTCTCTGTTGATATACACTATTTTTCGCGGATTTTGTGATTTATATTGATTATATTTATGTGTAGTCTAGACACATAATAATTTTTTGAAGACTTTCATCTTAAGACGTTGTGGGATTGGCGATGTGAAGACTTGACGTAGTTTCCCATATGCTGCCCAGCCCAGCTGTATTCTTCTGTTTACCTCTTTCTCGAAGTTGTTTTTACCTAATTGCAGAATTTACCACGGTAAACATACTCCTCAACTACTTCGAGAATACTGCCATGTACCACAATTGGTTCCGGATTTACCTTTGGTTTTATCCATGTTCATCCGGAGACTAATGCGTTGAGAAGAATCAGCTGTTTACAAAATATGCTGTTCAGCATATTTTGTAATTCTGCGTTGCATGGCTGCGTTTCTGCCATGATGACGATGTCGTCCGCAATTCGCAAGCGGTTAAAGGACTATAATTTTTTTGAACTCATTACGGTTTGATAATGCATCCAATCCAAGAGCATCCAATGTGATCAAAACAATAATAAGGTATATTTATTACATGGAATACAATTACACGAATTAAATATATTTTTGTACATCTGATTACTTTCCCAACTGAGAGGAAATATGAATATCATTAAATATATATATATATATATGAATAAAAAATCGCACCATCTATATGGTGCGATTTTTTTTTAATCTATATTAACCTCATGTCCAGCAGTGGATGGATAAGGGCTAGTGATGATAAAAAAATATTTTTACTGCACAATGTTTTGAATCCATATAAAATATTATATCTCAAATAAGTTAACCGCGTTCTATGACCATGCGCCTATTTATGGGTTAATAATAATAACTATTACATTGTATGGACAATGGTGAAAGGTTGTATGAATTCGTGTTGATTGAACTTTCATTTTTTTATAGTTGTAGTTTTATTAATGGATCTTCACGATTTTTTGCATTCATAATACCTAATAGGTTTGTTTTTATAATAGTGTAGTATTCATTAAGGCCAGCGTTTAAGTCAGTCGTCTTTGTTTTTTGAACATTACTTCACTTGTTGTTAAGTCACTATGCGGTCGGTGGAACTGTTCTTGTCTGAAAGATGAAGACGGATTTTTTTTTTCATCATCATAATCAGCCGGTATCAGTCCACTGCTGGACGTAGGCCTCTCCCAAGATACGCCACTGAGCCCGATCTTCGGCTCTTCTTTTCCAGTCACTGCCCACCGCATTGCTTTTTAGTTTTTAAAAATCTTAATTTTTGTCTCTTGAACTGGTTATACTTAATATAATTAAGATAGTTTAAAAACTAAAGCAATCGACTTCAATGCCCCGCGAGTCAATTTCAGTAGCAAGTTTGAGATGTTTATCGTCATATCTGTAGATATACTTATCAAATCACAATGAAACCACCTCGGAAACGTACCCTACCGACTATAAAAAGAATCATTCGAATCGGTTCACAGTTGACGGAGTAATCACGTAACATACATACGAGGAAAAAAATATATAAATTACAATATATGGACGAATTGAGAACCTCCTCCATTTTGGAAATCGGTTGATAATAAAAATCTTTAAAAGATAAGATATCCTAGCTAATATTATAAATGCGAAAGTAACTCTGTCTGTCTGTCTGTGTCACTTTCAAACCACTGAACCGATTTAAATGAAATTTGGTACACAGTTATTCTAGAGCCTGAGAACGGACATAGGCTACTTTTTATTCCGAAAAGAGGGTTGTAAGGGGTTAAAAGGGGGGATGAAAAGTTGTATGGAAGTATCTTCATTTTAGAAGCTAGAAGCTTGTAACTTATTTTGTAGGCTGTTAATTTGATTTAAATAAATATGACATTCAAAGTTTCTGAAAGTTTTACTCTCAAGGGGAAAGGGGAATGAGGGGAGGGGAGTGAGGGTGGAAGTGAGGGGAAGGGGAAAGGGGGAGAGGGATGGAAGGTGAGGGAAAGGGGAGGGGAGGTGGAGTGGGGAAGGAGGAGGGGGGGAAGGGGAGGGGAGAGGGAAGTGAGGGAAAGGGAGTGAGGGGAAGAGAGGCCACGCGGACGAAGTCGCGGGCACAGCTAGTCTATATCTATACTCTATACTAATATTATAAAGAGAGAACATTTGTATTTTTGTATTTTTGTATGTTTGTAATGATTTGGCTCAAAAACTACTGAACCGATTTAAACAATTCTTTCACTAATACATAGAATGGACTTTCGGAATGAAAATAGGCTATATATTATCCCGTTTAAATCAAAGGTACATTCGTGGAGACCTAATTTGCAACCTAAGTCGGCAAAAAACGGTCGAAAAAACATGTTTCTTACGAACGCTGCTTAATTGAAAATAGATAGAAGAATATTTTCTGTGCAAGAGTTGTACAACTTAATAAGACCTACAAAAAAGTCCGCGACAGCATATGTCTATCTCTTAAGTTTGACTCACAGTAACCATTTTAATCTTAAATTTTTTGTTAAAAAATATGACATAACTTCCAAGGCTATTTTCAAGTATATAGTATTAATCCTTATCCAAATTATTACGTTAATTAGCTGGGCCATATATTATAGATTAAAATTGTCCTTTACAGTATATAATTCAAATGAAAACTCTAGAAGATATCACGAATTTCAGAAACACGCATCGCAAAATTAATAAAATATTTGCAGTGAAACGACAGATTAGGTCATAGTTACTACGAAAATATTATTATAAGTTTATCTATGCTGTAGATCCTCACCGATCACAATCAATTTGAAGTCAATATAGTATAATAATATGATCTATTGTATAAAATAATATTCATCTATATATATAATAATATAGTAATTTAAGCCACCCCGACTGATCTATATATAATCTTTTCATTAAAATCATTCCAATGACTCTAAACACGACATTTAAAATCTGAGCTGTAAGTTGGTGAGGATTTGAGTATTCTGTAGAGTCCAGGAGATGTCCCAGCATTAGGTCAATGCTTCCATGTTCTTACAATATCGTTGAAGAAGAAGATTTTCGAATTGATCAGATCTATGAAAGTTGATTTCATAGCGAAATGAACTAGAAAAAAGCTCATAGTTTTATAACGATTGAACGAATTTTCATGAATCAAAGCTAAGAAAACTCTCGATAAAGACATCTATCAAACAAAAAAAAACTATCAAGAATAAAAACAAAATCGGTTCATCCGGTTAGGTGCAAAGATGCTACAGACAGACACACAGATACACACGTTAAACGTATATTACCTACATTTTGCGTCGGGGAACGGTGTAAGGTTACGGCGGCAGATGTCCTCCTTGATGGTAAGCTACTTTTTGGTAGATTTAATGATCCCACAACCACTGTACGAAAACTCATGATTCATGAATGCACATAAAACTTTCATTGGTAGGTATATAGCTAGGATTAGAACCAACGACCGTCGGGTCAGAATCAGGGTAACTATCCTTTACGCCAAAGGGCCGTCCAATATCACTACGTAAGTATTATAAAACAAAGTTCACCACTGCGTCTGTCTGTCTGTTCGCAATAATCTCAATAGCTACTGAACGGATTATCATGCGGTTTTCACCAATAGCCAGAGTGTTTATGAGGAAGGTTTAGGTGCATAATTCATTAAGGTTTTGTGTAAATTGGATGAAATATGACGATGGTTGTTAAATATGTTCATATTTTATATTCGATGCAACAAACTGATGCAAATTTTGAAGGCATATATGTTCTACCCGTGCAAAGCCGGGGCGGGCTGCTAGTTATATATATAGACCTTTTCGTTATAAGTAGTATCTTTTATTATGTAGATAGGAACGTAAAAATAATGAAGTTCGTTTAACATTTGCATAAATATTTTACTTTTAAATTTAAAGGTAATTTATAAATTATGCGCAAACATTGACCTTTTTCTTATTTTTATCTTTGAATAGGATCTGTTGAACACTTGCTGTTATGTTATGTGGCTATACTCGACTTCATGATTATTTCGACTTCCTCTAACACGTTTTATTTTTTTATGCGACAATGGGTATTGCCTGACCTCACCTGATGTAAAGTGACGATGCGGTTGATGATGTAGCGCGCTTACCCAAAAGATACCTATTCACTCGCGACTTGAAGACCCCTATGTTGTATCTAATCGGAAACACAGACTCGGGCAGGGAATTTCATTCCTTGGCAGTAGGTACGTACGATGAAAGAAGAAGCGAATCGCTTTGTACGCGTAAGTAAATGGTATAAGTATCTACCATGAAGCGGTGGCGCCTCTTAGTATCCCTGCTCGTCCGATTATAGAATGGGGATGGCGGAATCAAATTATGAAGTTCCGATGCACACTCTCCGAAATGAATCCGATAAAAAACCGACAAGCAAGCGACCTTACGACGATGCTCGAGACTCTGGAGTCTTTTGCTTACTAGTTGGTCGTCGTTGGTGAGCTTCTTGGCTCTCTTCTCAATAGCTTCCTGTGTCTGCAGCTGGTATTTGGTAGAACCATCCCAAAGGTGAGAACAGTACTCCATACACGACCGGCCTTGCGTTTGGTAGAGATTGGTCAACTTATGTAATTTAAGATCGTGTAATTGACTTCAAATGCCAAGCCAGTTATTTTCAGTACAATGTTTATGATGTTTATTTTTTATGTGTTCTCCATATCTCTGAAGGTACTGAACATAATATCTCGATGAAATTAAAATGTGACAACCTGGAAAGTACCTATACTCTTCCAAACAAAAAATAATATTCTCCATCGGTCGAAAACGGTGTTTGAGTAATCGGTGAACATACATAAAAAAGAGTCTGACTAATCGAGAACCTCCTTATTTTTGAAGTAGGTTAAAAAGCCTTGATATGCTTGTAAACAGCTTTTTACGATAATATAAAAATAATATTAAAATTCCACACGCACATTTATGTTTTTGTTATTGAAAACAGTTTGTATGGCAACGAATAAAATTAATCTACACCCTTTGCATACACATTGAATGCCCTTTGAGTTATACTAGGGTACTAGCCTAGAAGCAACTGTGGAGACTAAACTGAACTGAAGTGGAATGCGATTGATTTTGATTTTACTTACAATGCTTACATATAAGATTTTGTTGAATGTGAACTTAGCACGAAATTAAAAACTATGATTTACGCAGCAAACATATTTTTAGTAATAAATTTGTAGATTAGTAGAACAAACGAACAATAGAAATTAGTGTACCTACTCGAGCATTGCGGTGTAAAATATCACTGTAAGTTAAAAAAAAAAACCCTATTGGTACTTGGTAGATATAAAGAGAGCCTCACCTGAATTAATTATATCTAGTTACACATATAGGTGTAAAATAATTATTATAGGCACAGAGCATAATACAGTGCCAAAAATCATAGACCGCAAATCGAAGATTTCTATATTTTTACCACAATTGGGTATAAACAAAATAAATTTAGGAGCAAGATTGTCTGAAATCGATCTCCGATTTATTAATTGTAGCTACTCAGTGGCTTTTATAAGCTAGATAAATATTATTTTTGCTTTGTTTTTTTATTTGCTGCCAATAAAGTGTTATCGTAACGTACACTATCACCTCTGCCATATCATATAAGTACATCAATGACCAGCAAAGTTGCAAAAGTCATAGTCTATTAAAATACCTTAAGACCTTCGTCATGGCCGATAAAATTCAATTCATAGAACTCAATGCAATAACAGTAGTTTATACAATGCAATTAAATAATTGCGAAAATTAGTAGTAAATGTTTTATGACTGATTGATTTACTCATAGGTACCTACCTACTCAATCTTATCTTACTGTTTATTAATTTGGAATTTACTATTTGGATAATTATTTTCTATATTGTATTTAATGTACTTACTATTAAATTATGTAAGTGTATGTAGTAGTGTGCCCTTTCCATAGCTATAGTTATAAGTTTAGAGTTTATCTTTTAATATTGTTTCTGTTCTTTTGGTGTGCAAATAAAGAGTTTATCTATCTATCTATCTATGTATATTTATGTAATGTATACATATGTATATTAATATGTATGTATATGTGTGTGTTCACGTGTACTTATGTACATGTATAACTATACTAGCTGACCCGGCGAACTTCGTACCACCTAACAGACAATGAATGTCGTGTTACCTTTTAGATGAACTTGTTTTAGGCTTTTATGAACGTTATACAATAAATACAAAAGAGATATTAAGTTTATTAATGTATTATGGCAATCCAGATATAGAATAAAAATTGGTTAAAATGGTTTTTGGAAATATAAACATTTTTAAGTTGCTTGTAAGCATACATTTCTGAACGCACGCATATTTGACAATCAATAAATATGTCAAACAATTATCATTACTGACAATATTTGACATTTTTAAAATCTACATGACTTGAATTCACAAAATCTTGAAGAATTTTTACTTGACTTACTACTTGACACGGGCTAAATACACTAACCGTGTGGAGCCATAATTATACCAAAAAAAAAATACGCGATAATACGAATATTGTAATGCTATACACACATGGGAAGAATTTGTATACTTGACACTGGCTAAATACACTAATCGTGTGGAGCTATAATTATACAAAAAAAAATACGGCGGGATAAACAATTGAACATCAAATAATCTGCAGTTTTTAAACTCAGGAACATTTTGGCAAAATATTTATGCTGATATATTTTTTTAGGTCAATTATTCATTGTTTTTAATACTTATTATCCTATATATAGATAAATAGCTAAGATTTGAAATAGATACACCACCGTCCGTCACAGACTCTTAATAGCACGTTCAGTTTGGTTGTCTAGAAAAGATCGCCTTAAGCGATAAGACCACCCCAATCGAAATCGGTTCATAAACGACGAAGTTATCCGCGAACAAACATTAAAAAAAAAAAATAATAATAATACGGTCGAATTGAGAAACCTCCTCCTTTTTTGAAGTCGGTTAAAAACAGAATAAAGTTTAAAATAATAGTGTTCCCATACAAGAAACGTGTTTTTTTCGGCATTTCACGCCATCTATGTACGCTTAGTTAGGTAAACGTCCCATAGATGGCGTTATATTGAAATGTCGATCCCTAACTCCTTTGTTAGACGTTAGATGGCGTTATAAGAAATAAAATGTTTATTAATTATTATTTTTTGCTAGCGAAAAATGAGTGATATTTTTTGCTCGATCTTATAAAATACTGTAGTGTGGTACGGAACCCTACTAGTGCGAGTCCGACTTGCACTTGGCCAGTTTATTTTTTGTTACGCGATTACTCCGTTAATTGTGAACGGAATAAAATGATTGTTTTTTAAGTGGTAGGGGATTTTTTCAAGGTGGTCCTATTATCTTATATTGGTACTTATCCTTAATTTCATTGAGATCTGATAAGTATCTCCATAGATATGACGATAAACGTCTCAATCTTGCTACTGAAACTGACTTGCGCGGCATGGAAGTCGTTTGTTTTATTTTTTAAATCTTAATTATTAAACTGTCTTAATTATTTAAGATCGTCTGTAAGCTTAGTGTTTCAATTATTTAGGCGCAACCTGCTGCAAGCAATCATTTCGATCCTCTCCATGCAAAAGTTGTCTGGAAGATATCGCTATTAGCGATAATAAAATTCAATGTAATACTTTACATTATTTAAGCTGTTTATCAACCGACTTCCAAGAAGGAGGTTCTTAATTCGTCTGTATGTTTTATTTTTATGTATGTTACGCGATTACTCCATCAATTGTAACCGACTGGATTAATTCTTTTTCTAATTGGTAGGGTCAGTTTCCGAGGTCGTCCCATTGTAATTTAATCGAGATCTGATAAGTATCTGCAGGGATATGATGATAAACGTCTCACACTAGCTACTGAAATTGACTCGCGGGGCATGGAAGTCGGTGTTTTAGTTTTTAAACTATCTTAATTAGAGTTATATGAGTCTGTATCTTTGGTGTGGCAATAAAGAATAAATCTATCTATCTTAAGATACGTAGATACTCTTTAACATAGATACATAGATACTTTACATTTAAGTATAATATTAAATATTTTTTTAAAGATTCTTTTATCAGGAAACCACGTCCGTCTATCCATCTGTCACAAGGCCATCATAGATAAACACTTAAACTTACTTACTTTGTTATATTTCATCACAATCACCCGGTGTCAATCAACTGCTGGACGAGAGGACTGGAGACCTCTCCCAAGATACCTACGCCACTGAGCCTGATCTAGGGATATTCTTTTCCAGTCACTCCCGCTTTGCGTATATCGTCGCTTCACCTGGTTACAGGACGTCCTACGCTACGTTTGCCGATTCGTGGTCTCCACTCTAGGACAAGTCTACCCCAACGGTTATCAGTCCTGCGGCAGATATGACCAGCCCACTGCCACTTCAGCTTGCTTATCCGTTGAGCTATGTCGATCACTTCAGTTCTCTGGCGAATTACTTTTTTCCAGATTCAATCCCGTAGAGAAACACCGAGCATAGCTCTCTCACTGAGAAAAACCTTTATTTCTCAACATATAAATGGGACGAGAAATAAAGGTTTTTCTCATCGTATATATGATCGTATGGTGATAAATCGTAGCTATTCATCAGCTATCATCATATTTTATTGTGGATTGGCATCGTTACCATTTGATTTATTATAAAAGTAATCAAAAAATGTTTATTATATAATGCAAATTAATTATAATATGATTTAAAAGCTATTCAGACTTACAAACTGTTATAATTATAATTATTATATTCGATGTATTAAAAACGTGTTTATAAAACTACTCAGGTATTTTATAATGAATTAAAAAATACCTGTTATTTATGGACTGAAGAGGAATTAGGAGCGATAAAAATGTAATAAAGTTTTTTTTTAGAAATTAGATATTATATTGTCTTTTATTTCTATTTAAAGTTTAAACAAATTCGTACTTATTGACTCAATTTCTATGTATTTCGATTGCTTTATTATATATGAAACTATTATTGTAGAATATTCTTTATCTTACATAATTTTAAAATTTAACTGAATACTAACCACCTAGTATTTTATCTAACCATTTTGTACTTTAATAATCTCACTTAACATCTATCACACTAGTTTCTGGATTATATCAATTAGGTATGAATACTGAGTAATCTCAAATAGGCACTAAAAGGTACGACCATACCGCGGCGTCTTGCGTCCGCGTGCGCGTTCGCGATCTGATTTTCAATCGTTTTCTGATCGCCGTAGATAGCCTTTGGTGTGAATCAGTCGGTACAAATACTACTGCGCTATCTGATCGCCGCCTAGATCGCGCATTCAGGACGCCGCAGTGTGGTCGTACCTTTATTAACATTTAAGAAGTATTTATTGAAATTACTATACAGAGGACCAGTGTCACCGGTTCTTGATAAAGTTACAGATAATTTATCTGACACAACGCTGTATTCAATAGTTTATTAGGCAATTTTATGTTTATATTATAGGTATAATAGTTTGTCAAAAACCCATAAACCCTGAACCATTCGAAACTCTATCGGATTCGGAAGCTTCATTTTTAGACGACTTCCAAAAAGAAGGAGGTTCTCCATTTGTCTGTACGTTTTTAGGGTTCCGTACCCAAAGGGTAAAACGGGACCCTATTACTAAGGCTCCACTGTCTGTCTGTCTGTCTGTCTGTCTTCCTGTCTGTCTGTCTGTCTGTCTGTCTGTCTCTCTGTCTGTCCGTCTGTCACCAGGCTATAGCCCATTAACCGTGATAGTTAGACAGTTGAAATTTTTACAGATGGTGTATTTCTGTTGCCGCTAGAATAACAAATACTAAAAACAAAATAAAGTAAAAAATTAAAGGGGGTCCCCAGACAAAAAACGTGTTTTTAAACGCCATCTATCTAATTCGTTTAGGCAAAATGACATAGATGGCGCTAGTAAACGAGCCCCGTCTTTCTAGATCGCGACCAAACCAAATATTCTTAGTAATATCAATTAATCAAATATATGAAGTTGAAACTCTTGTGTGATGAAGTTGAAACTTATGTTTCGTATTGTACGGAACCCTTCCTAAGTGTGCGATAAGAGACGCGATGATGACGCACTTGGCCAGTTTTATTTTTTGCATGTATATTTCGCGATTACTCCGTCAATTGTGAACCGATTCGAATGATTTTTTTTGAATCGGTAGGGTACTTTTTCGAGGTCCCATTGTAATTTCATTGAGATCTGATAAGTATCTGCAGAGATTATGACGATGAACGTCTCAAACTTGACTCGCGGGGCATGGAAGTCGGAGGTTTTAGTTTTTAAACTATCTTAATTATTATTTATTTGTTTATAAGGTGCATATTACAGCGTACATAACATACATTTTAAATAACAGTTATAAGTAAACTTGATCGATTCTGTACACCAAAATTACATGCACGCGACATGGTTTAACAGCGTTAGAAACATGTGTGCTATTAAAGAAAATACAGTGATTCTAATTTAACAAATGATTATCTTACAATATTTTTGTTCCTAAGTTACAAAAAAAAACAGTCATAACCTAGAATCGTGTCAAATAATAATAAAAATTAAAATTGTCATACATACAGTCATTGCATTGATTACATTAAATTATATTTAAAGGAAAAGCAATAAATGTAAATAAAAATCAATTAAATTATTTTTAAATATCAGTTTAGGAGAAAAATAAAAATACCTAAAAACTAACGCAAACAATAATTAATTTAGACAAAATACAACATGAACATCATGTTGTTGAGAGTGTGTTTATTGTAACATTATACACTGCATTTTTAAATTAATTGAGACCAATACCAAAAATGTCAAGATGGTCAACATGATCGTCATTATTATCATTATTGGAGTGCTTGGACGCAAGAACGACAGCGCGGTGCAGCTAGGCTCTTCTGTAAGCTATCTCGACAACGGAATCCGCGGTGAGATTTGAATTTTGTACTACGAAATTCAACCGTATTGCGAACGTGATACGATTGAATTTCAAAGTACGAAATTCGAATCTCACCGCGGATTCCGCTGTCGAGTTAGCTTACAGAATAGCCTAGCAGGTCGTTGAAAGATCGACACGGTTGGTTTTGAATATAGATAAATTCGTGAGCTGTTTGTCGCGTCAATTATTTTTTCCAATTGAAATGTCAAAAGTGACCGATCGGAGCATTGTGAATTGCAAAGATCCAAGTCGAAGTAAACACAGTTTCCAAATCCGAATTTGCTTTCGAATGATTGAGAATAACCCTGCTGGCCTAGTAAAATTGTAATTTACCACTTTATCAGTTATACATAATTTAATTTCATCCAGAGTCACTATCTCTCAGACTATCTCTCAGAGTAACTATCTAAAGAGACACTAGGCGTGCGAGTTTCTTTAGATTCCTCTTATGGTTTATTAATCGATCACGAGATTTGTATGGATTTAAAAAGCGCCATCTAGTGTATCTGTGCATAGTAGGTAACATTGTAATTTCCATACAAAGTTGCGTTTATTTTGACGTGATCGAGGAAGTATATAAGTCTAAAGAAACTCTCACTAGGCACTCGGAAGTTTATTGTGAAAATCAAGTGAAGTGACATTTTATGGATACATTCATAAATGAGGTAAGTCCTAGTCAGTCATTAAATTCTGATTTACAAGTTATCCTTAAATTCTATCAATACCTTAAAATTAACTTGCATGATACTTATTCTTCGTTGATAAAACATTATAATCATTCAACAATTACTTATTTGTTGTTGAAATACATTTTACCAGGTGATTGATGAAAGTTTATTAACTGATAAGGTTTTTAACATTAATCTTCTTGACTTTGAACCTAATAGCGCTGAATTTCTTGAAGCTGAGCCTAATAGCGCTGAACTTCTTGATATTGAGCCTAATAGCGCTGAACTTCTTGATGCTGAACCTAATAACGCCGAACTTCTTGATGCTAAGCCTAATAACGCTGAACTTCTTGGTGCTGAGCCTAATAGCGCCGAACTTCTTGATGCTAAGCCTAATAGCGCTGAACTTCTTGATATTGAGCCTAATAGCGCTGAACTTCTTGATGTTGAGCCTAATAGCGCTGAACTTCTTGATGCTAAGCCTAATAGCGCTGAACTTCTTGATATTGAGCCTAATAGCGCTGAACTTCTTGATGTTGCGCCTAATAGCGCTGAACTTCTTGATTCTGAGCTTCAAAGCGCTGAGCGTGAAGATGCTGATATTTTCGACGCTCAGCAAGTTAGCTAGGCTTTCAGCCTTAGAATACTCTAAACATGTCTTGCACTAAGCCTATTGCTATACGTTTAGCCTCTGTGTTATGATTTTTGTGCTGAGTTGGTCACAGCTCAACATGCTAGCGCTGAGTTTGTCATTCATACATTTAGCACATTAACGCTGAGCAAGTTGGAACTATGTTCGTGATAGTAGAGACTTGAATTTGCTCGTACAATCATTCCACAACTTTTAACTACTCCACATAAATAACCCATAAAATTCTTCCATGTGTCTCATTGGAATGCAAATATAAGAATGAGAATGGGTACAGATATTACGCAGAATAAATAAACAGATGTTCTGGGCTCACATTCTGATATGATCACGAATTGTTCGTTCCATAAAGAATCGTTGTTTCTTAGTGGTACCTCGAGTACTACCTGTAACAAGGAAAAAGTAGATTATAAATAATTAAAGAAAAACGAGAAAACCAACTTGCAAAACACATGCCGCGATAGTCAAAGTACTGGCTAGTTATAATCATGTCATCAAAGTATACTTTGCTTATATTGTTTATTTCCATCCGGAGATAATTGTCAGATCTCGATAAAATTTAAATGGGTCCAAACGGGAGGCATAATCTCTCATACAAAACATTTTCAAATCGGTTAAGATTTGATAGAGTTCTGAAGTAACAAACGAAAAAAAACAATGCAGTCGAATTGATAACCTCCTCCTTTTTTGTAAAGTCGGTTAAAAAGTACAAATAGTGTGCCCTGTTTTGAATAACCTATCTCACTTGTTGGTAAGTGATGATGGGGTTGAGTTAAGTGAGGACTGATACTTTTTTTTTATAATTTAAATATTTTTAATTTTCTTCAAACATTTACAATTTAAATAAAACGAAGAATTGCGAACAATAGTAATATGTTTTTTTTACTTTTAGCTATTATAAAATTCAGGTGTAATAATTAGACTTCCTACTACAATACCTATTATAAATTTACAGCTATAGTCAAATTACAGCTAAAAACTCTTAAAATTACACAATTAACACAATAAGATGTCTAAAGCTGAAAGAGGAATCAGAAACAAACAATGATTTGTGGTCTCCATACAAGGCAAGCCTGTATCGTGAAAACCTACTACGTTTTTGACAATAATATGTAAGACATTTTATTGTTGACATTACAAAAATAATTATCATAAATTTCGAAAATGCTATTGACATTTATTTAATGATAAAGTAATAGGTAAGTTAGGATGAGTTATAGATTATACACACAATGCGAGTCATATCTATTACGATAGTTATTAAGAACTAGGCAACAGACATGCCTGACTGATTAATATTTATTAGTGTCTGTATATAACCATAGTACTTGATGAGTGGTATAAGTATCTGCACGGCAGATAGATGTAGGAGTTAACAAAAGCTCACGGAGCAAGTAAAATGTAAGGAACGTCCTTTGAGGCTCAAAAATCAAGTGCACCACGGGGGCTGCTTGTAGCGACTGAGGATAGACAGTTGGCCTTGAATTAGAAAATTCCGACAGCTGTCCTTGAGATATCTCTCAAGGACAGCTGTCGGAATTTGAGAAACTTGAGGATGGTATAATTAGTGACACACAACAGCCTTTGAGAGTTCTAGGCCTAGCGTGTTCACCATCTTCGACCGCATCATTGCTTACCACCAGGCGAGATAGTGGTTACGCTACGCTAAACGCTAGCCTATAAGATATGAAAAAGTAATAAAACGGTATAACTCTAAACGTGCCAGCGCCAGCTAGATTTCTAACTAGTTATACAACCTCCATCAAACACGCTTAATCTGCTTACATTATCCAATTCATTACCCAATTAAACATAGATATCTCACGCGTCAAACGCTTTCATATTGGTAAACGCAGCGCTATTCAATGTGGGTAGACAGATAAAATGTTGCACAGGATATTGCAGAAACGCCTACCTTAAAGTTAGTTAGGTCCTGTAGTAATATTTACTCTATGGTTAGGTTAGAATGGTATTAGGAATTGAGCATAGAGGTAATATAAACTGGCCAAGTGCAAGTCGGACTCGCACTCGTAGGGTTCCGTAACACAGTAGAGTATTCTATAACTTTGATTTTTCGCAACTACAAAAATAACTTTGTTTTTCATAGTGTTTGTATGAAAAACAAAGTTATACTTGCGGTCGCTGTATCTCAACAACTGCTAACTGTATCTCGTTCAAACCAATTTTCGTTGAAAGTTTTTATTGAGATCTACAGAATATATTTTTTCTAGATTTTTCACTCTCTTACTTTAGAAGTTAGAGGGGGGGGGGGGGGGGGGACACACATTTTACCACTTTAGACGCGCCTATCTTTGAAATGATTGACTTTGAGAAAAAATGATTTTAAGAACCTCAATGTCATTTTTAAAGACCTATCCATAGATACCCCACACGTATAGGTTTGACGAAAAAATTTTTTTTTTGTTCCAGTTCCATGTATGGGATGCCCCCCCTTAAACTTTTATATTTTTTATTTTTGTATAAAAATCGGAAAGCGGTTTACAGAATACATCTACCTACCAAGATTCAATTCTGTAGTCCTGATAGTTTCGGAATAAAATGGCTGTGACATACGGACGGACAGACAGACCGACAGACAGACAGACAGCCAGACAGACAGACATGGTGAATCTATAAGGGTTCCGTTTTTTGCCATTCGGCTACGGAACCCTAAAAAAGGATGGTGCGCTGCAGATGTTTTGACAAATTCAATTTAATATGTATGCTTTAATAATAATGTTGTAATTGCTTTGTAGAACAAAACGGCCCAATTGAGAGACACCAGGGTGGGAGTGTGTCCTTGTCTAACAACCTGATAGTCCTATATATGTTCTATACTACAGGTATGGTATACGTATGGTATATGTATATAAGTTGTCCATACAAAAGAAAGGGACAAACTCCGTTCAAGGTCGTTCTCATGGGGGCCGCTGTACGCAATCGAGTTTAATATGTAACAGGTCTGTGGAATTGAGTGAATTTTTGGAATTTTCACTAAGTAGATAAGTTTATTTTTGTTTTTGTTGATTTTAAGGGTTCCATACCTTTACTCATGTGTCCATACCCAAAGCATACCAAAGGAACCCTATTACTGAGACGTCGCTGTCCGTCCTTCCGTCCGTCTGTCTGTCTGTCTATCTGTCCACACTTTACAGGGCTGTATCTCCTTAACCGTATTAGGTACATACTAAATCTTCACAAAGTATGTATAACTATGAAAAAATTAACAACAAATACTTAAAACAAAATAAAATAAAATAAAAAATATCCGCATACAAAAAACGTTTTTTCGGCGTTTTTAGCTGAAACTATTTTTTCGGCAAATTTTGTTTAAACGGAACCCTACTTGTCCGTGTCCGACTTGCACTTGGTCAGTTTATTTTTTTGTGATATTTACAACAAAAAATAGAAAAAGTAAGCCTGGTCGGTTGTAAGAAATGCGTGATAAGAATGCGTAATTTAGAAAAAATATTGATACGCGAATCATTCTGAAGCATTAAACTTTGGAAAAAAAATAACCCTAAATCCCTATTGTCCCCAAGTTCTTCAAAGTTGTTTACCATCCGCACATCACAGTCAAATATGATATCATCGATATACGTCTAAATAAGGCTGACAACCCACCAAAGCTAGCGAGGATCCATATTTTTTTACCAACTTTTCGTTTCTCGACGTGATGTGCAATCCTCACTCATTGCAATATTAACGTGAACCCACATCAGACACAAGCATATTAAGCTTAGTTGGAGAGGGGTTAACAAGACTACTATAGTCTGGCCATAACTGCTGTGCACTCCCTGAGCGCGGCGAGACGGGGGGGACGCGCTCCGTCAGTCTGCCGTCAACGCTCTTTTTTCCCCGGCTCCCACCTCGCCGCGCATACCTCAGGGAGTGCACAGCAGTTATGGCCAGACTATAGTAATGTGCAACCCACATTGCTAGTAAGCTTTTAACTACAAACAAAAATAAAAAGATGCATCTACATTTCTAGTGAGCTTTTAAAAAAGACCAGTTGGACTCGCCCTACGAGACTTCCGTACCAACTTCGCAGACTAGGTTATAAAATAAAGTTAACTTTCTAGTTGGTTCCATAGAAAATGTATTGCACTGACTCCACACATAATTAATTTATTTTAGTAAATTACCTTTTTTTTGTTATTACACTACATATTTACGGTTTTCAGATTTTTTTCCTATATACGTGTTTCAAGACCTTGCTTCTAGCCAAATTTAATGATACTAGGCCAACGGGAAGTACCCTATAGACATCGAATTATATCCTACAGAAACCAAGTACGCGCGTTTTAAACTCGCCGTTTATTTAGGTCGGAATCTGCTAGGCTATCTCACCGCGGATTCCGCTGTCGAGATAGCTTACAGAATAGCCTAGCTGACCCAATCGACGCCCGCGTAATCCAGTGCTCCGAGTCACATGGTTGTGGAGTGCGTCTCCCGCAAAATTATCAAAATATGACATATTGTACAGTTATGTTGTGCCACAAAGCATCGGAAAAGGATTATAAGGTTTCTAGAGTATCATTCCACAGTTGATACATACATTTAATGACATAAATTGTATGATAAAACAAATACGGTACAATACAAATAAGTAGCGGAGTGTTGCCAGATGAGTGGGTGTGAAAATGGCTCAATTTAATTTACACATTCTTTACTAGATTTTCTTTAATTTACAATAATTACAAAAAAATTAAGTAAGTACATAATATACTTAAACTAAACTTTACTTGTTAACGAATAATTTAGTTTTTTAGTAGGATCTGTTAATTACTTATGTTATTATCTGAAGTACTGAAACACACAGTTACATGTATGGTTGGTTTTTACCCACTTTAATATTTTTTTAATATTCTGACGAAAACGATTGGATGACAGCTGAATGGTTCATTACTTTTGTTTTTTATTTTTAATTCAAAGCGTTAAAATTCTGCTTTTGCTATGTTTACTTGAATTGGTTATGATTTATTAAATGATTTATGATTTTGACGTATATTTGCGTATATTAATACTGCCTACATACTGAATAAATGCTTTGATTCTTTGATTCTTATTTAGTACTTAAGTTCTGTTTAGGGTCGTCTAGAAAAGTTACACAATATCTTCATAGATTGTGAATGTATTATTACCCGACTGCGCAAGGAGGGTTATATTTTTGAAGTGTGTATGTATGTATCAGGTTTATGAAAGTATGTATGTAAGATATTTAACCGCGATTAAAAATGAAGATGATGATGAAAAGTTCACTTCTCCAACTCACAAACGATACCTATGCAAAAATCCCGAATCATCTTTACCCAACTTTCAGCTAAAAGTCATTCTTACTGGCAACATTATAAGTGCGTCTGTGTGTGTGACATGGCAAGTAAACACAGCCTTGTACTGTTCATTATTCTGTGACACAGCGCAGTTTTCGGCCTAGCTTCCGAGCAAGCGTTGTTTGAAAACCTATTTTCTGTAGGTAATAATTCGATGCCTATAGATTTTGATTCCCTTGTGAAATGGTAAAATATACGAAAATATGCGACATAAACGGTCATATCTTTTGATCGAGTTGAATTTCAGTATTTATTTTTTCACAGCCATAAGATACCGTAAACTCGAGTATTTCATATATGTTTCAACTTGATACCTGGTCTTGACAGACGGACAGACAGACAGAAAGACGGACAACAAAGTTATTCTATAAGGGTTCATTATTTACTTTTAAGGTACGGAACCCTTAAAAGTGTGAATTAAATTATTAATTAATTTAATTACTAAATTCTTGACTAATAAGTTTCCGCGCTCAGTCCGGCATAGTCAATGCGGTATGATTACTACGTAAGCAACGCTGCGAAGTAATACTGCACGGAAGCGTCCGACCCTGCTGCCGCTTGGCAGCAAACTGAGAGCGGAAGCATTTCGTATTACTGAACTTGCGTTCACTCGGGTGTTCGGCACGACTCCGTTTGCCTTTTTTATGATAGTTTGAGCTAGCTACTATGATAGCAGTTGACATGACACAATTAGCGTGTACACAAATATGGCTGCGGAAGTGTCCGCCAATCACAGCTAGACCTAAATGTCATTACATTATATCCACCAATCAGCATCGGCTGTAATGCGACATGCGATAGATGGACGAAAATCTTTGAGGCGATTTACCTAATTCAAATCTCACCAGAGAATAATTAATAGTACCTACTACTGCTTGTACTATTATTTATGTGTGTTACTACGTAGTTTCCCTTTAAAAATAAAAATAAAATATTTTGTTTACACGCAAGCAGTTATTTTCCTAGCACATTACTGGTGGAAAGGCACCCTAACTGTTATTTATAATCTGTCAATATTGTTGTACCTATACGTCGGCTGTTTGTCAATCAAATATGTAGTTGTGCAGTTTTTATAACCTCTAAAGTCTAAAGGAAGTCGCGTGAGATATTTTTTGTTTGGGCACGACGACGCCAGCGTCTGTATTTTGTGGGTAGATTTTGGTAATGTTTTTTAATTGTCCTACGATAATTTTTGATACGAAAAAACGAAAATAATAAAGATTTTTTTTTCAAAATATAATATAGATCGGCAAATAAGCCCAAGCGGCCCACCTGATGGTAAGTGGTCACCGCCGCCTATTGACATCTGCAAAACCAGAGGTATTGCCGGTGTGTTGCCTACCCTTAATTATTAGTGAGCACTCTCATTACTCTTCGTTTGAAGCTACCAAGTTTGAAGGTTTCGGGGAAAGTTTCAGATGGGAGATCATTCCACATCTTACAGGTACGTGGGAAGAACAGTCGTGTGAAACGAGTAGTATGTGATGCCCACGTGTCTATAATGTGCGGATGTGCTTTTTGACGGTGTCGGGAGTTCCGATGGTAGAAACGGGACGGAGGAATGATATTAAAAAGCTCTTCAGAACATTCCCCGTGATAGTACCTATAGAAAAGGCTAAGAGAGCCAACGTCGCGACGAAGACTCAAAGGTTCCAATTTATCAGTTAGCTTGGGGTCGTCGACAAGTCTAATAGCTCTTCTCTGAAGGGAGTCAAGTGGTTGCAGTTGATATTTCGGTGCACCACTCCATAGATGAGAACAGTACTCAATGTGTGGCCGAACTTGCGCCTTATATAACAACAGACGCTGGCTCGGGGTGAAGTACTGTTTGGCTCTACTTAGTACACCGAGTTTTTTGGCAGTAAGTTTTGCTTTGCGTTCCAAGTGACTCCCAAACTGGACCTCGTTAGATATGTCGACACCCAATATGCTAATTGACTTCGACAAGGTAAGGGGAATGTTCTGAAAAAGCGGGGCAACAGGAAATTGTGACTTTTTGGCCGAGAAAACGATAGCCTGTGTTTTAGTAGGGTTAAATTGTACTATGTTTCGTAAACCCCAGGCTGAAACATTTTCTAGGGAACGCTCCACCTTAGACACTAGCTCTGATCTCCTAGCATCGATGTCCGCCTTGGAGGCATTTGCTTGACCTGTGTAATGAGCATCACCCGTGTCATCCGCATAGCAATGAATATTACTGATTTGCAATAGGTCATTGATATGCAAGATGAACAGCGTTGGGGATAGCACAGATCCCTGTGGAACTCCGGCGTTAATCGGCATGGTCTCAGAACAGGCACCATCAACGACGGTTTTTATGCTTCGACCATACAGAAAATTGCCAATCCACATACAAAGCCTCTCAGGAAGTCCGTAAGAAGGTAGCTTAGCAAGAAGGGCCTTATGCCATACCCGATCAAACGCTTTAGCGATATCCAAGCTGACAGCGAGAGTTTCATCTCTGCTTTCAACGGTCTCTCCCCAGCGATGTGTGAGGAAGGCTAGAAGATTACCAGCTGATCGTCCATGACGGAATCCGTACTGATGGTCACTAATCAGCTGGTGTTCCTCTAAGTATCCTAAGAGCTGTGAGTTTATGACCCGTTCCATAACCTTGGAAAGAAGTGAGGTTATCGCAATAGGTCTGTAGTTTGATGGGTCAGTTCGGTCTCCCTTCTTGGGGACTGGATGGACGTGGGCTACCTTCCAGCATGACGGTACGATGCTTTTTTCATATCATAATGAGAAAAGACGCGTGAGTATAGGTGTCAATTCAGGGGCACAAACTTTAAGCACGATTGCTGGGATGCCATCAGGCCCACTCGGTTTTCGTACATCAAGAGATAACAGCTCCTTTCGTACTGCACGCTGCGATATGCGTAATTCACGCATAATATTTTTATAGTACGGAAGTAAAGAAGGAACTGCATCTCCATCGTCGAGAGTCGAGTTAGAGGCGAATAGAGAACCCAGCAAATCTGCCTTCTCCTTCGCACTGTGGGCCAGAGTGTCATCGGATTTACGTAAGGATGGGAACATGGATTGGCAAAAATTTCCCTCGGCAGCTTTAGCAAGCGACCAAAAAGCACGACTGCCAGACGGGTAGCTAATTAATTGATCGCCAATCCGACTTATATGGGAACATCTTGCCTTTGCTGCAGCTTTCTTTGCGCACCTGGAGGCATGATTGAATTTCTTTTTGTAGTCAGCAATATTAGGATCCTTAAGCCTGAGAGCCTCAGTCCAGTTTTTGTAGGCTGCTAGCTTTAGATTAGCCGCTACGGCGCAGGTCTTATCGAACCAGGGCCGACTCCGACCACCAATGCGTATATTCGAATACGGAATGAAGCATTCCATACCCTGCAACACGACATCAGCGACGAGATCGGCACAAGCTGATGGTTCACCCGACAAGAAGCAAACCTGTCCCCGAGGATACGAGGCATAAAATTCGCGCAGACCATCCCAGTCAGCTGAACGAAAATGCCAAACCTTACGTTTGCCCGAAGGAGACAAGCGCTCGGGGCGCTGAACTTTCACTCTGGATTTTACCAAACAATGGTCAGACGAACCAAGAGGCGCATCAACCTGCACATGATAGTTGGATGGGTTAGAAGTCATCATAAGGTCCAGTAATGAAGGTACATGCTCGACAATATCTGGCACTCTTGTTGGTTCAGTGACTAACTGAGAAAGACCATATGTAACAGCAAATTCGTGAACAGTCCGGCCAGCGTGGTCTGTTGTACGAGATCCCAACCATTCGGCATTATGGCCATTAAAGTCACCTAAGAGTATCATTTCTGCAGCGGGGTATTGCTCCAATGCCATATCAAATCCATTAGAGATGTGTTCGAAAAGACGAGTTGTCTCAGCGTCATCAGAATGGGATCGATACAGGCAAGCGTATATTCGAGTTTCTCCACCGTAGTCAACTCGCACCCAAAGCATAGATAAGTCTGAGACCTCAAAACCGTTAAGACGGCGACAACAAATATCCTCTCGGACAAAAAGGCATACTCCAGCTCGACGCACAAAACTATGCTCGAGTTTGTAGCCGGGGTAGTGGAGGTATGAAGTATCCGCCGGAGAAGATATTTGCGTCTCCGTCAGAAACAGGAGAGCGGGTTTGGCTGTCTCGAGATGGTGGTGCACGGCATTAATGTTAGAATGTATACCTCGGATATTGCAGAAATCAACGTCAAGAGTGGATTGCAAAGCCGCTGGTTTTGCTTTATTTCTTTTAGTTTTTATTTGCATTATTGATATGAGAGTTGGGGTTGATGTGCAATTCCAATGAAAAAGCTTCAAGGCAAAATATATAAAAATTATGTTCAAGATAGACCGAGTTGAAAAAGTAGTGAGTCATCGGCGTGGAGTACGGAAGGGCCCCCGGTCCCCCCTGGAAGGAGCTGCCGGGATCCACTCCGGTCTCCTTCTCCGGCACGACAGCTACTCTACAGGATTATGCACGGGTTGGCGAGACAGCCTCCCAGGGCGGAGATTAGAGTAATCCCTGGGTTCGGGTCTCCTACTGACCCGCGGGCGGCCAGCGGACAGCCGTTTCACCGGGTCTCCCTGTACCTCACGACGATGTACCACATCAAACACCCCAGTGCATCCTATATACTCGTACACATTAAGGGACTTGAAGTGTTTATTGGTTTAGCACAGCATCAGGGAAAGGGGAGCTGGATCCCTTGGAACTAGCACCGGAACACGCTATTAAAGATAACATTAATAACATTTAAGCGGTATAGTTTACCAAGGTGGTGGTAATTTGTTAACAAAAACCCAGGCGAGTCCCTACAGAGACCCTACCACCTAAGATTTAAGTGGAGTTATAATCTAAAAAAGATTAACGAAGGATACGGCGGGTACGCCTCCACGCTTATCCAACTGTTGTTGATACCCTGGTTTCCCACTGCTGGTTTTCACAGCACCCACGGGATGAGATGGGGTGACCCTATTATATAGGCCGGGACCACACGGCAAAAAGATATTTTAATAACTAAAACAACCGACTTCCATGCCCCGCGAGCCAATAACAGTAGCAAGTTTAATATGTTTTATCGTCATATCTCTAGAGATACTTATGAGATTTCGATGAAATCACAATCGGAGCACCTCGAAAATGTACCCTACCGATAAAAAAAAACATTCGAATCGGATTACAATTGGTGAAAATATCGATGAACATACACAAAAAAACATATACATACAGACAAATTTCCTCCTTTTTGGAAGGCGGTTAACAAAATCGACTTCAAATATCGCGCTAGTCATTTTCAGTACTAAGTTTGAGGAGTTTATTCCCATAACTTTGGAGATACTAATCAGATCTCGATAAAATTTTAATGGGACAAACGGCATGCATACTCTTACAAAATAATATCGTTTAAAAACTAAAAAACAACCGACTTCAATGCCGCGCTATTCATTTTCAGTACCAATTTTAAAATGTTTATCTCAATATCTCTGGAGATACTTATCATGCCTCGATAAAATTACCATGGTACCACACTTGGGATATCTCCTTTCGAACAAAAAAAGAATAATCGAAATCAGTTCATAAACGACGAAGTTATCCGCGAACAAACATCTGACAGATGTTTGACAACTTATGTATCGTTTAAGGTGTCAGATAATTATCTGAAACTTTATCAGAAACAGGTGAAATTGGGCCTCGTTGTGCTAAAAGCATTCATTTTATTCGCCCTGACTTCCGGTATTAGTATACCTATGTTATTTATCATAAGTTATTTATCATAGTTATTTTTTATAGTTATTTATCATAACTAAATAACTGTTAGTGAGGCATGGGAGTTTTTTTTTTAGTTTTATTGTGGCTCCACAAGATTAGTCTATTTAGCCAGTGTCAAGTATTGAAATTCTTCAAGTTTTTAATAATTTTAGTCATAGAGATGGGTCAAAGTCACATTTCAGGTCAGTTTTCAAATAAAAGTCTAGTCTAAGTCATACCTTCAGTAAAGATGTTGTGTTTACTGAAGATTTTCAGTGGAATTTTGGTGAGAACGCAAATAGCATGTTTTACAACATTGTGCAGTTTCCCTACACTCGCACACATTCACCGGCACTTAATGGTTAATAATCCACATTTATCACACATTAACACGTGGAAGAACACAAGTTTTAAGAAAAAATACAATGAGATCACACACACTTTTCCACGTTCCCGCCAAAACAACAGCACGGGAGTTCTAATATAAATCGAAAAATGACATAAACATTTTAATTCGAAA
This sequence comes from Cabera pusaria, assembly GCA_954871355.1. NCBI lineage: Eukaryota > Metazoa > Arthropoda > Insecta > Lepidoptera > Geometridae > Cabera > Cabera pusaria. The sequence goes on along the minus strand of OX940909.1, from coordinate 4,124,574 downwards.
ACCTTATTTTGAATTTGAATTAAGAACGAGTCGTTTTTCTAAAATTATTGTTCCACTACACAATAACTTAGCTCACATGTAGACGTAGAAGACGTCAAAGTCTAAAATCTACCTTTAAAATCGGCGCCTGCGTCTCATCAAGGATTTTTATAGTCTCAAGGCGGAATTCCGACGTGACACTTGATATGTGCACTTGAATTTACGAACACGAGCTCTAAGATATAAGTCTAGACATTACATAGTAACTGTTACTTATCTGTGTTATTGAGGAATATCTTCTGGCAAATTATGTTTGATTAACACCCGACGCAAAAGAAGCGGTGTTATACCTAGTTTGACGTGTGTATCTGTGTATGTATGTGTCTGTCTGTGGCATCGTAGAACCCAAACGGATGAACCAAGCTTTTTTTTAGATAATAACGGATGAACCAAGCTTTTTAGGGTTCCGTACCCAAAGGGTACAACGGGACCCTATTACTATTACTAAGACTCCGCTGTCCGTCTGTCTGTCTGTGTCTGTCTGTCTGTCTGTCTGTCTGTCTGTCTGTCTGTCTGTCTATCTGTCTGTCTGTCTCTCTGTGTTTTCTGTCTGTCTGTTGGCAGGCTGTATCTCATGAACCGTGATAGTTAGACAGTTGAAATTTTCACAGATGATGTATTTCTGTTGCCGCTATAGCAACAAATACTAAAAACAGAATAAAGTTAAAAATAATAGAGGGTCCCCATACAAGAAACGTGTTGTTTTCGGCATTTCACGCCATCTATGAACGCTTAGTAAGGCAAAAGTCCCATAGATGGCGTTATATTGAAATGTCGATCCCTAACTCCTTTGTTACATGTTAGATGGCGTTATAAGAAATAAAGTGTTTATTAATTATTATTTTTCGCTGGAAAAAAATGATAGTGGTATTTTTTGCTCGATCTTATAAAATACTGTAGTGTGATACGGAACCCTACTAGTGCGAGTACGACTTGCACTTGGCCAGTTTATTTCTAGATGATGACGCTATGAGATCAACTCTAATAGGTCTTCAACGATTTTGTAAGAACATGGTAGCATTGACCTGATGCTGGGACATCTCCTGGCTAGATCCTGCAGAATACTCAACTCCTCACCAACTTTCTGCAGAAATGTCGAGTTTGGGCTCATTGGAATGGTCACTAACTCTAACTATATAAACAGATTATACATAAATCAGTCAGTCCATGGTTTTAGGTTTTGAATGTATTTATTTATTTTAATTTTTTAATTTATTTGTACTTATTTTGTTAAAAGGCGCTAGGCGCAAATATGTCAGTAATTATAACTAGATATTCATATATGTACAATCAAATCAAATTAATTTATTTCAGGTTCTGTGCACCCATAAACACAATTTAAAACACATTTCAATTTATGTACGGTAGCATGGAGACTTAGATACGGTAGCATACAAATATTCAATTACATTTTATGTACATTCCCGTGTATATTACATTCAAATTTTACAATGTCAATGTCAATTTTCAACCAGGTTCTCAATTCGTCTGTATGTTTTTTTAACCGACTTCAAAAAAAGGAGGAGGTTTCTCAATTCGACCGTATATTTTTTTTTTTTTTTTTATGTTTGTTCGCGGATAACTTCGTCGTTTATGAACCGATTTTGATTATTCTTTTTTTGTTCGAAAGGAGATATCCCAAGTGTGGTACCATGGTAATTTTATCGAGGTCTGATAAGTATCTCCAGAGATATCGAGATAAACATTTCAAAATTGGTACTGAAAATGAATAGCGTGGCATTGAAGTCGGTTCTTTTTTAGTTTTTAAACGATATTATTGTGTGTATGTCACGCGATTACTTTGTCAATTGTGAGTCGATTCAAATGATTCTTTTTTTAATCGGTAGGATATATTTTTGATGTGGTCCCATTGTAATTTCATCGAGATCTGATAAGTATATCCAGAGATATGACGATAAACGTCTCAAACTTGTTACTGAAACAGACTCACATGGAAGTCGGTTGTTTTAGTTTCACAAAATAGGGGGAGGTTTTCAATTCGACGGTTTTTTAAATATTTGTTACCTCAGAACTCCGTCAAATCTTGCAAAAATCTTTTTTTGTTTGAGAGATTATGCCTTCCGTTGGGTCCCATTCAAATTTTACCGAGATCTGACAATTATCTCCGGAGATATGGAGATAAACAATATAAGCAAATTTGTATACTTTGATGACATGGTTAGAACTAGCCAGTATTTTGACTATCGCAGCATGTGAAGTCGGTTTTTTAGTTTTGTACGATCATAAATTCTTATACTATCATAAATATAATATCAATAAGTAAATTATTATCGTCAAAATATGTATTAAAATTAATTAAAAGTCTAGACTTCCGACCAAGGCTTATCTATTAGCGATGGATACAATATGGTTTTAATTTTAGATTGCATCGATGAATGGTTACAGTTAACGTAAATTACAGTGTGTGGCATTATTATTACTACCTACTCATGATCTATTAGAACCATCAGGCACTTTATTTTAGCTGACTTCACCAAAAAGGAAGAGGTTCTCAATTCGTGGGAACATTTTTTTTTATGTATGTTCAACGATTACTCGCAGATGTCTGAACCGATTTTGAAAACTATTTTTTTGTTTAGAAACCCTTCACAGGTGGTCCCATTTAATTTTAACGAAATCAGTCGAACCGTGTTTAATACATCAACATTTGTATTACGATGCATTTGTATACTTCGATGACATGATACTGGCTGATAGCTACATTGACTAGCAAGACGTTTGAAGTTCTCGATTCTTTTCAACCGACTTCACAATAATATCGTTTAAAAACTAAAAAACAACCGACTTCAATGCCGCGCTATTCATTTTCAGTACCAATTTTGAGATGTTTATCTCAATATCTCTGGAGATACTTATCATACCTCGATAAAATTACCATGGTACCACACTTGGGATATCTCCTTTCGAACAAAAAAAGAATAATCGAAATCGGTTCATAAACGACGAAGTTATCCGCGAACAAACATAACAAAAAAAAATATATATATATATACGGTCGAATTGAGAAACCTCCTCCTTTTTCTGAAGTCGGTTATAAAAGGACGAGGTTCTGAATTCGTCGGAATCTTTTTTTTTTTATAGTTTTCGATGTCGATTACGATCTTCAATTATTTATGTTATATAGTTTTGTAGCTGTACACCCCGTTGCTACATTTATATGTGAAATCATGTCCAACCAAAGGTTGTCTGGTAGAGATCTCCAAGCGATAAGACCGCCCATTGTATTACCATTGTTTCGTTATGAAATATTTTTTGTATGTTTCATTTTGGTGTAGAATAAATAATCAATTCTATTCTATTAACTTTAAAACAATGGTCGGTAAATTAATCATTATGAAGGCTCCGTTGGCGTATAGGATATTTTACGATAGAGGTCACCGGTTCGAATACTAGCTCGGGTATGCGTTCACAGGTGGTAGCATATTAGGTATATCGATGGTCTGCCTGACTTGCTACAAAAAAAGTAGCACCATCACTGAGAAAATATGCCATCATAACCTAACGGTGTTCCGCCAGCATACAGCCCTTGAGAGTCAGAGTATTCAAGGCCTAGCGTGTTCACCATATTCTACCACATCATTGCTTACCACCAGGCGAGATAGTGGTCAAACGCTAGCCTATTAGATATTTAAAACCAGTGGTGTAAGTGGGAGAATGGTCGGCTTTGATGCCAGAGGTACCGAGTTCAATCCCCGCCGTGCACCAATGGATTTTTCTATCAAAAAATTTAGGCGCGCTTTTCACAGTGTCCGGTAAAAAAAACATCGTTAAGAAACCAACAACCCCGCATGGTGGTAGGACACTATCTAGTGTCCGCCTGGCCAGCTACCACCCTCAAGTTAGAAAATCTGTCGCCAAACATCTAATGTGTTCCGGCAGCTATCCTTAAGAGCCAGTTCCCATTCTAGGTCTAGCGTGCTTACCATCTTCGACCGCATCATCACATACCAACAGGTGAGATAGTGGTCAAAACGCTAGCCTATAAGATATATAAAAAAAAATAATTATGATAAAATTTCGTGGTTAATTAGTGTCAAAAAACCAGGTCCTACCTTTTGTGTACTAAATATGTCCAGGTTTAGATGACAGCTGCTAGTGCTGTTGGTGCATTCTCTCAGCTTAGTCCGGGCGACGTCGTACCTGGTCTTCTGCAGGTCGAACTTGGCTCGGATGAAGTTCTTCTGCACTTCATTCTCCGAGTTGAACACGAAGAAATAGTAGCCATTCGCTGGGACTCTGCAGGAAAAGAGAAGAATTTTCACATACTCGTACCAGGCGTGCCCTAAAGGTTCGACCTCACCGCGGCGTCCTGCGTCCACGTGCGCGTTCACGATCTGATTTTCAATCGTTTTCTGATTGCCGTAGATCGCGTTTGGTGTGAACCAGTCGGTACAAAATACTGCTGCGCTATCTGATCGCCGCCTAGACCGCGCACGCAGGACGCCGCGGTGTAGCCGAGGTCTAGACACTGTTCATGCAACAATCGCCAATAATAAGTTTGTAATTAGTTTGTTTTGTTCGTAAATTTGCTTTTGTTTGTTATTAAACTACATATTTACGGTTTTCATTTATTCTTATAACTAGCTGTACCCGCGACTTCGTCCGCGTGGAATAGTGTCTTTGGGTAGCATTTTTAATGATTTAGGCTAATTATTTTACAAATAAGACACATACGTATCCCACCTACACTGCACCGTAGCACGACACGGTAATCCCACCTCCCCCTCTCCCTACCCCTCCCCTCCCCTCCCCCTCTCTCTTGCATTCTCTACCCTTCCCCTCACTTTCTTCTCCCCTCCCCTTAACCCCCACTTCCCACTCCCCTTCCCCTCTCTATTCCCCCCATTTCCCTCCCCTCCCCTTCCCCTCACTTTCCTGTCCCCCTCCCCTTAACCCCCACTTCCCACTCCCCTTCCCCTCTCTATTCCCCCAATTTCCCTCCCCTCCCCTTCCCCTCATTTCCCTCTCCCCTCCCCTTTCCCCCCACTTCCCCTCCCCTTCCCCTTCCCCCTTTCCCCTAACTTTCCCCAAACTTTGAATGTCATATTTATATCCAATCAACAGCCTAAAAAATAAGTTTCAAGTTTCTAGCTCTTAAAATGACGATACTTCCATACAACTTTTCATCCCCCCTTTCAACCCCTACTTTCGCATTAAAAAGTAGCCTATGTCCTTTCTCAGGCTCTAGACTATCTGTATACCAAATTTCATTTAAATCGGTTCAGTGGTTTTGGCGTGAAAGTGACACAGACAGACAGACAGAGTTACTTTCGCATTTATAATATTATATATAATATATATAGTTATATATAGTTATAGTTAGGATTAGGATAATATAAGTCCTTCAAGACCTTGCTTCTTGCCAAATATCATGGTCATTCTAGGTCATTCTAGGTCAACGGGAAGTACCTGCCCTATATATGATTCCCTTGTGAAATGGCAAAATATGCGAAAATACACGTCATAAACGGTCATATCTTTTGATTGCGTTGACTTACAGGTTCGATTTTTTTACAGCCAAAAGATACTGTATACCCGAGTATTTCGTATAAGTCTCAACTTCGTATAGGTCTCGACAGACGGACAGACGGACGGATTGAGAGGTGGACAGACGAACAAACAGACGGACAACAAAGTGGTCTTATAAGGGTTCGTTTTTTCGTACGGAACCCTAAAGCTACGGCTACACCGCGGTTTCCAGCGAACTGCGGGCGCGATCTCAGTACTTTTCAGTCGTTTTCTGATCGTTTTTGGTGTGAACCAGTCGGTACAAATACTACTGCGCTATCTGATCACTGCCTAGATCGCCTAGACGCTGGGGTGTGTCCTTACCTTTAAAAGTATTTATACTTATGGCTTAAAAAAAAACAATTTGGTATAAATATTTCATTGAAAATATCAGCATAATCAAATATCATAAGCAAATATCCTTACCTGTAAGTGAGAGCATTAACCCTGGCTGCCTTGAAGCTGTCATCATCCGAGGCGTCCTTATGACATGCAGTGTTGGGAGTCAGCGGCAGGTTCAGTATCAGACCGTCACACTCTAACAATGCTTCCTCGCTGCTGGAGAATGATGACCAGAACTCTGAGTTGCTCATGTCGAGGGCGGTGGTTTCGTTCACTGTTGAATGATGTTCTGCGTAGCCGTCTGGTTCTAGACCCTGTAGGTAGGTACAATACATTATGTAGTAAAGATGATCTGGTGATGTACCTGTACATATAGAAGAAAGTATTGAACTGAAAAGTCAGTATTATAGAACGATTATCAAGCGTGATTCCGCTTATTGCAAAGAATGAGGCAAATTGGTTTTCACTTCACACTTCATTTTTGAGAGCCAGTTCCCATTCTAGGCTTAGCGTGCCATCCTAGACCGCATCATCTCCTACCAACAGGTAAGATAGTGGTTAAACGCTAGCCTTAAGGTTATAAAAATAATAAAGATAGTTCAATAACTAAAACAATCGACTTCCATGCCCCGCGAGTCAATTTCAGTAGCAAGTTTGAGACGTTTATCGTCATATCTCTGGAGATACTTATCCGATCTCGATGAAATTACAATGGGACCACCTCGGAAGCATACCCTACCAATTACAAAAATAATCATTCAAATCGGTTCACAATTGACGGAGTAATTGCGTAACATACACAAAAAAAAAACGTACAGACGAATTGAGAACCTCCTTCTTTTTGGAAGTCGGTTGACAAGGTATTGTATTGATAATTAAGATGATACGATCGACTTCTATTCCCCGCAAGTCAGTTTTAGTAGCAAGTTTAAAGGCCCGGTGGCGTAATCGGTAGAACGGTCGGCTTTGATGCTAGAGGTACCGAGTTCAATCCCCGCCGTGCACCAATGGATTTTTCTATCGAAAAATGTATGTGCGCTTGTCACAGGCTAGGCCAGCTACCACCCTCAAGTTTGCAAATCTGTCGCAAAACATCTAATGTGTTCCGGCAGCTATCCTTGAGAGCCAGTTCCCATTCTAGGCCTAGCGTGCTAACATCCTCAACCGCATCATCACTAACCGACAGATAAGATAGTGGTCAAACGCTAGCCTATCTGATGTAAAAAAAGATAGACGGACAACAAGGGGGTTATAGGTATAAAGGGTATATGGGTTCTTTTTAGGGTTCCGAACCCAAAGGGTACCAACGGAACCCTATTACTGAGACTCCGCTGTCCGTCTGTCTGTCTGTCTGTCTGTCTGTCTGTCCGTCTGTCACCAGGCTGTATCTCATGAACCGTGATAGTTAGACAGTTGAAATTTTCACAGATGATGTATTTCTGTTGCCGCTAAAACAACAAATACTAAAAACAGAATAAAATTAAAAATAATAGAGGGTCCCCATACAAGAAACGTGTTTCTAGGGTTCCGTAGCCGAAGGGAAAAAAACGGAACCCTTATAGATTCGTCATGTCTGTCTGTCTGTCTGTCTATCTGTCCGTCCGTCCGTATTTTCCTTTTGAGGTATGGAAACCTAAAACATTGTTTAGAACTTTGGTGTTGAGTTTTTTTTTTGTGTTGTTTGGTTTGGTGGTTCGAACATCTAACCTCTTCAGCAGCGAAGTCCCTGGCCTCGTCATCATCATTGAGTTGTTTGGTCAACTCTATCTGACCCAACATCAGCTCACGCTTGGCGCGGGCTTCCTGCATTGACTCTTTTCTTATCTCTGAAACAGATAATATCGTTTAAAAACTAAAAAACAACCGACTTCAATGCCGCGCTATTCATTTTCAGTACCAATTTTGAGATGTTTATCTCAATATCTCTGGAGATACTTATCATACATCGATAAAATTACCATGGTACCACACTTGAGATATCTCCTTTCGAACAAAAAAAGAATAATCGAAATCGGTTCATAAACGACGAAGTTATCCGCGAACAAACATAAAAAAAAAAAAAAAAAAAAATATATATATATACGGTCGATTGAGAAACCTCCTCCTTTTTTTGAAGTCGGTTAAAAAAAGCATTTAATTTTTCCCATATTACCTAACAAGTAGCAAAAGGTATCAAACATACATAAAATCACGCTTCATTCCAATTGGGGTAGGCAGAGACACAGAATAATGAATAGTAGAGACTACTTCTTTCCACATCCTAAGATCTTAGTACTTTTGACTTGCCTTTCTTTAAAACGTCTCCGATCTGGTCGTGATACTAAAATGTAACAGGTAACTAAAGACAATTTTGTGTGCCACCGTATTTGTAATATGCAGGCGTTCATGGCCAATGGTATTGACTCAGTACAATCAGGTGAGTCATTTTTATCATAAAAATTTAAGATCGTTTAAAAACCAAAAAGAACAGACTTGTAATTTTAAGCTATTAATTTTTAGTACCAAGTTTAAGGATTTTATCTTCTTATCTCCGGAGATACTTATCAGATCTCAAAAAAAATTACAATGGGACCAAATGGGAGGTATACTCTCGCCAACAAAAAAATATTTCGAAATCAGTTGATAAGTGACGGAGCTTAAAGCTAAGAACATAAAAAAAAATTACAATATTCAGGTGAATTATAAGAACCTCCTATTTGCTCCTATTTTAACTGACTTCCCAAAAAAAGGACGAGGTTCTCAATTCAACGTTTTTTTTTAAATGTTTGTTTCCTCAGAACTCCGTCAAATCTTAACCGATTTGAAGAGATTTAATTTTAAATTATGCTTCCCGTTCGGTGCCATTGCCATTAAAATTTTATCGAGATCTGATAATTATCTCCGGAGATATGGAGATAAACAATATAAACATTTGTATACCATGATGACATGGTACTGGCTTCTGGCTACTTTGACTTTCGCGGCATGTGAAGTCGGTTTTTTCGTTTTGTACGATCATAAATTATTCCTTGAAACAAACAATAACAAAATTCCCTGAAGATATTTTCATAGCAAGTTCTATGTGACACTTTTGTCTATAGTGCGTTTTAGAAAAAAGCGAATTACGAACGATCTTTTATTTTTAATACCGGACATACGAGCTTTTGATTGACCCTTATCTCACCTGAAGCTTGTTTTTTACCGACTTCACAAAAATGAGGAGGTTCTCAATTCGTCTGTATGATATTTTTTTGTTTATGTTACGCGATTACTCCGTCAATTCGGAACCGATTCGGATGGTTCTTTTTGTAATCGGTAGGGTACGTTTTCGAGGTGGTCCCATTGTAATTTCATCGAGATCTGATAAGTATCTCCAGAGATATGACGATAAACGTCTCAAACTTGCTACTGAAATTGACTCGCGGGGCATTGAAGTCGGTTGTTTTAGTTTTTAAACTATCTTAATTTAATTAAAATTTAATTTTGTTCCAGATAGGCAAGAGTTTAACCACTATCTCACCTGATGTTAAGTGATGGTACGATTTCTTTTGAATTAAAAGACAGCAGTGAGACAAGCACAGGACCACTGTCTTTAGTCTGGTGTATTATATGAGGAGCCAGTTCCCATTGTAGGCTTAGCGTGCTGACCATCTTCGACCGCATCATCACTTACCAACAGGTGAGATAGTGGTCAAACGCTAGCCTATAAGAAAAAAATAAAAACCGGCAAAGTCGAGTTGGACTCGCCCACCGAGGCTTCCGTACCAACGTTGGTTGGTACCAATTAGGCTAGACCTCTAAATTGTATGAGCGCCCATATAACTCAAAGGCCTACCTTAATTGGCGTTAACTATGTATGTATGGCTATGTATGTATGTATGGGGATACCTTTTAATTTTTTTTTTTTTTTTGGAATTTTTCCTTCATTTGTGCTATAAGACCTTGCTTCTTGCCAAATTTCATGATTCTAGGTCAACGGGAAGTACATTGTAGGTTTTCGACCCAAAACCTATGGGGTACTTCCGGTTGACCGAGAAATGTCAATTTTGGTCAAAAGCAAGTAAAGTAAAGGAAAAATTCCGAAAAATAAAAAAAAAATTGCTAATTAAGGTAAATTTTGGTACATACAAGTTTTCGCGAAAATTTGCCACTAGCCTTAGCCACTAGTAAAGTGCCACTGGCATTGCTAGTATTATTTTATTTAAAACCCCTTTCCGTAAAAAAAAAGGTGTATAAACTCACGTTGCCTCTGCGTCTTGGTCTTCTCTTCATCGATAGCTTCGACCAGCACCTTCCGGAGCCGATCCAGCTCCTCACTGCTGCCCGTCACTGCCGACATTATGTCGGAGTTCTGTGACCTCTGAAATTCATATCATCAAAATGTCCATAAATTTAAAAACAAAAAAAAAACGACTTCGATGCAGCAGGAATCAGTTGCAGTAGCAAGTTTGAGATGTTTATCGTCATATCTCTGGAGATACCTATCAGATATTGCAAAATTTAAATGCGACCACCTAGGAGGTAAACCCATACTAAAAACCATAAAACCATGGTAAACCATATTAAAAAATACAATCATTCAAATCGGTTCATAATTGGCAGAGTAATCGATGTACAAGTACAAAACAAATAAAATACAAATGAAATAAAAATACAGATGAATTGAGAACCTATTTCTTTTTGGAAGTCAAAAAAGCAACTGAGTCTTCCGCACAAATCAGTTTCAGTAGCCAGTTTGAAGTGCTTATCTCCATATCTCCGAAGATATGCGCTACTACGTTACACGATAAACGCTAGCTTATCAACACCAAACCAATATTACAAATGCGAAAGTCAGTCTGTATATTTGTTTGTTTGGGACTCATTCACGGTCAAACGGCTGGACCGATTTAGTTGAAATTATGCTATAGGATAGCCAGTATTATGATTCCGATTCGGAAACTGCCTCTCCTTCGACTCAGATCTCTGCAATTCACAATGCTCTAATCCCATCGATATCTATAAAATAATATCGTTTAAAAAACTAAAAAATATATATATACGGTCGAATTGAGAAACCTCCTCCTTTTTTGAAGTCGGTTAAAAATAACTGATTTCAATGCCGCGCTATTAATTTTCAGTACCAATTTTGAGGTGTTTATCTACATATCTCTGGAGATACTCATCAGACCTCGATAAAATTAACATGGTACCACACTTGGAATATTTCCTTTCCAACAAAAAAATAATAACCAAAATCGGCTCATAAACGACGAAGTTGAAGAATACGATCCGCGAACAAACATAAATATATATATATATATATATATACGGTCGAATTGAGAATCCTCCTCCTTTTTTTGAAGTCGGTTAAAATAGGAGATTAGGGACTCCGCTCCAAGATGTGATTTTTTGATATTCACAACTTTGGATATTTTAAAAATCTGTGATTCGAATCGGAAAGGTTTCCGCGACTAAATAGCTCAGGGAATAATAAATATTCAAAATTCAAAATGACGCTTACGAATTTAAATGTATCCGATTGAAATGAGAATCAGGGGCGAAGTTGTAATATATACAATACAATACAAAAAATCTTTATTGATTACCAATAAAACAATTTGTACAAAAACAAAACAATAAAATATATCTGAATGGCAACACAATCGGCGGTCTTATCGTTTGAATCAATTTCTTCCAGACAACCTAGATATTATAATTATTCCTTACCTCTTCATGGTATTCCACGCCCATAGTTTCATGTAGTTTGAGAAGCACTCGTTTCCCTCTCACTCCAAGTGCTTGTAATCTTTGGAGGACATCCTCAAACACTTCCTTAGAGTTAGGTTCTGGTGTTTCCTAAAATTGTGTATAATTTATAAGCAGACTTCACAATAATTCAGTTTAAAAACTAAAACAACCGACTTCAATGCCCCGCGAGTCAATTTCAGTAGCAAGTTTGAGACGTTTATCTTCATATCTCTGGAGACACTTTTTAGATCTCGGTGAAATTACAATGAGATCATCTCCAAAACGTACCCTACCGATTACAAAAATAATCATTCGAATCGGTTCACAATTGACGGAGTAATAGCGTAACATACGAGTACATACAAAAAAATAACACAAAAATCGAAAAAGAAGGAGGTTCAATTTGGCTGTTTATTTTTATTATGTTGGTATCGTAAATTTGACATCATATACGAGTATATGCGTTCGTATATGCACGCCTCGTTGGTGTAAAGGATAGTTGGCCTGCCTAGAAGCGGAAGGTTCATCCAATAATGCTCTAACCATCTGAGAAGGAATACCCGTGCTAGGATTTAAACCTTCGAGCATTTACCAATGGAGATGTTAACGCAAGGCGTACCCCTCTGCTGGCCATATAGCCATTATTGGCCATATGAGCGTGCGTAACTACGCTGTATTTTTGATACTGTGTGCGTGTTTCAAGCTAGTGTGCGGGATCGTTAAAGTGAGTTATTTGTGTGTGTGCAATGCGTGTTTACCTCGTCCCCCGTAAGTATCGGCTGAAAAAAATGTTTGCGGATTACAACGTTAACATCTCCATTGGTAAATGCTCGAAGATTTAAGCCGACGACCTCCCGCTTATTAGTCAAGCCATCTATACCTTACGCGCAGTATCCGTCACATACGCCAACGTGTGCCTATTACAGATCATGTAACAAGTAACAAAATTAAAATTTTGAATAAACACCCACGACAATGTCCTATAGAAAATTAACGACATACATCTATCTAAGATCCACCACTGATTAATTACGAACGGTTCGTAATTAATCAGTGGTGGTTCTGGTTAAAGACAAAATTGAACTAGTTTTGGAGAAAAATGCCAACATGAATTTGCACAAACAAATGTTTGATGAAGCGCCCCCTGGTGAGTTGACAACGTAACACCTATTTAAGAACATGCACCAATTACACCCGAACCCATAACTGAAAACTGCATCAAAATCGGACTAGTCATTTTGAAGAAAAATGGCAACTTGTATTTGCACACACAAACAAAAAAACAAACAAAGATCCTCTCATCCCATCTCAAACGCATATACAGTCTCCGTTTCGACGTGGGTAAAAAGGCTTTTATCGTATTTTTTTATATTTCGCCAAATTCCTACGCGTAATTATTTGTACTATTTTTATCTTGTTAAAATATTAACATCCGGTTTCAGTATTACCTACTGTAACCGAAACTAACAAATATTTACACAAAATTGCAAACAATGTTTATCAAAATAATGTTATGTGCTTGTTTTAGTTTGTTTATCACCTACATAATTAACCGACTTCAAAAAAAGGAGGAGGTTTCTCAATTCGACCGTATATATATATATATATATATATATATTTTTATGTTTGTTCGGGAATAACTTCGTCATTTATGCACCGATTTTGATTGTTATTTTTTTGTTCGAAAGGAGATATCCCAAGTGTGGTACCATGGTAATTTTATCGAGGTCTGATAAGTATCTCCAGAGATATTGAGATAAACATCTCAAAATTGGTACTGAAAATGAACATTGAAGTCGGTTCTTTATTAGTTTTTAAACGATATTATTATAACATACAAAAGTAAAACACACAATCATATCAAAAACCAGCTTAGTGTAAACCCTCTTTGTCATGTGTATTTAATGAATGGATGGAAGAAGTCATAGTTACATAATACTTACAGGTGAGATAGTGGTCAAAAACGCCAGCCTGTACGATATAACAAGATAAACTGGCCAAGTGCAAGTCGGACTCGCACTAGTAGGGTTCCGTACCACACTACAGTATTTTATAAGATCGAGCAAAAAATACCACTATCAATTTCCGCCACCAAAAATAATAATTAATGAACATTTTATTTCTTATAACGCCATCTAACGTCTAACAAAGGTGTTAGGGATCGACATTTCAATATAACGCCATCTATGGGACGTTTACCTATTTAAGCGTTAATAGATGGTGTAAAATGCCGAAGAAAACACGTTTCTTGTATGGGGACCCTCTATTATTTTTAACTTTATTCTATTTTTAGTATTTGTTGTTATAGCGGCAACAGAAATACATCATCTGTAAAAATGTCAACTGTCTAACTATCACGGTTCATGAGATACGCCTGGTGACAGACGGACAGACAGAAAGACAGACAGACATACAGACAGACAGACAGACAGACAGACGGACAGCGGAGTCTTAGTAATAGGGTCCCTTTTCACCCTTTGAGATTTGAGAGGAGTTGAGTATTCTGCAGTATGTCCCGGTCAATGCTACCCATGTTCTTACAATATCATTAAAGTAAGGCAATTATCAAACAAAATAATATCGTTTAAAAACATAAAAAAGAACCGACTTCAATGCCGCGCTATTCATTTTCAGTACCAATTTTGAGATGTTTATCTCAATATCTCTGGAGATACTTATCAGACCTCAATAAAATTACCATGTTACCACACTTGGAATATCTCCTTTCGAACAAAAAAATAATAATCAAAATCGGTTCATAAATGACAAAGTTATCCGCGAACAAATATAAAAAAAAATATATATATATATACGGTCGAATTGAGAAACCTCCTCCTTTTTTTGAAGACAGACACACTTACGTCAAACGTATGACACCCCTTCTTTTTGCGTCGGAGGATAAAAATTATACTTACCGATGAATAAAATTCAGTATCCACTTTTTTCAGCCCAAACGCAGTTGTTCCTCCATCTTCTTTAGGTTTCTTTTCTTCTTTTTCATCTTCTAATCTTTCTAAATTGTTATCAATTTCTTGAATATCTTCTTCTTCTCTTTGTTTAACTTCTGTCACAATATTTTTATCATCAAAAATTTCAGTTTTTTCAACTAATTCATGAGTTTTACTATCATTTAATAAAGTGTTGTTTATTATTTTATTGTTTTGAGTATGAGATAGAGTATTACTTTCTAAAACATTTGTATCGGTTATTTTATTTTCAGTATTAGGTTTCAGTGCAGTATTTTTGAGAGTATTATTAGTTTTTGGTTCTACATGAGGTATTGAAGTAGTAGCTTTCTGAGTATTTGTGATTGTTGAGGCGGCTTCATTGTTTCCGTCAATATCTGAAAGATTGAATATCTGAATGAATATCTGAAATATACATTTTATGTAATAAAATTATAACACTTTAATACATAAAATGTATATTCTATTCTTTCATCTTCTTCAATGGAAACGTTTATCAAACGACAACAAGGCTACCTTCGTTTCGTAAACAAGGTGGGATGGTACGACTTCTATACAAACCTTTCAGAAATAAGTGTTCAGACTGGCAGTGCTATAAAAAAACGATCAAATATCTAACGTCGCTAACGTCTCGACAGGACTAGACCTTGGTAATAGTTTGTGTTATTCGGATAGACATTTTAGGTCCATGGGGACGTAGTACATACATAAATACAATCACGTCCTCATTAATATTGTTATCATAGTTTTCTGACAAATAAACATTCATTCATTCATTCATTCATTCGCGCCTTTTTCCCGTTTGGTTAGGCAGAGACAACTTCTTTCCACATGCTACGATCCTGACATACCTCCTTCGCCTCTTCCACTTTCATAAACGCCTTCATACATGCTCGCCGGTTATAGGTACTTTCAACTTGGACGTAGGTAGAGGGACGTAGTCATCAAATATATCAGTATTTGGCCAAACTCACGAATCACGTTAGCTGCGACTCGTAACTAAATAACTGGTTGAAATGTTGGACAAAGAAAGGGCTTTGCCATCCATCAGTAATGTAGTCACCATATTGGCTAGTTTTCCATTTACCTATGGTGTGGTAGATTACTTCTTTGCGTAAGGTTAAATTGTGTAATTACTTACTTGTTTGTTTATTTTGTTCAAATAATTTTATTTTTGAACTTAAGATTTAAAAAAACTTTTCTCTATTTAACTCTGTATTGCAGCTACGCGATCTGATTGGTGTATCACATTTTAGTGACAAAACTAAGCAACAGAACTGTGTTATTATTTTGTCTGTGTCAAAAAATGTAAGGCCTAATAAAGTTTAAATCTAAATTAAATTGCCCAATACGCGGCGACTCCTTCATAATATTTGTCATATTGCACTTAGGGGTGAGGTGCTTATGACAATATTTTCATATTGCACTAAGGGGGTCAGGCGCTGGGGGTCAGGCGTTGACAAATATTGTCATAAGACAATATTTGTCACATTACACGCACATGACGGTGTGTCCGTACCTTTACTTGAAAAGTAAAAATTTGTACAGACCCTTAAACGACAGAAACTGTCTCTCCTCCTTATCGACGTTGGTGTCTCGATGTCTGTGTAACGTGGGCAGTGACATCAGATGTGATGGTGGATGGTAATACTTCAGCGATTCCGTCTTCGCCGCTTGGCGGAGCGCGTGTAGTCTTTCCAGGATTTCTTTGAGTTCCTGGAAATGCAGAAGACTTCAAATAAATCATTTAATACAACCTTAATTGTTATCAATCAGATTAAGTTATTAGATGGTTGGATATTGACCTCTTTAAGGCATGCAATTGGCTGTTGCAGAACTTTAGCTATCATTGTTCACTCTGTACCACAGACGTAATATAAAAGGATGGTGCACTTCAGCTGTTTTGACAAATTCAATTTAATCCGTATGCTTTAACAATAAGGTTGTTATTGCTTTGTAGAACAAAACGGCCCAATTGAGAGACATCAGGGTGGGAGTGTGTCCTTGTCTAACAATCTGCTAGTCCTATATATGTTCTATACTATATGTATGGTATATATATAAGTTGTCCATACAAAATAAAGGGACAAACTCCGTTCAAGGTCGGTCTCATGGGGGCCGGTGTAGGCGATCAAGTTTAATATGTAGCATGTCTGTGCTCTGAACTCAACTAGAAACAACTCAACTCAAACTCGCAAAAGCAGCAAATTGTTCTGTAGTCGTTTTAGTTTGCCTTTATCCCGTCTATCATAAAAAATGTAAGGTGCGGTTTTTTGAAACTACAATGCAAGTGAACTTTTTTGTTTATGTGCAGCTATGGTAGCTAGCTACTATGACAGCAGTTGACACGTAGACAGAGAGAAGAATAGACCGCGGCTCGGAACAATGATAGTCATTGTTCCGAGAGACCGCGGGTAGCTCTGTCTCTTTCCCACATGAAATAGGATACACTATGGAGTTAATCCATGTAACGGAAAAGGACAAAGCTATAATATTTCCCTCTCTCAGTGCCGTGCCGGCTTTTACAGGGTCAGTAAGTAAATTAGCTAGCCATTTTTAGCTTAACGAAATTTGACCTTTATTGCTATGTGTCACTGGGTTCTAAATACATATATGGTTATGTCACAGATTATATAATAGTTAGAATACAGTCTTCTACCTCATGTGGCCACGCTACTCAAATCTCTATATTTCCTTACTTTATGAGTTGACAGGACACATAAGCATGTATACAAATATGGCTGCGGCAGCGTCCGCCAATCACAGCCAGACCTAAATGTCATACATCATATCCACCAATCAGCACCGGCTGTAATGCGACAAGTGATGGATGGAGAAGATGGAGGCCTAGTAAAGATTATCATGAAATGTTTATTCATCAAAGATTGTACTGAAGAGCCTTATTATCTTGATGTTGATATATTAGAGTAATATGTTTATGTATCAGTAGCCGCTATCGAGCTATTGACAAGGTAGATAAGAAAGTGAAGAAGTAGGTATGGGCTGATAACGTCTGGTGCGAAGAAAGACGAAAGTTCGATTAGTGTCGTTGTTTCACTTTTTCCTGAAAAATCTATAGATACGATATCATATAGTAGAAAGTCATTATACGCTTATGGACAATGCATTGACCACGTATGACTAGGTGATCTCACAAGAAGATTTTTTATGAAATGTCCGAATTCATTGTGAGAGATTTTTAAGAAGGTCAAATGAGATAAGATATGTCAATAAATCATATATTATATATATATATATATATATATATATATAATATATCAATGAGATAAGTCGCGGATATCCGCTTGTATAATATACAAAAGTCAAAGCTATCGTATTAGCATAGAAAAGATAATAATACTACGTAGTATTAGCCAGTTAGCTTTTAATTTAGAAAACTAGAAGATGTGTTTGGGTAATATATATATATTTTATGTTACTTATATCATAAAAAATATATATGTCAAGCGTAACAAGGCAAGCACGATGCTCGCCTGATGGTAAGCGATTACGTCTACCTATAACAGATACAGCGGCATGCAAAATTCTAGACTGCCAGTTTGCCAATTTTTGCGGCTGAATCTTAATTGGCAAATTTTTGTGCTAAATGT
Source organism: Cabera pusaria (assembly GCA_954871355.1). Classification (NCBI taxonomy): domain Eukaryota; kingdom Metazoa; phylum Arthropoda; class Insecta; order Lepidoptera; family Geometridae; genus Cabera; species Cabera pusaria. The sequence goes on along the minus strand of OX940909.1, from coordinate 4,106,378 downwards.
GGATTTGACTCGAGTAGGTATGTTGTAGCATCTCATAATCTCATTTCACTTTTTTTCATTTCGTATAGTAGTGTATCTCGCCTGGTGGTAAGAGATGATGTGGTCAAGGATGGTGAACGCTTGGCTTAGAATTTGAATCTCAAGGGCTGTGTGCTGCCGGAACACGTAAGTTTATGGTGACAGATTTTCTCATTGACAATGGTAAGCTACTTTTTGATGGCAAGTCAGGCGGGATATCAACACAATGCTTCTACCACCTGTGGATTTTGGTACATTATTTGCTGGATGAGTGATAAGTACATAAGATTGTAAATTACCAGTTGTACCAGTAGCTTTTGCCCATCATATAGATACACCTAGTGTAGAAGTGTAGATATAAGTTAAACCAATAATTGTAGTCAGACCTCTGAAATAGGAAATAAGCATGTGGTATAAATTTACTTGAAATCATGTATTTTAGAATCATTATTGTTCTGGTGTTGTATGTTAAACATTTTTTTGTAAATAAAATAGTCTTACATTTGTTTTTACAATTATCCCATCATATTATATAAAAAATGCAAAAACAGCGTGGGAAATTTAAATTTGCTAAACACATCACCACTTGTCAATTAGAAAATGACGTCACAGTGCACAACACGGTCTCCACAGATTAAATCTTTTTCATAGAAATAGTATGCACTGTAGTACGAATACGTAGTATTTCTGTCTAATCTGTGGAGACTGTGTTACGTCACAAAGACGCGCAAAAATTTGGCAGCGTTTTAGATACCTCATATTTTTTCAATGCTAAAACTATATTTTGTAGCTTAATTTGAACACTTTCAGTATTATTTAATTTTTTTACTGTGTTAAATGGATGTATTCAGTGAAATAAACATATTAAAAAAAATCATGTATATTCCCTATTGGTAAATTACACTAGCCGTTATTGTTTTGTTAGTCTTATAATTTCTTCAATTCTCCATCATCTGAATGTTTAAAATTATCCCATCGTTCAAATCACCATCACTTACCTTCGGATCATGATCCGTGACGTCAACGTTTGTTGGAAAGTTCTCTGATGACGTCATATTAGTCACATTGTTGGGGTCGTGGAAGCTGACGCCGGCTTTGTGTCTTCTCATTGCATCTGAAAATATAATTTTCGTTATAGTTGGTCATCATCACCATCAGCTTATATCCATATACTAGTCCACTGCTGAGCATAGGCCTCTCCAATAGTACGCCACTAAGCACGATCCTCGGCTACTCTCATCCAGCTCTTGCCAGCCACCTTGCGAATATCATCGCTCCACTTAGTCTGAGGATGTCCTACGCTACGTTGGCCAATTCGCGGGCTCCACTAAAGAACTCCTTTACCTCAGAGGTCGTCGGTTCTTTGGCTAATTCGGCGTGGTTGGCCACTGTTTCTTAATTTTTCTAGGCTTTATCATTATGTTTTAGATTAATAGTTATCGTGGGTTTGAGTCATGATTAATGCATCGAATGTTATACTTACTACTGTTTGTTGTCGACTGTCACGATCTAGGTTTTCATGCATATATTCGATGCACTTCGTCGGGAGTATAGGCTTTTATTACCCACAACGGAACGGAGACGGTATATGCGTTTGGGGGTGAGAGAATGTTTGTTTGTGCAAATCTATTTTGCCATTTTTCTCAAAAACTACTTGTTTTATTTTGATGCAGTTTTCAGTGATGGGCTTGGGTTTGATTGGTGCGGTTTAAATAGGTGTTACGGTGACAACTCACGAGGGGGCGCTATAGTAAACATTTGTTTGTGAAAATCCATGTTGCCATTTTTCTCCAAAACTACTAGTTTTATTTTGAAGGAGTTTTCAGTGATGGGCTTGGGTTTGATTGGTGCGTTTTTAAATAGGTGTTACGGTGACAACTCACTAGGGGGTGCTGTAGTAAACATTTGTTTGTGCAAATCCATGTTGCCATTTTTCCAAAAACTACTAGTACGATTTTTTCTTTAAACGGTTCGTAATTAATCAGTGTCGGTTTTTAGACAGATGTTATGACGTTAACTTTCTATGGGATGCTGTCGTAGGTGCTTATTCAAAATTTTAATTTTGTTACTCCTTTTAGTTTAAAGTTTACGCAGCAAGATCGCAACCTAGTGTAAGACGGTATTGGACTAAATTCAGTTGCCAGTCAGTCCAGCGCCTTGTTTCACTGCTATCTTCAATTTCTAGATTAGCATGATTCCATTATAGGCAGCACTTACCATCAGATGAGATTGCGGGGAGTCCAAAACAAAGAAAATTGTCTACATAATCACAAATGTCTTACCAGGGTCATTAGCCTTCCCATCGACCTTCTTCAGCAGTATCGCCTGATATTTCTCCATGAAGGTGGTGTTAGGTATCAGCCCCAGTTCATATGCTTCCACCAGTTCATCTACTTCCTCCGAGGAGTCATCTCCGATGTATGCGCACTCTTGTAGGTGTTTGTAGCCTTTAATCATGATTAAGGAGGCGCCAGGGTAGCTGGAATTAAGGGTGCATTTTCAACCGATGTATGCTTTTTTTTGCTTTTCAACCAACTTCCAAAAAGAAAGGAGGTTCTCTATTCGTCTGTATGGTTTTTTTTGTTTTTTTTTTGTGTGTATGTTACGCGATTATACTCCGTCAATTGTGAACCGATTCGAATGATTATTTTCGTAATCGGTAGGGTACGTTTTCGAGGTAGTCTCATTGAAATTTGATCGAGATCTGATATGTATCTCTAGAGATATGACGTTAAACGTCTCAAACTTACTACTGAAATTGACTCGCGGGGCATTGAAGTCGCTTGTTTTAGTTTTTAGGGTTCCGTACCCAAAGGGTAAAACGGGACCCTATTACTAAGACTCCGCTGTCCGTCTGTCTGTCTGTCTGTCTGTCTGTCTGTCTGTCTGTCTGTCTGTCTGTCTGTCCGTCTGTCACCAGGCTATAGCTGATACCGTGATAGTTAGACAGTTGAAATTTTCACAGGTGGTGTATTTCTGTTGCCGCTAGAACAACAAATACTAAAAACAAAATAAAGTTAAAAATTAAAGGGGGTCCCCATACAAAAAACGTGTTTTTAAACGCCATTTATCTTATTAGTTTCGGCAAAATGACATTGATGGCGCTAGTAAACGAGCCCCGTCTTTCTAGATCGCGACCAAACCAAATATTCTTGGTAATATCAATTAATCAAATATATGAGGTTGCAACTCTGTTATGTTTCGTATTGGACGGAACCCTCCCTAAGTGTGCGATAAGAGACGCGATGCTGACTCGCACTTGGCCAGTTTTATTTTTAAACTATCTTAATAATATGTTACGCGATTACTCCGTTAATTGTGAACCTATTCGATTGATTCTTTTTTTAGTTGGTAGGGTACATTTCTAAGGTGGTTAAGTTGCTGAGTATAGGTGGATGGATGGATGGATGGATGGATCCAGCGAAGCTGCGGGGTGCAATAGTCATACATACTGCCAAGGTTTCCATTTCGATTCCAATTAGGTACAATTAGAGGTGGTTTTAAATCATAAGATCTATTCAATTTTTTAGCCAAAATTAAGTCGTTGAATATTACAAACTAATTAATTATCGATTAAAACGATAAGATACCGTGAAATAAAATTGAAATAATACCAAATGTTAGAACTTTATGGAATTAAAGCGATATGGACATCAATCTTGAAATTTATCTTACAATCAATTTACAACTCAATGGAGTTTAAAGTGTGACAATAAAGAGTATGATCTAAATTGCCTCATAATTTATGCTCTACCAGCTGTGAAATTATCTAAATCTAAGTTGTTTGCTTTACAGCCGACCGTCGGCTTAACAGCTGGCAAAAGTTTATCATACAACCTCTATCTTCACATCGTAAAGTGCTGGATTTAGTGAAACCAAGCGATTAAGATACCAGTATTGGAAGACGCAAAAGACAAGATTAGGCATTCTCGGAATGTCTTATCCGTTCTCTATTTTACGTCCCGAAGCCTGGCTGGCCGTAAGGAGTGGCTTATTACAGGACAGAAACATGAACTACGATCTCACTTGATGTTAATTGACGATGCAGTCTAATATGACGGAATCGAGCTTTATTGGAAATAGTTAACGAGAATGGGGCAGGCGCTAGACCTATTTGACCTCCTCCTGAGTCAACTTTCAGCCTTTTGTCTTGGCTTTTCCTGAAAACTCCGGCACCTCGCATGGAGATGATTCGCCGGTGTTGTTTTCTATATATCTGCTTTTTTACCCTGGTTTTATAAGAACTCAGCTGGCATTTTGAAAGAGTAGTTTTCTTTAAGTTATATTGGTGCGTTTGGAAATATTATGAGAGAGAAAAATACTCGTACAAGCTCTTAACTGTCTCTTATATTTCCATTACAAACAAAGAGTTAAGCATACGGGATGGAATCTTTAGGTATTTTTATTTTGTAACGCCAAAGGAATATAATGGCGGCTCCAAATCAGTGCCGTGAATTCACGCTATGAATTCACGGCATAAGTCGTGCTCGTCGCGGGATGCCCAGAATCGTTTGTGAAACCCGCCGCGAAATGGACGTAGAAGCTGCTGCTCCGTACGCCTTTGTAGTCCGGAGTCAACAGGCGCGGGGCCGTGTATGTGTACATGTGTATACGCGTCGACTTTGCGCTGCACAAAGGCGCGAGCCCTTTGTCGCGGGTCAAACTACCGATTTTGATCGGAAAACATGCGTGAACACCGCAAAAAATGTCCACAATCACGTTCGCGTCTGTTTATGGAGCTTCACGGCACCAATGTGGAGCCGCCATAACTTCAAACGCGCTACACACACTTTTTAAATATCTTAAACGCCTAGCGTTTGACCACAAGGTGTTTAGGTATTTGTAAGTAGCCTCTTACCTGACGCAAGCAGAAACAGTGACACTAGAGCCCTTTAGCAGGTAGAATCCCCAGTACTCCTTCATATCATCTTCTAACTCCAGCTCTCTGGTCATAGACACTGGCACCAAGTCCTGGCTGAACTCTGGTTGGCCAGGAACCACGAACGCGTTGAATGTTGCATTTGATCTTACCACTTGACGCTGGGGAAGATTATTGGATTGGTAAAAGGGACAGTGAAGTGTTATGTTTCTTTGAAGTGTCTCACACTTTATATTTTTGTAAATTGTTAAACACAATCCAAAATTTCATCGTACCGACGGGACTCGAACCAATGCATAATTGGGTTAACAAAATGCAATCCACTAATTTCGTCGTATCGATGTATCGAACCGTGGCTTAATTGGCAGAGCACCTGGACGTGTAATCCGGGGGGTGCGGGTTCGAGTCCCGTTGGTACGATGAAATTTTGGATTGTGTTTAACAATTTACAGTGAAGTGTTATTCAAAGAGGGAAACAGTTTTATTTATGTAGAAGAAGTAGTTTCATTTAAATGATAGGGGAACAAAGTTAAGCATGCAGTGAAATCCCAGGATGTGTGGACAAAAAGCAACGGGTGCAGTGCGAAAAATCTAGAAATAGAAAGTATTGTATGCCAAAACGTCTGTTAGTATCAATTGCCATCAAGCAAGCGTCTTGCTATGCTCGGAATATCTCTGAAAGATCGTATATACATATGAATGATATATCTATATATATATAAATATATATAAAAAATAATTCGTGTTAGTTACTACACTTATAACTCAAGATCGGCTGGACCAATTTTTATGATTTTTGTATTTTTGGAATTGTCTTTGTTAGGAATAGGATAATAAGTATTAATAAAACTGGCCAAGTGCGAGTCAGACTTTGTCCCGCACACGGAGGGTTCTGAACGCCATCTGTCGAATTTCTAACGAACTTCTAACACCAACTAAGTAAACGTTAACACAAAGGTAGAATAGTATTATATAGTAGTAATAGTAATTGTAGTAATTAATATTATTAAATATCTGGTTGACCGAGCTTTGCTCGGTATTTTTTGCCACTTAAACAGACAAATATGACTCTTCCCGACATCTATTGACGAATAATAATACTATTTTTTTTAATTGAGAGCAACTAACTGCTTTACTGATACAGTACTTCTACTCGCTAATAGATGTCGGGAAGAGTATATTTTAAGTTGATTATCAATAAAGTTGATTATTGAAAACACAAATAAAACAACATTTTCTGAAAATGACTCCTAGCTAGATCGATTTATCGCCCCCGAAATCCCCTGTAGGTATACTAAATTTTATTTAATCGTTGGAGCCGTTTCCGAGATTCAGATTAAGGTAAAGACGAAAGCGCCATCTTAGTAACTAGATAGGTGGCGCTGCGCTATCGTAAAAAACATTTTTTTAACTTTTCTTTAATTTTTAACTTTGTTCTGTTCTTAGTATTTGTTGTTATAGCGGCAACAGAAATACATCATCTGTAAAAATTTCAACCGTCTAACTATCACGGTTCATGAGATACAGCCTGGTGACAGACGGACAGACAGACAGACAGACATACAGACAGACAGACGGACAGCGGAGTCTCAGTAATAGGGTTCCATTGGTACCCTTTGGGTTCGGAACCCTAAAAACAATTAATAATTGACCTAAAAAAAATATATAAAAAAAAGTATTTTGCCAAAATGTTCCTGGGTTTCAAAACTGCCAATCATTTGATGTTCAATTGTTTATTCCGTCGATACGGTAAACCGCAAATTAATATAGGTCATCGCTCCACACGATTAGTGTATTTAGCCAGTGTCAAATATAAAAATACTTCAAGTTTTTGTGATTTCAAGTCGTATACATTTTAAAAATGTTAATAAATTTTAAATACTGTTAGTAATGACAATTGTATGACATATTTATTGATTGTCAAAAATGCGTGCGTTTAGAAACTTATGCTTACAAGCAATCAAGACAGTAATAATCAATGTCTAATAAAGTTTATTTGTCATAATGTAGGTAAATACAGAGATATGCAAGAATATGATAGCCAATTTATGAGTGCCGTATACAGTCTTATATCCATTAGGCAAGAAGTTTAATAATTAGACAGTTATCCATGAAGTAAGTATACTTATTCAAAATCAAAATTAAATACTGGTGATTATATTTTTACAAAATTAAATTCAATCGAACTAATGTCAAGTTAATAACTTATCTATTACAATATAACATTGTTTAATTCAATTATGTCTTGCTAACACGCGGTTGAATTACTTGATTTTGTATTTTTATTCTATTTCTGTATTGCCCTAATACATTACTAAACTTACTATATCTTTTGTATTCATTGTATTACGTTCATAAAAGCCTAAATTAAGTTCATCTAAAAGGTAACAAGACAGTCATTGTCTGTTAGGTGGTACGAAGTACGCCGGGCCAGCTAGTAATATATAGAAATGAAGTCATCCGTCAGAGAACAAGAACGAAAGTTATCGACTTAGCTTATTAAGGATTTAAAGTGGCAGTGAGCTGTTCACATTTGTCGTAGAACCGATAACCGTTGGGGAAGACGTGTTTTAGAGTGGAGACCACGGCTTGGCAAAAGTAGTTTAGTGCGCTCTTCAGCTAGTTGGAGCAATGATATACGCAACTGGCTGGCAGCGGTTGAAAACGGAGAGCTGAAGATCGAGCTCAGTGGCGTGCCATATAAAAGGCCAATGTCCAGCAGTGGATGGAAAGTGGCTGATAATAAGCGTCTTGCTTGACGTGATACGTAATATAAAGATATAAAAGCAACATACTTAGTTATATTGTGTAAAACACACAATACGACAAATGATTACACTATCTCTCTACTTTTATGTCTGAGCTCCATATAAATACGTAGGTATATATAGATAGCACATAGCACCTATGTATACAAACTATGATGTGTTATATAACTTATTTGATACAATTGGCTAGACTCGTGGCAAGATAATGTATGTTTGAACGGGCAAGAATGTTGTTTGGTTTTATAAAAGTAATGTAAATGAGAGGTTATCTTTTGGTAATATAAACTTCCTTTTTGCATTATTTTTTTTTTTTTTAATTTTTTTTTTTTTTATTAATTTTTTTTTTGCATTAACATTATAATAATTAAGATAGTTTAAAAACTAAAACAGGCGAATTTCACGCCGCGCGAATAATTTCAGTTCAGTTTATCTTCATATCTCTGGAGATCTTTATGAAATTACAATGAGACCACCTTGGAAATGTACCCTAATAAGACGGAGTAATCGCGTAATATACATAAAAAACATACAGACCAATTGAGCAGCTCCTTCTTTTTGGAAGTCCGTAGAAAAAAACATACAGAAGAATTGAGAACATCCTTCTTTTTAGAAGTCGGTTAAAAACAACTAATAATAAGATGTCGCCTTAGGATTATGGTCATCCATACGAGTACACATTGGAAAAATTCACCCAGCCTACAAAATTATTGTACATAATGCACGTCAATTTTCCTGTTTACTGTTCAAAATAATAATGTCTGTTGGCTAGGCCCCAATAAATATTGATAAGCAAAATGTGTAATTAAAACTGTTGATACACAAGATACTGCAATACGAAAAACTAAAACCTGACTGAACGTTTTTTTTTTTGGGTGTATTTTGTGCGATTACTCCGTCAATTGTGAACCGATTCGAATGATTCTTTTTTAATCGGTAGGGTACGTTTCCGAGGTAGTATCTCCAGAGATATGACGATAACCGTCTCAAACTTGCTACTGAAAATGACTCGCGGGGCATGGAAGTCGGTTGTTTAAGTTTTCAAAGACGGTTGTTTTAGTTGTCTTATAATTAAATAAACCACTACTACCATCAAGTATTTGTCATCAATAATAGTCAATATTCATCCACTGCTGGACAAAGGCCTCTCCTATAGCACGCCTGAGCTCGATCTTCAGCTCCTTGTTTTCAACCGCTGCCAGCCAGCTTGCGTATATCATCGCTGCACCTAGCTGAAAGGCGCTTCATTTGACAGGCATCAATAGAGTAAAGGTCCAAAAACCAACGCAACGCAGGAAGGTAACAATGACACCTCGAGAGTGGCAATAACATAGTGAAAATTACCTCTACATGGGTGACAACTCAATGCCCCTTTATGGGTGACATATCCCACCCAATGGTGACATTAATTGTCACCATTGGGTTGACACCATGGGGTTGACAATTACTCCTACTAGTGTGAAATATAAAATCATGTGGTATACACACCTACCTGGCACCATGTGGGTGATATCTTACTGTCGATCAGTCTCATGTCGGTCATACTCATCGGGTACATCTGACCGAGGAACACCCTGTATCTGCAATAAATAGGAAAATATTAATTAAAGTTACGTCCTATTTCCTACTAATATTATTAGGGCGAATGTTTGTGAGTGTGTAGGGATGTTACAGAGGTGGTTTTATCGTGGACGAAACCGGAGATTTGAAATTTATTTTAACGGAACCGAAATGGAAACCGAAACTGGGACCGGAATCAAAACCGAAATCGGAACCTGAGGTGAACCATGGATTTTTGAGACAAATGGACAAATGAGACCCTATGTTAAAGCCGGGTCAGATAAATGAATAAAACAATGCTATAATTATACGGTATAACCTCCGCTTCAAATCAATCGGAACCGAAACCGAAACCGAAGATGTGAAATCAACCGAAAGTTTCGGTATATCGGAACCGAAGCCGGAACTCCGTAACATCTCTAGTAAGTAGGTATGCTTGTAACGTCTTCACGCTAAAATTACTCAACCGATTGAGCTGATTTTTTTTATGTAGATAGCCTAGACCCTGGAATAACACATGTATACTTTTATTCTGATATTCCCGCGTGAACTATGTCTACGCGGATAAAACCGCAGGGCACGGCTAGTTCTATCACAGAATAATGAATAGTGCAAGGTTTTATATAAGTCTGAAGTTATACGAAATAGGGGTAGCTTTTACCTATAGGTTAGCTTTTGACCTCTAAGTAGTAGAGGTGAGGCATATATATGGATTAGGTAACAAGGATTAGGTATTTAATGAGATTAGGCCGCACCTAATTCAAAAATATCACATTATCGTTCCACGGATTCCACATAAACCCAGTCCCACAGAATACATATACCATCGACGTCGTCGATGACTTAATACATCAGGATCGTGAAATGCGTGTTTCAAATATTATTTTTTTTATATCTTATAGGCTAGCGTTTGACCACTATCTCACCTGTTGGTAAGCACGCTAGGCCTAGAGTGGGAACAGGCTCTCAAGGATAAAACTTTTATTCCGATATTCCCGCGTGAACTATGTCTACGCTCATAAAACCGCAGGGCACGGCTAGTTCTATCACAGAATAATCTAATCAATAATAATAATATAGGATCACTTTGTAGTCCGTCTGTCTATCTGTGCGTCTGTCTATCTGTGCGTCTGTCTATCTGTGCGTCTGTCTATCTGATAATTTTTCCTTAACCGTCCTAAACATGAACTTGTACTATTCATTATACTGTGCCTGAACAATACCGTGCCTAAACTATCAAAGTATGAAGGAAAGATTTTTTTCTAGGGAAACGTGAATTTATTTGTGAGGAAATTATTTTTAGGTATTTTTAAATTCGTGAAACATGGAACGCAAAGTTATTATTAAATAGTGTCAATTTAGTTACCATCCGCTCCGTCTCTGTGGACTACATGCCGATTACGTTACGTGGATTAGGTGGATTCAATGGATTAGGTATTTGGATTTGGTATCTATGGGGATTAGTATTCAATTCAATCGAATTCAATTTTATTCAGTAAACAATATAACATTGTGTGTGAAATAAATACAAAATGCATATAAGGCTAAAAAAAACATTATTATGTTTGTAATGATTTGGCTCAAGAACTACTGAACCGATTTAAAAAAAATATTTCACTAATACATACAATGGACTTTCGGAATGAAAATAGGCTATATATTATCTCGTATTATATATATTTAACATATTAGGTGGCATTAATCCCAGATTTACCTAATACAACACAACATCTCTACTAGGTAGGTATCTGACCTGGTTGGTAAGTGATGATGTGACCAAGGATGGTAACACACTAGGCCTAAAATGGAAACTGATTTTCAATTATTGTAATATGCTCTCAAAATAAAACTGGCCAAGTGCGAGTCAGCATCGCGTCTCTTATCGCACACTTAGGGAGGGTTCCGTACAATACGAAACATAACAGAGTTTCAACCTCATATATTTGATTAATTGATATTATCAAGAATATTTGGTTTGGTCGCGATCTAGGAAGACGTGGCTCGTTTACTAGCGCCATCTATGTCATTTTGCCGAAACTAATTAGATGGCGTTTAAAAACACGTTCTTTGTATGGGGACCCCCTTTAATTTTTAACTTTATTTTGTTTTTAGTATGTGTTGTTCTAGCGGCAACAGAAATACACCATCTGTGAAAATTTCAACTGTCTAACTATCACGGTTAATGAGCTATAGCCTGGTGACAGATGGACAGACAGACAGACAGACAGACAGACAGACAGACAGACAGACAGACAGACAGACAGACGGACAGACGGACAGACGGACAGCGGAGTCTTAGTAAAAGGGTCCCATTTTACCCTTTGGGTACGGAACCCTAAAAAGACTGCTCTGAAGTGCACTGAAAGACTTTACGTCAGAAGTTTACGTCAAATCTATGACCTACATTTTATCTACCAATTTATTTACCTATAATGTTATTACCTACATAATAAGATTTAGGTAAGCAAGAGTGTGGCATAAGCAGTAGATATTACACAAACTGATAAGAATATTGATAAGCCTACAATAATACGGCTAAGTCTTTGATAAATACATCATATCTGTCTGTCGGTCTATGCTCTTGAGTTTGAGTGTCGGGTATTGACCTTAAATGTAACAGAAGTTGTAAGAATAACAATACAGTATCCAGTGAGATTACAGGACGAGTGAGAAACAACATCTTAATGTGTCAAGGTAATTATTGCGGTGGTACCCAAGAGATGGCACTAGGAGCCAAGGTCGCAAAGCAAGAAGATGGGAGGACGAAATAAAAATTACATTAGGACCCCATTGGATAAGAGTGGCGTTAGACAGAAAGCAGTGGAAAGAGTTGGAGGAGGCCTTTGCCGTAAGGCACACCGAAATAAGAGACATTCTATGAAATTAGTGTAGATATCCAGTTTTATATATATTTTTTTCTTTTTTAATTATCAGTAAAAATGTTTTAACTTTATGTAATATTTTCGGTAAATAAATGCTTTATTATTATTATAATTATCGCAGTGCAGTGACGTGCAAAATGTTGCATATTATCTTTCAAGGAGTAAATCTGTCACTAACTTACGGCATAGAAAAGCCATTGAGAGCCAGTTCCCAATCTAGGTCTAGCGTGCTTACTATCTTCGACCGCATCATCACTTAACATCAGGTCAGATAGTAGTCAAAACGCTAGCCTATAAGATATTAAAAAAAATTGTATGTAGATCACTCAAAAAATTGTCCGGTGTTGGAATCGATCCCACCACCTTCAGTTTCGTGGTCAGGCTCACTTAACCATTTAAACAATAGAGTGGTTAGCTAGGACAGTAGCTTATACCACAAAACAAAACAAAAGCTTATACCGTACAGTCATCTAATATCTGATGAGACAGTGGGACTACACGTGTTAGTAAGGTTAACACAATATTTATAATGTAAACTAAAATAGCTGGGATTTTCTCTAATGCCGAGTTCACACCAGGCAATTTTAAGGGTTCCCTAGCCGAGTGGCAAAAACGGAACCCTTATAAATTCTTCATGTCTGTTTGTCTGTTCGACCGTATGTCACAGCCACTTTATTCCGAAACTATTAAGATAAAATTACTACACAGGTAAAATTTGGTAGGTACCTAGATGTATTCTGTGAACCGCTTTACCATTTTTATACAAAAATAAAAAATTAGAAGGTGAAGGCCGCCATTAATTTCCAACCCATTCCATTAATTTAATTTCATTAATTAATTTAATTTTTCCATTAATTTTTTCCATTTTTTTTTCCATTAATTTTTAACCCCCCTTAATTTCTAATTAATCGAATCCCCATGTAATGAACTTAAACTAAAAAAAATCTTCAAACCTGCAGGGTGTCTGTAGATAGGTCTTTACAATGAACGTTGAAACTATTTTTTATCAAATTCAATCGTTTGAGATAAACACTTCAAAAATTGTAAAATGTGTGAGATTCTATAACATTCTCTTCTATAATAAGAGAGTGTTAAATCTAAAAAAAATATAATATGCTGTAGATCTCAATAAATACTTTCAAGAAAATGGGTTTCAACGAGATATAGTCAGCAGTTTTTGAGATATAGCACATTTTTACAACCATGTGGTTGTGAAAATGTAACTTTATTTATTAATTTTTATATTTATTATTGGCGAAAAATGATCTAAGTTATAGTTCCGTAACACAGTATTTACTCAAAAACTCTACTGTGTTACGGAACTACTACTGCACTTGGCCAGTTTATTGTTGTTCAACTTCCTAGGGATGTACTTATATTTCGATTCCAAGTACTTTTAGTATCGATGCCTTAGAATCGATACTGAGTAGTTACCGGTTTAAAGTACTCGTGTCGTTACTCAATTATTGTCTCGGAAGAATATTTAGGCTTGCATTACAGAGCGATAATTTAGTTTAGAATTAAGATATATGATTGGCTAATCAAACGCGATTTAAAAAAAATTCTCATCTCCATATCTCTGGAGATACCAATCAGACCTCGATGAAATTACTAAGGTACCACCTTCGGATATCTCCTTTCCAACAAAAAATATATATATTAAAAAAAATGTATATATATATATATATATATATATATATATATATATATATATATATACATATATGTCGAATTGAGAAACGTCCTATTTTCAAGTCGGTTAAAAAGTAACGAATGTTGTAACTCGTGTCGTACATTCCTAGAAAGTTCAATCACACAAAAATCGCCTGGTCTGAACCTGGCATAAGATAAACAGCAATAAAATGATCGATGACAAGATATTATATCGACAAAATTTGAAAGAGATCTACAGCGGAACTATTACATTCATCTGTGGCTTTTAAAGAGCTTTACCGTAGTAGATATAACATAATCTGTAGCTCTACAGCAAACATAAATATAAATAGACGAGATTAGAATTCCGTATCGGCTTGACTGAAAATCAGACCATTATCAGACATATTGGTGCCTATAAGACATCTATAGACACCAACACGTCTGATAATGGGGCCGAAATGGGAGCTCTCTGTATCTTTATCCATTTTCATCCTTATTTAAGATAGTTTGAAAACTAAAACAACCGTCTTCCATGCCCCGCGAGTCAATTCCAGTAGCGAGTTTGAGACGTTTATCGTCATATCTCTGGAGATACTTATCAGATCTCGATGAAATTAAAATGGGACTACTTCGGAAATGTACCCTACCGATTAAAAAAATAATCGTTCGAATCGGTTCACAATTGACGGAGTAATCGCGTAACATACACACAAAAAAACATACAGACGAATTGATAACCTCCTTCTTTTTTGAAGTCGGTTGAAAATCAGTAATGTTATAAAGAGGAAAGACTTAATTTTTGTTTGTTTGTTTGTTACGATTTAACTCAAAAACAAATTCTACAGGCCGGTGACGGGCAGCAGCGTCACCGGTCCGAGAAGCTACGTCCTGCGGTCGCCAACACGCCTGCCCAGCATGGCGATTAGGGCATATCCCTCCAAAGGAATGAAACCAAAATAGAAAGTCACATTAAACCGCGGCCCCCAGTTCCCGGCCGCCCTGCTATTCCTGACCACGGCGGCGGTCACGGTAACGGCAGGGCAGGGGGTGCTAAGAATCCCAGGGTTACGGTAGGCCGCCAGAACAAACTGACCCTCGCAACGTACAATGGACGCACGATTCGGCTGGACGATCATCTGGCGCAGCTAGAGGAGGAGCTGAAACACATAAGATGGCACATTCTGGGGTTATGTGAAGTCCGAAGACAGGGAGAGGACACCATAACCTTAGAATCGGGCCATCTTATGTACTACAGAGAAGGAGATCAGCCATCCCAAGGCGGCGTCGGGTTTCTGGTCAACAAGGTTCTCAGTGACAACGTTGTAGAAATCTCCAGTGTATCGACCAGGGTAGCGTACCTCATAATTAAGTTAACCAAGAGGTACGGCCTCAAGGTTATCCAGGTCTACGCACCGACCTCGACACACTTGGATGATGAGGTGGAGAGCATGTATGAAGATATCTCCAGAGCTTTACACACCACCTACAAGGCTCACTACAACGTTGTCATGGGAGACTTTAACGCCAAAGTGGGAGTACAAACTTGCGGCGAATCGTCTATAGGACCACACGGATTTGGGAGTAGGAATCACAGGGGACAAATGCTCGTCAATTTCCTCGAGAGAGAGGGGCTTTTCTTGATGAACTCGCTCTTCAAGAAACAGCCCCAATGGAAATGGACGTGGCAAAGCTCCGACCTTGTGACTAAAAACGAGATTGACTTCATCATTACGGACAAACGGCGCATATTCAGAGACGTCTCAGTGATCACTAGGTTTAATACTGGAAGTGATCACCGACTTGTACGAGGCACTCTGGATATCGACTTTAAAGCCGAGAGATTCCGATTGATGAAGTCTACGCTCCGTCCGAACCTACTCCAAACCGTTGTTGGGTCCGAAACATTCCAATTAAAATTGGAAAATCGATTCGCTGCCTTGGAAACCACAGATGACGTAGATGGGTTTCGAAGCGGTTACGGCACCATAGACCACATCCACACGGTGCGACAGATTGTACAGAAGACCGAAGAGTATAATCGGCTCCTGTGCTTAGCATTTGTGGACTATGAGAAGGCCTTTGACTCAATCGAAACCTGGTCTGTTCTCGAGTCCTTGCAGCGTTGCCAAGTCGACTGGCGATATATCGAAGTGATGAGATGTCTATATAATGCCGCAACGATGACTGTACAAGTACAGAACCAGCGAACTAAACATGTCCACCTGCGTCGAGGAGTGAGACAGGGGGACGTCATATCCCCGAAACTGTTCACTAACGCCTTGGAGGATATGTTTAAGACGCTGGACTGGAAAGATCGTGGCATTAACATCAACGGCAGGTACATCTCTCACTTACGATTCGCAGATGACATCGTCATTATGGCAGAGACGCTGCAGGACCTCAAAAGGATGTTAAATGGCCTAGCTGATTCTTCTCGTAGCATCGGTCTCCGGATGAATTTGGACAAAACCAAAGTCATGTACAACGAGCACGTTGTTCCGGAACCGATTGCCGTAGATGGAATCCCACTCGAAGTTGTCACTAAGTATGTTTACCTAGGGCAGACGCTCCAACTAGGCAAACATAACTTCGAGAAGGAAATCCAAAGAAGAATTCAGCTGGGCTGGGCAGCATTCGGAAAACTCCGTCGAGTCTTCTCGTCGCCTATACCCCAGTGTCTAAAGACAAAAGTCTTTAACCAGTGCGTCCTACCTGTGATGACATACGGAGCCGAGACGTGGACACTCACAGTCCGACTGTTCCACCAGTTTAAAGTCGCTCAGCGAGCTATGGAGAGAGCTATGCTCGGTATTTCTCTGCGGGATCGAATCCAGAACGAAGTAATTCGCCAGAGAACTAAAGTTATCGACATAGCTCAACGGATTAGCAAGCTGAAGTGGCAGTGGGCTGGTCATATCTGCCGCAGGACTGATAACCGTTGGGGCAGACTTGTCCTAGAGTGGAGACCGCGAATCGGCAAACGTAGCGTAGGACGTCCTGTGACCAGGTGGAACGACGACATACGCAAAGCGGTGGGCAGTGACTGGAAGAGAAGAGCCGAAGATCGGGCTCAGTGGCGCATCTTGGGAGAGGCCTATGTCCAGCAGTGGACTGATACAGGCTGATGATGATGAACTCCAAAACAACTGGACCGATTTCAAAAATTCTTTCACTAATGGAAAGTTAAATTATCGGCGATACAAGCTATATTTTCAACCGATTTCCAAAAAGAAGGAGGTTCTCAATTTTTCAATTCGTGACATTGTCAGTCCGTCTGTTTGTCTGTCCGAGGTTTTGCTAAGAGACCGGTAATATTAGAATGCTGTAATTTTGTGGAAGTATGTAAATAAATGAGGTCAACAAAGTGCTGAAAAAAAAATTTGAAAAATATTATTTTTTATAGGGTAGCTCACCTATATGAGAAGTGGGGGTGAATTTTTTTTTATCGTCTACGCCATCGTGTCGGGTATCGTTGAATAGGTATTTTAAAATGACTTAAGGGTTGCTAATGCCATTTTTTGATTGAATGCTCCATTTACGAAATATTAAACTTTTAAGTGCAAATTTTTGTTCCAGTAGGGCGTCCCCCCCTCTAAAAGCTACACTGCGGGCTTAAAAAATCTGGAAAAGTTCGTGATGATAGCGCATTTTGTGAACTTAAAAGGAAAATTATAGCGGTTAAGATAACTTTATTAGTTTAGCAGTAATAGTCGTTGAACTTGGGTGTTGGATAATTTTGTACAAAATACAAAATCCT
The DNA here is from genome assembly GCA_954871355.1 of Cabera pusaria. NCBI lineage: Eukaryota > Metazoa > Arthropoda > Insecta > Lepidoptera > Geometridae > Cabera > Cabera pusaria. The sequence continues at coordinate 4,088,861 of OX940909.1, read as the reverse complement.
TAGAATAAATCCTTTAAAGTAACAAAGACGGAGTACCTAGTTGCTTTTTTATAACGGGTAAAGACTTGCATTGAATAACAGGCTACTACGGAACCCTGCACTGTGCGTGGCCCGACACACACTTGGCTGGTTATTTAATCGGTAGTATAGAAAAGATAATAATACGACGTATCGGTAGGGTACATTTCCGAGGTACTCCTATTGTAATTTCATCGAGATCTGATAAGTATCTCCAGAGATATGACGATAAACGTCTCAAACTTGCTACTGAAATTGACTCGCGGGGCAAGGAAGTCGGTTGCTTTAGTTTTTAAACTTATATAATTAATACGTATGTTTACCTCATATAAAGCGGAATCATTATAAACATGGTAGGTAGAACTATGAGTAACGCCAGTAGTCTGCACAGTCGCAATGGAGCTCTGTAGCAAGACCTGGAAGCAAGGTTGCAGGTCTTTGACGGATGTTTACGAGGCCTGGGGAGTCCAGCTGAGAATAAGCAAAAGTTGGAATTAGTTATAAGTGATTTATAAGCACTAGAAGTAGAGTCTGTGCAAAAAGAGAACCGTCGTGGCGTTACGATGATCTAACATTCAAAGGTAAGGAAAGAAGGTGCCTACCTACCTAGTAGCACACGATAATGATAAGAGTAGGTATCCTTGAAAGCCAGTTCTCATTCTAGGCCTAGCGTGCTTACGTATCTTCGACCGCATCTTCACTTACCAACAGGTGAGATAGTGTTCAAACGCTAGCCTTTAAGATATACATAAAAAAGTAGGTACCTACCAAGTATCAAACATTTTTTTGTTCAATTTCAATATGGCTCCACACGATCAGTGTATTGAGCCAGTGTCAAGTATGACACTGGCTCAGTGTCGCAATTCTTCATGTTTTTGAGAATCCAAGTCATAAAGATGGGTCAAAGTCGCATTTCAGGTCAAGTTGAAGTCAAAGTCTAGTCAAAGTCATACCCTCAGTAAAAATGTGGACCTTACTGAACTTACCTTACTTACTTGTGATTTTCAGTAGAATTTTGGTGAGAACGCAAATAGTATGTTTTTCAATATTGTGCTGTTTCCCTACACTCGCACTCATTCACCGGCACTCAATGGTTAATAATCCACAATAATTATTATTATACATTAACACGCGGAAGAACACTAGTTTTAGGAAAAAATACAATAAGAGCACACACACTTTTCCACGTTCCCGCCAAAACTCATCAAACATTTTTAGTTGTACTAGTAATGACAGCAGCGTTGTCAATGCTACGAAAACAGTAAATTAAAACGACCGACGACCGACGCGACCTCAATTTCTATGACGGTTCACTTTTTGCACAGACTCTAGAATTTAATAGACTATTCAATTTAATCCAGGCGTCCCGATTTTACTATGACACCTCACGCCACATCACGCCATAGACAACACGCTCATCCACACATTATTGAGACTTGGACTTCGCACACATCTCGATTCAACCGGTCATTTCTCCCGTACACTTGTACATTGTGGAACGAGCTCCCGTTTGCTGTTTTCCGCAGAGCTATAACATAGAGTTCTACAAACGGGGCGTTAAAAGAATCTTGACAGGTCGGTAACGCTCGAGTGACACCTCTAGTATTGCAAGTGTTTATTGGCGACGGTGACCACTGACCATCAGCGTAGTAACGGCGGCAATAGCCTAATGGATAAGGTGTCGGACTGGCGATCGAGAGGACGTGAGTTCGGTCCCCACCCTACCCATTGCACTATTGACGTAAACCCACTCCAGACACAAGCATATTTAGCTTAGTTGGTTAACAAGAATACTATTAATGTGCAACCCACATTGCGAGTAATGTTTTTATTTAAAAAAAAAAGTACTATTGAGTATTCTGTGGCCGTACACAATGAGCGATGTGTAAACTGTAAGTGTGCTTACCCGCACGGGCAGACGCCTGAGGACAGACGACGATTAAGTAATTATACGTATGTGTCTTATTTGTAAAATAATTTACCTATATAATTAAAAATGCTACCCAAAGACACTATTCCACGCGGACGAAGTCGCGGGCACAGCTAGTTACTACAGAAAAGGGCTGGCGTAGATTTAAACATAGGATGTATGTAAATCACTTGTACACGTATCTATTCCTTTAACTTTTACTGCACTAGTTATCACGTCTTAACGCTACAAATCACACTGTTCGCCCGCCATGTTCTCAAGTCTACCTCTTGTGTCATTTTTCCGTAAGTAGTCAGTTAACGACTTTTAATAAAACGGATATACGTTCTTGTGACTTGTGAACATGTCTGACAATTAAAATACAGTAAAATAAATTACCACTTAGAATAAAATAACGTAAAATACTGATTTAAATTAATTAATAATATTCAGTAAGCTAACACTACATATACGAGGAAATATTATAAATTGACTCACCTTCCAAAGGCACTAATTCCTGAGGGTCCATGTTGCTCGTCATCACATCAGCACATCAGATCACACTGAACTTCACGTGTCAGATTGAAGTACCTACAACAATGTGGAAATTTGATCAGTAATGTAACTATTATTTACTAAAAAACAAGAACTGTAATATAGTAATTATACTTTATATCTTCTGTAAGATAAAACTAAGACCTTAATACGGAACATTCAGGTAAACCAAGTATAAGTTGTATAGGTGACTTTTGGCGGGAACGTGGAAAAGTGTGTGTGCTCTCATTGTATTTTGTCCTAAAACTTATGTTCTTCCGCGAGTTAATGTGTAATAAATGTGGATTATTAACCATTAAGTGCCGGTGAATGTGTGCGAGTGTAGGGAAGCAGCACAATGTTGAAAAACATGCTTTTTTCGTTCTCACCAAAATTCCACTGAAAATCTTCAGTAAAGGCCACATTTTTACTGAGAATATGACTTGGACTAGACGTTGACTTCAACTTGACCTGAAATATGACCTTGACCCATCTTTATGACTTGAATTCTCAAAAACTTGAATAATTTTAATACTTGACACTGGCTATATACACTAATCGTGTGGAGCCATAATTAAACTGAAAAAAAAAGTTGTATAGGTCTATGATACGGAATCATATTTTTTTAGCCCCCGATGCATAAAGAAGGGGTGTTATAAGTTTAAAGTGTGTATCTTTGTTTGATTATAGTCACATCAAGTGAGATAGTGGTTTAGTGCTACACAGTTCGGTGTAAAAAAAATGTGTGTGTTTGTCTGTGGCATCGTAGCGCCCAAACGGATGTAGGTACAGTGCCACAAGTATAACTTGGCGGTGGTGGTTTTTGGAACTAATTCTTTTAATTGAAACTGTGAGTTTGACGTTTGAGAGATTACCGCGACATTATTGTTGATAAATCTGCTACATTAAAATAGTTCAATAATGCCAAAAGTAATTAAAAGTGGTTTAAGAGAAACTGTTATCAAAGTACAAAGTAAAAGCACAGTGGCGCACAGGCACGCCAAGTTATACTTGCTGGACTGTACCTGCAGGGCTAGCATGGCAAGGGGACTATTTTGTCTTTCCACCTATTCGTGTTTTGTTTGGTTTGTACTATTCATTATTCTGTGGTTTGGTAGAGAAGGCAAATTATAAGTAAAGATTTTCGACAATTATAAACGCCCGCTGACTTTTAATCAATTCTTTTTTAAACTTTTTAATACGAAACAAAATCAAAACTCGGGGTGAAACTTATTGGTCTGTTGAACTCCTGTCAGTGGCGAAAAACAGGGAAATAATTTTGCCTTTCCCCCGGGGATAAGGCCATGCTAGCCCTGCTGCTGGTTTTGATTTAGTTTTTTTTTGTTTGATAAATGTGGAGTCACAAGAATGGATAAAATTCGGAATGAGTATGTGAGGGCAAGCCTGAAAGTGGTACCAGTGACAGAAAAGTTAAGACTTGTCTAGTCTGATATGGACATATTATGAGAAGAAGTGAAGTTCACGTGACTAGAAAAGCAATGGCCTTAATAGTGGACGGCTATAGAGGAAGAGGAAGACCGAAGAAAATGTGGATGGACTCTGTGATGGAAGATATGGATGTAAAGGAGTGGATGTGGAAATGACTGCGGATAGACCTAAATGGAAAAGAATGACATGTTGCACCGACCCCACTTAAGTGGGATAAGGATAGGATTTAGGTTCCTAAATCCTATTAAGTGTCTTAAGAGCCCAAGATTGGGCTCAGTGGCGCATCTTGGGAGAGGCATCCAGCAGTGGACTGACACCGGCTGATGATGATGATGATGATGAAGATGAAGTGTCTTAATCGAGAGTGTTATTAGCTTGGTTCATGAAAATCTGAACGGTTTTTCTAGACGATGACGCTATGAGATCAACTTTCATAGGTCTGATCAATTTTAAATAATGGTATCCTCTAATTTCAACTATATTGTAAGAACATGACAGCATTGACCTGATGCATCGGGGCATCTTCTGAATAATTTAGCTTTAGCAGCGCTACCTACTATTTAATGAATAATTTTCTGAATAATCTGTAGAATACTAAACTCTGTTGTTGAAAGTTGTTGAGAACCAACTTACAGCTGAGATGTTGTGTTTGGGTCATTGGAATGGTTTCAATTAACAGATTATAGATAGATCAGTCGAGGATGGTTCATAATATAACTTTGTTATTTACACAAACACTATGAAAAATAGATAACTTCTTCGTTTATGAACCCATTTTGATTATTCTTTTAACCGACTTCACAAATAAGGAGGGGGTTCTCAATTCGTCAGAATCTTTTTTATTTTTTATGTATGTTCACCGATTACTCGAAAATGCCTGAACCGATTTGGAAAATTATTTTTTTTGTTTCAAAGGGTACCCTTCCCAGGTGGTCCCATTCAAATTTTAACGTAATCGGCCGAGCCGAGTTTTTAATATCTCAACATTTCTATTACGACTGCACAGATTATGTAATAGTTACTACGTCTACTGGCTACTTTGACTAGCGCGACGTTTTAAGTCGGTTCTTTTAGTTTTTTAAACGATCTTAAATTTTTTGTTGGAAAGGATATATCCCAAATGTGGTACCACGGTAATTTTATCGAGGTATCAGACCTCGATGAAATTACCGTGGTATCTCCAGAGATATGGAGATAAACAACTCAAACTTGGTACTGAAAATTAATAGCGCGGCGTTTGAAGTCGGTTTTTTTAGTTTTTTAAACGATCTTATATGTTATTTATACTAGTTATCCATATTATATCAATTTAAATAGTAGGTAGCGCTGCTAAAGCTAATCGATATAGGTACCAATTAATTTGTTTACTAATTAAGAACATGGCTCATATCTTAATTACCATAACGTTACTATCATTATAACGTAACGTAACTATATTATAACGTAAATTCAAAGCGTTATGTTTCTGTTATATCTATATTTTTTGTTGAATATGATCTATTTAATGTTATTTGACGTGTGTAAGTGCTAATTTTTAATTTGCCCATATACTGAATAAATGCTTTGACTTTGACTTTGACTTGACTATCATTAATGATAATGACTGCTACTTGTTATTTTACTGCTTATTAAATCTATGTTTATTATTTGAACGCTATGTTACCTGCCACCCTAGACAAAAAACAATACTTAAGATAGTTTAAAAACGAAAACAACCGACTTCCATGCCCACGAGTCAGTTTCAGTAGCAAGTCGGAGACGTTTATCGTCATATCTCTGGAGATACTCATCAGATCTCGATGAAATTACAATGGGACCACCTCGAAAACGTACCCTAACGATAACAAAAGAATCATTTGAATCGGTTCAGAATTGACGGAGTACAGTCCGGCAAGTATAACTTGGCGTGCCTGAGCGCCACTGTGCTTTTACTTTGTACTTTGATAACAGTTTCTCTTAAACCACTTTTAATTACTTTTGGCATTATTGAACTATTTTAATGTAGTAGATTTATGAACAATAATGTCGCGGTAATCTCTCAAACGTCAAACTCACAGTTTCAATTAAAAGAATTAGTTCCGAAAACCACCACCGCCAAGTTATACTTGTGGCACTGTAATCGCGTAACATACACACATACAAAAAAAAAACATACTGACGAATTGAGAACTTCCTTCTTTTTGGGAAGTCGGTTGAAAAACAAAAACCAAAACCAAAGTGCCAATCATAATAATAGATACTACAGTCCAAAATTTGAATAGCCAATCATTTGCCACAAAGAAGTTCCAGTCTCTACATCCCGACTCCATCATCAGATCAGGTTGATGGACAGGATTATCAAATGCATTATTACTGAAGACACGTGAATTATCATCATTATCATCAGTGGATGCGGAAATGACTGCGGATAGACCCAAATGGAAGAGAATGACATGTTGCATCGACCACACTTAAGTGGGTTAAGGGAAGGAAGATGGTGATCCCTGAAGATACGCAAGTTCACTTAAGTGGGTTAAGGGAAGGAAGATGGTGATCCCTGAAGATACGCAAGTTCACTTAAGTGGGTTAAGGGAAGGAAGATGGTGATCCCTGAAGATACGCAAGTTCACTTAAGTGGGTTATGGGAAGGAAGATGGTGATCCCTGAAGATACGCAAGTTAACTTAAGACTAATCGAACGCCAGGAAGTGGTTCTAATTTAGCTTCCAAGATTTGACTCGCACAAACATACATACATACAACTTGTAAAAAAATTTGGTATCATCTAATTAACCGATTTCACAAAAAAGAAGGAAGTTCTCAATTCGTCGGTATCTGTTTTTTTTTAATGTATGTTTACCGATTACTCGGAGATGCCTGAACCGATCTTTTTTTGTTTCAAAGGGTTCCCAGGTGGTCCTATATAAATTTTAGCGAAAAAGGCCGAGCAGTTTTTAATATATCAACATATGTATGACGATGCATTTGCATACTTCGGTGACATGATACTGGCTGCTGGCTACTTTGACATGATACTGGCTGCTGGCTACTTTGACATGATACTGGCTGCTGGCTACTTTGACATGATACTGGCTGCTGGCTACTTTGACATGATACTGGCTGCTGGCTACTTTGACATGATACTGGCTGCTGGCTACTTTGACATGATACTGGCTGCTGGCTACTTTGACACGATACTGGCTGCTGGCTACTTTGACATGATACTGGCTGCTGGCTACTTTGACATGATACTGGCTGCTGGCTACTTTGACATGATACTGGCGGCTGGCTACTTTGACATGATACTGGCGGCTGGCTACTTTGACTAGCACGACTTTGAAGTCATCATCATCATCATCAGCCTGTGTCAGTCCACTGCTAGACGTAGGCCTCTCCCAAGGTGCGCCACTAAGCCCGATCTTCGGTTCTTCTTTTCCGGTCACTGCCTACCGCTTTGCGTATATCGACGCTCCACCTGGTCACAGGACGTCCTACGCTACGTTTGCCGATTTGCGGTCTCCACTCTAAGACAAGTCAACCCCGTAGATATGACCAGCCCACTGCCACTTCAGCTTGCTAATCCGTTGAGCTAAGTGGATAACTTTAGTTCTCTGGCGAATTACTTCGTTCCCGCAGAGAAATACCGAGCATACCTCTCTCCTATACTCGCTGCGACTTTAAACTGGTGGACCAGTCGAACTGTGAGTGTTCACTTTGAAGTAAGTTCAAGTCTTTTTCACCATAAATTAGTTACTACGCAAGTGTACTTATCAAATAGGAAAATAATCTGAAGAGCTGTTAAATCACTCAGTATCAAATTGCCGGGCATTACATCACGTTGTCGACCCAGTTTTCATTAGATAGATATGAGCTTTTTATCTTCTATTGTCTACTGGAGCTCAATCATTTTATACGTCATGCGTCCAGCCGTCTACAGACTGATTTTACCCGATTACGGCAAAGCGAAAAGGTGTGTCATGTGTCAAGCAGACTACATAAGTAGGTCTTAGGTTCTATTATACGTAAATTGAAAAAAAAAACTACTGAGAGTCTCATTGAGGTAAGGAATTATTCCTCACGTTACACCATCTTTTATAGATGGTGTAACGTCTGGACGACTTGATGGCTTGACGTTTAATTGGGCGGGAGGTGGCAGTTTCCAGTCGACGATTTCTGATAAGATTATTTCTATCTAGTAGAAATGGACCTTTCGATCCTAGCGATCATTCATTCATTAACCGACTTCAAGAAAGAAGGAGGTTCTATGTTTAACTATATGTATTCTTTTTATGTATGTTTACCGATTACTCGAAAATACGTAAACCAATTTTGAAAATTCTTTTTTTGTTTCAAAGGTTGTATTTTACAGGTGGTCCAATTGAAATTTCATCGAGATATGTTCAGTATCTCCAGAGATATGGAAATAAACACCTCAAACTTGGCCATTTTCGGAAAATTAATAGCGTGGCATTTGAAGTCGGTTCTTTTTAACTAACTTCCAAAAAAAAGGTTTCTCAATTCGACCGTATATATATTATGTATATATTTTATGTTTGTGCGCGGATAACATCGTCGTTAATGAACCGATTTTGATTTATTTTTTGTTGGAAAGGAGATATCCCAGGAATAGTATCATAGTAATTTCATCTAGATCTGATAAGTATCTCCAGAGATATAGAAATAAACACCTCAAACTTGGTACTAAAAATTAATAGCGCGGAATTTGAAGTCGGTTTTTTTAGTTTTTAGGGTTCCGTACCCAAAGGGTAAAACGGGACCCTATTACTAAGACTCCGCTGTCCGTCTGTCTGTCTGTCTGTCTGTCTGTCCGTCTGTCACCAGGCTGTATCTCATGAACCGTGATAGTTAGACAGTTGAAATTTTTACAGAAAATGTATTTCTGATGCCGCTATAACAACAAATACTAAAAACAGAATAAAGTTAAAAATAATAGAGGGTCTCAATACAAGAAACGTGTTTTCTTCGGTATTTCACGCCATCTATGAACGCTTAGTTAGGTAAACGTTCCATAGATGGCGTTATATTGAAATTTCGATCCCTAACTCCTTTGTTAGACGTTAGATGGCGTTATATGAAATAAATTGTTTATTAATTTATTTTTTTTGTTGGCGAAAAATGATAGTGGTATTTTTTGTTCGATCTTATAAAATACTGTAGTGTGGTACGGAACCCTACTAGTGCGAGTCCAACTTGTACTTTGCCAGTTTATTTAAACGATCTTACTACAGGGTGTATTTTCAAGTGGGCGTGCATGGCCAAATCCGAAACTATGAGGAATAGCGTAAAGTACTCTAAGGAGTCTCAATCCCGATTTTGATGAAAACCAAAACTGCATCATTGAATTTTTGAAATATCAATAATCCTAGCCAGGAATCGAACCCGTAGATTAAAAAAAAATATTACAGCCTGTATTATTACACCATTCGATAGCATCGCTAATAAGGACCGAATTAAGGGAAGTAATGACATACGGCAAATGCAAAAAAAGCTCATTTCAGACAAAATACTGTTTTATTTTTGTTACGTTACTTTTTTTTACCCATGACGGAACGGATTATATGTGTTTGGGATGAGAGGACGTCTGTTTGTGTGTACAAATCAACGTTGCCATTTTTCCTCAAAACCACTTAGTCCAATTTTGATGCAATTTTCAGTTATGGGTTCGGGTTTGATTGGTGCATGTTCTTAGATAAGTTTTACGGTGACAACTCACCAGGCGGCGCTGCAGCAAACATTGTTTATAGCACAGTGTGACCTAAACCCGCACTTTACGCACGCTATTCTGTGACTTAAATAGTCGATTATTGCACGACGTGATTTGACGGAAAAGCGTAGCAAGCGTAAAGCATAAAGCTGGTTTATGTCACTGACAGCTATAAAATAATATAAGTTGTATGTTTTCACAGCACTAACTTTACGCCGTGCAATAATAGACTCCTTAAGTCACACGTATCGTAATATACTATTGTGCAAATCCATGTTGCCATTTTTCTCCATAATAACTAGTTCAATTTTGTCTTTAATCGGTTCGTAATTAATCAGTGGTGGTTCTTAGATAGATGTTATGACGCTATCTTTCTAAAGGACGCTGTCGTGGGTACTTATTTAAAATTTTAATTTTGAATAAGTACCCACGACTTGACCCACGATAATGGAAATTACTTATTAATTGTAAATTGTTAAACACAATCCAAAATTTTTTTTTTCATCGTACCGACGGGACTCAAGTTTTGATTGTGACAATTTTGGATTGTGTTTAACAATTTACAAAAATATAAAGTGTGAGACACTTCAAAGAAACATAATATTTACTTATTAATTGTTCAAAATAATGGCTGTAATAATTGTTCTCAATACATAGCTGGATTTGTCGTCTCAAGGATTGTACTGCATTAAATATAACAGTCAAGTCAAAAGCATAGGTTTCTAATCTGTGATAAAAGTACCTACAATCCACACTCTGTCTTATACACAAAACGGCTGGGATCTAAAACGAGTCACCTGAATTTGAGGATTCTGCTGCTGTGGGAGGGTCAAGGGGGTTGGTATTGATCCTTCCAAATAGATTTTAGCTGCCGGAGTTAAGTCAAAATATTTTAAATTAATATCTTTCCTTTTTGTGAATTCAGGTGAAAAACTTGCTAATGCTTGAAATGGAACGTAAATATTAGGTAAAGTCATAGTCTGACACTAAGGCAACACACTAGAGAACAGTGACCACCGCGTGACGTGCACCGACGAGCGTAGCGAGGAGGGGAGCTGCAGTAGCGGCCGCGCGTCACCAGAACCAACGCTATAGCGTTTAAATCAAGGTGCAAAAAAAAACCGGCCAAGTCGAGTTGAAGTCGCTCACCGAGGCTTCCGTACCAACGTTGGTATGTACCAATTAAGCTAGACCTCTAAATAGTATCAGCGCTCATATAACTCAGAGGTCTACCTTAATTGGCGATAACTATGAATGCATGGGGGCACCCTTTAATTTTCAACTTTTTTTTTTGATTTTTATCGTTAATTTGTGCTGTAATGCAACCTTGCTTCTTGCCAAATTTCATGATTCTAGGTCAACGGGAAGTACCCTATAGGTTTTCGACCCAAAACCTATAATGTACTTCCGGTTGACCTAGAATTGTTAATTTTGATTACAAAGCAAGGTCTTACAGCACAAATAAAGGAAAAATTCTGAAAAATAAAAAAGTTGAAAATTGATGTACATTTTGGTACTAAGAAGTTTTCGCGAAAATTTAAAATTGCCCATATCTTTTTATTGTGTTGACTCAAGGCCTTGATTTTTATACACCTAATAGGGACTATAGACTTCAGTATCAGGTATAAATTTCAGCTTGCTAGGTCCACCTGTTCCTGAGAAAATCAGTGGTGATACACGGACAGATGGACAGACAGACGGACAGAAAGTGATCTTATAAGGGTCCCTTTTTTAGGCACGGAACCCTTAAAAACTTTATCTGTAAAGTGTCCGTCTAAAAGTCAATTAATTTTAATTAAAGAAAAACTTTATTTTTTCTCGTCAACTATGTTTCCACGTTTTTCCGCGCATTGGTGAGTGGTCCATCTCCAACCCTCTCCAGCTTCAACTAATGATTCAGCAATGTTTTAGTACTTAACCTCAAAATATTAAAATATTCATATCTCCTAAAAGAGGGGATTTCACAACTTTTCCTTCAAAGAGGGGGTCCTAACCATCTTCCTTCCCCTCCCTCCCCCACTCCCCCCCACCTAAATCGACCGTGTTTCAATGTAGTAGCGTTAATGAACTTTGATATTAAATTTTAAAAAAAACTATGCATTTCCGGCGGGGAAAATGGTGCGGGGAGGTTCCTCACGTCTCCCCCTCCCACCTCCCCCCTCCACTTACCTAAATTCAGGCGACTCGATTTAAGATACTATTTATTTTATTTAGTACTATCTAATCAGAGAAACATTGTACAATGTCTTTTAATACCTAACTGTTTAAATACAAATATTGAAGTATATATTAATTTAATTACTTGATTGTTGAATGGAAATTTTCTAATCTTCTAGCAATATAAAGATATCGATAATGCGGTTGCGTAAGTACCGAACCTATTTATCGAATTCTAAGTTCTTTACTAGTATTTACACAGATTATCTAATAGTTACTATGTAAGTATTTATTCTATGGTTCTACTAGAATGCTTCTAAACTCCCGACAAAAAGAAGGTTGTTATAAATTTCACGTGAGTATCTGTGTATGTATGTGTGTGTCTGTTTAACAAAAATAGCGGATAAACGAATTTTCATTTCAGTTTACTGATCCGTTGAGTTTTGTCAATCATTTTAGTTCTTTGACGAACATTTTGGATTGGAAATGGATTTTGCAAAAATCATAGCAAGGCAGAGTCCCATACAAAAACTTGTTGTTTCCATTAGCACCGGTTCCAACTGAAGGCTTTCCGCTGAGACATGTATATAAAACATCTGTGCAAATACCTGATAAATTTTACACATTTTTTTTAACAAATAAAGGAAAATTACTTATACAAATCGAGATGAGCAAAGTTTTCATGTTTTCCAGTGCCAGCCAGTAGAAACGGGAGATACATATAAAATTGATTACGATATTGGGATAGTTGTGCTATAGGGATATAACATTGAAAAGCACCTCAATTTGACTGGATTATAAATTGTAACTATTTTATTTTCACATTTATAGTAATTAAATACAAACCAAAGGCTTAAAATAAACATGAACGACAAAAGCATCATTTTCAGCATATACGTATGAGTATGTATTTGTTGTGAGTTTTAAGACTAAAATTGATTTTAGTAATTTCTTAATATCTTAAAATCTATTAAATTGTGTCATGTACATAACGTAAGTCACTTCAACGGAAGTAACTGACTACCCAATGGCTAGGGACTTAATACAATGTATGTGTACTATACATGCAATAAAAAAAATATATTTATTAAATTTTAATTTTAATGTATTTGTTGTGCGTCAAATTGCTTTGACACGCAGCTCTGGTTTTCTAATTGACCCCAAAATATACCTGGGTGACATTGTGTCCAAAGATATATACTCGTACTGTGGAAATAGATAAACATCTATCTCCAAAGTATCTTCAATGCCTGTCTATATTCCATGTGTATTTGACTAAATCAGAAGTCTGTCATCTTTCACTTATGAACCGACTTAGATTCGTCGGTTTTTTTTAGGGTTCCGTACCCAAAGGGTAAAACGGGACCCTATTACTTAGACTTCGCTGTCCGTCTGTCTGTCTGTCTGTCTGTCTGTTTGTCTGTCTGTCCGTCTGTCACCAGGCTATAGCTCATTAACCGTGATAGTTAGACAGTTGACATTTTCACAGATGGTGTATTTCTGTTGCCGCTAGAACAACAAATACTAAAAACCGTACCGAACCTATTTATCGAATTCTAAGTTCTTTACTAGTATTTACACAGATTATATAATAGTTACTATGTAAGTATTTATTCTATGGTTCTATTAGAATGCTTCTAAACTCCCGACAAAAAGAAGGTTGTTATAAATTTCACGTGAGTATCTGTGTATGTATGTGTGTGTCTGTTTAACAAAAATAGCGGATAAACGAATTTTCATTTCAGTTTACTGATCCGTTGAGTTTTGTCAATCATTTTAGTTCTTTGACGAACATTTTGGATTGGAAATGGATTTTGCAAAAATCATAGCAAGGCAGAGTCCCATACAAAAACTTGTTGTTTCCATTAGCACCGGTTCCAACTGAAGGCTTTCCGCTGAGGCATGTATATAAAACATCTGTGCAAATACCTGATAAATTTTACACATTTTTTTTAACAAATAAAGGTAAATTACTTATACAAATCGAGATGAGCAAAGTTTTCATGTTTTCCAGTGCCAGCCAGTAGAAACGGGAGATACATATAAAATTGATTACGATATAGGGATATAACATTGAAAAGCACCTCAATGGGATTGGATTATAAATTGTAACTATTTTATTTTCACATTTATAGTAATTAAATACAAACCAAAGGCTTAAAATAAACATGAACGACAAAAGGATCATTTTCAGCATATACGTATGGGTATGTATTTGTTGTGAGTTTTAAGACTAAAATTGATTTTAGTAATTTCTTAATATCTTAAAATGTATTAAATTGTGTCATGTACATAACGTAAGTCACTTCAACGGAAGTAACTGACTATCCAATGGCTAGGGACGTAATACAATGTATGTGTACTACAAATGCAATGAAAAAAAAATATGTTTTTTAAATTTTAATGTATTTGTTGTGCGTCAAATTGCTTAGACACGCAGCTCTGGTTTTCTAATTGACCCCAAAATATACCTGGGTGACATTGTGTCCAAAGATATATACTCGTACTTTGGAAATAGATAAACATCTATCTCCAAAGTATCTTCAATGCCTGTCTATATTCCATGTGTATTTGAACTGAAGTCTGTCATCTTTCACTTATGAACCGACTTAAATTCGTCGGTTTTTTTAGGGTTCCGTACCCAAAGGGTAAAACGGGACCCTATTACTAAGACTTCGCTGTCCGTATGTCTGTCTGTCTGTCTGTCTGTTTGTCTGTCTGTCTGTCTGTCCGTCTGTCACCAGGCTATAGCTCATTAACCGTGATAGTTAGACAGTTGACATTTTCACAGATGGTGTATTTCTGTTGCCGCTAGAACAACAAATACTAAAAACATAATAAGCTCGCTCGCTATATCGACATCGCGTAAGTCACGTTAAATTCCCGTTTTTAAATCTATAAACATAATAAGGTTAAAAATTAAAGGGGGTCCCCATACAAAAAACGTGTTTTTAAAGGCCATCTATCTAATTAGTTTCGGCAAAATGACATAGATAGCGTTAGTAAACGAGCCCCGTCTTTCTAGATCGCGACCAAACCAAATATTCTTGGTAATATCAATTAATCAAATATATGAGGTCGAAACTCTGTTATGTTTCGTACTGTACGGAACCCTCCCTAAGTGTGCGATAAGAGACGCGATGCTGACTCGCACTTGGCCAGTTTTATTTTCGATTCGTTTACTCGAAGACGCCTAAACCGATTTCTAAGTGGTCCCATTTGAATTTTATCGAGATATTTTCAGTATCTCCAGAGATATGGAGATAAACGCCTCAAACCTGGTACTGAAAATGACTAGTGTGATATTTGAAATTTATTTAATCGAGCTAATTGCAGTTGCTATGCAGTTTTCCACTTGGACAAGCTCAATAATCCAAAATTTTATTCGTTTCCAACCGCTGCCAGCCAGCTTGCGTATATCATCGCTCCACCTAGCTGGAGGGCGTCCTACGCTACGTTTTCCAAGCCATGATCTCCACTCTAGGACAAGTCTACCCCAACGGTTATCGGTTCTACGACATATGTGATCTGCCCACTGCCATTTCAGCTTGCTAATCCACTGAGCTATGTCGATAACTTTAGTTCTTTGACGGATGACTTCGTTTCGAATTCGATCCTTCGGAGAAACTCCAAACATAGCCCTCTCCATAGCTCGCTGAGCAACTTTGTATTGGTGAACTAGTCGCACCGTCAGTGTACACGTCTCGGCTCCGTAAGTAATAACAGGTAGGATTCGTTTTCAGCTTGTGGTATGGGCGATGAAAAGACTCGACGAAGCTAGCAAATGCTGCCCATCCCAGCTGTATCCTTCTGCGAGCTTCCTTCTCGAAGTCTAATAAAATCTAAATAAATCGGTTAATTATAAATAGCATGATTCCGTCTTGGACCGCATCACTGTCCATCATCTAAAATGTAGTTAATAGCTCATAGCACTTAATTCCCAATTAATAAAATCGTGGTTATTTTGGTTTTAGCACAAATGTAAGAAAACACGAGATGCGCGAAACTATTTTAAAACACGTATACTGTCGGTCAGTCGCCCGCTGTCGATTATATCATCTCTGATCGATTGTTTTACCCAAATGGCTGAGAAAGAGGATGTATGTCATACCTACAAAAGTCGTAAGGTGGACAAGGGTTCGAATGAAATTAATTTAAATTTGTGTAGAGTGCGCTCTACAAACTACAAAATTACGAATTTTTAAGCGACATGTATATTTTTAATTGACATATTCTCGTATTTTACTAGAGTAAGGACCAGCCCGTCGGCACAGTAGAGATACTACTAGTTCAACGATATTAAGTATAGCAAATGTCGCTGTACTAATCTGACCGTCGGTACGCCCGCTATGGTTACCAACTTACATACATATACATAGATCACGCCCTTTTCCCGTTGGCATAGAAAAGAAGCATGTGGAAAGAAGTAGTCTCTGCCTACCCCAAGGTAGGCAGAGACTACTTCTTTCCACATGCTTCGATCCTGTCATACCTGTCTCGTTTCTTCCACTTTCATGAGCGCCTTCATACATCATCATTATCAGCCGGTATCAGTCCACTGCTGGACGCTACTAATTTGTTTCAATAACAGATTTAATGATTTGATGGAATGAGTTAGGTTAGGTTTCATTTCATTTCATCTCATTAAATTTCATTTTCATTTTATATCAATAAAAAAATTCTACTGAAGACTTGGCTGTATGAGCATAGTTCCCTTTGCCTACCAGAATGGGTGAAAAAAAAAACTCTGCTTATATTCTACGGTTGGCGCCATTTTTCAGAAATTTTCTTTGCGAGTTTAGTTGTTTGTTGCACAAAATGAGTAATATCGACCCTAGTTTTTTTGAATTAACACCACCGGAACTCAGTATAATTGCACAAAATGCTTCGGAGAAAATTTTACCGGAAAAGTCAAGAAGTCGCTACATATCTACATACGACGAATGTATTGCGTGGAGAGAAGAGAAAAAAGCAAATAGTTTTTCAGAAAATGTTATGTTAGCATACTTCTCCGAACTCTCAGCAAAATTAGAACCGTCTACGTTATGTTCGAGGTTTTCGATGATAAAAAGTATGCTGAAAATAAGGAACAACGTGGATATAAGTGAATACCCAAAATTAGCAAACGCCATTGTATGACAAATATACCTACATGAACAATCATACGAAATTAATAATAGTTTGTCTCAAACAGTAAATATGAAACCTAAAACTTCCCCAGTTAGTATAAATTAAAAACTGTACCAATTTCAATGTATATGTGAATGATAACTTTTATAAGAAATAAATGTTTAGTTAGGTGAGTTTATTGTGTTTTTATTATTTTATTAAATTGCTTAATTTTTTCGCAACTGTATTAAAAATAATCGTTCAGTACACGTGCGGAACCGTCATTGCAACTTGTTCCGACTGTCAACCCTCGCCTTCGGCTGCGCCTCGGCTCGGGTAGACATTTGTCGGAACTCTTTGCAATGACAGCCTTTCCGCACTTGTAATGAAATATAGTATTACAATCCATGTGCACTACGCTTTACAAATTCCGTTGTGCAACTTATTTTCCTTTATGACACTTTCCGTTGTAATTTCCATAGTGCGACAGCGCGAAAATTTTGAGCCTAACCCAAAAGTTTTTAAGTCATGAATTTAGAAAAAAAAAATTAACAAATCTTTTAAATACGTGTGGTGGGGCCTTGGTAAGCGAGTTTCAGACGTCTAAAACTCGAACATATGAACAAATGAAAATAGGACATGAGTCCTATTTTCATTTGTTCAACGTTCTGCCAAACATCTTGTTATAATTGAGTTAACAGAACATCAGCAGTTTCTGTGTGGTTCCAGAACAAATATACAAACTAACAACAAAAAAAAACAATGTAGTGATAGGACTTCTGCTAGTCCACCTGGGGCGGTACCACCACTTTGCCTATTAATTTTCAGCCGTGAAATAGGAATGTTTTTCGTTTGAAATGGCAAGGTGTCCAGTGAAATTACAGGGCATGTGAGACTCAACATCTTTATGTCTCAAGGTAACAGGCGCAGTGCAGTTTGTCCTGTTAAGTGTTACCTAATATCATTAAAAAAACTTATTAATTTTTAAAATTTTAGACAAACACTTCTATAAAAATCGAGGAATACAGGGTTTTTTAGGGTTCCGTAGTCCTGATAAGGAACCCTTATAGTTTCGTCATGTCCGTCTGTCTGTCTGTCCGAGGTTTTGCTAAGAGACCGTTAATACTAGAAAGCTGTAATTTTGTGGGGGTATGTAAATAAATGACGCCGACAAAGTGCTGAAATGAAATTTTGAAAAATATTTTTTTTTAGTGTAGCTTCCCTATATGAGAAGTGGGGATGAATTTTTTTTTCATCCTCTACCCCATCGTGTGGGGTATTGTTGAATAAGTCTTTTAAAATGACTTCAGGGTTTCGAATACCATTTTTCAATTGAATGCTCCATTTATGAAATATTAAACTTTAAAGTGCAAATTCTTGTTCCAGTAGGGCGTCCCCCCCCCCCCCCCCCCTCCTCTAAAAGCTAAACTGCTGGCTTGAAAACTTTTGTGATAATAGCGCATTTTATGAACTTTAAAGGAAAATTGGCGGTTAAGATAACTTTATTAGTTTAATATTATGTTTCTTTGAAGTGTCTCACACTTTATATTTTTGTAAATTGTTAAAAACAATCCAAAATTTCATCGTACCGGCGGTATTGGAACCCGCACCCCCCGGATTACACGTCCAGGTGCTCTGCCAATTAAGCCACGGTTCGATACATCGATACGACGAAATTAGTGGATTGCATTTGTTAACCCAATTATGCATTGGTGGCGCCATCTATGACTACTTATTACGTAAGTTAATCATCACTTTCTTTGTTGATTGTTTTTAACAATTTATTAGTTTAGCAGTAATAGTCGTTGAACTTGGGTGTTGGATAATTTTGTACCAAATACAAAATTCTTAGAATAAATCCTTTAAAGTGACAAAGACGCAGTACCTAGTTGCTTGTTTATAACGGGTAGAGACTTGAATTGAATAACAGGCTACTACGGAACCCTATACTGCCCTATATGCGTGCCCCGACACGCACTTGGCCGGTTATTTTTAACAAATTCCTCCATCTCATAGTCGCAGAATGATCTTGGTAAATAATTTTGTATAGGTGATACCTACATAATATCCATACTTACCGGATGAGTCATTATTTATACATTATATTATAATATAATATTATAATTATCATTTGTACTCATATTATAATGACCTATGTCCCAACTACGCTGTCAATTCACTCATTCGATGATAGGTATCACGTGTAGTAACTAATTAACAAACATGATAATATCATGCAATGCAATATATTATATTGTCAATAATTATTGACAATTTACAATTATAAATAAATTTATAATTACATTTGTAATAATTATTTTTAATACTTAACATAGAAAAATAATAAAAAAAGACTAACTAACTTACCTAAATTTTGCGTAAACAGAAGAATTCCAAATACGAAACACGTTTGAGAAAATTTATTCAAGAATACCGCAAAACCTTGTCTATAAAATTCTACTTCAATCAATTCACTATTAGAGTCTGCGTTATCACAGTTTTATTATAACAGCGATGCTATAAATAGTATCCAAATCACAATAACAAAAGCGTTAGCAATAGCATGCTAAATTAACACGCGCTCAAAAGCTTCAATCAAATTCGAATCATTAATTCCAAATTTAAAACAAATACTTTCTGTTAACAATGCAAACATGAATAATTTGCACGAACAAAACGTGTTTTCGAATCTAAATTTAAACGGATCACGATTTTTATGTCAAACTCTATTACAATATTGGCGCGAAAGAAAAATCTTTTTTTAACGCAAGTGCGTGGAATTGCCGCGGAAGCGAGAGAACGACTGATTTTATTTTATTTACTACGCATTATCGAAACGCCTTCTTATCTTATTTAAATACATCAAGTTGCTCATAATTATCTGTAGAATAATTGACTTAAACATTACAATTTTAAGGCTTAACGTTTCAACTTTAGAGTGTTTTTTCTAATGTATTTTTGTGTAAGATCACCTACCTACTTTACTAACAGGCAATAATATGTTAATTATATAATTTGTCACATTTATAATTATTATTATTGTCGTAATGTTACACGTTTTTGAACGAAGCGTATGGTTTTCAAATGTGATATGGTAGGTCATTGACCTTTGGCGTGTTTAAACTTTGCTGTGTAAATTGTGTTATTGTAATCGAGGCCTTGGAAGTTGAACACGTTCTTATTGTATTATTCAAGAATTTTATTTTATTTTGTAGAGACATTTTTATTTTGAAAAATGTAATTTTTCTTTTGTTAAATGTTAATCAACCTACATTGATCAAGATTTCTTCAATGAGTTTTGACGGGACCTTCAAAATGTGTTTGTCTTCTTTTTGTAACTTTTCCTAAAACGTTTGTTCTTCATAAAATGTGAATAGATTTATGCAAGGGTAGGGAAACAGCACAATCATCAGTAACATGTTGTATCCATTTTGTATTTACATACACAACATTTCCTTGAAAAACTTATAATGAAGTCTACATCTTTACCTAGGTAGTACAGAGGTGAGGGTATGACTTAGACTGGACTATTCGAATATTTTGACATACTATATGACACTGGATAAATACACCTACCGTGTAGAGCCATAATAAAACTACAAAATAAAACAAAGAAAGTCTTTTAATATTAATTACTTACGTATATGGCAAGGCATTAAGCGCATCACTCGGATACAGTCACGGACACTTTTCTGATTAGAACCTTTCCGTTTAGAATCGGAGCATTGTAAATTGCAAAGATCCGAGACGAAGGAGCCTTTATTCATTTCTTACCAACAGATAATTTTTGGCGAGAGAGGTAAACATTGGAACATGGCATTTCGAATCTTTTGTAAATAAATTATGATTGGAGTGACTCTGATGGATAAGGTGGAGAACAGCGTAATAAGGGAATGTTGTGGTGTGGTAGAAGATGTAGTGACAAATATAGAGAAAAAGAGGCTTAGATGGTTTGAACATCTAGAGAGGATGGATGAAGAAAGATTGACTTAACAGATTTATGAGACGAGTGTGAATGGGCCAGCCGGTAGAGGCCGACCTAGGTGAATGTATCACGACCTGCTAGGCTATTCTGTAAGCTATCTCGACAGCGGAATCCGCGGTGAGATTGGAATTTCGTATTACGAAATTCAACCGTATTACGATCGTGATACGATTGAATTTCGTAGTCCGAAATTCGAATCTCACCGCGGATTCCGCTGTCGAGATAGCTTACAGAATAGCCCTACAGATTGGAGATAAGCGGCGAGTATGTATGAAGGCGCTCATGAAAGTGGCAGAAGCGAAAGAGGTGTATGTATGTGAGGATCGTAGCATGTAAAAAAAAGTAGTCTCTGCCTACCCCAACAGGAAAAAGGCGTGATTGTATGTATGTATGTATGTAAACAAATTAAACAGTTAAAATTAAATAATGTCCAATAAAACAAAATTAGACAGGCTGAATTGTAAAAATTGAATAACCAGTATATGAGAAAATCTATTATTTTGAGAATGTTATTTATTTAAGAATATTTTTTTGCTACTAACTGGTTGATATTATCTTCAAACGTTAGTAAACCTGGAGGGTTATTCACAATCATTCGAAAACATATTCGGAATCGGAATCTGTCTCTTCTTCGACTTTACACAAACATTTTACAACAACAGTTTTTTAGGGTTCCGTAACCAAAGGGTAAAACGGAACCCTATTGCTAAGACTCCGCTGTCCGTCTGTCTGTCTGTCTGTCTGTTTGTCCGTCTGTCACCAGGCTATAGCTCATTAACCGAGATAGTTAGACAGTTGAAATTTTCACAGATGGTGTATTTCTGTTGCCGCTAGAACAACAAATTCTAAAAACTCAATAAAGTTCAAAATTAAAGGGGTTCCCCATATAAAGAACGTGTTTTTAAACGCCATCTATCTAATTAGTTTCGGCAAAATAACATAGATGACGCTAGTAAACGAGCCCCGTCTTTCTAG
This sequence comes from Cabera pusaria, assembly GCA_954871355.1. NCBI lineage: Eukaryota > Metazoa > Arthropoda > Insecta > Lepidoptera > Geometridae > Cabera > Cabera pusaria. The sequence goes on along the minus strand of OX940909.1, from coordinate 4,067,022 downwards.
GTCGCGACCAAACCAAATATTCTTGGTTATATCAATTAATCAAATATATGAGGTTGAAACTCTGTTATGTTTCGTATTGTACGGAACCCTCCCTAAGTGTGCGATAAGAGACGCGATGCTGACTCGCACTTGGCCAGTTTTATACAAGTTACAACAACTGGAGGCAAATCACTGAAAATATAATTACATATTATTACAGAGTATTCTAGGCCTAGCGTGTTCACCATATTCGACCACATCATTTCTTATCTACCACCAGGCGAGATAGTCGTTAAACGCTAGCCTAAAGACATAAAAATAATTAAATTGCTCTGCTATCCGAAGTGGCTCTTCATAATCATTTACAGCCTACTGTAAGTATAGCACTAAATACATAATAAGTAGTACATGGCCACAGAAAAGATAATAGTCCAATGACAAGGCTATGCCAACGCTTTACAATTCTGCGCTGCTCTCATCCACGGCAATCCTTCAAAATAAACTGACTGACCAGTTATTCTATTGGCTAATGAGTCTGTCCATGAAGCCGAAGGTCGTGAGTTCGATTCCCACACCGACAGTTCTTTGTGTGATCCACGAACGATTGTTTCGAGTCTGAGTGTAATTGTGTCCGTGGTATGTATGTTTGTAAAGTCCCCCGCAACACAGGATTTCCAAATGCGGGGAGTTTTCTTTAAAAATAAACTGGCCAAGTGCAAGTTGGACTCGCACTCGTAGGGTTCCGTAACACAGTTAAGTATTCCATAACTATGATTTTTCGCAACTACAAATTTAACTTTGTTTTTCATAGTGTTTGTATGAAAAACAAAGTTATCTATGCGGTCGTCATATCTCTAAAACTGCTGACTGTATCTCGTTCAAACCAATTTTCGTTGTTAGTTTTTATTGAGATGTACAGCATATATTTTTTTTAGATTTTTCACTCCCATACATTAAAAGTTAGAGGGGGGGGGGGGGGGGACCCACATTTTACCATTTTAGACGCGCCTATCTTCCAAATGATTGACTTTGAAAAAAAATGATTTTAGGAACCTCAATGTCATTTTTGAAGACCTATCCATAGACACCCCACACGTATAGGTTTGAAGAATTTTTTTTGTGTCAGTTATATGTATGGGATGCCCCCCTTAAACTTTTATGTTTTTTATTTTTGTATAAAATCGGAAAGCGGTTTACAAAATACATCTACCCAGTAACCTACCAAGTTTCAATTCTGTAGTCTTAACAGTTTCGGAATAAAATGGCTGTGACATACGGACGGACAGACAGACAGACAGACAGACAGACAGACATGACGAATCTATAAGGGTTCCGTTTTTTGCCATTCGGCTACGGAACCCTAAAAAAATCAACGTCATCCAGCGTGCCGGATGTCCCACATCTCGTTTTCGAAATATTGGTTGCGGAAAACTTAATTCACCTGTCACAATCAGTCCTTGTCAAGTGGGGAGGATCCCCAGTTCCACTCTAGTCCCATAACGCTCTTCCTAATCCAGACTAATATATTTATATATACCTATATCCATATATCCATACTATATATACTGCCATACTAATATTATATGAAATATTATGTTTCTTTGAAGTGTCACACACTTTATATTTTTTTAAATTGTTAAACACAATCCAAAATTTCATCGTACCGACGGGACTCGAACCCGCACCCCCCGAATTACACGTCCAGGTGCTCTGCCAATTAAGCCACGGTTCGTCATCCTGACGACGAAATCAGTGGATTGCATTTGTTAACCCAATTATGCATTGGTGGCGTCATCTATGACTACTTATTACGTAAGTTAATCATTCGGAAGAAATCATTACAATTTTCAAATCCGACGAGAGATGTTGCACTGCGTAAATCAAATATTATGTTTTTTTGAAGTGTCACACACTTTTTTTTTTTTTTTTCAAACCGTGGCTTAATTGGCAGATTACCTGGACGTGTAATCCGGGGGGTGCGGGTTTGAGTCTCGTCGGTACGATGACATTTTGGATTGTGTTTAACAATGTAATATTATATGATTTAAAATCGTTTACGAAACGTTAATTTATTTATTGTGTTTCATTATTTCACAATTTTTTTGGATAAAAATTGTCTGAAGTACTGAAACATGCACTGGGTTGCGGGTGCACGTAATAGTACGGAAGGAGATACTTTATAGCATGAGGTACATAGGCTACTTTTTAGGGTTCCGTAGTCCTGACAAGGAACCCTTATAGTTTCGTCTTGTCCTTCTGTCTGTCTGTCCGAGGTTTTGCCAAGAGACCGTTAATAATAGAAAGCTGTAATTTTGTAGAGTTATGTTTATGTATATAAATTACGCCGACAAAGTGGTGAAATAAAATTTTGAAAAATATTTTTTTTAGGGTAGCTCCCCTACATGAGAAGTGGGAATGAAATTTTTTTTCGTCGTCTACCGCATCGTGTGGTGTATCGTTGAATAGGCCTTTTAAAATGACTTAAGGGTTGCTAACACCATTTTTCGATTGAATGCTCCATTTACGAAATATTAAACTTTAAAGTGCAAATTTTTCCAGTAGGGCGTCCCCACCCCTCTAAAAGCTAAACTACGGGCATGAAAAATCTAGAAAAAATCGTGATAACATTTCATAAACTTTAAAGGAAAATTATAGCGGTTAGGATAAATTTATTAGTTTAGCAGTAATAGTCGTTGAACATGAGTATTGGATAATTTTGTACCAAATACAAAATCCTTAGACTAAATCCTTTAAAGTGACAAAGACGAAGTATCTAGTTGCTTGTTTATAACGTAAAGACTTGGATTGAATAACGGGCTACTACGGAACCCTACACTGCGCGTGGCCCGACACGCACTTGGCCGGTTATTATTGTTCAAATAAAATCATGATAGTAATTGACTTTTTACACAGTTTTTACCACGTGCGAAGCCGCGAAGAACAGCTAAGTAGTCCAGTATCTCTATAAGTGGGTATCGACCTCAGGCAAAAGTTAGCACTTTCTGTCTTTATCATGTTAGAACTATCTCCAGTTTTCAACCTTCAGTAGGTACTCGTAAACCTTTCTGGACGTTATATTCCCATCTGTGCTTAGGTTATGCTAATAGGGAATATGCATGTGGTATAAATTTACTTGAAATAATTTATTTTTGAATCATTATTGTTCTGGTATTGTATATTAAACATTTTTTTATAATTAAAGTACACTCTTAAATATGTTCAAATATTATATAGAAAAATCAAAACAAGCGTGGAAAATTTAAATTTGCAAAACACATCACCATTGTCAATTAGATATGTAATGATAATGTGGTGCACTGTGACGTCACAGAGGCGCGCGAAGAGTTTTTTTGGCGGGAACGTGGAAAAGTGTGTGTGATGTCATTGTATTTTTTCCTAAAACTTGTGTTCTTCCGCGAGTTAATGTGTAATAAATGTGGATTATTAACCATTAAGTGCTGTCGAATGTGTGCGAGTGTAGGGAAACAGCACAATGTTGAAAAACATGCTATTTGCGTTCTCACCAAAATTCCACTGAAAATCTTCAGTAAGCACCACATCTTTACTGAAGGTATGACTTAGACTAGACTTTTACTTGAAAACTGACCTGAAATGTGACTTGACCCATTGTGACCCATCTCTACGACAAAAATTCCTAATAACTTGAAGAATTCCAATACTTGACGCTGGCTAAATACACCAATCGTGTGGAGCAATAATAAAACTAACAAAAAAACAACAAACAAGGCGCGCGAAAATTTGGCGGCGTTTTAGATACCTAACTGTTATTTTTTCAGTGCTAAAACTATTGAAACTGTACTAATTTGAAAATTTTCAGTATTATTTAATTTTTTTTATCTGTTAAATGGATGTAATCAGTGAAATAAAAATATTTAAAAAATCTTGCATATTTCCTATTGCATTTAGACAAGATTCAGATCTCTATCTCAATTCTGACCTGTTGGTAAGTAAAAAGAATTGGTTGAAATATGATGATGATGGTTGGAGATGTTAATTCACAATCGACGCAACAAACTGATACAACAAACTGGCCAAGTGCAAGTCGGACTCGTACTCGTAGGGTTCCGTAACATATTAGAGTATTTTATAAGTATCATTTTCGCTAGAAAATAACTACTTCGTTTTGCATAGTGTTTGTATGAAAAATAAAATTATTGTTTCTGTTGCTATATCTCAAAAACTGTTGAGTATATCTCTACATAAATCTCGTTGAAACTAATTTTCGTTGAAAGTTTTTAATGAGATCTACAGCAATCTCTTTCAAATGATGAACTTAGAGAAAAAATGGTTTTAGGAACCTAAATGTCATTTTTAAAGTCATTTTTAGTATTTTATTATAGTTTATTTGTTGGTAGAATACAATGTATGCATGTAAAATGTATGTATATACATTACACATATGTGTTTCAATATGTATCATATTTATTGAGTTTTTTTTTAATTTATACCTTCTCACCTTCACAGTCCATTGTCCTTCTCTGGCAGAAATCGCTCTACGTAATAATACCGCCTATTGCGTTGATATAGATAAATAATTTAATAAGTTTAGGGTATACGAGTATGTGTGCTATGGGTATAATGTTTCGATTCTTATGGTGAGCAAATTCATTGATTTATTTAAAGAGTTCAATACTTACCTACTAGATGGGAAGAAGATTTAAAGTCAAAAGTCAAAGCATTTATTCAGTATATGAGCAAATTAAAAATCTGCACTTACACACGTCAAATAACATTAAATAATTCATATCAGTAATTATTATTTTAAATATAACAAAACATAACATATTGCTGTGAATTTAAATAAAAACAAAAGTAATGGGCCATTCAGCTTTCATCTAAATGCCGAACGTCACGCTTAAAAATTCCCCTGATTAATGTAGGGTTGCCAATTGCCAACCGTAGGTACTATTACGTGTATCCCCAATGCATTTTTCAGTAATTCAGACTATTAAAGATAGTAGCAACTACTAATTGGGTTAAAACAGCCCAATCTACAGAAGATTGCCTATCTTTGGAGGAGGCCTTTACCCAAGGAGGGGTTCTTGCAAGTGGAAATAGTACCTACCTAAAATTATTTCAACAAACTTAACTTATTAAACACATAGATTCAATTTTGTTTTGTAAGATACTTGCATGAAATACCTACCACCAAAACAGTATTTATTATGTATTTATTTCGATGATTAACCCTGAGTAATATTATAAAAACAAAACAATATCGAATCAATCCGCTTCACTCCGCCTCTTTGCTCTACAATTGGCGGGTGTCTACAGTACCAGAAGCCAATCAGAAGTGACGACGGAACCCCCTTTCGAAATTTGAATAATTGTGGCGATTTTCTTCAGTATCGCTTGGTCAGTGCTCGTGTGAGGAGTGTCATTTTGTTCTTTTACCAAAGTTTGTGATCGATATTTTTATGCCAACCATAACGGATTTAAACGGGAAGAACGGTGAGTATAATTATTTTTAAATGAGTTTTCGTTGCCTCCGGTAAATACTTGTTGTACAAAATTGCGAATAAAATATACATTTTTTTTGCTTTTCCGTAGATACTATTCAGTAATTAAAAATATCTATATACATTTTTAAATTTAAATTTATGATACCTATGAAAAGAAAAATTGAATTTGTGAACGGTATTTTTGTGGACGATACCTATTTAGTGTCTGGTCCTGCCTGTTTAGATAACACCCTAAACACCACTGACTATTGGTTTGCTAGTCAGTGTTAAATACAGAACAGATAATTGGAAATTCTGACGCCAAACATCTTAAGAGCCAGTTCCCATTCTAAACGTAGCATGCTACCACCGTCTTGCACATCGGTACTTTCCAAAATAGGAGAGATAAAATTAAAACGTCAGCTTATAACATGTTTAGTAACATAATTATATAATTAATATCGTTAAAATAAAGAAACAAACCGATCTCAAAATGCTAGTCCTTTTCAGTAACAAGCTAGAGGTGTTTATCTCAATATCTTTGAATCTACTAATTAGATCTTGATGAATTTACATTTACATTTACGAGCACCTCAAGAGTAGGTATAGTCTCTTAAACAAAAAAACAATTTTCTAAGAAATCAAATATTTTAATAAATATCTTCTGAAAACAAAATAATAATTTAAAAAATCGGTCAACAATTTTATTGGCAGAGAAATCGATATATTAATATACATACAGTCAAACTGAGAATCTATTCCTTTCTGAAGTTGATAAAACTAACCAAAGACAAGGAACTGATTGAAATGCAATTAAATTCTTAGCAAGAAATCTTTCGAAATAACGAAAATCTACATCACCATAATTAATATTATAAAAGCGAAAGTCAGTTTGTTTATTTGTGACTTCTTGACGGCGAAATGGCTATACCGATTGAGCAGATTTTTTTTTACACAGATATCCAGTACTATGTAATAGGCTATAGGATATAATATATACTTTTTAACGCGAGCAAAGGCGCGGGGCACAGCTAGGCTAGTAAAGCAATAAACGCGCCAGACTCAAGGTACTCACAAAAATTTTAATCTAACACAAAATATTTCTTAAAATATTGTTATTGTAGAATGGACAAATGCATGTTGACTGTTGTATTTATAGAACTTCCTGTGATAAGTATATCCGGTGATAGCAGGCGTTAGCTTTATATAGGTTGCTTTGTTTATAAATAGGAGCTTTGTTCAATTTACAACCGACTCCAAAAAAGGAAGAGGTTCTCAATTCGTCTGTATATATTTTTTTGTATGTTTGCTACGTATGATTACTCTGCCAATTGTGAACCGATAGATTTGAGACGAGAATTTAACGTGACTTACGCGATGTCGATATAGCGATCGACATATGTTTCGGCCTCATCCGGCGGCCTTCTTCAGGATCTTGAGTGCGGGGCGCTCGCCGACGCGTTCAGCCTCGCACTGTATTTCTGTTGCCGCTATAACAACAAATACTAAAAAAAGAATAAAGTTTAAAATAATAGAGGGTCCCCATACAAGAAACGTGTATTTTTCGGCATTTCACGCCATCTATGAACGCTTAGTTAGTAAACGTTTCATAGATGGCGTTATATTGAAATGTCGATCCCTAAAACCTTTGTTAGACGTTAGATGGCGTTATAAGAAATAAAATGTTTATTAATTATTATTTTTTCTGGCGAAAAATGACAGTGGTATTTTTTGCTCGATCTTATAAAATACTGTAGTGTGGTACGGATCCCTACTAGTGCGAGTCCGACTTGCACTTGGCCAGTTTATTGTACAAGTTTTTATTTAGTTTCACCTGTACCAATGTTTGTCATCAAATCATGCAATAGTACATTATACAACAAGTGAATAAAAAGGCAATTTAATTCGAGGGACTAAGTTGGATCCCGAGAGCAGCGAAGGATTCTAGATTAGAATCCTGAGCGGAGCGAGGGATACAAGGACCGAGATTTTTTTATTTATTTACGAGTCGTGTAATCTTCTTTTTATCATTGACTGCGAGAAAATAAATAGTAGTAACTACTTATAGTATATATGTTTATCATATTTTATTAATAATGTGTAATAAATGTGGATAATTAACCATTAAGTGCCGGTGAATGTGTGCGAGTGTAGGGAAACAGCACAATGTTGAAAAACATGCTATTTGCGTTCTCATCAAAATCCCACTGAAAATCTTCAGTAAAGTTCACATCTTTACTAAGGTTTGGACTATATTGTGACTTCAATTTGACTCAGAACAGAACTCACAACACAGAAATGTGACTTTGACTCAACATTATGACTTGAATTTACAAAACTTACAATTTTAATACTTGAATCTGGCTGAATACACTAATCGTGTGGAGCCATAATGATAACAAAAAAAATTGCCAAAATTGGCGGAATATTTATTATTATTTAATTATATAGCTTCTATCGTATAGTTTCTATCGTGAGCCAGTAGGCACTTTCAGCAAGATTTATTTATTTTTTGAACATAATTCATACTTCTTGCTTGTTCCAATTTCGAGTGGCAATCGTAAAAAATAAATTTAATCCACTTCCCGGTTACCGATTGAGCCGAAATTTTGCATACATGTGTAAACCGCGTGACAATGCAATATTATAATGACATGGTGCTGATCTGATGATGGAGCTGGAAGGTGGCCAAAGGAACTCCTAAAGTACACACATGTTATACCCGTCGTGTTTGGGCGCGTTGGATTTGTCTTGACTTACTCTGGTCCTGGGTTATGTAAAAGCTTGTGTTTAAAAAGTGTTAAAATATTACTTGTTAATTGATAAGGTTTAGCACCAAGGACTATCTATTAAGATCTATTATCAACATAGCTCAATGGATTAGTAAGCTGAAGTGGCAGTGGGCTGGTCATATCTGCCGCAGGACTGATAGTTATTGGGGTATAGACTTGTCCTTGAGTGGAGACCGCGCATTGGCAAACGTAGCGTAGGACGTCCTGTGACCAGGTGGAGCGACGACATACGCAAAGCGGTGGGCAGCGACTGGAAAAAAAGAGCGGAAGATCGGGCTCAGTGGCGCACCTTTGGAGAGGCCTACGTCGAGCAGTGGACGGTCACCGGCTGATGATGACGAATGATGATGATCTCCAACATTGCACCGAGATCTGATGAGTATATGAGTATCAGAGATATGGGTATAATCGCCATGAATACGAAATTTAATTATAGGGTTGTTGTAATGAACTATTTTATGATTGTAGTCTTGACTGGACTATGGAATGAGGTACAAACACGATTTTACACCGACTTTCAAAAAGGAGTTGGTTATCAATCCGTCTGTATGTAGTTTTTTAGGGTTCCGTACCCAAAGGATAAAACGGAACCCTATTACTAAGACTCCGCTGTCCGTCTGTATGTCTGTCTGTCTGTCTGTCCGTCCGTCTGGCCGTCTGTCACCAGGCTGTATCTCATGAACCGTGATAGTTAGACAGTTGAAATTTTCACAAATGATGTATTTCTGTTGCCGCTATAAAAACAAATACTTAAAACAGAATAAAGTTAAAAATAATAGATTGTCCTCATACAAGAAACGTGTTTGTTTCGGCATTTCACGCCATCTATGAACGCTTAGTTGGGTAAACGTCCCATAGATGGCGTTATATTGAAATGTCGACCCCTAACTCCTTTGTTAGACGTTAGATGTCGTTATAAGAAATAAAATGTTTATTAATTATTATTTTTTGCTGGCGAAAAATGATAGTGGTATTTTTTGCTCGATCTTATAAAATACTGTAGTGTGGTACGGAACCATACAAGTGCGAGTCCGACCTGCACTTGGCCAGTTTATTGTATGTATGTTACGCCATTACTCCGTCAATTGTGAACTAATACGAATGATTATTTAATCGGTAGGGTACATTTCCGAAGTGGTCCCATTGTAATTTCATCGAGATTTGATACGTATCTCCAGAGATATGACGATAAACGTCTCAAACTTGCTACTGAAACTGACTCGCAGGGCATGGAAGTCGGTTGTTTTAGTTATTAAACCAGGGGGTTCAAAGTTTTAAACGAGGATATAGTTATTTTTCATATATTGTGTGTATTAACCATGGTGTAGGTATCTTCGAAGCTCCATATTCTAATAACTATGATAAAAAAAATGCAACATGATTTATCAACAATGAAGATATAGGCTGTACAAAAATACACACACACCAACGTTCTCCTTTTCTGAAGTTGATTATATTAGTTTTTTCCTGTTTGAATTTCTCAGAACAAGCAATAGTCAAGAAATCGAATTCGACCAATCTTTACAAAGAAAAAACAGTACTTATTGGCTTTGTGCTAATAAATATTCAAAATGTGTAACTATAATTTTTGAACCGTAAAAGTATAAAGATGGACAAGGTTTTCTAATTTGGGTGGCTTAAACTCGTTTGTCATTTGATAAGCGAATTGAGTTTAAACTGGCTCAATGTCTTTCATGATAAGTGTTTTCTCTACAGGTAATCTGCCTAAATTCATCAAATTACTATAGAAATTCCTAAACGCGGTCTCCACTCCAGAACTCGTTTACCCCATCTGTTATCGGTTCTGCGACTAATGTGGCCAGCCCACTGCCACTTCAGTGTGCTTACCCTGCTAGCTATGTCGGTTATTTTAGTTTTCTGCCGGATCACCTCGTTACGAATGTGATCCCTTAGAGAAATCCCGAGCATAGCACGCTCCATAGCCCGCTGAGCGACTTTCAGCTTGTGGACCAGTCTCACTGTCAGTGTCCACGTTTCGGCTCCGTACGTCATAACGGGTAGGACGCACTGGTCAAAAACTTTCGTTTTCAGACATTGAGGGATGGGTGACGAGAAGACTTGACGAAGTTTATGAAATGCTGCCCAACCCAGCTGAATCCTCCTATCGGCTTAAAGTTGTTTTTGCCGAGTATGATAGTCTGCCCAAGGTAGACATACTTTTGTACAACTTCGAGAGGTATGCCATTAATGACTATTGGTTCCGGTGTAATGTTGGCACTTAGCATTACTTTGGTTTTATCGATGTTCATGCGGAGACCAATATGTCGTGAGGCGTCAGCTAGATCGGTCAGCATCTGTTGTATTTTTTGCAGAGATTCCGCCATTAGGACGATGACATCGGCGAACCTCAAGTGTGAGATGTACTCGCCATTAATGTTGATGCCCGTACTTTTCCATTTCAGCGTCTTAAACATATCCTCTATAGCGTTCGTAAACAGTTTCGGGATATGACATCCCCCTGACTCACACCTCTGAGCAAAGGGATAGGTTTAGTGCGTTGATCTTGGATTTGGACGGACATTGTGGCGTTGGTATATAGACATGTCAGCACTTGGATGTAGCGCCAGTCCACTTGGCATCGCTGCAAGGAGTCCAGAGTGGAGACCACGTTTGGGAAAACGTAGTTGAGGACGCCCTCTAGCGAGATGGAGTGACGATCTGCGCAGGGTAGCTGGCAGTCATTGAATGCGAAGAGCCGAAGATCGGGCTCAGTGGCAAGCATTGGGAGAGGCCTATGTCCAGCAGTGGACTAACACAGGCTGCTGATGATGATGATGATGATGACTAGAAATTTCATAAACTAAAATATTTTAAATAATCTAATACAGTAATAAACGGTGGCCCTAGTAGTCTGCCTTGTGGTACACGTAAAAAAAAATTCCTTAAGATTTTGATTTTGTTGTAGAAAAAATATCGGAATATAGTTATAATGCTAATTTCTCAAACAGTGCAAGCCATGGCATCAGACCAGGAGTCATGTTCTGATGAAGAGCCTGATAGTGAGATGCTGAGCGACGACCTGTGTCTGCCTGACAGTGATGATGAGAGTCGACAAACTTGTAGGACTATTCAGGTACTACACTGAAATCATTATTACTACGCCAACACAATAAGCTACAGCTATTGATATGTTTAATGCCTAAAATAGTATGCTGTGCCTTAAGGTAATTATTATAAAGATACAGGTTTATCCATTACAAAAAACATCCCAATATTAACCGGTAGGATGGATTTAGGTTGGCCGCAATTTGGAACCCAGTAATTAGCAAGTGTTCGAATCGAAAATCAAAGCAGCAAAAATCTGCCGATATTGTCAGTGTTGTGTGTCGCAATGGCAACTCTGATAAAAATAAATTGAGGGTAGTTTCCAACGAACTCTCCTATAAATAGAGTGCTGATACTCACGACATTCAGTAGTCTCGTGACCACTATCAATGCAACTTGGTCGAAAAGTCGAGTTAAATATTAACTCGACTCGATTAAAAATTAATGTGTAAGGCGGGATAAGTCCCGTATTTTAATATTTATAACTATGTTATCCATCACCCATAAGGTCAAATATTAGTCAAGTGCTTGTAGTAGACAAGGTGGCAGTGGTAGAGTGTGAAGCTGAGGCCAGAAATTTTCTCATGGTCCACCTTTGACGTGTGGCATCTCTAAAGATGCTCATGTAGACGCAGTGCAAATACAATTGTTTAATTATTAAAATGTTCATGAAAGCTACACATCTCGGCAGTACTCTAACTAGATTCGGAAGATCTTGAAGTCCTTCGTCTGGGAGTAATGTGCTGAAGCCCGAACGTCGCAGACGGGCTTGTGGGCATCACTTCCAGACGAAGTTTACGTTAGTCGTTAGCCGCTATGAACTTTAATAGCAAAAACGAATTGTCCTAAAATAGCAACCTGAAAATTCCAACTAACAATAAATTACTTTCCTATACTATTCCTTTTCAACAGAATCACTCGGAGGACGCTCCAGCCATATCCTCCTGCCTGCTCCGACCTCCTCGCAAACTGTTCATGAACTGCCGAGAACGCTGGCGGCAGCAGAACGTTAGCGGTGCGTTCGCAGAACTGCGTCGACTGGTACCTACTCATCCGCCTGATAAGAAGCTCAGCAAGAATGAGATATTGAGGATGGCTATCAGGTAAAGAGGTTTAAAATATTTTAGACGTTGAGATATCGAGCTGAGTCGACTTTGATATGGTCATGTGTGCCGCAGAATGAGTAACCGATGGAAATAAATGCGGAAGAGTAGAAACCGTGGCTCGATATGAAAGAATAGGAAGATCGGGTTTAGAGGCATGCTATGGGAGATGCCTACATACAGTGGACGATTTACACACCAATATTTTCGCACTATGATCCTATAATTACGTTGTAGTGTGGGCTAATACGTTCATTACTATTAGTAGTAATAGTATAATATACTCAAAACTTGGTTTCTTCTTGACTCGAAAGCAAACACCAGTGAGATTCGTATCCAAGGCTTGATGGCTGGAAAACAGGAACACTATTAATTATACATTTGAGCCTTCGCTGTCTTCACAGGCATTTTATTTTCCTCACATTGTGTTTAAGCATTCCTCCATGGCACTAAAATTGGCCAAATTTGCTTCCAGCCAAGCATTAATTTACGATAAGATTTTGTCATTGCTTAGACTAGTTTGCTAAAAACTGTTTGGACCACTTCATATGGATTCTTACTTCAATCTTTCACACCTAGGCCTAGCGTACTACTATCCTCAACCACATTGTTACTCGCCAACAGGTGAGATAGAGGTCAAAAACTAGCCTCTATGATGTGAAAAAGTAAACGTCTATCTAAATCAACAAATCTCCTTCTCCAGGTACATAGGCCTTCTCGGCGAAGTTCTAGAATGGCAGAAAAACCACAGCGTAAACAAAGAAAACTCAGCGAGTTTGGCCATCAAATGTGAATCTCCAAGCAGTCCTCAAGCCCGAAGACTCCGTCTCAAAAGACCATACTTCGAAGACGATGGACCAAGAAACAAAATCTTCCACGAGGAATACAAAGTCTTTGGGAACGAAGAAAACGAGCAGAGAAGTCAAAAACGAGATTTTTTCTTTAATAAAGACCATATGAGGATCCTTCGAAATCAGTACTTTTTCTCTCAAAGATGGCGGCAGAATGTGCCATTCAGAAACATTGCAGATAGAAATGGAAATAATTTGCTGATGATTGCTCCAGTAAATGAGAAAGAAGATATCAAACATGAAAAGGAGAAGAATGATAAAGATGGAAAGTGAAAAGAAAAATTTGAATATTGATGGAAAGTAGAAAGGTAATGCCAAAGAAAATATGGATGTATTGTATAAGCAATGATATAATTAGGAAGAAGTTTTAAAAAGTAAGTAAGTTTTTTGTACACGAGAGGCAGACCTTTGTTTGAAAGGTCTAAGACGGCAGGCGATAAAATGGTATAAGAGCAAACTCTCTTTGTTTAAATTAAGGTACGACCACAACGCGGCGTCCTGCGTCCGCGTGCGCGTTCGCGGTCTGATTTTCAATCGTTTTCTGATCGCCGTAGATCGCGTTTAGTGTGAATCAGTCGGTACAAATACTACTGCGCTACCTGATCGCCGCCTTACTCCGCGGTCGCCTTTAGAGTAAGGAAGCAATAAGTAAATTAGGTGTCTGATCTTGTACTGAACATTTGTTGGTTGGACAGGATATGGTAAGGTGAGGTGTAGACAGGTGGAAAACAGTTTCGACAGAGTAGCGGTCTAGGTCAGGAATAAGAAATGTTGGTCGTCCGGCAGGAAAATGGGTTGATGACATAATTTATGTTGCGAGTCGAACAGTTAGCACAGGAGCGTTACAATTAGCACAACAGAAAGGAGGTCTATGCCTAGCAGTGGGTGGAATAAGTATAATGATGATGATGATGACGACTGCACTGCTTATAGTGACGCGTGAACTCCCCATCCTAGGAATATCCCTAGTACTGTAAAATTTTGATAATTTTAACAGATCAAATTATGGATAAGGTAGTGTAACTATAATTGTTAATTAATCTATTCGATAATCGAGTTTAGAGAGATTATGTTTCTACCCAACTGTATCAGAAGGATGGTAATGTTTTTCAAGTGTAATGTAATGTATGTAACGTATTCAAGTGTAATGTGTAGTGTAATATATGAATGTACAAAGTCCTTCCTCTACCATGTATGTATATAAAAGAATTATGTGTTTTTGTGCACAGTAATTCCAATTATTATCAAAAACAAAGTTATGTGTCATCACGACAAAAAGAGCACTATATAAAAATCTGTTATTGCAACCATGCTGTAAGAAGGATATATATAAACGGAATGAATACCAAATGTCCATTTTAGTGTATAATGATTTACCAGAAGATTTTAAAATACACATACACAAGCGGTAACGTTTTCAAGCGTAAAGTTAGCCAATGGCCTTTGTAGAAATGTTTTAACAGCGTAAAAGAATATTTATGTTATAAAAAAATGTATAAATGTGTTAGAGTAAAAATATAAATGACATCTAAACTTTATTGTAGATATGACAAACCAATATTTGTACGCTAGCTTGCAGGCTGGACACCTTCGAGCATTTACCAATGGAGATGTTAACGTTGTAATCCGCAAACATTTTTTTCTGCCGATACTTACGGGGGACGAGGTAAACACGCATTGCACACACACAATTCACTCACTTTAACGATCCCGCACACTAGCTTGAAACACGCACACAGTATTAAAAATACAGCGTAGTTACGCACGCTCATATGGCCAATAATGGCTAAATGGCCAGCAGAGGGGTACGCCTTGCGTTAATATCTCCTTTGGTAAATGCTCGAAGCTGGACACATGTACATTTATATTTCATAAGATCTGAAATTGTAATAATTTAAAGTGATGTGTTCTGAGAAATAAACAATTGATTTTGAATTTAGATTTTATGTATTTATGTATGTATATACAATATTTACCACGCCCTGTAACCTAAACGGCTTGATTTAATCATAATATGTCAGAGTACCGCTGATGCACTGGATATATAATTTTTTTCTCGAATTTTGGCGTCATTATAATGTCTATCTTTTACGCAGTCGGGTTTTTGTATTCTTTTAAATGATTAATTACCTTGTTGTACTTACCTTATTATTTAATTTGTATATGAATTGTATAAGATAAATAATGTAAATAAAAATTAACACATACATACCTTTAGGTATTATTGTACGCGTTCTCTATGACACATAATACATATTAAAACACACAATAGATACACATTGAAAAAATAAATCATCTTAAATAAGTATTTAAATTTGCGTTTTTTGTTTCGTCTTATCTTACCTATGTAGTAAGAAAAAAATAAAGTACCAGAGATTTGCCTCCTCTTTCAATATACGTACCTACTGCCAAGGAATGGAATTCTTTGCCCGAGTCTATTTTTCCAATTAGATACAACTTAAGTCGTGAGTAAATAGGTATCTTTTGGATAAGCGCACTAAATCATCGACCGCGTCATCACTTAACATTAGGTGAGATAGTGGTCAAGCGTTACCTATTTTCCGATAAAAATAAACGAAATCTTATTGTTCCGCCTGACTTGCTATCTAAAAGTATCATACCACCATCAATGAGCTAATATCTGCCGCCATAACCTTACGGTGTTCCGGCAGCACCCAGCCCTTGAGGGTCAGAGAGTTCTAGGCCTAGCGTGTTTACCATCTTCGACCACATCATCACTTACCACCAGGAGAGATAGTGGTGAAAGGCTGGTCTATAAGATACAAAAAAATTAACGCTTCGCGGAACCACTGCAGAAAGCGCACATACATTTTTCGATAGCAAAATTCATTGGTGTACGACGAGAATTAAACTCATAACCTCTGGCGTCAAAGCCGACCATTTTTAGGGTTCCGAACCCAAAGGGTACCAACGGAACCATATTACTGAGACTCCGCTGTCCGTCCGTCTGTCTGTCTGTCTGTCTGTCTGTCCGCCGATACGGTTGAAATTTTCACAGATGATGTATTTCTGTTGCCGCTATAACAACAAATACAAAGAACAGAACAAAGTTAAAAATTAAAGGGTTTAAAACAAAAAACGTGTTTTTTACGATACGATACGATACGAAATTAATTCACCTCGACACAGCTAGATGGCAGCACAGGAAAAATTAGCACGCGCAAGCGTTTCATTTGTTAAATTTGTGGGCCTCGGACTCGGTCGATTTGTTTACATAGTTAAGATATATTTGTATAAATGAAGTGTGCAGTATTGAATAATACATCTTCAATTTAAGTACATAATGAGCTTCAATTAGCTAGAATCAGTAGAAAGTTAGTCGTACGAACACTCGGTCTTCCAGATATTTAATTATATTAATTACCTTTGTGTTAATATTTACTTAGCTGGTGTTAGAAGTTCGTGGCGTTCGGTCTTCGGAAATTCGGAACCCTCCGTGTGCGAGACAAAAGTCTGACTCGCACTTGGCCAGTTTTTTCCAAGTCCTATTACTTTTCTGAACACTCAATGCATAATATAATGGCTAAGGGTAATTGCTATGGGTCAACATCCGTAGAGCGCCTACATATTTACTTGTAGCAATTCATTTATGAACAGGTATGAGTTTTTCGGTAGGAATGGCGTTTGACCACTATCTAACCTTTTGGGAAATGATGATGCGGTACGCTAGGATGCGCTAGGATTAGAATGGGAGCTAGCTGTCATTGATGGATTTGCCAAATACCAGCTGGAGGCGGTGGAGTTTGGTAGCACACTAGGCTTAGACAGGGAACTGGCTCTCAAGGACGGTTTACCAAATACCAGCTGGAGACACTGGAAGCGTTTGAGAGGAGAGCTAAGAAACTCATTAACGACCACCAACTAGTAAGAAAGAGTCTGGCGTCTAATTTTGAATGAGAAATGCTAACAAGTAGGTATCGTAGCAAAAGCTTTCCACAAGATGACGTCGATGCGACGTCCTTTGTATTTTTTTTTACCGATACAAAAAGGAGGAAGTTCTCAATTCGACTGTATTTTTTTTTGTGTTTGTTACCTCAGAACTCCGTCAAATGTTAACCTCTTTATTTGTTTGAGAGATTATGCCCCCCGTTTGGTCTCATTCAAATTTTATCGAGATATGACAATTATCTGCGGAGAAAAGATATAAGCAAATTTGTATACCTTGATGGCATGATTATAACTAGCCAGTACTTTGACTATCGCGGCATGTGAAGTCGGTTTTTTTTTTTAGTTTAGTAGGGTTCCTACATTTCCAAGGTGGTTTAATGGAATGGAACGCGGTATGGAAGTCGGTTGTTTTAAACTATATTTATTATAAAAATTCGAAGGTATCTACCACTCTTTCCCTCTGCCTGTTTAGTAGGCAAGTTTTCACGAATTGATGTAACTAAATAAACGAACGACAAATGCCCAAGTGCAAGAACGCACTTATTTGGCTAAAACTTTCGGACATGATTAGCCAGTATGGGACGAGTAAAAATAGGACGTATTAGGCGTCCATTACATGGTAAGTTATCCGGCATTCAAAACCATCAGTCATGACTGATGGTTTCTCATGCAGCAAATCAAAGTATGTTAATATCGGTCAGTCATCGTCAGTCACCCCATTACACGATCAGTTATCTATCAGCATGGACGTACCACCCAGTGGACACCTATTGCTGTATCACCCCCGCGCGAAACACGTAGGCGCAATGGGGTATTTATAATATCATCCTTGAGCGGCTACTTCAGTTCGGACCAAATACCAGACCCGTACACACACACTATTTTAATTGTTCAAAAAACGAAAATGCCGTGAAATATGCCGAATTGCGCTATAAAGTGGTGTAGGAAATCCAGTAAATCATTAAATTTTACAAAGGTCAACGTTTCTTTTCACCGATAAGTAAAATTCAATTCATTATTAACAATTTGTAAATAAAATTCATAGATAGATAGATAGATAGAAAATTCTTTATTGTCACACCTCATAACTTAAAAAATAACATACAAATCATTCATTTTATTAGTGTTACAATGGGCGGCCTTATCGCTGAAAGCGATTTCTTCCAGGCAACCTTTGGATGGAGAGGACTTATAGAAAAGAAGACAATAGACGGAGGTGTTTCTAATATAAGTTAAAAGCAAAAAACTAATATAGGTACCTACTAACTTTACTTCCTAAAGATACTAACCTACCCTACTAATTAAAGACTTATTAAGATTAATATACAAACCAATATAGGGGAAAATTTACAACATTTGATAAATAAATAGCGATTTCAACTTTATATAATAATATCTACAGTAGCAAATGTCTAGGATTGTTGACGGAGATAGTTCAACATATACTGATCACAGATGCCCTGTGTATCAGTCTATCCCTTTCCTACAACGGCATCTTTATATCTTTCGTACTCGCTCCGCCCTTGTACGCAGCGGTACTTATGCACTTTTAGTGATGTTTTTCTGTTGTTTTCTGAAAGTTATCGACAATGATTACTGATAGATAATGAAAATGCGCAATTCAACTATGTTATATGTACTTAATAACCGCGAAAGCTGGAATGTTTGTTTGTTTTGCTATTCAATCACGCCAGATAAGTACATAAATAAAGGTCAAGTAGATAAATACATTTTAAGTTACTTAATACGTGATACTGATGCGTGTGAATAACCAATTTAGTGGTAAGAAACAAGTTAGAATTTAGTGTGTAAGCAAGCAAACGAACATTTTTGGAGTTCCGTACCTCAAAAGGAAAAAAGGAACCCTTATAAGATCACTTTGTTGTCCGTCTGTCTGTCTATCTGTCCTTCCGTTTGTCCGTCTCTATCATTATAGCTTTACACTTCTACACACTTCTCACACACGCTATATTTCATAATGACTGATGAAATTATCGATAATGACGAGGTAGTGTCACGTTGTCCTAGCACTAAGCATGATTTATTGCTATGAGTCAAATTGAAGTTGTCCAATCACAGTGCTGTATTACCTATAACCCTCCCGCAAAATATTTCGCTCGCTTTCCTTCATAGTTTTTCTAATGCGGAGTCCACTGGGTGGTAAGTTCGTGTCCATCAGTCACAGCCGTGACTGTGAGAAAACTGACAGCAAAACCAATAGTGTAATGGACGCCTTGCGGCGGGCAAAGCCAAGGAGCGTAACTAGTTATAAATCCATAATATCCAATATACATCGACATCACCTGTCTCTTTCCCCGAAAGGCGTGTCTCAGCCACGCCCACCACCCTCGCAGGGGGATGTTTGCACAAAGGGATGTGTGTTTATGGAGATAAGGCTGGTTGCAAATACCTTTGAATGAGGGTGTTAGAATTAATTGAATTGGGGTGAGTGAAGTGGCGTAAGTAAAGTGAGACACGTGAAGTGGTGTTTAGTCCGTACTAGCTGCGATTCGCACTATTGCTCGTTTTTTATATAAAAGGCATCGAGGGTCCGGTGGTTTGGTGGGAGAACGGTCTGCTTTGACGCCAAAGGTACCGAGATACTACCATCCCAAAAAAGTTCACAACGCCGTTAAAGAAGTTTTCAATTCCAAAATGATGTGTAGGTATATAATTCTGGCAATCTGATAATTCATGGATTTTCATGCTTTGGCATCGGCTATAGGCTGGCGTCATCGCTTATCAGGCTTATCCAGTTGACTATCAGTGTTACTTATAAACGTGTCTCAAATTTTGAGCAACTTCTGAACTATTGATCAAGGAAAATCTCACTCATAAACAGTAATCAAAGTTGAGAGGTCGTTGAGCATTGCATTGACAGCTCTCAAAGTTAAACATCGCCGGGACCTAGTTAAGCATCTACTGAGAGGCAAGATGGCGCTGGCAGAACCAATCAGCTGATATATGCCAAGACTAGACTGGTGCGGATTTCGTGATAATTTTTCTGTCACTTTACCTGCCAAATCTAGTCCGTTACAGTAAATAAAACTGGCCAAGTGCGAGCCAGCATCGCGTCTCTTATCGCACACTTAGGGAGGGTTCCGTACAATACGAAACATAACAGAGTTCCAACCTCATATATTTGATTAATTGATATTACCAAGAAAATTTGGTTTAGTCGCGATCTAGAAAGACGGGGCTCGTTTACTAGCGCCATCTATGTAATTTTGCCGAAACTAATTAGATAGATGGCGTTTAAAAAGACGTTTTTTGTATGGGGACCCCCTTTAATGTTTAACTTTATTTTGTTTTTAGTATTTGTTGTTCTAGCGGCAACAGAAATACACCATCTGTGAAAATTTCAACTGTCGTAACTATCACGGTTAATGAGCTATAGCCTGGTGACAGACGGACAGACAGACAGACAGACAGACAGATAGACAGACAGACAGACAGCGGAGTCTTAGTACAGTCCGGCAAGTATAACTTGGCGTGCCAGTGCGCCACTGTGCTTTTACTTTGTACTTTGATAACAGTTTCTCTTAAACCACTTTTAATTACTTTTGACATTATTGAACTATTTTAATGTAGCAGATTTATCAACAATAATGTCGCGGTAATCTCTCAAACGCCAAACTCACAGTTTCAATTAAAAGAATTAGTTCCAAAAACCACCACCGCCAAGTTATACTTGTGGCACTGTATTAGGGTCCCGTTTTACCCTTTGGGTACGGAACCCTAAAAATGAATATCTGAGGGCTCGAATCGTTCTTTAGTCGACTAATTTGATTATAATCTATGCCAACAGCCCATAAAGCATACCTATTTCGTGTCTCAACCAAGCAACGGCTGACTAACGTTTATGAGTGAAAAAAAGTTGAGCAATGATCAAGTCGTTGAGATCTTCTCAGCTGAGAGGCAGTTCAGCAATTGATCAACAGATTTTTATAAGTAACACTGTAAGTGATAAGAATACTCTGTAGTGTACTATTTGTTGTGGTAGACTGTCTATTCTGCTAGACCACCTGGGGCGGTAAGTACCATTTTGCTAGTTAATTCAGCCGTGAAATATGAATGTTTTACGCTTTGAATGGCAACGTGTCCAGGAGGAAACAGGCGCAGTGCTGTGACAAGCAAAATTCTGGCTATTCATTATTTTGCATGCCGCTGTATCTGTAAATGTAAACGTCTCCGCTTACCATCAGGCGAGCGTCGTGACTGTCTATATGATACCTTACCTAAAAAAAAATAACAGCGCTACGCAAATTACGAGAATTTTGTTTACATTTATAGCTGCAGTTCCCTTATTGAGATTTTTATGACGGTCTACTAAAAAAGTTTTAAAACTTTCTCACAATTTTTTAATCCGAGTCACAGTCCCTGCCAGCCCCTAATCCTCCCTAATAACCCCTAACGAGGACAAACAACCGTCCGGTCGCCGATAGCCCCGATATTGACTTTTAATTCATTTTTAAGCTCCTACAGAAATGCTTGAAGGGACCGGACACGCGACTTAGCGTATGCGAGCGCAGATTTTGTTTTTTTATTGATTTGTTTGGTGATGCTTAGAATGAACGATGCATTAATTCTATAATCTATACGAATATTATAAAGAGAGTACATTTGTATTTTTGTATCTTTGTATTTTTGTATTTTTGTATGTTTGTAATGATTCGGCTCAACAACTACTCGACCGATTTCAAAAATTCTATCACTAATATATAGAATGGAATATCGGAATGAAAATAGGCTATATATTATCCCGTTTAAATCAAAGGTACATTCGTGGAGACCTAATTTGCAACCTAAGTCGACTAAAAAACGGTCGAAAAAATACGTTTCTTACGAACGCTGCTCAATTGAAAATAGATGGAAGAATATTTTCTATGGAAGAGTTATACAACTTAACAAAAAAGTCCGTGACAGCATATGTCTATCTCTTAAGGTTGACTCACAGTAACCATTTTAATCTTTAATTTGTTGTTAAAAATATTACATAACTTCCAAGGCTATTTTCAAGTATATAGTATTTATCCTTATCCAAATAATTACGTTAATTAGCTTGGCCACATATTATAGATTAAAATTGTCCTTTACAGTATATAACTCAAATGAAAACTCTAGAAGATATCACGGGTTTCACACACACGCATCGCAAAATTAATAAAATATCTGCAGAGAAACCACAGATTAGGTCATAGTTACTATGAAAATATTATTATAAGCTTAGCAATGCTGCAGATCCCCACGGATCACAATCAATTTGAAGTCAATATAGTATAATAATATATTTTTACTGTATAAAATTCTATTGTACAATATAGTTATGATCTATATATAAACCACCCCGACTGATCTATGTATAATCTTTTCAATAAAAGCATTCCAATGACTCTAAACACGACATTTAAAATCTGAGCTGTAAGTTGGTGTGGATTTGAGTATTCTGTAGAGTACAGGAGATGTCCCAGCATCAGGTCAATGCTTCCATGTTCTTACAATATCGTTGAAGAAGAAGATTTTCGAATTGATCAGACCTATGAAAGTTGATTTCATAGCGCAATTAACTAGAAAAAAGTTCATAGTTTTATAACGATTGAACGAATTTTCATGAATCAAAGCTAAGAACACTCTCGATGAAGACATCTATCAAACAAAAAAAAATGTTTGGGGACAGATTTTCTAACTTGAGGGTAGTAGCTGGCCAGGCAGACACTAGATAGCGTCCTACCATCATGCGGGGGTTGTTGGTTTCTTAACGATGTTTTCCTTCACCAGAGGGCCACTGTGAGAAGCGCACATAATTTTTTCGAAAGAAAAATCCATTGGTGCACGGCGGTTTGAACTCGGTACCACGGCATCAAAGCCAACCGTTCTCCCGATTACGCCACCGGGCCCTCAAAAGCTAGGATTAGAACCAACGACCGTCGGGTCAGAATCAGGGTAACTGTCCTTTACGCCAAAGGGCCGTCCAATATCACTACGTAAGTATTATAAAACAAAGTCCATCACTGCGTCTGTCTGTCTGTTCGTAATAATCTCAAAATCTACTGAACGGATTATCATGCGGTTTTCAGCCAGAGTGTTTATAAGGAAGGTTTAGGTGCATAATTCGTTAAGGTTTTGTGTAAATTGGATGAAATATGACGATGATTGTTAAATATGTTTGCTTACGAAACATCAAAGTGCATCAGGTTCCAACATCGCGGATAATGTCGTTTGCGCGATGCAGGATCTCATCCTTTTAGATAATATTTACAAGAAGAGCTATTCAACCTACTCTAGCGCCATCTAGATGCTTTTAACTAAACTAATGTTATCAAGAGAAAAGATTTGATTTGTTTGTTTGTCACGATTTAACTCAAAAACTACTAGACCGATTTAAAAAAATCTTTTATTAATGAAAAGCTACATTATCAGCGAGTAACATAAGCTATATTTTAATCCCGTATTCTCACGAGAATGGGAACTACGCGGGTGAAACCGCGTGGCGCTGCTAGTTTATTGTAAATCCATATTGTGTGGTCGTACCTGTGCTTTATACAGCAAAAGCCTTTGACGTAACGTGAAATATCGACTATGCATAAGTCTATCTAAATCGTAACGTCTATGACAACTGTAAGGCCAATGTCTTTAACTGTACGACTATAAGTACTCCTTCTAGGTAATTAGTGATTTTTGTAAAATAATAATAATAAACTGAAAAACTGAAGTGGATGTTAACATGAGAATGTTACATAATAGGAAGTTTTGCACGGCCAAAAGGGCAGAAGAATTGGACCTATTATAGTTTTATGCTAAGTATAACTTGTGTTACCTACCTTCTTTTCAAAGAAATAAATTATTTTGAAAAGAAATTTAACGAACAATAATTGAATATCATAGCCATTTCGCCACACAGAACCTACTTTTGACAAAGATTAAAAAGATTTAAGTATTAGATGAATAATGATTTAGAAATGTTTAGATTAATAAAAAAATATTAATTGAATCCCCCAAAGAGATGGGAAGTCGAGATCGGCACGCGTCGGAACGCCGCTCGGGATTTCTCTTATCTACAGTCTGTGGACTGAACTGTTACTTTTTTGATGAGCTTTTGAATTATTTATTGCTGCAAATTTTAACTGCAAAATTATAGTTAAACGTCCATTATGTTGGCTCTTCACGCATTGTTTCCATCAGTGAATCAAACGATGCAGTCGTTCTTTTGAGGTCTACAAAAACCCATCGTTCCTCTCAAACGCACTACTGACAAATACGACGATCGTGTGAGAATAATGTACCTACTCTCTATTTAGGGTTCCGTACCTAAAAAGGTAAAAAAGGAAGTCTGCTGTCCGTCTGTCCGTCTGTCTGTCTGTCCGTCTGTCCGTCTGTCCGTCTGTCTGTCTGTCTGTCTGTCTGTCCGTGTATCACCACTGACTTTCTCAGGAACGGGTAGACCTAGCAAGTTGAAATTTATACCAGATACTGAGGTCTATAGTCCCTTTTAGGTGTATAAAAATCAAGGTCCTGAGTTAACACGATAAAAAGACATGGGCAAATTTTGATTTACGCGAAAACTTGTAAGTACCAAAATTTACCTTAATTTTCAATTTTTTTTATTTTTTGGAATTTTGCCTTTACTTGTGCTGTATAAGAACTTGCTTTTGACCAAAATTGACAATTCTAGGTCAATCGGAAGTACCCTATAGGTTTTGGGTCGAAAACCTATAGGCACAGACCAGTGTAATATACTGGTCTGTGCTATAAGTGTACTTCCCGTTGACCTAATATTATGAAATTTGGCAAGAAGCAAGGTCTTACAGCACAAATAAACGGAAAATTCCAAAAATAAAAAAAGTTGAAAATTAAAGTATACATACATAGTATACGCCAATTAAGATAGACCTCTGAGATATATGAGCGCTCATACAATTTAAAGGTCTAACTTAGTGATGTTGAGAAATAAATTGTATTAACTTGGAATTTTCATTTCTAACGCTCAGCTTTCTACGCACCTTCTTTATTTTAAAACAATAATTATGATTATTGCTTATTTTTTGTCAAACAATAAAATATAATGGCATATGTAACCTACATTATGCCATATGCCATTTTGTAAAATATATACGGTCGAATTGAGAAACCTGCTCCTTTTTTTGAAGTCGGTTAAAAACCGGCCAAGTCGAGTTGGACTCGCCCGCCGAGGCTTCCGTACCAACGTTGGAAAGTAACAATTAAGTTAGACCTTTAAATTGTATGAGCGCTCATAAGAAAGCATTTAATTTTGGGTATTCACTTATATCCAAGTTGCTCCTTATTTTCAGCATACTTTTTATCATCGAAAACCTTGACCATAACGTAGAAGGTGTTATTTTGCTGAGAGTTCGGAGAAGTATGCCAACATAACATTTTCTGAAAAACTATTTGCTTTTTTCTCTTCTCTCCACGCAATAAATTCGTCGTATATAGATATGTAGCGACTCTTTGACTTTTCCGGTAAAGTGTTCTCCGAAGCATTTTGTGCAATTATACTGAGTTCCGGTGGTGTTAATTCAAAAAAACTAGGGTCGATATTACTCATTTTGTGCAACAAACAACTAAACTCGCAAAGAAAATTTCTGAAAAATGGCGCCAACCGTAGAATATAAGCAGAGTTTTTTTTTTCACCCATTCTGGTAGGCAAAGGGAACTATGCTCATAAAGCCAAGTCTTCAGTAGAATTTTTTTATTGATATGAAATGAAAATGAAATTTAATGAGATGAAATGAAATGAAACCTATCCTAACTCATTCCATCAAATCATTAAATCTGTTATTGAAACAAATTAGTAGCTTCTTTTTAGAAATATACGAATTTGCATGAATCATAAAAACTTCTTTGAATTTTTTTAGTAAAAACTTCATGGTTGGTTTTTCTTTTTAATAGACATTATTTTGACAGTTGGGAAAGAGAACGCACGAGTTCGGGAAAGGTAAAGAAAAAGCACGAGTGTGTAATAGCCCACATCCCGAACGCTATACGTCCCTGCAATACGCCACTTTTTGAGCAACTGTATTAAAAAAATAGTTAGTGATGTTGAGAAATAAATTGTATTAACTTGGAATTTTCATTTCTAACGCGTAGCTTTCTACGCACCTTCTTTATTTTAAAACAATAATTATGTTTATTGCTTATTTTTTGTCAAACGATAAAATAGAATGGTATATGTACTCTACATTATGCCATATGCCATTTTGTAGCTTGGTTATTTTGGCTAAGGTGAGACAATACTTCACACCGGGACAGTTGCTCAATCTTTACCAAGCACAAGTCCAATCGCGTATGGAGGAATGTTCTCTACTTTGGGATGGTTCTGCCAAATACCAGCTGGAGACACTGGAAGCCATTGAGCGGAGAGCTAAGAAGCTCATTGATGACGATCTACTAGAGACTTCCGAGTCTCGCGCATCGCCGCAGTCGCTTGTTTATCGGTTTTCTATCGGTTACATTTTGGAGAGTGTGCTATGGAACTGCATAATTTGATTCCACCTTCCCCATTTTATTATCGGCTATCCAGAGACACTAAAAAGCGCCATCGATTCATGGTGGATATACCATCTACCCGAACGAAGCGATTTGCATCTTCGTTCATCATGCGAACCGCCAGGGAATGGAATGCCTTGCCTGAGTCTGTGTTTCCGGCTAAATACAATATAGGGGTCTTCAAATCGCGAGTGAATAGGATAAGCGCGCTCCATCATCGACCGCATCATCAATTAACATCAGGTGACATAGTGGTGAAGTTCTATGTAAAAAAAAAACTATAGTATATTATGTAGTGGGAATAATATTGTTTTAGGGGAGCGAAGCCTCGAGGCTTTACTGGTGACTGATTGCATACTATACTCACATGGAAATTAAAACCAAACATTCAAAATCCATATAAAACTTTATTATAGCTCACAACCATTTAAACTTAAATTATTTCTATACATACTTTTGTAATAGAGCAATGAGAATAAGCTGGTACTTTGTTAAAAAGGACGTTAAAGTATTCATTATACTGTGGTTAAGGACAGTTGCAAGCCACACTTACAAACCGACTTAATTATTAATTACATGGTCATATGACTAGTTTTCCACCTAATTAGTAGCTATTTTCCACTTATTACTAGGGCATGTATCAAATACAAGCATGGTTAAAAACTGATAATTGGAAATATCATGATTTGTAAGCGATGTTTAAAACTGTGTTTTTGTTCCATGTATCTATGTCCTGTTGTAACAAAACTGAAATTATACATTCACCTATTGAAAAGCCTTTTCATTATCATCGTAATCAGCCGGTGTCAGTCCACTGCTGGACGTAGGCCTCTCCCAAGATACGCCAATGAGCCCGATCCTCGGCTCTTATTTTTCAGTCACTGACCACCGCTATTCGTATAGTCTTGCATCTACCTATTATATGAAAACGTCTTAATTTATAAGAAGGTATAATAATATTTGTGAAAACTAATTTCATTGGGACAGTAAGCCTGGGCATTTTCTTGCTAGTGTGACAGCAATTGTAAATCTAATTTAAAAAACACGGAATTTTCGCTCTAACTTAACATTAAAATGTTAAATGTTCATCATTTCTAATACCTTGTGCGCTGAAAAAGATCTTTTCACATTAAATTTGTCATCACATTTTCACGTATATATTATTTACCTGATACAAATATGACGTGAAATCTCAATGACTGTAAGTCACCTAAAAATATATGGACTGGAAATACCCATCATGAGTTTTAGGTCTGCACCATTTTTGTAGGTAGAGACTGTGCAAAAAGAAAAACGTCGTGGCTATACGATAAACTAACATTAAAAAGTAAGGAAGGAAGGTATATACCTACCTAGTACCACCCGATATTGATAAGAATAGGTACCTACCAAGTTATCAAACATTTTCAATCGTATTGGCAATGACAGAGCAATGTTGTCAACGCAATAAAAACAGAAATTAGAACCATCAACACGAGCGCCTTACATTTCTACGACGGTTCTCTTTTTTGCACAGACCCCATTTCGATACAGGCAAATGTATTGCGGCGCCTCCCATGTTTTTTCTAGAACGATGGTAAGGCACTATAAAAACTATATTTTCTTTCTATTGCTATCAAATCCTATACTAAAAATTCTTAACAAAGTCCCAACCTATTATCACCACGCGTTATAACACCTACAACTCAGTCTTTCTACTGTTCTTCGCAATGTTCCTGAAAGCTTTCACAGCTCTGATCACATCCTTAGCGAAGACTTCAGGCATTTCGAAGGCGAGGAAATGTCCTCCTACTTCGATATTTGTGACGTTTATCAAGTTGGGGTATTTGTACTTGAGGATAGCTGGGGGTTGGTAGGCAAGCTCGTGACGTGCTTGCAGTGCCCAGGTTGGAACTGGGGTTGGTATTCTGAAAGATTAGATTTCTTATTAGTGAGTAAGTCGTTAAGTCTGTGTGTGGTAGGTGGTTGGAGCATTATAGCGATGTCCCCCCCCCCCCCCCCCAACTATATGCTCTACAACTACCAAAGGTAGCTTACCACCATCACGGAGAAAATCTGCCGCCCATAACCTTACAGCACAGCTCTTGAGAGACTATTCTAAGGTCTAGCGTGCTCACCATCGTCGATTTCATCATCAAGCTTACCTCCAGGTGAGATAGTGGTTAAACGCTAGCCTATCAGATATATCTATGATAAAATGTACTATGATTTTTTTTATGGTTTTTGTCTGTCCGTTTTTGCTGGCAAAAAAGCGCAAAGACATAATATATATTATTCGATATAACATAATGCATACATATATTTTTTTTCATTCGAACTTAAATATTTTTTTATTTGCCTACCTACCTGATAGCGTTTGTCTATATTTCACCTGCTATTAAGTGACAATCACAATGTGAACAATTTAAAAGTTTTTTTTGGTCGCAGGAAACTTAATGATGGAATTTGAATGAAATAATTACAGGGCGTCGGTACATGAGCCGAAAAATCTAAGTCTAAGGTAAAAGGTACAGTGCGGTGACGCGCAAAAATCCTTTTTTTTACGTGTAGTAATAACTATACGGAGTTTTCACTGCTTACCATCAGGCGAGCGTTTGCTGCGTTGCGACGACTGTGCGCGTCAGAGTGCGTACTTTAGTAATAGTTACTCTGAGGTGCGCGTCATATTGCTTACAAATCTTATGACATTTCAAATCTACAAAGCCTCGGATACACTAGGTCCTAGTGTATCCGAGGCTTAACACTAGGATACATTAGTTTGTCCCGCAACATGACGCAAAAAACTCAATCTATGTGTCGCTACAACGTTGCAAAGTGTCCCGCAAAAAGTTCCTCAACAAGCTGCTCCAAGTATGCTCCGCGACATTCTCGGGACATTCCACGTAGTCGTCGTCGTAGTCGTAAATAACGAAAATAACTACAATCTCGATTTACACCAATATTAATTCGCACAACAAAGAGTGTCCATTTAATATTTTGTCTGTTTTGAGGACGGTCAGAAATAATAAAACTCTACTATTATTTATTCTGTGGCTCCGGTGTAACCTTGATGTTAAGCAATTATATCTAAAAGATTTGAATTACGTACTAATGTTTACGAAGATGTAACGATACGTGCGTAGTCTTGGACCTCAATTGTGATGCTAAATGGGTGACCAGCTGACCACTGGCGGGTCATTGGTTTCGGCTGTTTCTCAAACCACCAACCGTATTTCTCCACACACTTCAACGAGTTCTGGCATGGTGTATGATACCAACCAGTTTAGAGGACGGGTTTCGAGCCACCGCCAAATCTACCATTATAAACAAATACTTACTCATTCAACTTAAGTCCAAATTGCTTGATATTGAAAGATTCAGCGTACAGTCTCATAGATGTTGTAATAGATTTGGAAGCCCAGTAGAACATCAAGTTATCTATCAGCTTTTCAGGTGTCCATTTATCGCTGAGACCTCCATCTGTCTTCTGACGGTTGTCGAGCTGAGTCCAAGTTGAGAACTTCTCCAGGATATAGGCGAGAAGACCGGCTGGTGAATCGGTGAGGGCCACTCCTATAAAATAAGGTATTGGAGTGGGTCTATTCAAAAATTTCGATTAGAGAATGGAGCAACTAAGTTAAGAAGGTTTATGTTCTCATATTAATTGCTGAAGGCCAGATTTCAGTAACTTATGATACTTAAGAGTTCACATATTTATATTTCTCTATAATCTACCTCAATTTTAGTCTGAAGCTCAGTTTTAGCTTTCTTCCTAAGGGCCGATTTCACCAGTGAAAATAAACGCGATCAGGTCGACTTGAACTTGGTTTACGTGTTTAACTGAGATTAAACCGGCATTTTGCATTTCACCACCACAAACTGAACGTGGTTACAGTTAAAACGAGTTCTAATTCTGAACTAACGATTTTGGGCATTTAGCGCTCTTGATCCCGTTTATACTGTTTACAGCCACTGTCACTCGTATTTTACGCGTTCGTTTCCGTGTCCGTGCATGGCATAACAAGACGAGACGTCTTGTTATTTCGTTATTAAAATTTTAAATATTTTAATTCCTTGGGCTACACTTTAAAATTTGAAATTCACGATCCTGAACACAAAATTATATACCATGTATGGACACGAAAATGAATTTGGTAATAGGAATTTGTCAGTTTGACAATGCCAAAACAATCTAATTCGACAGCTCTATGACGACATTTACGTTCCATTGTGCGTGATTAGTCTTGGTTTTGGTAAACGCGATCAAATGGAGCCTGATGAGAGGTGGTGACATCAAGTATGCGTAAACCCAGATCAACATCGACTTTTGAATACGTTTTAGTAGAATAAATAAATAAATAAATCTTTAATTCAGGTAACTTAAGAAAACAGTACATGTTATTCTAAGACCCATATTATAAATACCTTACAGACTATCATACATATAAATATAACTATTTTAATATAGGAGCACTACGAGTTTCAGGGATTTTAGCCGGTCTAGTATCCCTGTATTTACGGTATACAACCCCTGCAGGCCAGAACTCCGGTACGAGGAACATCTTCTTGTGCTCGGCTGGAACCTGCAGCACGTATGACTTGAAGTCTGTCGGCCGCTTCTGCTCCAGCTCCTTCAGACACATACGCATGCTGTCCTCCTGTTGTAGCTTCCCGCAGATGTATCGCTGGACATCGTCGGTCTTCGTGTCGTTGTCCAGGCGCGAGATGTAAATTTTGGTGGTCGGGGGTACAACATGTAGTGAGGATGTTGTACCCTTGGCGGTACCGCGTTGGTTGCGGTTTTTTCGTGACCGGACCTTATTCTCTACAAGAGTAAAGCCATCAGCATCTTTATTCGGTTTATTAACCGATCTTGCATTTTTATCAACGGTGGTATTCGAATGCATAGGTCGGTTTGGTCCTGTCACCTGAGCGTAAGACTTCCTTTGTTTCCGGGATGGTGCAGGTAACACAGGAGAAGCCAGTAGCTGAGGCGAAGGTGTATCGGTGTAGAACTTAGGTAGTTCAGTAAATCTCGATTAGTAGCATAAATGGTGAAATCAACCCTAAGCAGCTAAGAAACCTTTGAAAGGAAAAGTAGGTACTCGATTGCTAGCATATCTACATTCCTACAACTGAAAGAAGTAACATAAATAATAAGACTCACCCAATGTGTCAGGCTTTGTAGCCTGAATATGCATATATCCAAACTCTTCAAGGAAGGTGGTGAACTTCTCAGTGAGTGGGTACATCCGATCAGCGAGCGAGGAGTCCACGATCAGTGAGGGGAAGATGGAAGAGATAAAGGTCAGCAGCGACGCTTGAGGAATCATGGCGACTGGCATGTTGGTGTGGTAACCGAGGATTTCCTGGAATAAGAATATTAGTTCGAAAAATGTAAGATAATAATATCATAGCATACGCTGATCCGCAGTCCTTTGTGCTGTATCCCAGCCGTCGATCAAAGGACATATGGCCAGCAAACATCTAACGTGTTTTGGCAGCTGCCAAAATCTGATAGCTATCCTTGAGAGCCAGTTCCCATTCTAGATGTTTTTAGCGCAATATGTCACGTATAACAACATAACTATGTGTTCAGATTGCGTTGATTCAAGTTTAAAAGTTCTGAAATACATGCCAGATAGATTACCACTGAATCTCGCCTTAGGGCAAAAAGTTATACACATAGCTCAATCAATGCTTGAATCAAGTTTTTGAGAATTGAAAATCGAGGCTTGAATTCAATTATTCAAATCACTTATTTATTATACACACACGAGTCAATCAATTTCAATATATCTATCTATTTTACTGGCCTAAGTGTTGGATCCATTTAGACCTTATAAACTTACCTCATTCAACTTAAGTTCTTGATAGCGGCTGGAAACAATGAGCTGAAAATCGAGCTCAGTGGCGTGCCATAGGTAAGGCCTATGTTCAACAGTGGACAGAGATAGGCTAATGATGATGAAACGTACCTCTGGGAATAGAGTAGCCATGTTGCTGCCAATCAGTGACCCCCAGTCTCCTCCCTGGACATAAAACTGCTTGTAGCCAAGTCTGTGCATCAGGTTCCTGAAGACAACTGCCATTTCTGCAGTGCCGAGCCCTGGCTGGACAGCAGCCTGGAATGGAAATCGCATGAACTTTAGTTTTATTGAAAGGTAGCAACATTAATATTATAAATGCGATGGTCAGTTTGTATATTTGTTTGGGACTTCTTAACGGTCAAATGGCTGGATCGATTTAGCTGAAATTGCACGGATAACCAGCATTATGTATTTGGCTATAGAATAGTTTTTAACGAGGGTAAAGCCGCGTTTTTTTCCTACCGCTTCGCGTATTGTCCACGATACAACCGACAGTCGTATTTTGAACGTTATCGACGTTGTGATTAGGTTAAATATCGCATGTGTGCTGTCAGAGAGTGCATGTTTTGTCCCGTAGGACTATTATCTTTTCTGTGCCGCGGGGCACAACTAGAAACTAACTGGTATACATATATATAATAGACTCACTATTACATTAGTTATACGCTCTTCTAGGGAATGGAATCACTCGCCTGAAAACTCAGTATCGGGAAACAAACGTGTTACACAACCGTGTTTCCTGATAAGTTCCATCTAGTGGTACTCATGTCACGCATGAATAAGTATTTTCTAGACAAGCGTGCTACATCGTAAACATCGGTCAATTGGCTGCTTATTTCGAATAGGAATAGTATCATATAACTTACAAATCAACAGAGTGGATAGCCGAAGACCGATAATGGCACGGAGAGCTTCCATGGAAGCGGTAGTGGGACAATATAGATGCTTACTACGACTGTAATTAAACTCGTAATTGTGGCGTAAACTTGTAAAGGACAGGTAAAAGAAAAAGGAGTAGATTAGAGGAAGACCTTATTCCAGAATTGGAAAACAATATGTAAGTAAAAAAATATATAAAATTGGAAAAATAATCAAGGATTTTATTTACATGGCCGGTAGTCTCAATACTCGATACTGAATAGTTTATTTTGCTTAAGAATGCGCTACATGCAATTTTGATGTTTGAAATCGTTATTTATCTCAGAATCTGTGAAAGCTAGTACCTTAATATTTGGGGACATGATACTTCAAAATTTTATCTATCGATAAAAAAAATTAAAATCACAATATTTTATTATGTTAATTGAATTTATTTTTTTAAATACATGCTTTGTACACGTTTTGCTATTTATTTCAGAAACAGCATATTATTTTTGTTGGTTTATGTTTTATCAAAAAACCTAGAAGTATGTATTTAGTGCTTCTTTTTAATTCTTTGATTGGTTGTTTATTAATGTGTAATAATAAGTTAAAAACTGTATAAAATATATCTGTGTTAAAACAGTTATATTTAACGTCAATATAATGACCCTGATAAGACATTGCAATTATGGTACAGTGCTACAAGGATCATTTGGCACGTGGCCAAAATCAGTACTAACACCGTCATCTTGCAAAGTGTCACTTTTGACAGGCAGCTGGAGATGATATTTGCTGTGGATATTTCGTGCTTTTATTGTAACAAAAATATCTTAAAATATGCCAGAAGTGATAAAAAATGGTGTTAGAGAGTTGATGCTAAAAGAAGATTTTTATTTTAAAGAAAAGCAGTCTAGCGCTTCGATTATTCCATTTGAAAAAGTAAATGAGCGCGTCGCAGCTGCAACAGGTAAGTGTTACCATACCATACCTTGTAAGTGTCCCCGTTAGTACCAAAAAATACTAATTCATATTTTGTTGGCTTAGGTAAATATAGTACTTAGGTGTTATTAAATTAACTTTACATATGGTTAAGTACCTATCTACTTAACTTTGCCGCCCTTATTTTCTCAGGTATTGCGATTACCACCATATCATTGTGATCCTATTGAAATGGTCTCGGCATCCATGAAACGAAAAGCAACCGAGGCAAATATTTTGAATCATCCAATCAAATGTCAGAAATGGTACAGAATGCTTTTGATTCCATTCCTGTCGATGAATGGCGCAATCATTGCGGCCACGCCACGCGAAACTAGAAGAAGAGTATCGAAAAAGAGATGGATATTTGGACGAACCTTTCATCATACAATTATGCTCTGACAGTGAAGAAAGCAGTTACGATGATGAATGATGATGAATTTTAAAGATACAGATGGTGAAGAATTTCATATTATGCAATCTCTTCTCAATATAGTTAATGCAGAACATAATTACAATAAAAAAATTAAAAAAACTGTTTTATTATTGAATAATATTTAAATTATTTTTATTTTCATGTAATAAATCCTATCATCAAACAATTCCTAAGTTTAAATTTCATTACGGTCGAGTTACAATTCCCTAATACTAGGGAGATTTTATTAGCTGCAAATTCTAATGCAACACCCACATGGCAACGTCATCCAAGTACCAAGAGATCCTTGTAGCACAAGAGTCTCTACATGACATACAGATTAGTGATACATTTCGAGCGATGAATGTTGCTAAGAAAACAGATGCAATTATACAACTGTTTAGAAGCATCTCCTTCTATTAGACGTTTGCGATGACAAGACACATCGATACCAACGTAGACATTTGCACCCACAGAGTACTGAACTATAGAGATTTGGGTAGCGTGGCCACATGAGATAGAAGATTTTTGAAATCGTTTTTTATCTCAGAATGTAACATAACCATATATGTATTTAGAACCCAGTGATACATAGCAATAAAGGTCAAAGTTCGTTAAGCTGAAAACGGCTAACTACGTTACTGACCCTGTAAAAACCGGCACGCACTGAGAGAGGAAAATATTACAGCTTTGTCCTTTTCCGTTACATGGAATAACTCCATAGTATATATTATTTAATGTGGGAAAAAGACAGAGCTACCCGCGGTCTATTCTTTTCTCTGTCTACGCTTTCACCCTTCATGCATAGATTGTTAAAAAGAAATTATGACTTACATCAGAAAAGCCATATCCCGGCAAGCTTGGAACGATGACTTCAATGGCAAAGTTTCTCGACTTGGGCACTGCAGTGAGCAGTGGTATAGCCTCGTAGAACTCCCTGACAGATCCTGGCCAGCCGTGGAGCAGCAGCAATGGTACCGATTCTATACCTTCTGTCACCTGGAAAGAATATTATTGAAATCATCAGTGATAATAGGGAATATGCATGAAGCTCAGATTTATTGGAAATATTTTTTTTTTATTCTTCGTTGTCCTAGAGTTATATGTTAAACCTTTTTTTTTAAATTTAATTCCATTTTATTTGCTTAAAATAATAAATTATAAATGCAATTTAAGCGAGGGAAATTTAAGTTTGTAAAACAGATCACCATTGGTCGAATCGAAAGTTGACGTCATTATGCACGTATGTACGTATGCACGTATGTACTCCACGTGATAGAAATGAATAAATGAATAAATTGAGCGCGGGAACATAAAAATAAATGTATGGTGTGGTCTTATTGTATTTATTTCCAAATATTGTGTTTGCCGCGAATTATTGTGCAAAAATGTATATTACTAACCATTTAATATAGATAAAAATGAGTACGAGTTAGAGAAACTGTATAATTTAATGAAAACATGCCATTGGCTAAATGCAATAATCGCGCGGAGTCTTAGCTAAAGAAAAAAAAGCTTGTTTGCTTCAAGCGGCGTGTCTGACTTAAGTGCGTGACGTCACAATGCATTACTAAAGAGCCCGGGAAATGATGGCGCTTAAACTGCTCAAATTTATTTGTATATTTAAATGTTTATTAAAATAAATATCAGACTAATTCCAGCAGTATTTTATTTTTTTATATGGATGTAATAAATGAAATAAAAATATTTAAAAAAAACATGCATATTCCCTATTAAGATAGTTTAAAAACTAAAACAACCGATTCTAATGCCCGCGTCAATTTCAGTAGCAAGTTTGAGACGTATATCGTCATATCTCTGGAGATACTTATCAGATCTTGATAAAATTATAATGGGACCACCTCGAAAATGTACCCTACCGATTACAAAAAGAATCATTTAAATCGGTTAACAATTGACGGAGTAATGGCGTAACTTACACACACAAAAAAAAACATACACGACGAATTGAGAACCTCCTTCTTTTTGGAAGTCGGTTGAAAAGAAACCACAAATGATACGCAGAGCTTAAATTGTGCGTATTGTTTTTTTTTTTAATAGTGTTAATACACTATTTATCAGATTCTGATGGCCAAACGATTCTTTACAATGGTCCATGGTGACATGCTAAAATTTTTAGTTTCCGAGTTTTAATTCTACCATAATCTGGAATCGACATGTCGCCAATCGGTTTTCCGAGTTCCAGTGTTTTGGCAGTGGCAGAGTTTTATTTTATGATATCAGCACAAGATGGGTTGGGATATTTGAATAAGGTCGGCATTTCATCATACTGCATTCCCAGATAAGCACGATTCTATCTTAGTTCACATCCCCACTTAACATCAAGTGAGATAATAGTGAAGTGCTTGTCATTTGGACTTAATAATATCGTTTAAAAACTAAAAAACAACCGACTTCAATGCCGCGCTATTCATTTTCAGTACCAATTTTGAGATGTTTATCTCAATATCTCTGGAGATACTTATCATACCTCGATAAAATTACCATGGTACCACACTTGGGATATCTCCTTTCGAACAAAAAAAGAATAATCGAAATCGGTTCATAAACGACGAAGTTATCCGCGAACAAACATAAAAAAAATATTCATTTTCAGTACCAATTTTGAGATGTTTATCTCAATATCTCTGGAGATACTTATCATACCTCGATAAAATTACCATGGTACCACACTTGGGATATCTCCTTTCGAACAAAAAAAGAATAATCGAAATCGGTTCATAAACGACGAAGTTATCCGCGAACAAACATTAAAAAAAAAAAAAAAAAAAAAAAAAAAA
Source organism: Cabera pusaria (assembly GCA_954871355.1). Lineage (NCBI taxonomy): Eukaryota > Metazoa > Arthropoda > Insecta > Lepidoptera > Geometridae > Cabera > Cabera pusaria. Next base: position 4,029,449 of record OX940909.1, on the reverse strand, counting down.
TATATATATATATATATATATATATACGGTCGAATTGAGAAACCTCCTCCTTTTTTTGAAGTCGGTTAAAAACTCAATACAGTATTTTTCTTTCAGGTCCTTAACAATATTGCAATTGGTTAAAATTGTCAGCCAACGACAAGACTTAGGCGCAAGGTTACTTCCCAGCCTGACCTGAAACTCCTTTTACGAGAAACTTAAAGTTTGACATAATTTGACATATTCTGTGTCATAAATCTTACCTTCGGCTTAACCCTCAGGAAGTGTATATCCAATCCCTGAATATTAGTCTTGAACTGAGGGTATTTGTTGAGGAACTTCTGCCTAGCAGTAAACGGGTACTCGTCAGCCCAGTAGTTCAGCCACTTGGTTAGTTCTCCACTGTTAAAGCCATACTCAAAGCCTACACCTTCGAGAGCTGGTGTGTAGGAGCTTTTCCGTTTAATTCTTTCTTGGAGGTCTTTTACCATCTGGGAAGAAGAATAATGGTGAGAAGTTTCTTATAAAAGTGCAAAGGAAAATGTCTTGGTGTCTTAATAAGTCAGTAGGTATTTAAGTTTAAATTAGTAGGTATAATATAAAAATAAGTTAGTGTAAAATAGATAAACCTGTCATGTCAAGGATTATTTTAACTGCCATACCGTAGTAACAGGGTTAATGTATAAAGTATACTTATAATAAGGACACATATGGTTTGCATTAATTAATAAATCAATAAATAAGTACGGTTCTTGGAATTTGAAGGTGCTGTGCAGTGACGCCACAGTAGAATGAAATTCCCTGTCAGAGTCAGAGTGTCCTTATTTCTACGTCTCTTAACATCAGGTGAGTAAGGGAATTAAATCTTCAAGATGTTGTGCTGCATACTGGGTTGAGTACAACCTGCAAAGCTACCGCTACATTTGCATTATTTCTGATATCATTGTGGTTAAGCGCTACCAATAATACATAACAGAAATGAAGATATAGCTTGCCATTAACCAAGCTCTGTATTGACCGTTACTGTTTCATTATATTACATTGCCATCAAAAGTGTGACATTTGTTTCTTCAACTCGAAATAATGAAAGTACCATGAATGGAATAGGGTCATGACAAACTTTAAGGAAGCATGAACCCTGTCAAACCGATGGAAAACCTTGAATGAATTACATTATTACACACTTAAAGATACCGCCACACCGCGACGTCCTGCGTGCGCGATCTAGGCGGCGATCAGATAGCGCAGTAATATTTGTTATTTATTTATAGTTCTACGGCGATCAGAAAACGATTGAAAATCACAGGACGCCGCGTGTGGTCGTACCTTAAGTTCCGATGCAGCCGAAGGTGTAGCAAGGTTGCTCAGTAGAACTGTTCACTCTTGATCTTCATTCTCAGGTCGTTGCGTTCTGCAGTAGCGATAAGTTACTACAGTAGTCAGTAGTATTTGTCACAGCACAAAACCAGTTTTTATGACAAATCGTTTTCTGTAGAAGCTGTGCGTCTGTGGAATAGTTTGCCAGCCAAGGTGAGGCAAGCACAGTCTTTGACTGCTTTCAACACTAAGCTCAAACATTTTTATCTTGCTGATTCTGCTGACTCAAGTTTTGTAAGTATAAATGATATATATGAATATATACGTATATGTTTTGAATGTATTATATGTAGATATATAGGTACGTATTAGATGTATATAATCATATTTCTTATTATAATATATATATGTATAAAGTCCCCGTCACGAGAAGCTATAAATTATGTAAACAAGTGTTCAGGAGTTCACAACATTTGGAGCAACAAAAAAAATGAATTTGTTTAAGATTTAATAAATTATTAAGTAACAAATATTAATTAACATATATTATTTAAGAATAATTATTCGTCAGATTCAGATGTTTCCATTTCTGTGTCAGAATCAGTGACATGTATCACTCGTACGCATTCGAAACTCGAATGACGCGTTTATTTCAAAATAGCGTTCCGATAGTTTACAATCCCTGCGTCCGGTACCAAGAAACACAAACGATAGCGCTTTGCGTCGTTAAAATATGATCCGACTAAATTAAATAGGTTGTTACTTTCATATAACCCGTCTATATTTCATGTCGATTGAATATGGTCAATTTATTATTATCTCGCAGTATAAAATGTTTACTTAGTAAAAGATGTTTGTTTACATAATTTATAGCTTCTCGTGACGGGGACTTTACATATATATATATATATAAATATATTTATACATATTTTATTTTATTTTTTTATTATTTTGCAATAGAACACCACCGACCTTGCTCAACTCACTATTTCTCTTACTCCATCTAAAGGTTGACTGAAAGAGATCGCTCTTAGCAATAAGTCCGCCCATTGTACTATAGTTTTTATGAGTTAACTGTTTCGTAAGTTACTTTAAGTGGTGTACAATAAAGTATTTTGTATTGTATTGTATTGTATTTGTACCGATTGGTTCAAATCAAATGCGATCAGACTGTTTATGAACATTAAACGCGCGATCGCCACCGCGGCTGGCACCGCTGATCGCAGCGGTTTGGCCTTTATTGAGTAGGACGGTGAAGATAATATTATATTATACAACAACAGCAAGCTTACCTCCAAACTAAACTTGACTTTGAAAGGCTTGACACTGGTGTCCTGTTCCTCTTTCAAACTCTCAGGTCCCCACCAAGCGTTGAGGTCCACGTCTGGCAGTGGTGGTGGACTGGTGAAGAACAAGTAGTAGACTGGACCTGCAGCTAGGACTAGAAGTGGAACTGCTAGGAGGAGTAGACGAGTCATCTGTAAAACGAATAAAATAAGGAATATAAGATAAATAAACTGGCCAAATGCAAGTCCGATTGGCACTATATAGTAGGGTTCCGTAATACAGTAGAGTATTTTATAACTATCATTTTTCGCCAACAAAAAAATTACTTTGTTTTTCATAGTGTTTGTATGAAAAACAAAGTTATTTTTGCGGTTTTGAAAAAGTGCTATATCTCAAAAACTGCGGACTATATCTCGTTTAAACCAATTTTAATAGAAAGTATTTTTGAGATCTACAGCATAAATTTTTTTTTAGAATGTTCACTCCCTTGTTTTAAAAATTACAGGCCGGAGACACACATTTTTTAGTTTCAGTTTCATTTATAGTTCCATAGTATGGGGAATAATATAATTTGAAGTCCTGGAGGACGATTTGGGATAGTTGGGCAGATGTCCAGCGCTCATATGACTGTATGTTATCTTTCATTTCCAGACTCTCTAAATCTCTAAATTTCTATCTGTCCGTCTGTCTGTCTCTCCGTCTGTCCGTGTGGCACCACCAATTTTCTCAGGAACGGGTGGACCTAGCAAGCTGAAATTTATACCAGATACTGAAGTCTATAGTCCCTATTAGGTGTAAAATCAAGGTCCTGAGTCAACAGGATAAAAAGATATGGGCTAATATTGATTTTCGCGAAAACTTGTAAGTACCAAAATTTACCTTAATTTTCATTTTTTTTATTTTTCGGAATTTTTCCTTTATTTGTGCTGAAGACCTTGCTTTTGACCAAAATTGACAATTCTAGGTCAACCGGAAGTACCCTATAGATTTTGGTTCGAAAACCTATAGGGTACTTCCCGTTGACCTAGAATTATGAAATTTGGCAAGAAGCAAGTCTTTCAGCACAAATATAGGAAAAATTCCAAATATTCAAAAAAGTTGAAAATTAAAACGTGTCCCCATACATACATAGTTTACGCCAATTAAGATAGACCTCTGATATATATGAGCGCTCATACAATTTAGAGGTCTAGCTTAATTGGTAGCTACCAACGTTGGTACGGAAGCCTCGGTGGGCGAATCCAACTCGACTTGGCTGGTTTTATTTTTATACGACTAAGCAAACATTTGGTTACAATGTCAACTGATGTTAAGTGACGATGTAGTCGAAGATAATATATAGCACGCTTGCTCAATAAGTACCTATTCACTCTTGGTTTGAACGTTCCCAGGTTATATTTTAAAGGAAAGACAGTTGATGGCAGAAAATTCCATTAATGGCTGTTCTGATGAAAAACGAGGAATTAAAAAAAATCCTTAGTAAAACTCGTAATTTTAGATAAAAACAAAATAGTTTTTTTATTGTATAGTTTAACCATACCTTAAATTTAACACCAAAAAGAAGAAAATTAGATGAGCTTCCAACTTTCACACAGTTCTCACAAAAATTGCTAAACTTGAATGTTTCAATAATTACACATGTCTTTTTATGTACAATTCTAACGTTAATGAGTGTAAATGTACACGTAAGAATGGTAATAATGATAAATAATAAATACACCTGACGTGGACTATAACCGCTTATCTCTATGATAAAGTTCATCAATCAAACTTGATGATAATTGGAAAATGGCATAGTTGCAACAATCGGCCACGCGCGAGTGAATGAAAGATGTCCGTCCCTTAAAGCCACTATATTTCAGCGCAGTAGGTATTTAGCGATACCCTCCACCCGTCCCAATCACGTAGCAGGAAACTGTCTCCCAGCTAGCAAAAGTGACACAGACAAAAAAAATAACGATTAAAATTTCTTTGTTTTCGTATTTTTTTATGATCGAGTGAAGTCATAGGGGGAGGGTAGGGGGGGGGGGGGGGAGGTTACCGGCATAGACATTTTTCCCGTGGGAATATAGGCTAAAAAGTACCCTATGTGTTATTCCAGGGTCTAGGCTATTTACACACCTAGCTCAATCGGTTGAGTAGTTTTAGGGTTTAACAAACAGACTTACACACTAACAAACGTTCACTTTTATAATATTAAGTAGGATCACAGAATAAATCATAGTACAAGTAGGATGTAATTATTTTAATTGACTGAAAAAGAAGAGCCGAAGATCGGGCTCAGTGGCATATCTTGAGAGAGGCTTATGTCAAGCAGTGCACTTATACTGGCAGATTATGATGATATTTTTATTATAATTGTATACCATAGTAACAATTAAATGTCAATACAAAATGACGTATCTGTGCTGCCGATTGTTGAGGAGTATATCCTACCTAGAGCAAACGCTGGGTAAAAAGTTAGGGAATGCTTATCACTTAAATGCATTGTTGTCGAAACTGAACTAAAATGTGTCAAATTGCAAGAGTATGACCATCTGCCCCCGAAACCTAAACGTGGGGGTAGACAGGCATAAGAGTATATAACCGTCTGCCACCGACACCTAAACGTGGGGGTGGGTAGGTTAGTACCTATGTCCGTCTGTCCCCGCGTGGAGGCAGATTTCGGGGGTGGACGGGAATAAATTACTTCATCTATGATATATACGATATATAGTATATATACGATAAATAGTAGGTCATCATCATCATCAGCCCGTGTCAGTCCACTGCTGGACGTAGGCCTCTCCCAAGATACGCCACTGAGCCCGATCTTTTTTCTCTTCTTTTCCAGTCACTGCCCACCGCTTTGCGCGTAATGTCATCGCTCCTCCTGGTCACAGGGCGTCCTACGCTACGTTTGCCGATTCGCGGTCTCCACTCCAGGACAAGTCTACCCCAACTGTTAACAGTCCTGTGGCAGATATGACCAGCCCACTGCCACTTCAGTTTGCTCATCCGTTGAGCTATTTCTATCACTTTAGTACTGGTACTAATTTTTCTTAGTACAGTCTACAAGATTTTGACACAAGCAAACACACACATTGCACGAAGGTTATAATAATAAGGACGGTAAAAAAAAATCTTTCAGAAATGATTACAAAAAACTCCAACAATCATACCTTCGATTCGGATCCCTGGTAGGTAATTAACTGATAAACTAAATATAATCACTATTTGACTTTATCTATAAAAAAATAAAAAGAAACACGACCGACCTTGACGAAGAACCGACGCACACTAATAAAAAGTTTGATTTGTTTGATATTAGATAATGGTAGGTAGGTATGTTGATTATGTAACCAAAATATACAACATTTTTTATGAATAACAGATTGATGAATTTGAACTTTGGGGTATTGAAATAGAGTTGATATTTACCCCCGATACGAAATAAGTGTTACTATAAGTTTTACTTGTGTATCTGTCGCAGGCAGATAGCTTAATAAGCCGTTCAATCAACTGCCTAGCCTCTTTACTACCACCGCACCTAACTAACAGCACCGTTCTACTCGATTCCTGAATTATATACAGCCATTTGATCAAACAGCTAGGCAAATGACTTGGATCGATGACGTTTCATTACTTGCCTAGCCTGTTCATTAGTCTGACACTAAGGCAACCCACTAGGAATAGTGACAATCGCGTGACGTGCGCCGAAGAGCGCAGCGAGGAGGGGAGCCGCGGTAGCAGCCGCGCGTTACCAGAAATATATGTATATGCATTTGTATATGCATATATATATGCAGAACCACAGATCTAGGATTTCACTACTATAATGAAATCCTAGGTCTGAGATCTGTGGTTCTTACCATATTAATATACTTATTACTTACTATGACCATGTTGTAAAGAGTCGATCTAAATATAACTAGAAGATCTAGGGTAATCAACATAACTCTGAGAATTAGCAAGCAGAGCAAGAGTGGCAATGGGTGAGACATATATGCCGCAGAACCGATAACCGTTGGGGTAAGCGTATTCTAGAGTGGAGACCACGACTCGGCAAACGCAGCGTAGGACGCCCTCCAGCTAGGTGGAGTGAAGATATTCCCAGGGTGGCTGGTAACGGTTGGAAAAGGACAGCTAAAGATCGAGCTTAGTAGCGTGCTAAAGGAAACGCCTATGTCCAGCAGTGGACTAAGTAATACAGGCTAATAATCAATAAACACCAATATTATAAATGCGAAAGTCAGTTTGTATATTTGTTTGTTTATTTGGGACTTCTTAACAGTCAAACGGATAAACTGATTAAACTGAAATTTTGCACAGAGAAAGCCAGTATTATGAATAATAACTATAGGAATAACTTAGGATATGGAAATAGGAATTTTTAACCCGAGCGTAACCATGGGGCACAGCTAGTGATGATCAAAAAATTATATGATATAATTAAATGCTAAGCAATACCCGGGCTTGAAAAACTAGCCTCGTGTACGAGGCTAGTTTTTCAAGCTAGGATAGCAAGCTAGTTTTTTACCAAACTGTCCTAGCTTGCTGACCTAGCTTGGAGCATGCTAGTTCTGTTTACATGAGGCTAGATTTTTTAAAGCTAGTACTTACTGGAGTGCTGAGGTGACCACTCGTCCAAAATGAACTGCATGCGAAAAAAAAACACTTCGCCGGTCACATGAAGATAGTAAACAAGCCAGGATAGTAAAATCAGTGGTGGGGGGACGCTACTAGCCTGAAAATAGAACTCCATCCTATTAAAGACTGTCCTGGCTTGTAAACTAGCTTACAAGATTACAAATGAAGATAGTTTTGCCTACACGAAGCCAGAAGTACTAGCTTGCTAGCTTACTAACACTAACTTGCTATGAAAAAGCCTCTAGCCTAGCCTCGTGTAGCCCGGGCCCAGTCTTCATAACTTCCCCAATTATTACCAGCTCACGAATATAATATCCAGATTAACCTAGCACCAACCCCTCAACCCCTGGTCACGTGGCATAATTTGTTACTAATACTATTATGAGCACTTGACTTCACCCCCTGCGACTGTGATTCACCCTTATTGATATTATAAGCCCCTAATGTGTGGTGGCGTGCGATAAAAACTTCGCCAAATAAATGTGGCGGCAGAAATCACTGATGCTTAATGTTATTTTTAACGGACTACAAAAAAAGAGGAGGTTTCTCAATTCGACCGTATGTATATACCGTGTATATTATTATTTTTAATATATTAATTTAAAAAAAATATTTAAAAAAAACGTGAGGTGCATGTTGTCAATAGTTATAAATATTTTATTGACAGATATGAGTAGAGTTATTATCATTTTGATAATATCTTAAAAGCACCCCACGATTTTTTAAAAATAAAATTGTTTTTTTCTATTCACACTATTATTAATTTATATTTATTGAAATTTTTAACTCTATTCTTAATTTAAATTTATTAAAATTTATTTTCTATTTTTAGTTCGGTTTTCTATAAAAAGCGTATTTTTTAGTTTTTTTTTAACTATTATTTATTGTCTACTTTTTAGTTGAAATATGGAATATTTTTTTATCAAATTAGTGTATTGTCATCGGTCCTCGATAAATCTACAAAGTTTGAACGAAATCTGGCCGTTTAAAGTGGGTCAAAATCGCGCCCAAATAAGTCGCTTACAAACATACAAACATACAGGTGCAGCTAATAAAAAGCTAATAAAAAAGAGGTTTCTCAATTCGACCGTATGTACATACCGTGTATATTATTATTTTTATTTTTTTATTTTTGTTCGCAAATAACTTCGTCGTTTATGAACCAATTTTGATTATTTTTTTTTTTTTATCGAATGGAGATATTCAAATTGTGGTACCATGGTAATTTCATCGAGGTTTGATTAGTATCTCCAGAGATATGGAGATAATCACCTCAAAATTGGCACTAAAAATTAATAGCGCGGCATTTAAAGTCGGTTGTTTTGGTTTTTAGGGTTCCGTACCCAAAGGGTAAAACGGGACCCTATTACTAAGACTCCACTGTCCGTCTGTCTGTCTGTCTGTCTGTCTGTCTGTCCGTCACCAGGCTGTATCTCATGAACCGTGATAGTTAGACAGTTGAAATTTTCACAGATTATGTATTTTTGTTGCCGCTATAACAACAAATACTAAAAACGGAATAAAGTTAATAATAATAGAAGGTCCCCATACAAGAAACGTGTTTTTTTCGGCAATTCACGCCGTCTATGAACGCTTAGTTAGGTAAACGTCCCATAGATGGCGTTATATTGAAAAGTCGATCCCTCACACCTTTGTTAGACGTTAGATGGCGTAATAAGAAACAAAATGTTTATTATTTATTATTTTTTGCTGACGAAAAATGATAGTGGTATTTTTTGCTCGATCTTATAAAATACGGTATAAATGGTATATATGCTAATGCTAATGCTATATAATATGGTACGGAACCCTACGAGTGCGAGTCTGACTTGCACTTGGCCAGTTTATTTAAACAATCTTATTAGTAGTATTTGTAGGGTTCCGTACCCACAGGATACGACGGGTTCATTATACTGAGACTCAGTTGTCTGTCCGTCTGTCACACGACTGTCTGTATGTTCTGGATCGTAAAAGGTAAACAATTCCTAACAAAAATGTTTTCTCGAAGTTTTGCGCGTTTTTGTGATCGACTTGTTGAACAACCGTAGTAAGTAGGTAAATACTTAAAATCTACTTCGTATTTACAACTTAGTATGAATTGTGTGTTACTAAGACCGCTACAATAGATTTCACAACAAGATCGTTTAATAATTAAGATAGATTAAAATCTAAAACAACCGACTTCCATGCCCCGCGAGTCAGTTTCAGTAGCAAGTTTGAGACTTTTATCGTCATATTTTTGGAGATACTTATCAGATCTCAATGAAATTACAACGGGACCACCTCTTTTCTTACCTAAAACTTTTCTTACTTACTAATCTTTTTAGTAGTTGTAGTATGGTTGTAGTTTAGTTTTTTAGTAATACTGAATAAACAAAAAAATGCTATGCAATAGCTTTACCGCGGCAGTCCCCGAGTGCCACACGTCTTTTTTATGATATAAGGTAACAGGACAAGGACGACGCTCGCGAACCTCCTCCTTTTCTGAAATCGGTTAAAAATTAAAGTGGTCCCATACTTAATTAGGGTTCCGTACCTCAAAAGGTAAAAAGGGAACCCTTATAATATCACTTTCTTGTCCGTCTGTCTGTAAGTTGAGTGCAACTCGACCTGGCCGGTTTTAATTTTTTTTTTCTAAACCATCTTTTCCACAGCCTCATTTAATTGAACGCCTGATGTAAATATACTCGCAAAGCTGTTCATGCAGCATGCCACTAAAAATTTAGTATATTTTTTTAAATTATTATAACTGATTTTACAAAACCAGAAAAAAGAAGTGTGATTTCCGTGTGAAGTTAACTTTCCATTATCAACCGCCTTCCAAAAAGAAGGAGGTTCTAAATTCGTCTGTATATATTTTTTGTATAATATGTTACGCGATCACTCCGCCAATTGTGAACCGATTCGAATGATTCTTTTTTTAATTAGTAGGGTACGTTCTCAAGGTGGTCCCATTGTAATTTCATCAAGATCTGATAAATATCTCCAGAGCTATGACGATGAATGTCTCAAACTTACTACTGAAACTGACTCGCGAGGCATGAAAGTCGGTGGTTTTAGTTCTTAAACTATCATAATTACCCATTAAATTTTAATGTAGGTATGATACCTCAGATTTTTAGGGTTCCGTATCCAAAGGGTAAAACGGGACCCTATTACTAAGACTCCGCTGTCCGTCTGTCTGTCTGTCTGTCTGCCTGTCTGTCCGTCTGTCACCAGGCTGTATCTCATGAACCGTGATAGTTAGACAGTTGAAATTTTCACAGAAGATTTATTTCTATTGCCGCTATAACAACAAATACTAAAAACAGAATAAGGTTAAAAATAATAGAGGGTCCCCATACAAGAAACGTGTTTTCTTCGGCATTTCACGTCATCTATGAACGCTTAGTTCGGTAAACGTCCCATAGATGGCGTTATATTGAAATGTCGATCCCTAACTCCTTTGTTAGACGTTAGATGGCGTTATAAGAAATAAAATGTTTATTAATTATTATTTTTTGCTGGCGAAAAATGATAGTGGTATTTTTTGCTTGATCTTATAAAATACTGTAGTATGGTACGGAACCCTACTAGTGCGAGTCCGACTTGCACTTGGCCAGTTTATTCTGTAATGGTGGGCAACAAGCAGACAGCCAGCCTAATGGTAAGCGGTTACCGTTGCCTATGAACAACTGCCACACCAAGAGTGCTGTTGATGCGTTTACGAACTTTGAGGAATTTATGTAGTTTATGTTGTTTTATTACAGATACGTCGTAGCAACCTTCTAGCTTCATCATCAGACCCTAGATATCATCTACGCGTAAAGTGCTCCTCAAGACAAATCAATCAAGCCCAAAACTCGATTGGGTTTATCTTCTTTAGTTCAGAAGTTCCTATGGCCATCTTCCGTCTCCATCATCAGACCAGCTCCATGGTACCACATAATTGTATTGTCACCGAAGATACCTAAGTACATCAAATTTAAGTTCAATCTCGGACATCGGGAAGTGGGTCTAATTTACCTTGCAAGATTTGATTACAAACCGACAGACAACGGGAAAGGTAACGTCTACATTATTCCAGTTATTTAGAAGCCGTTGAAGTGTGAACACTACAGTGACAATGATTTCAAGAAGAGATCAGTTTCAGTTTTCATTCAGAGACCAATACACTGATTTTGCAAAGCAGTTTGGCGCATAGCTTTGTTTTTATAATGTTCTGATGTTATATCCCATAAACACGGATTTTCTCTGTATATAGTGACACACTTTACAGTTTCGTCTTTAGATAACTTTTTCACCATTGTTAAATCCTTTTTCTTCGCAAAAAAAGTCCGCAAAAACAACCAACACGTGTGTACTTCGTCAGCACTGGAATGGCACTGGATTGGCCGTCTACATTATTCCAATTGCACTGGCTTGATCGCACTGGATTCAAAAGTAGACCGCGAATCCAGTTACTGGACTGGAATGCTTACTGGATTCAGTTCATTCCAGTGCCGGTTTACATTTTTCCAGTAAGCAATCCAGTACTGGACTGGATCGCTGGACTGGAATAATGTAAACCGGCCATTATGTTAACTTATAGCTGCACACACTTCCACAATATTATAATTTGTAAATCCTGTTCATCCAAAGGTTGTCTGGAAAAAATCACTCTAAGCTATAATACTGTCCATTGTACTACCGATATCTTATGTACTGATTTCCTGTTACTTAATGTTATTTTTTTTTAGTGTGCAATACAGTATCGTTCATTAATTTATTTATTTTTAACCGACTTCATAAAAAGATGGAAGGAGAGAGAGAAGTTCTCAATATGTCGGCATTTTTTAAGGTTCCGTACCCAAAGGGTAAAACGAGACCCTATTACTAAGACTCCGCTGTCCGTCTGTCTGTCTGTCTGTATGTTTGTCCGTCTGTCACCAGGCTGTATCTCATGAACCGTGATAGTTAGACAGTTGAAATTTTCACAGATGATGTATTTCTGTTGCCGCTATAACATATAGAATAAAGTAGAAAGAATAAAGTTAAAAATAATAGAGGGTCCCCATACAAGAAACGTGTTTTCCTTCGGCATTTCACGCCATCTATGAACGCTTAGTTAAGTAAACGTCCCATAGATGGCATTATATTGAAATGTCGATCCCTAACTCCTTTGTTAGACGTTAGATGGCGTTATAAGTAATAAAATGTTTATTAATTATTTTTTTTGCGGGCGAAAAATGATAGTGGTATTTTTTTGCTCGATCTTATAAATACTGTAGTGTGGTACGGAACCCTACTAGTGCGAGTCCGACTTGCACTTGGCCAGTTTATTTTTAAATGTAAGTTCACCGATTACTCAAAGACGCCTACACTGATTTAGAAAATTCTTATTCTGTCTGGAAGGGTACATATACTTTCCCAGATGGTTCCATTATTATTTTTATCGAGATATGTTCAGTATCGCCAGAGGTAGGGAGATAAACACCACCTCAAAAACAGGCATTTGAAGTAGATTTTAAAAGTTTTTTAAACGATCTTAAATTTTGTTAGAAAGTGTATCAAACTAAAATTTAAACTTTGTAGAGGTTTCTATGAAAATAACATTGGATATTTAATAATAAAAAATATAATAATAAAAATATTCTTTATTCAGATTTACAATGGATATGGCACTGTTCTATAACTATTCTAGCGATTAGCATTACATCACTGTCCTTGTATAGCACCATCAATGTATCCTTGCACCCACACTAGGTCTCTTATGAGCCTTATTATGATTACAATGACCTTCTCCGGCCTATCCCACACTTGTAAGCAGGTTGGCTATAGCTTAGTATGAACTTTGACCTATTCCTACTTATACTATACTAATAAGTATCAACTTATTAATAATTCATAATGTATCAACATTATGTATACTCTTACTTCTATTTTAAAATTTATACAATATATATAAATATATATAATATATAATTTAAAACCCAAAATAAAAGTTAGGCAACATACAACAGATATATAGGTTAATAGATAGGTAATTAACGAACTATACGGGTGTTACAAACTTTCATTTCCATTGAATTTATTAGCTACGTTATCTTATAGTCTTACCGGTTAATTAAAACGATTTTTTTTATTTATTGAAACACTAATGACATGAATTATTCATGAATTTTATTGAAATTGCATACACATGCCAGAACATGTCTTGAGGGATGTTATAAGTTTGACGTGTGTATCTTATGTGTGTAGTATGTCTGTGGCATCGTAGCACCCAAACGGATAAACCAATTTTTATTAAGTTTCTTAGGGTTCCGTACCTTAAATGAAATAAACTGGCCAAGTGCAAGTCGGACTCGCACTCGCACTTCATCTTATAACTATGATTTTTCGCAACTAAAAAATTAACTTTGTTCTTCATAGTGTTTATATGAAAAACAAAGTTATATTTGCGGTCGCTATATCTCAAAAACTGCTGACTGTATTTCGTTCAAACCAATTTTCGTAGAAAGTTTTTATTGAGATCTATAGAATATATTTTTTCTAGATTTTTCACTCCCATACTTTAAAAGTTAGAGGGGGGGGGGGGGGGGACACACATTTTACCACTTTAGACGCGCCTATCTCTTAAATGATTGACTTTAAGAAAAAAATATTTTAGGAGCATCAATGTCATTTTTAAAGACCTATCCATAGTCAGCCCACACGAATAGGTTGGAAGATTTTTTTTTGTTTTGTTTTAGTTCCATGGAAGGGGTGGCCCCCACTTAAACTTTTATATTTTTTATTTTGTATAAAAATCAGAAAGCGGTTTAAAGAATACATCTAACTGCCAAGTTCCAATTGAATTGTCTTAATAGTTTCAGAATAAAATGGCTGTGACATACGGACGGACAGACAGACAGACATGGTGACTGTATAAGGGTTCCGTTTTTTGTCATTCGGCTACGGAACTCTGAAAAAGAACACTTATAGGATCACTTTATTGTCCGTCTGTGCGTCTGTCTGTCTGTCTGTCCGTCTGTCAAGACCCTTTATCTGCAGGATGCGTAGAGGTATCACGTTGAAACTTATACTAAATACTCAGGTCTACGGTATCTTTCGCCTGTAAAAAAATTAAGTCTGTAAGTCAACGCAATCAGAAGATAATAATTATGATCGTTAATGTCGCATATTTTCGCATATTTTGCGTTTTCACAAGGGAATCAAAAACAATATGTTACTTTCCCGTTGACCTAGGATCATGAAATTTGGCAAAAAGCAAGGTTTACACCACTTTTAGTGGAATAAATCTGAAAACTGTAAACATGTGAAGGAAAACCAACAACCCCCGCATGGTGGTAGGACACTATCTAGTGTCCGCCTGGCCAGCTACAAAAAATTAAGTTAGAAAATCTGTTGCCAAAACATCTAATGTGTTCCGGCAGCTATCCTTGAGAGCCAGTTCTCATTCTAGACCTAGCGTGCTTGCCATCTTCGACCGCATCATCACTAAAAACAGGTGAGATAGTGGTCAAACGCTAGCCTATAACATATAAAATAAAAAAAAAGTTGTAAAATAACAAAAAAAGTGAATTTGAGTGAATTTACTGTTATAAAGTAAAGTTAAAGTTTAGTAAAGTTAGTACGGAAGCCTCGGTGGGCAAGTGCAACTCAACTTGGCCGGTTTTAAGGTACGGCCACATCGCGGCGTACTACGATCTGCGGGCGCGATCTCAGTACATTTCAATTGTTTTCTGATCGTGTTTGGTGTGAACCAGTCGGTTCTAATGCTACTGCGCTATCTGATCGCCGCCTAGATCGCGCACGCAGGACGCTGCGATGTGTCCGTACCTTTATTTATTATTTGATAGGATTTGTTGACAGTTTATCTATTCACTAACGGTACAATTGAGTAGATAAACTCTTAATAAATGTACCTCAGAAACCGACCATAAATCGAGAGAGTTCTTATCTAAATGCTGAGAGAATGCTAGGAGATGTTTAGATTTCTTCTGGAATCCGCAGCATCTGGAATGCCGTTTGAGCAATACACATACAAGTACGAGTAATTGTACTATTCATTATTCTGTGGTACGAGTAAAACGTTGTGAGCGATTGCCAACTCCTTTTATATATTAAACAGACTTCATTTTACATTACATCTCAAAACTATTTTTAACCGACTTCACAAAAAGGAGGAGATTCTCAATTCGTCTGTAATATGTCTATGCATGTCAATATACGAACTGCGTTGCGAGACTTGCAACTTTTTAGGGTTACGTAGCCGAATGGCAAAAAACGGAGCCCTTATAGATTCGTCATGTCTGTCTGTCTGTCCGTTCGTATGTCACAGCCATTTATTCCAAAACTATTAGCACTACACAATTGAAAGTTGATAGGTAGGTGTATTCTGTGAACCGCTATATACTTTTATTTAAAAAAAAATAAGGAGGGGCTCCCCATACATAAAAATGAAACTAATTTTTTTTTAAGGTAAGATAAAGATAAAAATAAAGATAGATTCTAAAGTGGTAAAATGTGTTTCCCCCTCCCCCCTTTAACTTTTAAAGTAAGGGAGTATAAAGTCTAAAAGATATATATGCTGTAGATGTCAATAAACACTTTAAACGAAAATTTAACGAGATGTAGTCAGCAGTTTTTGAGATATAGCGACCGCAAATATAACTTTGTTTTTCATAAAAGCACTATGATATGACATGACATTAAATTTTATGGTGGCGAAAAATGATAGTTGTAAAATACTGCGTTACGGAACCCTACGAGTGCGAGTCGGACTTGCACTTGGCCAGTTTATTATTACGTGTGATGTTATTGGTGGGATACTAATATAAGGATATGTATAGAATTAAAATGTGTTTTATATTCGACTTTCAATAAAACAAATACACATTGTGTTATATGATGATGAACTGTTCAACTAAATAAACAATGTTTAACATAAATTATTGCATACACGAAGTGCAAGTGTATTTAATTCTTCTCGTATCACTTTGAACAGTTGTCTGCAATTCTGCATAATGATAGTCGTTTATATATTATCGTTTGTTGTTGCTATAATATCGTATAGTGTAATGAATTTGAATGACGACCCTATTATTTTGAGAAATGAAGAAACTTGGTGGGGCCCAGATGAGTTGAGATGTGTTAATAATACGTCGGTACGACCTTATAAAGTTGTTTTCAGTCATAAGGTAAGGTGTTCAGTTAATTTAATACATACTCACACATACATACAATCACGCCTTTATCCCGTTACGGAAGGCAGATTCTTCTACTTACTACTTCTTTCCACATGCTCCGATCCTGACATAATACTTACCTCTTTCGCTTCTTCCACTTTCATGTGCGCCTTCAAATATGCTCGCCGGTTAAAGGTACTTATGTTTTGTCGTCTCCGATCTGGTCATGACACGTTTGCCTAGGTTGACCTCTAAGTACCAGCTGGCTCATTCACACTCGTCTCAATATCCTAATTTCGTCAATCTTTCTTCATGTATCCTTTCCCTTAAAAGCCCTATACATAGTGCCCCTGAAAGATATGGATAATTTTATTATGTCGCTACTGATAATTCAAATGCCACACAGTAATTTGCAGTAGCAAGCTAAAGGTGTTTGACTGCATATCTCTGGAGATACTCATCAAATTTCGATGAAATTACAGTGGAACTACCTTGGGAATGTACCGTACCAATTGATAAATAATCATTCGAATCGGTTCACAATTGGCAATGTAATCGCGTTACAAACAAACAATAATTTAAGATCGTTTAAAAAACTAAAAGAACCGACTTCAAACGTCGCGTTAGTCAAAGTAGCCAGGGGCCTTATTCAGTATGACCATTTTAATGTCTTACCGTGCCGTGTTACGTTATTTCCGCGTTATGGTATTCTCTATGCCAATTAAAACGCGATAGGGTAAGGTTATGAGCGCGTTTTAAGCTGTCAAAATATCGTGACATATGAGGACGTGTAACGCGCGCGTTTTGTATAATTTACCTATCGTGTGGCATACAGAATACAATTTTTCAATAACGTGACGTGGCGCGTTAAGGAACGCGTTACCTCATTGGTCATACTGAATAAGGCCCCAGCAGACGTAGTAACTATTACATAATCTGTACCAGTAGTTAGTACGAGTAAATCGTCGAGATAAGTAAAAGCGTCGTAATACAAATGTAGATTGTAAAAAATTATGTTTTAGGCACGATAAGTCCCGTATTTTAATATATATGACTACAAATGTAGATATTTTAAAAACAGCTCGGCCGATTTCGTTAAAATTTAAATGGTACCACCTGGGAACTTTATAACAAAAAAAGAATTTTCCAAATCGGTTCAGACATCTTCAAATAATCGGTGGACATACATAAAAAAAAGGTTCCGACGAATGCAATCAAAATTGAGAACCACCTCTTTGGAAACCAACCACCACCAACCACCAACCAATCCTTTTTGAAAGTCAGTTGAAAAAATACCGCACATAGATCCAAACGAGAGACCAAAACTTTTAATAGTTTTTGATCGTTTGAATCGGGGGTACTTGTACAAGTACCCCCGATTCAATTTCATTCATAATATTCATTATTCTGTGTCGGGGGTTCTTTATCAATCTAACTGTTAGAAATGTGTTATTTACTACTGGTCAAATAACGATTGTATGCACTGATTTCGCCCACTCCGTCAGTGTCTCGTCAAGTCTATATTATAAAGGTACGGCCATACCTCTGCAATCTGCTATCTGCGGTCGCGGGCGCGATCTACATTGCCATTGTTTTCTGATTGCCGTAGATCGCGTTTGTTTTGAACAAGTTGGTACAAATACCACTGCACTGATCGCGCCCGATCACGCGCCCGCAGATCGTACCAGTTTGGCTGTACCTCAGAGCAATAATTACTTTAGTAATTTTAGTAATTATTGCTCTAAGGGCTGTACCTATCCGTGCTTCTTCACTAATATTATAAACGTGAAAGTTTGAATGGATGCATGTAGCTATGTTTTTTACTCTTTTACGCAAAAAAAACTAAACCGATTGAGCTGAAAATTAGTATGTCTAGAGGTTGCACCCAGGAATTTTTTTTTTTTTTTTTTACAAAAAAGATTACTCGCAATGTGGGTTGCACATTACTAGTATTCTTGTTAACCCCTCCAACTAAGCTAAATATGCTTGTGTCTGGAGTGGGTTCAGGTCAATAGTGCAATGGGTGGGGTGGGATTCGAAATTCGATTTCGATTGTGGAATAACATAGGGTACTTTTTATCTCGACATTTTCCACAGGAGCGATGTCTAGGTCGGCTTTGATGCCGTGGTACCGAGTTCAAACCGCCGTGCACCAATGGATTTTTATATCAAAAAAATTATGTGCGCTTCTCACAGTGACCCTCCGGTGAAGAAAAACATCGTTAAGAAACCAACAACCCCCGCATGGTGGTAGGACACTATCTAGTGTCCACCTGGCCAGCTACCACCCTCAAGTGAGAAAATCTGTCACCAAACATCTAATGTGTTCCGGCAGCTATCCTTGAGAGCCAGTTCCCATTCTAGGCCTAGCGTGCTTACCATCTTCGACCGCATTATCACTTACCAACAGGTGAGATAGTGGTCAAACGCTAGCCTATAAAGTATTAAAAAAAAAATGAATTAAAGTAAAAGTGTCTCACAGATAAATGTAGTTTTATTACTGACAATGTTGATTGACTATATCGATTCCAGATGATAGCCGACCTAAAACATCGACTGATCAACTGCCGCCATTCCAAAGAAACTCCTCACGACGTGAACTTTGAATATGGCTTCAACACTAGACAGGTTCCAGCGTGGGCCCACTACTGGGCAAACGAGTACCCTTTTAGGAGCAGGGAGATCTACTTGAATCAGTTTCCTCATTTCAAGACTAATATACAAGGATTGGATATACACTTTATTAGAGTGAAACCTAAGGTTTGTTATACATATTTTTTGTATCATATAAGCTCGCGTTTAACCTCTCGGTATCTCACCTGTTGGTAAGTGATGATGCGGTCGAGGATGGTAGCACGCTAGGCCTAGAATGGGAACTGGCTGTCAAGGATAGCTGCTGAAACACATTATTTGTTTAGCGACTGATTTTCTAACTTGACAGTGGTAGCTGGCCAGGCGGGCACTAGATAGTGCTCATACATTTTTCTATATAAAGATACAAAAAGATAGAGAGATAGAAAAATCCATTGGTGCAAGACGGGGATTGAACTCAGTACTTCTGGCGTCAAAGCCGACCATCTCCCATTACACCACTGGGCCCTCAAAACAAAAACAATAACCGGCCAAGTGCGTATCGAGCCACGCACAGTGTAGGGTTCCGTAGTAGCCTGTTATTCAATGCAAGTCTTTACCCGTTATAAACAAGCAACTAGGTACTCCGTCTATGTCACTTTAAAGGATTTATTCTAAGGATTTTGTATTTGGTACAAAATTATCCAACACCCAAGTTCAATGACTATTACTGCTAAACTAATAAAATTTTCCTTTAAAGTTCATAAAATGCGCTATTATCACGAATTTTTCCAGATTTTTCAAGCCAGCAATTTAGCTTTTAGAGGGGGGACGGGACGCCCTACTGGAACAAAAATTTGCACTTTAAAGTTTAATATTTCGTAAATGGAGCATTCAATCGAAAAATGTTATTTGCAACCCTGAAATCATTTTAAAAGACCTATTCAACGATACCCCACACAAAGGGGGTAGACGATGAAAGAAAAATTCATCCCCACTTCTCATATAGGGGAGCTACCCTAAAAAAAATATTTTTCAGAATTTTATTTCAGCTTTTTGTCGGCGTCATTTATTTACATACCCCCACAAAATTACAACTTTCTAGTATTAACGGTCTCT
Source organism: Cabera pusaria (assembly GCA_954871355.1). NCBI lineage: Eukaryota > Metazoa > Arthropoda > Insecta > Lepidoptera > Geometridae > Cabera > Cabera pusaria. The sequence goes on along the minus strand of OX940909.1, from coordinate 4,009,398 downwards.
TTGCAAAACCTCGGACAGACAGACAGATAGACAGACAGACGGACAAGACGAAACTATAAGGGTTCCTTGTCAGGACTACGTAACCTTAAAAACCGACTTCAAATGCTGCGCTAGTTATTTTCAGAACCAAGTTTGAGGTGTATCTTCATATATCTGGAGATACTCATCATCATCAAGCATACCTACTAATCTCTTAAACAAAAATATTAATTTCTGTTGCTCTGAGTTCTAAGGTAAAAAAACAATCATACATAAAAATGCCTGCAGTCGATTGAGGACCACCCCTTTTTTGTGATGTTGGTTAAAAATAATGATTAAAATTCATCATCATCATCATCAGCCGGTATCAGTCCACTGCTGGACGTAGGCCTCCCACAAGACACACCATGGAGCCCAATTTCATCCGGAGACTGATTCTTCTCATCGCATGAGAAGAATCAGCCACGCCATTCAACATCCTTTTTTTTTAAATAATAATAATAAAAAGTTTATTTTATCTCACAAAAGGTTCTTAAATTATATTACAGAACTTACTGACAAGGTTAAGAATATTCAACCGTCGTTGTTAAAATTGGTTGACCATATCTGTCGCTATAACCTTGCGGTGTTCGGCAGCAGTCAGCCCTTGAGAGTCAGAGTATTCTTTAAAGACTAGCGTGTTCCCAATCTTCAACCACATCGTTGCTTATCACCAGGCGAGACAGTGGTAAAACGCAAGCCTGTTAGATTAAAAAAATAGTTGGGTAAAACTTTCTCTAAACATATTTAACCTTTTTGTTTCAAAGTCGGTAAAAAAATTACAACAGCAAAACATTTCCTTTGCAATCGTAATAATAATGGGTTGCAAAAGAATAAGTTTTTTTTAAACATTAAACACAGCTATTAAAGTTTTAAATGAAAATTATAGATGTCTAGAAGGATTACATAGCGTGACGACTGTGCTAACCTAGGGGCCTACTATGAGATCTAATACAATTTTATTTCAATCTTATTATGACGTAGATAAATAAACGCTGCATCATTTATTAGAAGTAATTGTTAAATATATTGACATATTTATTATACAGGATGTTTGGTGGATGGATCGACAAATTTTTTGGGGGGTTGGGGGGGTCATGTTTCAAGTTTTCCCCGGTAGACCCGAAGTCCTTAGTTTCACGGTGTTTTAGATAATATATATATTTATATATTTTAATCATTGATGATTCAAACCGTGGCTATGTCACTTCAGTCAGTTCAGTCAGTAATCTACACTTTCCTAAACTAAACTTTCGACCAGCGCCGGCGTTGGTATCACCAGTCGGTTGTAGTGTAGTGTAGTTTAGTGACTGCTCACACGCGTGTAACGTATGTTATTATTTAAATGACGGGATAACTGCGCATTTGTATTCTATATATACTAATCATACTCATTTTGCAAGTTTGACAAAAAACAAGCATAATATTGTTCATTTCTAACCGTCATTTCTAACTTCAAAAAAAGGAGGTTTCTCAATTCGACCGTATATATGTTTTTTTTTTATGTTTGTTCGCGGATAACTTCGTCGTTTATGAACCGATTTTGATGATTCTTTTTTTGTTGGAAAGGAAATATCTCAAGTGTGGTACTATAGTAATTTTATTGAGGTCTGATTAGTATCTCCAGAGATATGGAGATAAACACCTCAAAATTGGTACTGAAAATTAATAGCGCGGCATTGAAGTCGGTTCTTTTTCGTTTTTTAAACGATCTTATTTATGCTAACAATACTAAACTGACAACTTCATATATCTTCATATATCTACTTCATATGGCATACGACTGACAAGTCGGCGTAAAATTCACTTTTTCGACTTAAAATTTGACTCATAGTTAGGGACTTTGATGTTATTTTGTAAGGTAAATAAAACGAATTCGTAAACTTTTTTTTTATTTCATTGAGTCAATCCTTCACTAATGCACATCGTATTGGGCGCGCGCCGGTACATTGCGCGCTGAACGAAGTAATAACAACGCTAGATCGAGCGCCTTAGACACATTTTTGCTTTTATTGTCTGAAATAAGCGTTGGCATTGTGTTTTTGTAGGGTATTGAAATATCTGTTACGTAGTAACTTTTATATAATCTGTGCACCAGTGTGCCTAACTTCGAGCATTTACCAATGTATATGTTAACGTTGTAATCCGCAAACATTAATTCCTGCCGATACTTACGGAGGACGAGGTAAACACGCATTGCACACACACAAATCACTCACTTTAGCGATCCCGCACATTAGCTTGAAATACGCACACAGTATTAAAAATACAGCGTAGTTACGCACGCTCATATGGCCAAAAATGATTATATGGCCAGCAGAGGGGTACGCCTTGCGTTAACATCTCCATTGGTAAATGCTCGAAGGTGCCTAAAGAAGTTTTCACTTCAAAAAAAGTCGCCGCGACTCAGTAAGACCGAAATAAAAATGTTGAAATCTTTAAGGTAACCCCCTGCTAGTTTTAAGAATGCTATTACATAGAGTCTAGTTATGAACATGTTACTGATAAGAGAGTGCGAAATGTTACGCTCCTTTATTATTAGATAATAATTAGTAAGTCAAGCATAATGTCTTAAAAATAATATCGTTTAAAAACTAAAAAAGAACCGACTTCAATGTTCATTTTCAGTACCAATTTTGAGATGTTTATCTCAATATCTCTGGAGATACTTATCAGACCTCGATAAAATTACCATGGTACCACACTTGGGATATCTCCTTTCGAACAAAAAAAGAATAATCAAAATCGGTGCATAAACGACGAAGTTATCCCCAAAACAACAACATCCCCAGAACAAACATAAAAAAAAAAAAAAAAAAAAAAAAACCTCCTTTTTTTGAAGTCGGTTAAAAAGACGTCTGCCTAATTACAATTACTACCACCCAGATTGTGTTTTTATTATGATATAAGGTACTTACCAGGACAAGCACGACGTTTGACTGATGGTAAACGATGATAATACCTTTATCAGATTTCCGGCCAAGTGCGTGTCGGGCCACGCACAGTGTAGGGTTCCGTAGTAGCCCATTATTCAATGCAAGTCTTTACCCGTTATAAACAAGCAATTAGGATGATCGTATTTGTCACTTTAAAGGATTTATTCTAAGGATTTTGTATTTGGTACATAATTATCCAACACCCAAGTTCAACGACTATTAGTGCTAAACTAATAAAGTTATCTTAACCGCTATATTATTCCTTTAAAGTTCATGAAATGCGCTATTATCACGAATTTTTCCAGATTTTTCAAGCCAGCAGTTTAGCTTTTAGTGGGGGGGGGGGGGGGACGCCCTACTAGAACAAAAATTTGCACTTTAAAGTTAAATATTTCGTAAATAGAGCATTCAATCGAAAAATGGTATTAGCAACTCTTAAGTCATTTAAAAAGACCTATTCAACGATACCCCACACGATGAGGTAGACGATGAAAAAAATTTCACCCCCACTTCTCATATAGGAGAGCTACCCTAAAAAAAATATTTTTCAAAATTTTATTTCAGCACTTTGTCGGCGTCATTTATTTACATACCCCCACAAAATTACAGCTTTCTAGTATTAACGGTCTCTTAGCAAAACTTCGGACAGACAGACAGACGGACATGACCAAACTATAAGGGTTCCTTGTCAGGACTACGGAACCCTAGAAAGGCACCTATCAAACAAAACAGAATACCTAAATCGGTTCATCAGTTTGGGCACTACGATGCTACAGACAGAGACACAGATACACACGTCAAACTTATAACACCCCTTCTAATTGCGTCAGCGGTTAAAAATTAAGGTGAAAATAATGATTTTTTCTTTCAGCATCTGAGTGACAAAAAGGATTCTGATTTTACATCTTTAATATTCGCAACCCTAAAAATCTGTTTCAGGTCCCAGCAGGAGTGAAGGTGGTACCATTGCTGCTTCTCCACGGATGGCCAGGGTCCGTCAGGGAATTCTATGGTGCCATACCTTTACTGACAGCTTACTGTCCTAAAAGAGGCTTTGCTGTAGAAGTCATAGTGCCCAGTTTGCCTGGATTTGGATTTTCTGATGTAAGTTGACCTTACTCTTTTGAGAACTTAGGTTATTTAGAGTGAAAACTATAGGTAATTGAAGTATGCAAAGTTTAGGTAACCAAAGATGGAAACCGCAGGTGTAAACCATTAATTACTTTTGAGCTACATACATACATACGTCATCAACACCAATATTATAAATGTGAAAGTCAGTTTGTTTGTGTGTAAGGGACTTCTTCACGGTCAAACGGCTGGTCTGATTTAGCTGAGACTTTGCACAGGGATAGCAAGTATTATGGATTTTTTATGATATGAGGTAACAGGACAAGCACGACGCTCGCCTGATGGTAAATGATGACTTCTACCTATTACAGATACAGCGGCATGCAAAATTCTGGACTGCCATAATTTTTTACGTCACTGCACTGCGCATGTTACCTTGAGACATAAAGATGTTGAGTCTCACATGCCCTGTAATTTCAGGAAAAAAAAAAAATTATTATAAATAACACTAGGCTATAGGATAGTTTTTGATCCAGTCAAAGCCGCGGGGCACAGCTAGTGTAATTATAAAAGAAGTCATACATGCATGGAATCCTTCAAAATGTACCTTAAAAGAATCTAGACAGGTGGGCAACTCACGAGTGACACCTCTAGTGTTGCAAGTGTCATAGGCGACGGTTACCACTCTCCATCAGGTGGGCCGTCTGCTTGTTTGCGACCTAAATCATAAAAAATAAAACTGGCCAAGTGCGAGTCAGACTTTTGTCCCGCACACGGAGGGTTCCGATCCGAACACCAACTAAGTAAACGTTAAAATAAAGGTAGAATAGTATTATATAGTAGTAATAGTAGTAATTAATATTATTAAATATCTGGTTGACCGAGCTTTGCTCGGTATTTTTTGCCACTTAAACAGACAAATATGACTCTTCCCGACATCTATTGACGAATAATAATACCATTTTTTTTATTGAGAGCCACTAACTGCTTTACCCACACAGTAACACTAAAGCTACTTCTACTCGCCAATAGATGTCGGGAAGAGTAATATTTTAAGTTGATTATTAATAAAGTTGATTATTGAAAACATGAATAAAACAACATTTTCTGAAAATGATTCCTAGCTCGATCGATTTATCGCCCCCGAAATCCCCTGTAAGTATACTAAATTTTATTTAATCGTTGGAGCCGCTTCCGAGATTCATATGAAGGTAAAGACGATAGCGCCATCTTTGATGCTAGCAAGATGGCGCTGCGCTATCGTAAAAAAATTTTTTCAAACTTTTCTTTAATTTTTAACTTTGTTCTGTTCTTAGTATTTGTTATTATAGCGGCAACAGAAATACTTCATCTGTGAAAATTTCAACCGTCTAACTATCACGGTTCATGAGATAGAGCCTGGTGACAGACGGACAGACAGACAGACAGACAGACAGACAGACAGACGGACAGCGGAGTCTCAGTAATAGGGTTCCGTTGGTACCCTTTGGGTTCGGAACCCTAAAAAGATAAACAAATTACTAACATTAGGCTTTTTAGGCAGTAAAACAATTGACTGTCCTATTGAAGACTTTTGGTGTTTGTAAACACAAGTCAATGAGGTCCTTTTTACACGACTACGGCGAAACAAAAAGGATGGTTAAGATGTCCAGGTGGACAAGTAGTCGATTACTGACTTCTTGTGTATAATTTGATATTCTATGTCAACTCTACACCAATATTATAAATGCGAAAGACAGTTTTATGTTTAATTATATTTTAATACGGGACTTATCGCACTAAAAACATAATTTTATTTACCTCTACGTTTCGATCAAGTTGCATTGACCGTGGTCACGAGAAGACTGAAGTTGTAGGTATCAACATTGTTTTGATTGAGAGTAGTTTGAAACTACCCTCATTTCATTTGATCGGAGTTGCCATTGCGACACACAATACTGATGACATCGGCAGATTTTCATTGATTTAAACTTTTGATTTCCGTTGTTTCATAACAATGCTGATACCCAAACTTCAGTCTTCTCGTGACCACGGTCAATGCAACTTGATCGAAACGTCGAGGTCACAGAACACTTATATCCTAGCGGTCGAGGTAAATAAAATTATGTTTTTAGCGCGATAAGTCCCGTATTACAACATAATTATGTGAAATAATATAAATAAATAAAAAAAATATATAAAATAAATAATTATGTATATCGCGAAAATTTAAAATTTACTAGTTTTATGTTTGTTGTTCGGAACTTCTTCACGGTCAAATGGCTTGACCGAATTGGCTGAAATTTTGCACAGAGTTAGCCAATATAGTAGATTAGGACATAATATGATTTTCAACGCGGGCGAAGCCGCGGGGGACGCTTATATTTTAATGTAATAATAATGGGGTGGATTATTCTTATACAACATTTCAGCACAATCAGTCGTCTCAATTAGCTGTTTAAAATTAATTAATTAATAGATTATTATAAATGGTAGTATGAAAGAAGATGTTAAAAGGAAAGGAAAAAAATGCGTTCTTTGAATCAAATTTCTTCTTGATCGATCAAACGAAATCAAAAGAAGAATATTATTACACGACGGACTCGCTCGAAACCTCGAGAATATTCGACTAAAGGTACAACCAAACCGTAGCGACCTGCGGGCGCGTGTGCGGGTGCGATCAGATATTGCAGTTGTATTTGTACCGACTTGTTCACACCAAGCGCGATCTACGGCGATCAGAAAACAATTGAAAAGCAGCACAAGCAAGCGCGTCGCGCAAGCAGAACGAAATCATCATTCGCGAATCATCATTCACCAGCCGAAATCAGTGCGATTGCACTGATTTATGAATTACAACCGGTATATAACATTATTAATATTATTACAACTTAAACTGTGAATATTTCTGGCGTAATGCAGGCACCAGTTGTATCAGGTCTTGGGGCAGATGGCATGGCAGTTGTGATGCGGAATCTAATGCAGAGACTCGGATTCAAGAAGTACTACATTCAAGGAGGAGACTGGGGCTCCTTTATTGGTGCCAATATGGCTACCATGTTTCCTAAAGTGAGTTGGCAAATATTATAAACAGTTCGAGTTCACAAAGATTTTGACTGATCTTAACATATCACAATTAGCAAAATACACACTGTTTGAGATGCCTTTTTATTTGGTTATAGTAAAAAAGCTCATATTCAAATCATCTAGCCTCCTAGACAAAATCAAATTTCATTGCCAATTTTACTTTGTTGCGGAAAAATAAATGTAATTCCCATATATTCTGAAGTTGCGTTAGCGTGAAAGAAAAGCCAAATTGGATTTTGTCTAGGGGGCAGATCTGACAGCAAATGATGCCTAAAGGTACGGCCACACCGCAGTGTCCTGCGTGTGCGATCTAGGCGGTGATCAGATAGCGCAGTAGTATTTGTACCGACTGGTTCACACCAAACGCGATCTACGGCGATCAGAAAACGATGATGAAAACGATGAAAATCGGATCGCGAACGCGCAAGCGGACGCAGGACGCGCGGTGTGGTCGTACCTCAAAAGATTTTTTGTAACATATGGTGTTTGAAAACTAACCTCACCCGTTGGTAAGTGAAGATGTGGACGAGGCTAGCAGCACGCTAGGCCTATAATGAGAACTGGCTCTCAAGGATAGCTGCCAGAAGACATTAGACGTTTGGCGACAGATTTTCCAACTTGAGAGTGATAACTGGGCTACCTGGCCAGGTGGACATTTAATAGTGTAAACTTTACATTTTAGCAAATATTCTGATTTCAGGAAGTCTTAGGCTACCATTCCAACCTGGCCTTCGTATTTACCCGCAGTGGACTCATGATGCATGCTCTGGGTGAAATAATGCCATCTCTTGTGGTCCCTTCGAACCTGTTTAACCGAATGTACCCCCTCATTGAGAAGCTGAATGGAATGATGGAAGGATTTGGATATTTGCACTTGCAGTCCACTAAACCCGAATCTCTTGGTAGGTACATTTTAAGAAATACTTGTCGGCTGCTTCTCTATGAAGAGTTACTAAGTTTGCAAAGACCATATGTTCAAGTACTAGCTTCAAATAGAACCATACAACTGAGGAAGGTACGACCATACCACGGCGTCCTGCGTCCGCGTACGCGATCGCGATCTGATTTTCAATCATTTTCTGATCGCCGTAGATAGCTTTTGGTGTGAACCAGTCGGTACAAATACTACTGCGCTATCTGATCGCCGCCTAGACCGCGCACGCAGGATACCGCGGTGTGGTTACATAAGGTTAAGGTTATAATCATGAAGAGTTTTGCCTCCAATCTTTGAGTATTCAGTGGCTGAATACCCAAAAACCTCCAGTAATTCTGAACCTTTAAAATTCACATGAACGCGTCCACAGGTATAGCCCAATCGGACTCCCCAGTCGGTCTACTTGCCCACATAGGCCAGATGGTTTCTGTGGCCACTCGCTATTATTACAAGAATAGAAAAGACGGAGGTCTAGATCACTATCCTAAGGAAACCTTCATAGACAATCTGATGATCTACTGGTCTACTAACAGCATCACGTCAGCTATGAGGATCTACGCTGAGACAATCAATAAGAAGTTCACCACTCATGTCAGAGAGTAAGTAGATAGCTCAAATAATGTAAGCCTCTTATACAAAGACAATAAGAGACAACTCTCTTCATTGGGAAACCCTATGTGACAGACTTTACAAACAAAACCTTAAACCTTGCTCTAGAATTTCTCCACTTATTGGTAAAACCCCATTTTAATCAGTTATTTATAAAGCGACGAAGCGAAAGCGACTATTATATATTTAAGGAGACTAGCAATGTGGGTTGCGGGTTGAAGTGGGTTCACGTCAATAGTGCAATGGGCTGAGATCGAACTTACGACCTCTCGATCGCCAGGCCGACGCCTTAGGTATAAGGCTATTGCCGCTTATAAATAATAATGCTTATATTATGTCTAATATCCCTCCATATCTCTCCCGTTGGTAAGTGATGATACTGTCGAGGATGGTAGTACACCAGCCTAGCGTAAAAACACGCTAAAACGACTTACCGTATTTTGTAGTAGTAGGACTTCTGCTGTCTGCTTCTGTCCGCTTGGGGCGGTACTACCACTTTGCCTATTAATTTTCAGCCGTGAAATAGGAATGTTTCTTGATTGAAATGGCAAGGTGTCCAGTGAAATTACAGGGCATGTGAGACTCAACAGCTTTATGTCTCAAGGTAATAGGCGCAGTGCGGTGACATGCACAATTCTGGACTGCCAGAGTTTTGCATGCCGCTGCATCTGTTATAGGTAGACGTCATCGCTTACCATCAGGCGAGCGTCGTGCTTGTCCTGTTACCTTTTACCATAAAAAAATAATAATAAAAATAATAACACGTATGAACTTATATATATTAATTACTACCAGCCCGCCCCGGCTTCGCACGGGTAGAACATATATGCCTACAAAATTTGCATCAGTTTGTTGCATCAAATATAAAATATGAACATATTTAACAACCATCGTCATATTTCATCCAATTTACACAAAACCTTAACGAATTATGCACTTAAACCTTCCTCATAAACACTCTGGCTATGTATGTATCTGGCTGGTAAAAACCGCATGGTAATCCGTTCAGTAGCTATTGAGATTATTGCGAACAGACAGACGCAGTGATGAACTTTGTTTTATAATACTTAAGTATTGATATTGGACGGCCCTTTGGCGTAAAGGATAGTTACCCTGATTATGAACCGACGGTCGTTAGTTCTAATCCTAGCTATATACCTACCAATGAAAGTTTTATGTGCATTCATGAATCATGAGTTTTCGTACAGTGGTAGTGGAATCATTAAATCTACCAAAAAGTAGCTTACCACCAAGGAGTACATCTGCCGCCGTAACCTTACGGCGTTTCCCGACGCAAAATGTAGGGGTAATATACGTTTAACGTGTGTATCTGTGTGTCTGTCTGTAGCATCTTAGCACCTAACCGGATGAACCGATTTTGTTTTTATTATTGATAGTTTTTTTTTGTTTGATAGATGTCTTCATCGAGAGTTTTCTTAGCTTTGATTCATGAAAATTCGTTCAATCGTTATAAAATTATGAGCTTTTTTCTAGTTAATTGCGCTATGAAATCAACTTTCATAGGTCTGATCAATTCGAAAATCTTCTTCTTCAACGATATTGTAAGAACATGGAAGCCTCCTGGACTCTACAGAATACTCAAATCCTCACCAACTTACAGCTCAGATTTTAAATGTCGTGTTTAGAGTCATTGGAAAAAGCTATTATACATAAATCAGTCGGGGTGGTATAATATTATATTATATTATTATATATATAGATGAATATTATTTTATACAATAGATCATATTATTATACTATATTGACTTCAAATTGATTGTGATCGGTGGGGATCTACAGCATAGCTAAGCTTATAATAATATTTTCGTAGTAACTATGACCTAATCTGTGGTTTCACTGCAAATATTTTATTAATTTTGCGAGCGTGTTTGTGAAATTCGTGATATCTTCTAGAGTTTTCATTTGAATTATATACTGTAAAGGACAATTTTAATCTATAATATGTGGCCAAGCTAATTAACGTAATTACTTGGATAAGGATTAATACTATATACTTGAAAATAGCCTTGGGAGTTATGTAATATTTTTTAACAAACATTTTAAGAATAAAATGGTTACTGTGAGTCAACCTTAAGACACAGACATATGCTGTCGCGGACTTTTTTGTAGGTCTTATTAAGTTGTACAACTCTTGCATAAAAAATATTCTTCTATCTATTTTCAATTAAGCGTTTAAGCGTTCGTAAGAAACGTGTTTTTTCGACCGTTTATTTGCCGACTTAGGTTGCAAATTAGGTCTCCACGAATGTACCTTTGATTTAAACGGGATAATATATAGCCTATTTTCATTCCGAAAGTCCATTCTATGTATTAGTGAAAGAATTTTTTAAATCGGTTCAGTAGTTTTTGAGCTTACTCATTACAAACATACAAAAATACAAATGTTCTCTCTTTATAATATTAGTATAGATATAGATAACATGAACTTGACACGGCACGCATCGTCAGGAGGTTCCTCTCTCTGCAGCCCTAACCACCGGCAGCTTGGGCCCTGCTGCGTTGCCGGCGGCACCCTAGGTTTAGGTTTTTTATAATGTCTTATGTTTTTATAATAGTTTTTCTTCATTATTTTTATATGATATATTGTAAAAAACCTAAGCTTAAGAAAAATGAATAAATAAAGTGAAAAATAATAAAAAAATGAAGTAATTTGCATGAAGGTAGCTTTCTTTGTTTTTGTTTATTTAATTTTTACTTTATTTTAAAAATTGCCACGCGCGCCCTATCGAAACCTCGCGCCCCTAAGCAATGTGCCTAGTTTACTGTTCTGATATCTGCAACTGATGCTAGGCCTAGAATAGGAACTCAATAAATTTACCTTAAATTTTTGTAGGGCTCCAACCGCAGTGCCGACATGGGTGATCCAGCCTCTGTACGAGATCGCGTACCAGTCACCCAGCATCTTGAAGACCAAGTTCACCAACTTACTCCATGCCACTGTGGTGGAAGACAAGGGTCATTTCCTCGCCCTTGAAGACCCCAAGTTGTTCTCTGAAGATGTTCTGAAAGCTTTAGGGGAGTTTATTAAGTGGCATAGACAAAAATTAAAATAATTTTAATTTTGAACCGTCTTCAAGAACGGAGGAGGTTCAATGTTAGTGTGCGTCTATTTATGTTTTAGCAGTCGTTGTTTTGGAAATAAATTGAATGAGGCATTTTCTTAAAAAAAAAACATGTTAGTTCCCAGATACTCAACAGACAGTGTAAATGAGAATAAGTAAAATACAATACCACCAATAAATTTTTTTATGATAATAAATCTGACAAACTTCGTCAGTCTTTTTCGATTTTTAACATTTGTAATTATTAACAACTATTTTTAAACTAACTAAGCTAAAACTGAAGAGCATATGCGTAGCCATGCAAGGCGGCAATAGCCCAATGGATAGGGTGTCGGACTGGCGATCGAGAGGTCGTGAGTTCGATCCCCACCCCACCCATTGCACTATTGACCTGAACCCACTCCAGGCACAAGCATATTTAGCTTAGATGGAGGGGTTAACAAGAATACTAGTAAAGTGCAACCCACGTAATCTTAAAAAAAATATATTACGAGTATAAATTAAAATAATTCTTTGGGTTCCGCTTCATTGTATTCATTATTGTTTCAACATGAAATTTGTTCGTTTTAATTATTAAATTTTGATCACGAATGAAACGCAAATATTAATAACATTATTATTTGACCTTGTGTAACTGAACATACACAAACTTACACAAAAGAATGGTCTCCCATACTTATGTAAACTAGGTACAAATGTACTGTGCGCACAGGATTAAGAAACAAACCATGTTATTTTTTGACGTGACAACGTCTAATAAATCGATGAACGCCGGCTGCATGCACGAAAAACGTCCGTTTCGCTCATTGTCCCGTTACGCTCATTATACTCTATTACGCTTGCGCCGATTTCATCAATGTTTTGTTGAACATGAACATGAACATGAACATGAACATGAACATGAACATGAACATGAACATGAACATGAACATGAACATGAACATGAACATGAACATGAACATGAACATGAACATGAACATGAACATGAACATGAACATGAACATGAACATGAACATGAACATGAACATGAACATGAACATGAACATGAACATGAACATGAACATGAACATGAACATGAACATGAACATGAACATGAACATGAACATGAACATGAACATGAACATGAACATGAACATGAACACGAACACGAACACGAACTCGAACACGAACATCAATGTATTGTTATGACGTTGTCACATTAAACTATCGTCCGTAAACCAACTTTATCGACAACCATTTTTTTATATTTTATACCTTACATAGTTGTATTAAGCTTATTAAGTTTAAATCTGTATATTTAGATATGGTGGCAGTTTTTAAAGTCAGTTCTTAACTAACTAACTTTACAATTGTAATAAATATATTCGACATCTATTCGAATGAATAATGCACGTTTTATTTTTGTCTTGACTTAGAACATCTCATGTATGCCATGGTATCGGCTCAAGGCACTTATATACATATGTCCCACAGACAAAACAATATACGACAGACACAACATGACAGAAGAATACACGGACAACAAAGTGATCCTACAAGGGTTCCTTTTTAGGGTTCCGTACCTCAAAAGGTAAAAAAAGGAACCCTTATAAGATCACTTTCTTGGCCGTCTCTCTGTCTGTCTGTCCGTCTGTCCGTGTGTCACCACCGATTTTCTCAGGAACAGGTGGACCAAGCAAGTTGAAATTTATAGCAGATACTGAGGTCTATAGTCCCTATTAGGTGTATAAAAATCAAGGTTCTGAGTCAACACGATGAAAAGATATGGGCAAATTTAGATTTTCGCGAAAACTTTTAAGTACCAAAATTTACCTTAATTTTCAACTTACTTTATTTTTCGGAATTTTCCCTTTACTTGTGCTGTAAGACCTTGCTTTTGACCAAAATTGACAATTCTAGGTCAACCGGAAGTACCCTATAGGCTTTGGGTCGAAAACCTATAGGGTACGTTTGGCAAGAAGCAAGGTCTTACAGCACAAATAAAGGAAAAATTCCAAAAAATAAAAAAAAGTTGTAAATTAAAGGGTGTCCCCATACATACATAGTATCGGCAATTAAGATAGGCCTCTCAGTTATATGAGCGCTCATACAATTTAGAGGTCTAGCTTAATTGTTACCACCCAACGTTGGTACGGAAGCCTCGGTGGGCGAGTCTAACTCGACTTAGCCGGTTTTATTTTCCTTTTGAGGTACAGATCCCTTAACTTGAAAAATGTCAGATGATATTTGGAAAATCCTTGTCCCGAAGGATGCTTAAAAAATCACCGAAGTCTACGTTTAGAACAATTTGCATGTTATGTAATACTTCACATTATACTTAACGCATGTAACATCGCAGGAGTAAACTAGTGTCTCAATAATAACGTAAAATATATATAATTAACTGATTACAAAATACTTCAACCGCTCGCAAAGTAATCTATAATTTCGACTGCGCCCGCATACTGCATTTCCTTCATTCAGTGTTTAACCATTCCACCACCCAGTCGTTTAAACTAGATCGAGAATGAATACTACAGTTATTCTATCAATAGTTATAGTTTTTTTCTTCTCAGTGATATATTTAAGTGAGGGCAAGATAAGTAAACCACATGACCAATGGTGGGGACCAGAAATACTAAAGTTGGGAAATGATACTTCTATACGACCGTTTAAGATACAATTTAGCGATGAGGTGAGTTTACTTTTTTAACCACGTTTATCAACCGACTTCCTAAATGGAGGAAGTTCTCAATTTGTTAAAATGTTTTTTTTGTATGCTTGTTACGTGATAACAATCACGTAGCAAGCATACAAAACTTACTTTGACAGATTTTTTTTATTTCATCAAGATCGCCATTTCAAACTTACATAATCATTAACATTAATTATTAAACATTGCATAAACATTTCAAACTTACTACTGATTAGATGACATGTGAAGTCGGTTTTTCAACCGAAAATTAGGAGGTTATCTCACTCACTTGCGTTATTTTGCTCAAAATCGCTATGTGCTGTTAAAAAAGATTTCTCTTATGTTTTGTATAAAACTTGCATACACTTACGTCATTGAAATCGTCTCTAATTCAGCTGACTAATTCTAATTAATGTAAATAAATTGCAGCACTTTTTCGTTAATTATCTTCTCAATAATTCACTTGTTAGGTTAATTTATTTTTTGTTTATACTTTGTGCTGTAAGTGTTTAATAAGTCACGCAATGATCAGTAGGTATAATATCGTTTTATAACGTAAAGCCGGCTTTTCACTATGAGATATAATGTAAATTACATTTTGTGCTATATATAATATCCCGCGATTGCTGTTCACACTGTAAGATATATATAGTTCACTTTTGGTTGTCTATGGTTTCATTCAAACACTGGGCTAAATACACTCATTGTGTGGAGCAATAATAAAAATAAAAAACAAAAAAAAACTGATGGCGAGGCAGGGGGAGGCCCGGTGTCCGGGGAGGTGAGGTAAAATATAAACCTTCAAATATCGCTCAGTCGGTCGAACAAATATTTATAGCTTAGGATGTAATATAAAAAATAAAAAAAATTATAGCATAGTGTACACGGTCTCATATAATATGTATGACAAGCGATAAAATTTTATATCTCAAGATATAATATAAATTAAATTATATCCCATAGTGAAAAGCCGGCTTAACAATCACGAACTCATATTACGAATAGACAGCCAATTGCGAGTCAGGCCAATCGCAGTGTAGGGTTTTTTTTTTAAGTTTCATTATGGCTCCACACGATTAGTGTATTTAGCCAGTGTCAAGTATTGAAATTCATCAAGTTTTTATGAATTTTAGTCGTAGAGATGGGTCAAAGTCACAGTTCAGGTCAAGTTTCAAGTCAAAGTCTTGTCTAAGTCATACCATCAGTAAAGATGTGGACTTTACTGAAGATTTTCGGTGGAATTTTGGTGTGAACGCAAATAGCATGTTTTTCAACATTATGCTGTCCCTACACTCATAGACAATCACCGGCACTTAATGACTAATAATCCACATTTATTACACATTAACTCGCGGAAGAACACAAGTTTTAGGAAAAAATACAATGAGAGCACACACACCACAGATCTATATATGATATCTGTGACACACACTTTTCCATGTTCTCGCCAAAACTCCCAGTGTAGGGTTTCGTAGTTACCTGTCACTATTGACGTTTATTATTACCGTAGTGTTGCAAGGTGTCCCAATTTTCACAGGTCAAGGGACGCGTCCCGATTACACCTTATTCTGGACGCTTAATGTCCCGATTTTTTAGCCTCTATAATTGGCAAGTTTGGTATTTTACCAAACTACCTAACCAGCTAAAAAAAAAACAAAAAGCTAATATAATTTATGCTAATTTCCTAACATTTTCTGTGTTACACATTACTAGTTGTTAACCCCTCTGACTAAGCTAAATAGGCTTGTGTCTTAAGTGGGTTAACGTCAATAGTGCAATTGATGGGGATCGAACTAACGAAACATATTAATATTAATTTGATCAAACAGCCAGGAAAATGACTTGGATCAATGATGTTTCATTACTTGCCTAGCCATTTGATCAAACAGCTAGGCAAATGACTTAAATCGATGACGTTTCATTACTTGCCTAACCTGTTTATTAGTCTGACACTAAGACGCTGTTTAATTAAGAGGCTAGACGTTTAATTGAACGGCTAATTCAACTATCTGCCTGCGACATATATACATATATAGATATATTTATGTTTGTTCGCGGATAACTTCGTCGTTTGTGAGCCGATTTTCATGATTTTTTACTAGTTGGAAAGGAGATACCTATCCCTAGAATGGCACCGTAGTAATTACATCGAGATCTGATAAGTATCTCCAGAGATATGGAGACAAAAACTTGGCCCTCAAAATTAAGAGCGTGGCATTTCAAGTCGGTTCTTTTAGTTTTTTAAAAGATCCTATGATATATCAACTCAATAAAAACAAAGATTCTAATCGGAAAGATTTCCGCAACCAAATATCTCACGGAATAATAAATATTCTAAATTCAAAATGACGCTTCCAAATTCGAATATACCCGATTGAAATGAGAATAACTATGCATTAAAAATTTAAACTATGGTTTTAAATTTAGAATTAAAGCATTATTGTATGCAAGCATTATGTTTTATTTGATGTTCACTAGAATCATTGTATTCCATTTTCAGATGATATCAGATCTATTATACCGTCTGGAAAACTACCGCCCCGCCAAACCTACGCTTCCAGATGTAGGCTTTGAATATGGGTTCAACACCAGAGAAGTACCGCGCTGGATCGATTACTGGGCCCATCAGTACCCGTTCAAAGAGAGAGAGCGCTACTTGAACCAGTACCCACAATACAAGACTAATATTCAAGGATTGGATTTACATTTCATTAGAGTTGCTCCAGAGGTAAAGTATACTTTAACAATTTACAAAAATATAAAGTGTGAAACACTTCAAAGAAACATAATATTTGATTTACGCAGTGCAACATCTCTCGTCGGATTTGAAAACTGTAATGCTTTCTTCCGAATGATTGACTTACGTAATAAGTAGTCATAGATGGCGCCACCAATGCATAATTGGGTTAACAAATGCAATCCACTAATTTTGTCGTAACGATACTTCGCACCGTGGCTTAATTGGCAAAGCACCGGAACATGTTATTCCGGAGGTTGCGGGTTCAAGTCCCGTCGGTACGATGTAATATTGGATTGTGTTTAACAATTTACAAAGTATACTTTGATTGTTATTAAATATTGTTTAAAAAAACTCTATTTGCTATCACAGAATGATAAATAGTCATAGACGAAATTAATATAAATTGACTGCGCAAAACGGCCCTGATGAGACCGGCCTAGAACGGAGTTTTTCCATGTCTTTTGTATGGACAACTTATATATATACTAAACATATAATATAGAACATATATAGCACTAGCTGGTTGTTAGACAAGGACACACTCCCACCTGGGCGCCTTTCGATTGGGCCGTTTCGTTCTACAAAGCAATTACAACCTTATTGTTAGAGCATACGGATTAAATTGAATTTGTCAAAACATCTGCAGTGCACCATTCTTTTATATTAAGTCTATGTAAATAGTACTACAGTGCCACAAGTATAACTTGGCGGTGGTGGTTATTGGAACTAATTATTTTAATTGAAACTGTGAGTTTGACGTTTGAGAGATTACCGCGACATTATTGTTGATAAATCTGCTACATTAAAATAGTTCAATAATGCCAAAAGTAATTAAAAATGGTTTAAGAGAAACTGTTATCAAAGTACAAAGTAAAAGCACAGTGGCGCACAGGCACGCCAAGTTATACTTGCTGGACTGTACGTAGTGCTATTCTGCATAATGGAGGACTATTATCTTTTCTGTGATAATAGTTTTTTTATGTTTATTATGATATCACACGATTATTGTATTTAGCCAGTGTCAAGTATTAAGATTCTTCAATTTTTTGTGAATTCAAATCGTCAAAGAATCAAAGTCACATTTCAAGTCAAGTTTTAAGTCAAAGTCTAGTACAAGTCGTTCCCCTTAGTAAAGATGTGGACTTTACTGAAGATTTTCAGTGGTAATTTGGTGAAAACGCAAATAGCATGTTTTTCAATATTGTGCTGTTTCCCTACACTCGCACACATTCACCGTCACTTTTACTTAATAGTCCACATTTATTGCACAGTAACTCGCGGGAGAACACAATATTTAGGAAAAAATACAATGAGAGCACACACACTTTTTCATGTTCCCGCCAAAACTCCGTGATAATAGTTATTCTCATTTCAAAAGAATACATTTGAATTCGGAAGCGTAAATTCAAATTTCGAAAATTATTATTTCGTGAGCTACTTGATCGCGAAAACCTTTCCGATTAGAATCACTGATTTTTAGGGTTCTGTAGGTACCTTAAATGGAAATAATATCATTTAAAAACTAAAAAAACTGGCCAAGTGCGAGTCAGCATCGCGTCTCTTATCGCACACTTAGGGAGGGTTCCGTACAATACGAAACATAACAGAGTTTCAACCTCATATGTTTGATTAATTGATATTACCAAGAATATTTGGTTTGGTCGCGATATAGAAAAACGGGGCTCGTTTACTAGCGCCATCTATGTCATTTTTCCGGTACTAATTAGATAGATGGCGTTTAAAAACACGTTCTTTGTATGGGGACCCCCTTTAATTTTTAATTTTATTTTGTTTTTAGTATTTATTGTTCTAGCGGCAACAGAAACACACCATCTGCGAAAATTTCAACTGTGTAACTATCACGGTTAATGAGCTATAGCCTGGTGACAGACGGACAGACAGACAGACAGACAGACAGACAGACAGACAGACAGACAGACAGACAGACAGTCAGACAGACAGACAGACAGACGGACAGCGGAGTCTTAGTAATAGGGGCCCGTTTTACCCTTTGGGTACGGAACCCTAAAAAGAACCGACTTCAATGCCGCGCTATTCATTTTCAGTACCAATTTTGAGATGTTTATCTCAATATCTCTGGAGATACTTATCAGACCTCGATAAAATTACCATGGTACACTTGGGATATCTCCTTTCGAACAAAAAAAGAATAATCAAAATCGGTTCATAAACGACGAAGTTGTACGCGAACAAACATAAAAAAAAAAAAAAAAAATATACTGTCGAATTGAGAAACCTCCTCCTTTTTTTGAAGTCGGTTAAAAAGAAACCCTTATAAGTTAACTTTGTTGTCCGTCCGTTTGTCTGTCTGTCTGTCTGTCCGTCTTTCAAGACCCTTTATTACTCCTTAAGACTTGGACGGTTTTTTTTATTATTAAAGTAAAATAATGTTGTAGAACAGCGGATTTTGCCATACATTATATTTATTAGTAATTATCGTTGTTAATTGATCTTCACAGGAAATAATATATAAGACGTTACTACTTATAGTATCCGTTAATAAATATAGCAATCATTTATCGACATATTGATGATAAAATTGGACCAATTATATTTATCATAATTGTTGTACAATTTGTACATAGATACATACTTATTCCTGAACGCAGTAGGTATCTATAATTAATAATGATCGGAATAATAGTGCAATTTTGCAGGATTTTATGATGTTATCTTGATAATGGATAAGCCATCAAATGTGAAAACTGCGGGATTTTGCAGATACGCTACAACCTACTTAATATTAAACCATGAAATACTATAGGCGATATAACTAAAAACAAAACGACGTGGCGTCTTGGCTTGGCTAGATTATTTTATGTTTTTCCTATGTAAATGTGCAAACACGTATTGATAGGCAGTAATAGATCTTGTTTAGAACAATTTAATAATCTTGGGCGTATCCATACTAACAATAATGTTTCCTTAAACATTCAACACATTCAAGGGAATTAACCCCAAATTAATTTTTCATTTAATTTATTCCAAAAACAATCATTATTGTATAGGAAATTACATTACATTTACATCCATGTTTCCATAATCAAAATAGCACAAACAAACCAGAAAAATCACACATTAAATACATAAGTTGCTTATAACAACAATACACTAAAAAGAATAATAATAGAACAAAAAAGTAACAATTAACAATATTCAAAAACCTTAAACAAAACAGTAACAATAAATTGTAAATAATAATACAATACTAATACAGATTTAAATTAACAATGTCAATGGGTTCAAAACAGTAATAAGATTCTTATATATTATGTCAATGGACTATTAAAATAGAAAATATGTCAAATAGAGCAGAATATTCAGCCATGATGTCATATGCGTACATTAAATATCAGTTTTGGACTATTGTTCCGACGACTGATAATTATTTAGATCAACTTTTAGGCGGCAATAGCCCAATGGATAGGGTGTCGGACTGGCGATCCAGAGGTCGTGAGTTCGATCCCCACCCCACCCATTGCACTATTGACGTGAACCCACTCCAGACACAAGCATATTTAGCTTAGTTGGAGGGGTTAACAAGAATACTAGTAATGTGCAACCCACATTGCGAGTCATCTTTAAAAAAAAAAAAAAAAAAACTATAAATGCACTAGTAATACGACTAAAGTGAATGCGATAAGTTCTTTAGTAAACATATTTTTGCAGGTGCCGCCAGGAGTGGAAGTGGTGCCATTGCTGCTTCTCCACGGCTGGCCAGGGTCAGTCAGAGAGTTCTATGACACCATACCTTACCTAACTGAAGTTAGCAGTAACAGGGACTTTGCTGTCGAAGTCATAGCACCGAGTCTACCAGGCTTTGGATATTCTGATGTGAGTCTCAATGTTAACTCCGATGCATAAATCACCTTCGTCTACACGTAGTCATCATAATCATCATCATCAGCCTGTATCAGTCCACTGCTGGACGTAGGCCTCTCCCAAAATGCGCTACTGAGCACAATCTTCGGCTCTTCTTTTCCAGTCACTGCCCACCGCTTTGTGTATGTCGTCGCTCCACCTCGTCACAGGAC
Source organism: Cabera pusaria (assembly GCA_954871355.1). Classification (NCBI taxonomy): domain Eukaryota; kingdom Metazoa; phylum Arthropoda; class Insecta; order Lepidoptera; family Geometridae; genus Cabera; species Cabera pusaria. Next base: position 3,988,212 of record OX940909.1, on the reverse strand, counting down.
GTCCTACACTACATTTGCGTACGTGTATTTACGTCCACTGGTGGATATAAGCATATTATATCGATGTTCCACCTGATTTTCTATTAAAAAGTAGCTTACCACATTCAAGGTGAAAATCTGCCGTCATAATCTTACGGTGTTCTGGCAGCATACATCACGTAGTAACTATTATATAATCTGTGACACAGCCCTTGAAGGTCAAGAGTATTTTAGGCCTAGCGTAGGTATACCTATATTATCAAAGTTTTTCACCATCTTCGACCACATCATCGTTTCGAACCGGGCGAGATAGCAGTGAAACGCTCTTTAAGATATTTAAAAAAATTTACCATGTATGGAAATGGATATCATTCTTTAGTGTACCTTGTTTTCCGATCGCAAAAAGGTGAAGAATTAATCAGATGTCTTGCGTGTGATATCTATTAATCGCTATCCAAAGTCTACTTCTGCAGGGTTATTCTCAATCATTCGAAGGCAAATTCGGATTCCAAAACTGCCTTAACTTTGGTCTTTGCAGTTCATAATGCTCCGATCAGTTACTTTTGAAATACTTTTGATTTGATTTGTTTTAACTTTCTTATAAATAGTGCTTTTGATTTTTTTTCTATATTTTTATGAATATTTCATGTTATGCTAACCCAATGAGACGACAATGAGTTCGAGCTGCGGAGTGAACTGGAAACCAGCCCTGCGGAGATTCGTATCTCCGCAGAATAGTGCTGAGTGTACTCCGATTGTCAAAACTACATCTGGTGATTGGAAATGAAATATGTATGATGTTCTGTGTTTGTTCTGACAATAAACCAATCTTTATTTATTTATTTATGATAATTATTTCGATTCGTAAAAATCAGTAATTCTAATTGAAAAGGTTTCCGCGACGAAATAGCTCACAGATTTATCAATATTCAAAATTAAAAATGAAGCTTCCGAATCCGAATAGCTTTTCGAATGATTGAGAATAAGGGAGCAGGTAGGTTCTTCTACCAAATAATTTCTTCGACTCATATAAGTGCCATAATTTTCCAGGCAGCGAGTCGTCCAGGTCTTAGCTCTGACCGAATGGCGGTAGTCCTTCGCAACCTGATGCACCGACTTGGACACAAGAAGTTCGTCGTCCAGGGAGGAGACTGGGGTGCTATAGTTGGCTCTGACATTACAACGTTATTTCCAAATGTAAGATATAATCATCATCATCAGCCTATATCTGTCTACTGCTGGACATAGGCCTCACTTATGGCACGCCACTAGCACGTAGTATTATTATCTGTTTCTGTGCCACTAGAATAAAAGTATTATGTAACTCGGAAATTACATCTCTTAGACGACTTCTTATTTTTGCATGGCCTTTTTCGAATTTCTTGAAAAGCCATCTGCTGTTCCCATTCCAAATACAAGCATAATAATTATATAGCTTAAGGTACGGCCACACCGCGTTATCCTGATATCTGCGAGCGCGATCTCAATACTTTTCAATTGTTTTCTGATCGCGTTTGGTGACCAGTCAGTACAAATATTACTACGCTATCTGATCGCCGCCTAGATCCCACACGCATCACGCCGCAGTTTGTCCGTACTTTTAGTTGGTGGGTTTAGCAAGTCTACTAGTAATGTGCAACCCAAAATGGCAGTAAGATTTATAAACAATATATTAAAAATTAAATTTGCCATCGCAGACAGTACTACCAATACTTGCCAATCTTTATTGGTAAATCAGAACTTCCTCCTTTTTGAAGTCAGTATAATAGATTAAATATTTTGTCGCGAATCAAAGAGTTATTAGATTTGCTTTCAGATGACAGGTAATATGAGCGTAAAATTTAATTTATTTACCGTGCAATCCAGTGTTTTTGGTGTTTGGTATTTTTTGTTCGAAAAAAGAGGATTAACAGTTATAGCAGGCTTTTTACCGCGTACCTTTACCTAACATGTGGAAAGATTTGCCCACAGCGATCTTCCTATCTACCTACAGGATGAAATCTTTTAAAAAGGTATCCACAAATTCCTCAAAGGTGAACAACGCATCAACAGCATTCATAGTGTTGCAGTTGTTCATAGGCGACGGTAACCACTTACTATCAGGCAGGTATCTGCTTGTTTGCCCACCATAACATAAAATATAGCATTAAATACTACTCAATCTTTTCAGGAAGTCATAGGCTACCATACCAATCTAGCCATTGTGACTACAGTCAAGGGTCTTACTCTACAAGTCGTGGGAGCCGTCTACCCTCCTCTAGTGGTGAATCCTGCACTAGCCAACAGGATGTACCCACTTTTAAAACATGGTCTATGGTTACTGAGGGAGACAGGGTACCTTCATGAGCAGGCGACTAAGCCCGATACTCTTGGTAAGTCTTTTCAATTTTTTGAAGTAAGACTTCTTTAGGAGCAAAATTTAATGGAAGTGACGAACCGTCACGGTCCAAAGGCAGCGGAAGTTACGTAAAGCGTCATGTGTTATTTTATATTTATAAACGCCCTCTATTGTAGAACGGCGTAACTACGAAGACGTATTCGCTAAAGTTCAACAGATGGAGTTGTACAAAAAATTATTAGTGAGGTTGAGAAATAAATTGAATTAACTTGAAAGTTTCACTTCTAACGCGTAGCTTTCTACGTGCACGTTTTTTAGGGTTCCGTAACAAAAAACGTCATGTCTGTCCGTCTGTCCGTCCGTATGTCACAGCCATTTTATTCCGAAACTAATTAAGACTACAGAATTGAAACTTGGTAGGTAGATGTATTCTGTAAACCGCTTTCCAATTTTTATACAAAAATAAAAAATATAAAAGTTTAAGGGGGGGGGGGGGGGCATCCCACACATGGAACGGAAACAAAAACCTATACGTGTTGTTTGTCTATGGATAGGTTTTTAAAAATTACATTGAGGTTCCTAAAATCTTTTTTTTTTCTCAAAGTCAATTATTTGAAAGATAGGCGTGTCGCCCCCCCCCCCTCCCCTCCAACTTTTAAAGTAACGGAGTGAAAAATGTAGAAAAAATTAATTCTGTAGATCTCAATAAAAACTCTCATCAACGAAAATTGGTTTGAACGAGATACAGTCAGCAGTTTTTGAGATATAGCGACCGCAAACTTAACTTTGTTTTTCATACAAACACTATGAAAAACGAAGTTAATTTTTTAGTTGCGGAAAATCATAGTTATAGAATACTTTACTGTGTACGGAATCCTACGAGTGCGAGTCCGACTTGCACTTGGCCAGTTTATTTTGACTGTAGGAACCTATACAGCCTCTCTAAATCAAGTGTTTTTACAGACGTTACTTGGGTGGTGAACATATTCAGGATCCCTGTCATTGGATGTTTTTAACCCCGATCTAAAATATGGTGGTGATAAACGTTTAACGTGTGTATCTGTGTCTTGATTTTGGCGTCGTAGATCCCAAACGGATGGACCGATTTTAATTCTATATTTTGTTTAAAAGTTCAGGACTCCATTGGGAGTGTTCTTACTTATGTTTAAAAAAAATCTATTCAGCCGTTCGAAGATGAACAGCTCTTTTCTAGTTGATGATGGTATAAAAGCTACTTCTTATATCGAAAGGTCTGATCAATTCGAAATTTGGTATACTTCTACTTTAATTATATCGCAAGAGCAAAATAAGTTTGAGTTGATGCAAGAAGAAGCTCCTGCAATCTGTAGGATACTTAACTTCACCAGCGCTGACAGCGGTGCACTAAGCGCTAGATTCGAATATATTCACGAGCCATTAAAGCGCTAAATCGGCTCAAACGCGTCAATAAAGCGCTTTTAACTAAGGCGCTTTTTAGACGATCAGTGTGATTAAATAAATCTCCCATACTAAACATGAGCTGTAACCATGAGCTCTTAAAACAATTCTGATAAAGTTTTGGAAGCGAGACGCAGATTGCGACTTGTATAAACGCATCTCGTTTACGGCTCTTAGACTTAGAATGAAAATGAAAGAAACAAAGTCAATCAACCAAATATGAAACAAACCGTAATTAATGTTCATGGGATTCCCCATGCTCTATTGCCATATTAAAACCCAGCTGGCATAGAGCACAAAATTGAACATAGACAATAATTTTATTCTCCACGGAACAAATAGTGCTGCCATATTAAAAATTAAGAAAGCGCTAAATTATCCGTTAGTCGCTAAAATTATCAAGTGCCCGCTGAACATAGCAAAAAAGCGCTAGATCTAGCGCCGAAAGCGCTAAAATGGCAGCACTGAACTTCACACCAATTTACAACAGAAATGTGTTAGGGTCATTTGGAATGGTCTCAGTTAACATATATAGATATACATATATAGTCGTTTGATCAGAAATTTCCTGGTGGTAACTTGGTAAGCAGTGATATGGTCGAAGATGGTGAACACGTTAGGCCTAGAATACTTTTACTATCGTACTTTTATACTTTTACTACTCTCAAGGGCTGTGTGCTGCTGTAACACCGTAAGGTTATGGTGGCAGATTTTCTTTGTTATGGTGTTAAGCTACTTTTTGGTAGCAAGTCGATGTTCCGCCTACATCGATGTACTATGCTCCTACCGCCTTTGTGCGAATATCTGTGCTGGGATTTGAACCGGTGACCTCAAACCAACTATCCTTTACGCCAACAGGGCACTCCAAATTCATCTCTTCATATTCTTGTGTACTATTTCAGGTATAGGTCTTTCCGATTCGCCAGTAGGACAACTGGCCTTCTTGTTCCAGAGCATATCCACTGGCACTCGAAGGTACTACACCTCGAAAGAAGATGGTGGTTTGAGCCACTATCCTCCAGAAACTCTCTTGGATAACCTGATGTTCTACTGGGTTCCTAACTCCATATCAACCTCCTTCAGGATTTATACTGAAACTTTAAATAAGCAGTTCACCAATCGATACAGAGAGTAAGTCCATCTATAGACACATCTCATAAATCAATAATCAAATATCTTATAGGCGTTTGACCACTATGTCACGTGGTGGTAAGCGATGATGCGGTCGAAGGTAGTGAACACGCTACGCCTATACCACAGTTTTACAATCATACCTATACTTTGTGCGAATATCTATGCTGGGATTTGAACCGGTGACCTCAAGCCAACTATCCTTTACGCCAACAGGGCACTCCAAATTCAGCTCTTCATATCCTTGTGTACTATGAAGTTGACACTCTTTAGAGCGTACTGCACCTCCCTCTACACGTGCAGCTTGTGGGCCAATTATACACAACGAGCTTATCGAGCCCTCCGGGTTCAGTACAACAATGCCTTTAGGGCGGTGGTGGGGCTGCCCCGCTTTTGCACCGCCTCTGGCATGTTCGCAGATGCACACACAAGCTGCTTCCACGCGAGCATGCGCAGACGCAGTTCGTCCCTGGTGCGCAGGGTGTGGGATAACTCTAACATCGTCCTGAAGATGATAGCTGGACGACTTGACTGCGCATACATCCGGCACTGCTGCAACAGACATGTTCCTAGCAGTGCCGGTCGTGTGAACTAGTGTTATTAATTGCATTTAATATTTTTAATTTTATTTATTGTGACATTTTATATTCTTATGACGATTCTTATAATTATACTAATTTTATTTTTTGGATTTTATTGTAAAATTTGTTTTACAAAATGGATAAAATAATAGAACTTTAAACAGTATGTAATATAATAAATAAATGAATAAATAAATGTAAATGTATAATATGATATTGATATGATTGATTTTAAATTGTGAAGCGTGAAAATTGTGAATTTATGGGTGAAAACTTACCTGAAATAAATGAATTTTAATTTTAATTTATTTTTTAAATTTTATACTCTGACTCTCAAGGGCTGTGTTTATCTTTTATTAATGAACATCCGTTCAGCCATGAATGAATGAATGAATGAAAACACTTAATTGCACATAAAAGAAAACAGGACAAAAGAAGAATACATAACTAAAAGTACACACGGCGGTCTTATCGCTAAATAGCGATCTCTTCCAGATATTTTAACACTATGAACTTTTTTCTGGTTGATGACGCAAAGAAATCACTTTCATAGGTCTGATCAATTCGTTATCCTCTTACTTCAACGATATTGTAGGAACATGTAAGCATTGACTTGATGCTAGGACATCTCCTGGAATCTGCAGAATACTCAACTCCTCACCAACTTAAAGCAGAAATGCCAAGTTGGGGCTTATGCAAATGGTCACAATGAACAGATTATACATAAATCAGTCGATGGTGGTTTTAAATTTAAGTATATTTACAAACTTTTGTATTTTTCAGCACTCCAACAAAAGTCCCAACATGGGTATTGCAAGCAAAGCATGAGATAGCTTACCAGTCACCAGCTATTCTGAAGACGAAGTATCCCAACCTGCTCCAAGCTACAGTGTTGGATGACGGTGGACACTTCTTCGCTATGGAAATGCCCAAGTTCTTCGCTCATGATGTGCTGAATGCTGTGGATGCGTTTAGGAAGTGGCACAGGAAACATTTGTACTGATATATTAACTTTATTGATTACAATGACAAGATTTGATAAGTGTGATGTGGGACTTTTATTATTGAATAGCTTCCTGTAGAATCCTTTTTAACCGACTTCACAAAAAAGGAGGAGTTTCTCAATTAGTTGGAATCTTTTTTTTTTATGTATGTTCACCGATTACGCGAAGATGTTGAACCGATTTGGAAAATTCTTTTTTCGTTTCCAAGGATACCCTTTCCAGGTGGTCCCATTTATTTTTTAACGAAATCGGCCGAGCCGTTTTTAATATATCATCACTTTTATTACGATGCATTTATATACATGCAACTAACAACTGACTACTTTACTACCAGCGCGACGTTTGAAGTCGGTTCTTTTAGTTTTCTAAACGATCTTAAATTATTAGGGTTCCTAACCTTAAAAGGAAAAAGGCACCCTTATAGGATTACTTTGTTCTCCGTCTGTCTGTCTGTCCGTCTGTCAAGATCCTTTTTTCTCAGGATCGCGTGAAGATATAAAATTGAAACTTATATCAAATACCCAATCTGTCTGTCTGTCTACAGTATCTTTTAGCTGTGAAAAGAATTAATTTGTAAATCATTGCGATCAAAAAATATAACCGTTTACGCGCATATTTTAAAAAAAAAGCAAATTTACAAACTTATTATTTGCGGTTGGTGCAGGAACATTGTCAAGGCATCGGTCTAGAGATCAAACTGCAAAGTTAAGTTTGTACTTTAACCACAGAATAATTAATATGCTTGAACCTATTTTGACAAGTTTGTACGGAAGCCTCGGTGCGAGAGTCCGACTACGCATTTTACCGGTTTTTAGGGTTCCGTAGCCGAATGGCAAAAAACGAAACCCTTATAGATTCGTCATGTCTGTCTGTCTGTCTGTCTGTCTGTCTGTCTGTCTGTCTGTCTGTCCGTCCGTCCGTATGTCACAGCCATTTTATTCCGAAACTGTTAGGACTACAGAATTGAAACTTAGTAGGTAGATGTATTCTGTAAAACGCTTTCCGATTTTTATACAAAAGTAAAAAAAATAAAAGTTTAAGGGGGGGCATCCCATACATGGAAATGAAACAAAAAAAATTTTTTTTCTACAAACCTATACATGTTGGGTGTCTATGGTAGGTCTTTAAAAATGACATTGAGGTTTCTAAAATCATTTTTTCTCAAAGTCAATCATTTGGAAGATAGGCGCGTCTAAAGTGGTAAAATGTGTGTGTCCCCCCCTCTAACTTTTAAAGTATGGGATTAAAAAATCTAAAAAAAATATATGCTGTAGATCTCAATAAAAACTAACAACGAAAATTGGTTTGAACGAGATACAGCCAGCAGTTTTTGAGATATGGCGACCGCAAAGATAATTTTGTTTTTCATACAAACACTATGAAAAACAAAGTTAATTTTGAAGTTGGGAAAAATCATAGTTATGGAATACTTAACTGTGTTACGGAACCCTACGAGTGCGAGTCCGACTTGCACTTGGCCAGTTTATTTTATTTATGACAGTCAAGCTTAACCTATGTCCCATCTAGTTTTAAATGATGATGCGGCTTGAGATCAAATGTTGCTTGTCTGGGATTGAAAGACGGCACTGAGACGAGGCGTTAGACAAGTCACTTTAGCCAAATCTACCGATTGAAACTCTGAATCTCAACTCGTCTTCCATACTGTCTTGCCGTAAAAATTACAAGATAGCACAGGGTTACTTCTTACTTAATTCCTTCAAAGGCACCGAGGTCGACCCACTATTACTTTCTTGGAAGTCTTGTGTGTACTCCTACGCTGGTTATTGGACATCCAATGTATTCTAATCTTCTCTGACTTGTGGGAGTATATTTTTAACCGACTTCCAAAAAGAAGGAGGTTCTCAATTCGTATGTATGTTTTGTTTTTTTTTTTGTATGTATGTTACGCGATTACTCCGTCGACTGTTAACCGATTCAAATGATTCTATTTTAATCGGTAGGGTACATTTCCAAGGTGGTCAGGAACAGAACAGAACAGAACAGAACAGAACAGAACAGAACAGAACACAACGCAACGCAACGCAACGCAACGCAACACAACACAACACAACACAACACAACACAACACAACATAACACTACACAACACAACACAACACAACACAACACAACACAACACAACACAACACAACACAACACAACACAACACAACACAACACAACACAACAAGTCTAGAGATCAAACTGCAGTTAAGTTTGTACTTTAACCACAGAATAATGAATATGCTTGAACCTATTTTGACAAGTTTGTACGGAAGCCTCGGTGCGAGAGTCCGACTCCGCATTTTACCGGTTTTTAGAGTTCCGTAGCCGAATGGCAAAAAACGAAACCCTTATAGATTCGTCATGTCTGTCTGTCTGTCTGTCTGTCTGTCTGTCTGTCTGTCCGTCCGTATGTCACAGCCATTTTATTCCGAAACTGTTAGGACTACAGAATTGAAACTTAGTAGGTAGATGTATTCTGTAAAACGCTTTCCGATTTTTATACAAAAGTAAAAAAAATAAAAGTTTAAGGGGGGCATCCCATACATGGAAATGAAACAAAAAAAATTTTTTTTCTTCAAACCTATACATGTTGGGTGTCTATGGTAGGTCTTTAAAAATGACATTGAGGTTTCTAAAATCATTTTTTCTCAAAGTCAATCATTTGGAAGATAGGCGCGTCTAAAGTGGTAAAATGTGTGTGTCCCCCCCTCTAACTTTTAAAGTATGGGATTAAAAAATCTAAAAAAAATATATGCTGTAGATCTCAATAAAAACTAACAACGAAAATTGGTTTGAACGAGATACAGCCAGCAGTTTTTGAGATATGGCGACCGCAAAGATAATTTTGTTTTTCATACAAACACTATGAAAAACAAAGTTAATTTTGAAGTTGGGAAAAATCATAGTTATGGAATACTTAACTGTGTTACGGAACCCTACGAGTGCGAGTCCGACTTGCACTTGGCCAGTTTATTTTATTTATGACAGTCAAGCTTAACCTATGTCCCATCTAGTTTTAAATGATGATGCGGCTTGAGATCAAATGTTGCTTGTCTGGGATTGAAAGACGGCACTGAGACGAGGCGTTAGACAAGTCACTTTAGCCAAATCTACCGATTGAAACTCTGAATCTCAACTCGTCTTCCATACTGTCTTGCCGTAAAAATTACAAGATAGCACAGGGTTACTTCTTACTTAATTCCTTCAAAGGCACCGAGGTCGACCCACTATTACTTTCTTGGAAGTCTTGTGTGTACTCCTACGCTGGTTATTGGACATCCAATGTATTCTAATCTTCTCTGACTTGTGGGAGTGTATTTTTAACCGACTTCCAAAAAGAAGGAGGTTCTCAATTCGTATGTATGT